>CM034078.1:197762-1397762 GCA_019845555.1 Aristolochia fimbriata
CTAGGCCCTAGGCCCTAGGCCCTAGGCCCTGGGCCCTAGGCCCTAGGCCCTGGGCCTAGGCCCCTAGGCCCTGGGCCCTAGGCCCTAGGCCCTAGGCCCTAGGCCCTAGGCCCTGGGCCCTGGCCCCTGGCCCTAGGCCGGGCCCTAGGCCCTGGGCCCTGGGCCCTGGGCCCTGGGCCCTGGGCCCTGGGCCCTGGGCCCTGGGCCCTGGCCCTGGGCCCTGGGCCCTGGGCCCTGGGCCCTGGGCCCTGGGCCCTGGGCCCTGGGCCCTGGGCCCTGGGCCCTGGGCCCTGGGCCCTGGGCCCTGGGCCCTGGGCCCTGGGCCCTGGGCCCTGGGCCCTGGGCCCTGGGCCCTGGGCCCTGGGCCCTGGGGGCCCTGGGCCCTGGGGGCCCTGGGCCCTGGGCCCTGGGCCCTGGGCCCTGGGCCCTGGGCCCTGGGCCCTGGGCCCTGGGCCCTGGGCCCTGGGCCCTGGGCCCTGGGCCCTGGGGGCCCCTGGGCCCTGGGCCCTGGGCCCTGGGCCCTGGGCCCTGGGCCCTGGGCCCTGGGCCCTGGGCCCTGGGCCCTGGGCCCTGGGCCCTGGGCCCTGGGCCCTGGGCCCTGGGCCCTGGGCCCTGGGCCCTGGGCCCTGGGCCCTGGGCCCTGGGCCCTGGGCCCTGGGCCTGGGCCCTGGGCCCTGGGCCCTGGGCCCTGGGCCCTGGGCCCTGGGCCCTGGGCCTGGGCCCTGGGCCCTGGGCCCTGGGCCCTGGGCCCTGGGCCCTGGGCCCTGGGCCCTGGGCCCTGGGCCCTGGGCCCTGGGCCCTGGGCCCTGGGCCCTGGGCCCTGGGCCCTGGGCCCTGGCCCTGGGCCCTGGGCCCTGGGCCCTGGGCCCTGGGCCCTGGGCCCTGGGCCCTGGGCCCTGGGCCCTGGGCCCTGGGCCCTGGGCCCTGGGCCCTGGGCCCTGGGCCCTGGGCCCTGGGCCCTGGGCCCTGGGCCCTGGGCCCTGGGCCCTGGGCCCCCTGGGCCCTGGGCCCTGGGCCCTGGGCCCTGGGCCCTGGGCCCTGGGCCCTGGGCCCTGGGCCCTGGGCCCTGGGCCCTGGGCCCTGGGCCCTGGGCCCTGGGCCCTGGGCCCTGGGCCCTGGGCCCTGGGCCCTGGGCCCTGGGCCCTGGGCCCTGGGCCCTGGGCCCTGGGCCCTGGGCCCTGGGCCCTGGGCCCTGGGCCCTGGGCCCTGGGCCCTGGGCCCTGGGGGCCCTGGGCCCTGGGCCCTGGGCCCTGGGCCCTGGGCCCTGGGCCCTGGGCCCTGGGCCCTGGGCCCTGGGCCCTGGGCCCTGGGCCCTGGGCCCTGGGCCCTGGGCCCTGGGCCCTGGGCCCTGGGCCCTGGGCCCTGGGCCCTGGGCCCCCTGGGCCCTGGGCCCTGGGCCCTGGGCCCTGGGCCCTGGGCCCCCTGGGCCCTGGGCCCTGGCCCCCTGGGCCCTGGGCCCTGGGCCCCCTGGGCCCTGGGCCCTGGGCCCTGGGCCCTGGGCCCTGGGCCCTGGGCCCTGGGCCCTGGGCCCTGGGCCCTGGGCCCTGGGCCCTGGGCCCTGGGCCCTGGGCCCTGGGCCCTGGGCCCTGGGCCCTGGGCCCTGGGCCCTGGGCCCTGGGCCTGGGCCCTGGGCCCCCTGGGCCCTGGGCCCTGGGCCCTGGGCCCTGGGCCCTGGGCCCTGGGCCCTGGGCCCTGGGCCCTGGGCCCTGGGCCCTGGGCCCTGGGCCCTGGGCCCTGGGCCCTGGGCCCTGGGCCCTGGGCCCTGGGCCCTGGGCCCTGGGCCCTGGGCCCTGGGCCCTGGGCCCTGGGCCCTGGGCCCTGGGCCCTGGGCCCTGGGCCCTGGGCCCTGGGCCCTGGGCCCTGGGCCCTGGGCCCTGGGCCCTGGGCCCTGGGCCCTGGGCCCTGGGCCCTGGGCCCTGGGCCCTGGGCCCTGGGCCCTGGGCCCTGGGCCCTGGGCCCTGGGCCCTGGGCCCTGGGCCCTGGGCCCTGGGCCCTGGGCCCTGGGCCCTGGGCCCTGGGCCCTGGGCCCTGGGCCCTGGGCCCTGGGCCCTGGGCCCTGGGCCCTGGGCCCTGGGCCCTGGGCCCTGGGCCCTGGGCCCTGGGCCCTGGGCCCTGGGCCCTGGGCCCTGGGCCCTGGGCCCTGGGCCCTGGGCCCTGGGCCCTGGGCCCTGGGCCCTGGGCCCTGGGCCCTGGGCCCTGGGCCCTGGGCCCTGGGCCCTGGGCCCTGGGCCCTGGGCCCTGGGCCCTGGGCCCTGGGCCCTGGGCCCTGGGCCCTGGGCCCTGGGCCCTGGGCCCTGGGCCCTGGGCCCTGGGCCCTGGGCCCTGGGCCCTGGGCCCTGGGCCCTGGGCCCTGGGCCCTGGGCCCTGGGCCCTGGGCCCTGGGCCCTGGGCCCTGGGCCCCCTGGGCCCTGGGCCCTGGGCCCTGGGCCCTGGGCCCTGGGCCCTGGGCCCCCTGGGCCCTGGGCCCTGGGCCCTGGGCCCTGGGCCCTGGGCCCTGGGCCCTGGGCCCTGGGCCCTGGGCCCTGGGCCCTGGGCCCTGGGCCCTGGGCCCTGGGCCCTGGGCCCTGGGCCCTGGGCCCTGGGCCCTGGGCCCTGGGCCCTGGGCCCTGGGCCCTGGGCCCTGGGCCCTGGGCCCTGGGCCCTGGGCCCTGGGCCCTGGGCCCTGGGCCCTGGGCCCTGGGCCCTGGGCCCTGGGCCCTGGGCCCTGGGCCCTGGGCCCTGGGCCCTGGGCCCTGGGCCCTGGGCCCTGGGCCCTGGGCCCTGGGCCCTGGGCCCTGGGCCCTGGGCCCTGGGCCCTGGGCCCTGGGCCCTGGGCCCTGGGCCCTGGGCCCTGGGGGCCCTGGCCCTGGGCCCTGGGCCCTGGGCCCTGGGCCCTGGGCCCTGGGCCCTGGGCCCTGGGCCCTGGGCCCTGGGCCCTGGGCCCTGGGCCCTGGGCCCTGGGCCCTGGGCCCTGGGCCCTGGGCCCTGGGCCCTGGGCCCTGGGCCCTGGGCCCTGGGCCCTGGGCCCTGGGCCCTGGGCCTGGGCCTGGGCCCTGGGCCCTGGGCCCTGGGCCCTGGGCCCTGGGCCCTGGGCCCTGGGCCCTGGGCCCTGGGCCCTGGGCCCTGGGCCCTGGGCCCTGGGCCCTGGGCCCTGGGCCCTGGGCCCTGGGCCCTGGGCCCTGGGCCCTGGGCCCTGGGGCCCTGGGCCCTGGGCCCTGGGCCCTGGGCCCTGGGCCCTGGGCCCTGGGCCCTGGGCCCTGGGCCCTGGGCCCTGGGCCCTGGGCCCTGGGCCCTGGGCCCTGGGCCCTGGGCCCTGGGCCCTGGGCCCTGGGCCCTGGGCCCTGGGCCCTGGGCCCTGGGCCCTGGGCCCTGGGCCCTGGGCCCTGGGCCTGGGCCCTGGGCCCTGGGCCCTGGGCCCTGGGCCCTGGGCCCTGGGCCCTGGGCCCTGGGCCCTGGGCCCTGGGCCCTGGCCTGGGCCCTGGGCCCTGGGCCCTGGGCCCTGGGCCCTGGGCCCTGGGCCCTGGGCCCTGGGCCCTGGGCCCTGGGCCCTGGGCCCTGGGCCCCTGGGCCCTGGGCCCTGGGCCCTGGGCCCTGGGCCTGGGCCCTGGGCCCTGGGCCCTGGGCCCTGGGCCCTGGGCCCTGGGCCCTGGGCCCTGGGCCCTGGGCCCTGGGCCCTGGGCCCTGGGCCCTGGGCCCTGGGCCCTGGGCCCTGGGCCCTGGGCCCTGGGCCCTGGGCCCTGGGCCCTGGGCCCTGGGCCCTGGGCCCTGGGCCCTGGGCCCTGGGCCCTGGGCCCTGGGCCCTGGGCCCTGGGCCCTGGGCCCTGGGCCCTGGGCCCTGGGCCCTGGGCCCTGGGCCCTGGGCCCTGGGCCCTGGGCCCTGGGCCCTGGGCCCTGGGCCCTGGGCCCTGGGCCCTGGGCCCTGGGCCCTGGGCCCTGGGCCCTGGGCCCTGGGCCCTGGGCCTGGGCCCTGGGCCCTGGGCCCTGGGCCCTGGCCCTGGGCCCTGGGCCCTGGGCCCTGGGCCCCCTGGGCCCTGGGCCCTGGGCCCTGGGCCCTGGGCCCTGGGCCCCCTGGGCCCCCTGGGCCCTGGGCCCTGGGCCCTGGGCCCTGGGCCCTGGGCCCTGGGCCCTGGGCCCTGGGCCCTGGGCCCTGGGCCCTGGGCCCTGGGCCCTGGGCCCTGGGCCCTGGGCCCTGGGCCCTGGGCCCTGGGCCCTGGGCCCTGGGCCCTGGGCCCTGGGCCCCCTGGGCCCTGGGCCCTGGGCCCTGGGCCCTGGGCCCTGGGCCCTGGGCCCTGGGCCCTGGGCCCTGGGCCCTGGGCCCTGGGCCCTGGGCCCTGGGCCCTGGGCCCTGGGCCCTGGGCCCTGGGCCCTGGGCCCTGGGCCCTGGGCCCCCTGGGCCCTGGGCCCTGGGCCCTGGGCCCTGGGCCCTGGGCCCTGGGCCCTGGGCCCTGGGCCCTGGGCCCTGGGCCCTGGCCCCCTGGGCCCTGGGCCCTGGGCCCTGGGCCCCTGGGCCCTGGGCCCTGGGCCCTGGGCCCTGGGCCCTGGGCCCTGGGCCCTGGGCCCTGGGCCCTGGGCCCTGGGCCCTGGGCCCTGGGCCCTGGGCCCTGGGCCCTGGGCCCTGGGCCCTGGGCCCTGGGCCCTGGGCCCTGGGCCCTGGGCCCCTGGGCCCTGGGCCCTGGGCCCTGGGCCCTGGGCCCTGGGCCCTGGGCCCTGGGCCCTGGGCCCTGGGCCCTGGGCCCTGGGCCCTGGGCCCTGGGCCCTGGGCCCTGGGCCCTGGGCCCTGGGCCCTGGGCCCTGGGCCCTGGGCCCTGGCCCTGGGCCCTGGGCCCTGGGCCCTGGGCCCTGGGCCCTGGGCCCTGGGCCCTGGGCCCTGGGCCCTGGGCCCTGGGCCCTGGGCCCTGGGCCCTGGGCCCTGGGCCCTGGGCCCTGGGCCCTGGGCCCTGGGCCCTGGGCCCTGGGCCCTGGGCCCTGGGCCCTGGGCCCTGGGCCCTGGGCCTGGCCCTGGGCCCTGGGCCCTGGGCCCTGGGGGCCCTGGGCCCTGGGCCCTGGGCCCTGGGCCCTGGGCCCTGGGCCCTGGGCCCTGGGCCCTGGGCCCTGGGCCCTGGGCCCCTGGGCCCTGGGCCCTGGGCCCTGGGCCCTGGGCCCTGGGCCCTGGGCCCTGGGCCCTGGGCCCTGGGCCCTGGGCCCTGGGCCCTGGGCCCTGGGCCCTGGGCCCTGGGCCCTGGGCCCTGGGCCCTGGGCCCTGGGCCCTGGGCCCTGGGGGCCCTGGGCCCTGGGCCCTGGGCCCTGGGCCCTGGGCCCCCTGGGCCCTGGGCCCTGGGCCCTGGGCCCTGGGCCCTGGGCCCTGGGCCCTGGGCCCTGGGCCCTGGGCCCTGGGCCCTGGGCCCTGGGCCCTGGGCCCTGGGCCCTGGGCCCTGGGCCCTGGGCCCTGGGCCCTGGGCCCTGGGCCCTGGGCCCTGGGCCCTGGGCCCTGGGCCCTGGGCCCTGGGCCCTGGGCCCTGGGCCCCCTGGGCCCCTGGGCCCTGGGCCCTGGGCCCTGGGCCCTGGGCCCTGGGCCCTGGGCCCTGGGCCCTGGGCCCTGGGCCCTGGGCCCTGGGCCCTGGGCCCTGGGCCCTGGGCCCTGGGCCCTGGGCCCTGGGCCCTGGGCCCTGGGCCCTGGGCCCTGGGCCCTGGGCCCTGGGCCCTGGGCCCTGGGCCCTGGGCCCTGGGCCCTGGGCCCTGGGCCCTGGGCCCTGGGGCCCTGGGCCCTGGGCCCTGGGCCCTGGGCCCTGGGCCCTGGGCCCTGGGCCCTGGGCCCTGGGCCCTGGGCCCTGGGCCCTGGGCCCTGGGCCCTGGGCCCTGGGCCCTGGGCCCTGGGCCCTGGGCCCTGGGCCCTGGGCCCTGGGCCCTGGGCCCTGGGCCCTGGGCCCCCTGGGCCCTGGGCCCTGGGCCCTGGGCCCTGGGCCCTGGGCCCTGGGCCCTGGCCCCCTGGGCCCTGGGCCCTGGGCCCTGGGCCCTGGGCCCTGGGCCCTGGGCCCTGGGCCCTGGGCCCTGGCCCTGGGCCCTGGGCCCTGGGCCCTGGGCCCTGGGCCCTGGGCCCTGGGCCCTGGGCCCTGGGCCCTGGGCCCTGGGCCCTGGGCCCTGGGCCCTGGGCCCTGGGCCCTGGGCCCTGGGCCCTGGGCCCTGGGCCCTGGGCCCTGGGCCCTGGGCCCTGGGCCCTGGGCCCTGGGCCCTGGGCCCTGGGCCCTGGGCCCTGGGCCCTGGGCCCTGGGCCCTGGGCCCTGGGGGCCCTGGGCCCCTGGGCCCTGGGCCCTGGGCCCTGGGCCCTGGGCCCTGGGCCCTGGGCCCTGGGCCCTGGGCCCTGGGCCCCTGGGCCCTGGGCCCTGGGCCCTGGGCCCTGGGGGCCCTGGGCCCTGGGCCCTGGGCCCTGGGCCCTGGGCCCTGGGCCCTGGGCCCTGGGCCCTGGGCCCTGGGCCCTGGGCCCTGGGCCCTGGGCCCTGGGCCCTGGGCCCTGGGCCCTGGGCCCTGGGCCCTGGGCCCTGGGCCCTGGGCCCTGGGCCCTGGGCCCTGGGCCCTGGGCCCTGGGCCCTGGGGGGCCCTGGGCCCTGGGCCCTGGGCCCTGGGCCCTGGGCCCTGGGCCCTGGGCCCTGGGCCCTGGGCCCTGGGCCCTGGGCCCTGGGCCCTGGGCCCTGGGCCCTGGGCCCTGGGCCCTGGGCCCTGGGCCCTGGGCCCTGGGCCCTGGGCCCTGGGCCCTGGGCCCTGGGCCCTGGGCCCTGGGCCCTGGGCCCTGGGCCCTGGGCCCTGGGCCCTGGGCCCTGGGCCCTGGGCCCTGGGCCCTGGGCCCTGGGCCCTGGGCCCTGGGCCCCCTGGGCCCTGGGCCCTGGGCCCTGGGCCCTGGGCCCTGGGCCCTGGGCCCTGGGCCCTGGGCCCTGGGCCCTGGGCCCTGGGCCCTGGGCCCTGGGCCCTGGGCCCTGGGCCCTGGGCCCTGGGCCCTGGGCCCCCTGGGCCCTGGGCCCTGGGCCTGGGCCCTGGGCCCTGGGCCCCTGGGCCCTGGGCCCTGGGCCCTGGGCCCTGGGCCCCCTGGGCCCTGGGGCCCTGGGCCCTGGGCCCCTGGGCCCTGGGCCCTGGGCCCTGGGCCCTGGGCCCTGGGCCCTGGGGCCTGGGCCCTGGGCCCTGGGCCCTGGGCCCTGGGCCCTGGGCCCTGGGCCCTGGGCCCTGGGCCCTGGGCCCTGGGCCCTGGGCCCTGGGCCCTGGGCCCTGGCCCTGGGCCCTGGGCCCTGGGCCCTGGCCCTGGGCCCTGGGCCCTGGGCCCTGGGCCCTGGGCCCTGGGCCCTGGGCCCTGGGCCCTGGGCCCTGGGGCCCTGGGCCCTGGGCCCTGGGCCCTGGGCCCTGGGCCCTGGGCCCTGGGCCCTGGGCCCTGGCCCCCTGGGCCCCCTGGGCCCTGGGCCCTGGGCCCTGGGCCCTGGGGGCCCTGGGCCCTGGCCCTGGGCCCTGGGCCCTGGGCCCTGGGCCCTGGGCCCTGGGCCCTGGGCCCTGGGCCCTGGGCCCTGGGCCCTGGCCCTGGGCCCTGGGCCCTGGGCCCTGGGCCCCCTGGGCCCTGGGCCCTGGGCCCTGGGCCCTGGGCCCTGGGCCCTGGCCCTGGGCCCTGGGCCCTGGGCCCTGGGCCCTGGGCCCTGGGCCCTGGGCCCTGGGCCCTGGGCCCTGGGCCCTGGGCCCTGGGCCCTGGGCCCTGGGCCCTGGGCCCTGGGCCCTGGGCCCTGGGCCCTGGGCCCTGGGCCCTGGGCCCTGGGCCCTGGGCCCTGGGCCCTGGGCCCTGGGCCCTGGGCCCTGGGCCCTGGGCCCTGGGCCCTGGGCCCTGGGCCCTGGGCCCTGGGCCCTGGGCCCTGGGCCCTGGGCCCTGGGCCCTGGGCCCTGGGCCCTGGGCCCTGGGGCCCTGGGCCCTGGGCCCTGGGCCCTGGGCCCTGGGCCCCTGGGCCCTGGGCCCTGGGCCCTGGGCCCTGGGCCCTGGGCCCTGGGCCCTGGCCCCCTGGGCCCTGGGCCCTGGGCCCTGGGCCCTGGGCCCTGGGCCCCTGGGCCTGGGCCCTGGGCCCTGGGCCCTGGGCCCTGGGCCCTGGGCCCTGGGCCCTGGGCCCCCTGGGCCCTGGGCCTGGGCCCTGGGCCCTGGGGGCCCTGGGCCCTGGGCCCTGGGCCCTGGGCCCTGGGCCCTGGGCCCTGGGCCCCCTGGGCCCTGGGCCCTGGGCCCTGGGCCCTGGGCCCTGGGCCCTGGGCCCTGGGCCCTGGGCCCTGGGCCCTGGGCCCTGGGCCCTGGGCCCTGGGCCCTGGGCCCTGGGCCCTGGGCCCTGGGCCCCCTGGGCCCTGGGCCCTGGGCCCTGGGCCCTGGGCCCTGGCCCTGGGCCCTGGGCCCTGGGCCCTGGGCCCTGGGGGCCCTGGGCCCTGGGCCCTGGGCCCTGGGCCCTGGGCCCTGGGCCCTGGGCCCTGGGCCCTGGGCCCTGGGCCCTGGGCCCTGGGCCCTGGGCCCTGGGCCCTGGGCCCTGGGCCCTGGGCCCTGGGCCCTGGGCCCTGGGCCCTGGGCCCTGGGCCCTGGGCCCTGGGCCCTGGGCCCTGGGCCCTGGGCCCTGGGCCCTGGGCCCTGGGCCCTGGGCCCTGGGCCCTGGGCCCTGGGCCCTGGGCCCTGGGCCCTGGGCCCTGGGCCCTGGGCCCTGGGCCCTGGGCCCTGGGCCCTGGGCCCTGGGCCCTGGGCCCTGGGCCCTGGGCCCCTGGGCCCTGGGCCCTGGGCCCTGGGCCCTGGGCCCTGGGCCCTGGGCCCCCTGGGCCCTGGGCCCTGGGCCCTGGGCCCTGGGCCCTGGGCCCTGGGCCCTGGGCCCTGGGCCCTGGGCCCTGGGCCCTGGGCCCTGGGCCCTGGGCCCTGGGCCCCCTGGGCCCTGGGCCCTGGGCCCTGGGCCCTGGGCCCTGGGCCCTGGGCCCTGGGCCCTGGGCCCTGGGCCCTGGGCCCTGGGCCCTGGGCCCTGGGCCCTGGGCCCTGGGCCCTGGGCCCTGGGCCCTGGGCCCTGGGCCCTGGGCCCTGGCCCTGGGCCCTGGGCCCTGGGCCCTGGGCCCTGGGCCCTGGGCCCTGGGCCCTGGGCCCTGGGCCCTGGGCCCTGGGCCCTGGGCCCTGGGCCCTGGGCCCTGGGCCCTGGGCCCTGGGCCCTGGGCCCTGGGCCCTGGGCCCTGGGCCCTGGGCCCTGGGCCCTGGGCCCTGGGCCCTGGGCCCTGGGCCCTGGGCCCTGGGCCCTGGGCCCTGGGCCCTGGGCCCTGGGCCCTGGGCCCTGGGCCCTGGGCCCTGGGCCCTGGGCCCTGGGCCCTGGGCCCTGGGCCCTGGGCCCTGGGCCCTGGCCCCCTGGGCCCTGGGCCCTGGGCCCTGGCCCCCTGGGCCCTGGGCCCTGGGCCCTGGGCCCTGGGCCCTGGGGGCCCTGGGCCCTGGGCCCTGGGCCCTGGGCCCTGGGCCCTGGGCCCTGGGCCCTGGGCCCTGGGCCCTGGGCCCTGGGCCCCCTGGGCCCTGGGCCCTGGGCCCTGGGCCCTGGGCCCTGGGCCCTGGGCCCCCTGGGCCCTGGGCCCTGGGCCCTGGGCCCTGGGCCCTGGGCCCCCTGGGCCCTGGGCCCTGGGCCCTGGGCCCTGGGCCCTGGGCCCTGGGCCCTGGGCCCTGGGCCCTGGGCCCTGGGCCCTGGGCCCCTGGGCCCTGGGCCCTGGGCCCTGGGCCCTGGGCCCTGGGCCTGGGCCGGGCCCTGGGCCCTGGGCCCTGGGCCCTGGGCCCTGGGCCCTGGGCCCTGGGCCCTGGGCCCTGGGCCCTGGGCCCTGGGCCCTGGGCCCTGGGCCCTGGGCCCTGGGCCCTGGGCCCTGGGCCCTGGGCCCTGGGCCCTGGGCCCCCTGGGCCCTGGGCCCTGGGCCCTGGGCCCTGGGCCCTGGGCCCTGGGCCCTGGGCCCTGGGCCCTGGGCCCTGGGCCCTGGGCCCTGGGCCCTGGGCCCTGGGCCCTGGGCCCTGGGCCCTGGGCCCTGGGCCCTGGGCCCTGGGCCCTGGGCCCTGGGCCCTGGGCCCTGGGCCCTGGGCCCTGGGCCCTGGGCCCTGGCCCCCTGGGCCCTGGGCCCTGGGCCCTGGGCCCCCCCTGGCCCTGGGCCCTGGGCCCTGGGCCCTGGGCCCTGGGCCTGGGGCCCTGGGCCCTGGGCCCTGGGCCCTGGGCCCTGGGCCCTGGGCCCTGGGCCCCCTGGGCCCTGGGCCCTGGGCCCTGGGCCCTGGGCCCTGGGCCCTGGGCCTGGGCCCTGGGCCCTGGGCCCTGGGCCCCTGGGCCCTGGGCCCTGGGCCCTGGGCCCTGGGCCCTGGGCCCTGGGCCCTGGGCCCTGGGCCCTGGGCCCTGGGCCCTGGGCCCTGGGCCCTGGGCCCTGGGCCCTGGGCCCTGGGCCCTGGGCCCTGGGCCCTGGGCCCTGGGCCCTGGGCCCTGGGCCCTGGGCCCTGGGCCCTGGGCCCTGGGCCCTGGGCCCTGGGGGCCCTGGGCCCTGGGCCCTGGGCCCTGGGCCCTGGGCCCTGGGCCCTGGGCCCTGGGCCCTGGGCCCTGGGCCCTGGGCCCTGGGCCCTGGGCCCTGGGCCCTGGGCCCTGGGCCCTGGGCCCTGGGCCCTGGGCCCTGGGCCCTGGGCCCTGGGCCCTGGGCCCTGGGCCCTGGGCCCTGGGCCCTGGGCCCTGGGCCCTGGGCCCTGGGCCCTGGGCCCTGGGCCCTGGGCCCTGGGCCCTGGGCCCTGGGCCCTGGGCCCTGGGCCCTGGGCCCTGGGCCCTGGGCCCCTGGGCCCTGGGCCCTGGGCCCTGGGCCCTGGGCCCTGGGCCCTGGGCCCTGGGCCCTGGGCCCTGGGCCCTGGGCCCTGGGCCCTGGGCCCTGGGCCCTGGGCCCTGGGCCCTGGGCCCTGGGCCCTGGGCCCTGGGCCCCCTGGGCCCTGGGCCCTGGGCCCTGGGCCCTGGGCCCTGGGCCCTGGGCCCTGGGCCCTGGGCCCTGGGCCCTGGGCCCTGGGCCCTGGGCCCTGGGCCCTGGGCCCTGGGCCCTGGGCCCCCTGGGCCCTGGGCCCTGGGCCCTGGGCCCCCTGGGCCCTGGGCCCTGGCCCTGGGCCCTGGGCCCTGGGCCCTGGGCCCTGGGCCCTGGGCCCTGGGCCCTGGGCCCTGGGCCCTGGGCCCTGGGCCCTGGGCCCTGGGCCCTGGGCCCTGGGCCCTGGGCCCTGGGCCCTGGGCCCTGGGCCCTGGGCCCTGGGGGCCCTGGGCCCTGGGCCCTGGGCCCCTGGGGCCCTGGGCCCTGGGCCCTGGGCCCTGGGCCCCCTGGGCCCTGGGCCCTGGGCCCTGGGCCCTGGGCCCTGGGCCCTGGGCCCTGGGCCCTGGGCCCCTGGGCCCTGGGCCCTGGGCCCTGGGCCCTGGGCCCTGGGCCCTGGGCCCTGGGCCCTGGGCCCTGGGCCCTGGGCCCTGGGCCCTGGGCCCTGGGCCCTGGGCCCTGGGCCCTGGGCCCTGGGCCCTGGGCCCTGGGCCCTGGGCCCTGGGCCCTGGGCCCTGGGCCCTGGGCCCTGGGCCCTGGGCCCTGGGCCCTGGGCCCTGGGCCCTGGGCCCTGGGCCCTGGGCCCTGGGCCCTGGGCCCTGGGCCCTGGGCCCTGGGCCCTGGGCCCTGGGCCCTGGGCCCTGGGCCCTGGGCCCTGGGCCCTGGGCCCTGCCCTGGGCCCTGGGCCCTGGGCCCTGGGCCCTGGGCCCTGGGCCCTGGGCCCTGGGCCCTGGGCCCTGGGCCCTGGGCCCTGGGCCCTGGGCCCTGGGCCCTGGGCCCTGGGCCCTGGGCCCTGGGCCCTGGGCCCTGGGCCCTGGGCCCCTGGGCCCTGGGCCCTGGGCCCTGGGCCCTGGGCCCTGGGCCCTGGGCCCTGGCCCTGGGCCCTGGGCCCTGGGCCCTGGGCCCTGGGCCTGGGCCCTGGGCCCTGGGCCCTGGGCCCTGGGCCCTGGGCCCTGGGCCCTGGGCCCTGGGCCCCCTGGGCCCTGGGCCCTGGGCCCTGGGCCCTGGGCCCTGGGCCCTGGGCCCTGGGCCCTGGGCCCTGGGCCCTGGGCCCTGGGCCCTGGGCCCTGGGCCCTGGGCCCTGGGCCCTGGGCCCTGGGCCCTGGGCCCTGGGCCCTGGGCCCTGGGCCCTGGGCCCTGGGCCCTGGGCCCTGGGCCCTGGGCCCTGGGCCCTGGGCCCTGGGCCCTGGGCCCTGGGCCCTGGGCCCTGGGCCCTGGGCCCTGGGCCCTGGGCCCTGGGCCCTGGGCCCTGGGCCCTGGGCCCTGGGCCCTGGGCCCTGGGCCCTGGGCCCTGGGCCCTGGGCCCTGGGCCCTGGGCCCTGGGCCCTGGGCCTGGGCCCTGGGCCCTGGGCCCTGGGCCCTGGGCCCTGGGCCCTGGGCCCTGGGCCCGCAGGGCCCTGGGCCCTGGGGCCCTGGGCCCTGGGCCCTGGGCCCTGGGCCCTGGGCCCTGGGCCCTGGGCCCTGGGCCCTGGGCCCTGGGCCCTGGGCCCTGGGCCCTGGGCCCTGGGCCCTGGGGCCCTGGGCCCTGGGCCCTGGGCCCTGGGCCCTGGGCCCTGGGCCCTGGGCCCTGGGCCCTGGGGCCCTGGGCCCTGGGCCCTGGGCCCTGGGCCCTGGGGGCCCTGGGCCCTGGGCCCTGGGCCCTGGGCCCTGGGCCCTGGGCCCTGGGCCCTGGGCCCTGGGCCCTGGGCCCTGGGCCCTGGGCCCTGGGCCCTGGGCCCTGGGCCCCCTGGCCCCCTGGGCCCTGGGCCCTGGGCCCTGGGCCCTGGGCCCTGGGCCCTGGGCCCTGGGCCCTGGGCCCTGGGCCCTGGGCCCTGGGCCCTGGGCCCTGGGCCCTGGGCCCTGGGCCCTGGGCCCTGGGCCCTGGGCCCTGGGCCCTGGGCCCTGGGCCCTGGGCCCTGGGCCCTGGGCCCTGGGCCCTGGGCCCTGGGCCCCTGGGCCCTGGGCCCTGGGCCCTGGGCCCTGGGCCCTGGGCCCTGGGCCCTGGGCCCTGGGCCCTGGGCCCTGGGCCCCTGGGCCCTGGGCCCTGGGCCCTGGGCCCTGGGCCCTGGGCCCTGGGCCCTGGGCCCTGGGCCCTGGGCCCTGGGCCCTGGGCCCTGGGCCCTGGGCCCCCTGGGCCCTGGGCCCTGGGCCCTGGGCCCTGGGCCCTGGGGCCCTGGGCCCTGGGCCCTGGGCCCTGGGCCCTGGGCCCTGGGCCCTGGGCCCCCTGGGCCCTGGGCCCTGGGCCCTGGGCCCTGGGCCCTGGGCCCTGGGCCCTGGGCCCTGGGCCCTGGGCCCTGGGCCCTGGGCCCTGGGCCCTGGGCCCTGGGCCCTGGGCCCTGGGCCCTGGGCCCTGGGCCCTGGGCCCTGGGCCCTGGGCCCTGGGCCCTGGGCCCTGGGCCCTGGGCCCTGGGCCCTGGGCCCTGGGGGCCCTGGGCCCTGGGCCCTGGGCCCTGGGCCCTGGGCCCTGGGCCCTGGGCCCTGGGCCCTGGGGGGCCCTGGGCCCTGGGCCCTGGGCCCTGGGCCCTGGGCCCTGGGCCCTGGGCCCTGGGCCCTGGGCCCTGGGCCCTGGGCCCTGGGCCCTGGGCCCTGGGCCCTGGGCCCTGGGCCCTGGGCCCTGGGCCCTGGGCCCTGGGCCCTGGGCCCTGGGCCCTGGGCCCTGGGCCCTGGGCCCTGGGCCCTGGGCCCTGGGCCCTGGGCCCTGGGCCCTGGGCCCTGGGGGCCCTGGGCCCTGGGCCCTGGGCCCTGGGCCCTGGGCCCTGGGCCCTGGGGGCCCTGGGCCCTGGGCCCTGGGCCCTGGGCCCTGGGGCCCTGGGCCCTGGGCCCTGGGCCCTGGGCCCTGGGCCCTGGGCCCTGGGCCCTGGGCCCTGGCCCTGGGCCCTGGGCCCTGGGCCCTGGGCCCTGGGCCCTGGGCCCTGGGCCCTGGGCCCCCTGGGCCCTGGGCCCTGGGCCCTGGGCCCTGGGCCCTGGGCCCTGGGCCCTGGGCCCTGGGCCCTGGGCCCTGGGCCCTGGGCCCTGGGCCCTGGGCCCTGGGCCCTGGGCCCTGGGCCCCCTGGGCCCTGGGCCCTGGGCCCTGGGCCTGGGCCCTGGGCCCTGGGCCCTGGGCCCTGGGCCCTGGGCCCTGGGCCCTGGGCCCTGGGCCCTGGGCCCTGGGCCCTGGGCCCTGGGCCCTGGGCCCTGGGCCCTGGGCCCTGGGCCCTGGGCCCTGGGCCCTGGGCCCTGGGCCCTGGGCCCTGGGCCCTGGGCCCTGGGCCCTGGGCCCTGGGCCCTGGGCCCTGGGCCCTGGGCCCTGGGCCCTGGGCCCTGGGCCCTGGGCCCTGGGCCCTGGGCCCTGGGCCCTGGGCCCTGGGCCCTGGGCCCTGGGCCCTGGGCCCCCTGGGCCCTGGGCCCTGGGCCCTGGGCCCTGGGCCCTGGGCCCTGGGCCCCCTGGGCCCTGGGCCCTGGGCCCTGGGCCCTGGGCCCTGGGCCCTGGGCCCTGGGCCTGGGCCCTGGGCCCTGGGCCCTGGGCCCTGGGCCCTGGGCCCTGGGCCCTGGGCCCTGGGCCCTGGGCCCTGGGCCCTGGGCCCCCTGGCCCTGGGCCCTGGGCCCTGGGCCCTGGGCCCTGGGCCCTGGGCCCTGGGCCCTGGGCCCTGGGCCCTGGGCCCTGGGCCCCCTGGGCCCTGGGCCCTGGGCCCTGGGCCCTGGGCCCTGGGCCCTGGGCCTGGGCCCTGGGCCCTGGGCCCTGGGCCCTGGGCCCTGGGCCCTGGGCCCTGGGCCCTGGGCCCTGGGCCCTGGGCCCTGGGCCCTGGGCCCTGGGCCCTGGGCCCTGGGCCCTGGGCCCTGGGCCCTGGGCCCTGGGCCCTGGGCCCTGGGCCCTGGGCCCTGGGCCCTGGGCCCTGGGCCCTGGGCCCTGGGCCCTGGGGCCCTGGGCCCTGGGCCCTGGGCCCTGGGCCCTGGGCCCTGGGCCCTGGGCCCTGGGCCCTGGGCCCTGGGCCCTGGGCCCTGGGCCCTGGGCCCTGGGCCCTGGGCCCTGGGCCCTGGGCCCTGGGCCCTGGGCCCTGGGCCCTGGGCCCTGGCCCTGGGCCCTGGGCCCTGGGCCCTGGGCCCTGGGCCTGGGCCCTGGGCCCTGGGCCTGGGCCCTGGGCCCTGGGCCCTGGGCCCTGGGCCCTGGGCCCCCTGGGCCCTGGGCCCTGGGCCCTGGGCCCTGGGCCCTGGGCCCTGGGCCCTGGGCCCTGGGCCCTGGGCCCTGGGCCCTGGGCCCTGGGCCCTGGGCCCTGGGCCCTGGGCCCTGGGCCCTGGGCCCTGGGCCCTGGGCCCTGGGCCCTGGGCCCTGGGCCCTGGGCCCTGGGCCCTGGGCCCTGGGCCCTGGGCCCTGGGCCCTGGGCCCTGGGCCCTGGGCCCTGGGCCCTGGGCCCTGGGCCCTGGGCCCTGGGCCCTGGGCCCTGGGCCCTGGGCCCTGGGCCCTGGGCCCTGGGCCCTGGGCCCTGGGCCCTGGGCCCCCTGGGCCCTGGGCCTGGGCCCTGGGCCCTGGGCCCTGGGCCCTGGGCCCTGGGCCCCCTGGGCCCTGGGCCCTGGGCCCTGGGCCCTGGGCCCTGGGCCCTGGGCCCTGGGCCCTGGGCCCTGGGCCCTGGGCCCTGGGCCCTGGGCCCTGGGCCCTGGGCCCTGGGCCCTGGGCCCCCTGGGCCCTGGGCCCTGGGCCCTGGGCCCTGGGCCCTGGGCCCTGGGCCCTGGGCCCTGGGCCCTGGGCCCTGGGCCCTGGGCCCTGGGCCCTGGGCCCTGGGCCCTGGGCCCTGGGCCCTGGGCCCTGGGCCCTGGGCCCTGGGCCCTGGGCCCTGGGCCCTGGGCCCTGGGCCCTGGGCCCTGGGCCCTGGGCCCTGGGCCCTGGGCCCTGGGCCCTGGGCCCTGGGCCCTGGGCCCTGGGCCCTGGGCCCTGGGCCCTGGGCCCTGGGCCCTGGGCCCTGGGCCCTGGGCCCTGGGCCCTGGGGGCCCTGCCCTGGGCCCTGGGCCCTGGGCCCTGGGCCCTGGGCCCTGGGCCCTGGGCCCTGGGCCCTGGGCCCTGGGCCCTGGGCCCTGGGCCCTGGGCCCTGGGCCCTGGGCCCTGGGCCCTGGGCCCTGGGCCCTGGGCCCTGGGCCCTGGGCCCTGGGCCCTGGGCCCTGGGCCCTGGGCCCTGGGCCCTGGGCCCTGGGCCCTGGGCCCTGGGCCCTGGGCCCTGGGCCCTGGGCCCTGGGCCCTGGGCCCTGGGCCCTGGGCCCTGGGCCCTGGGCCCTGGGCCCTGGGCCCTGGGCCCTGGGCCCTGGGCCCTGGGCCCTGGGCCCTGGGCCCTGGGCCCTGGGCCCTGGGCCCTGGGCCCTGGGCCCTGGGCCCCCTGGGCCCTGGGCCTGGGCCCTGGGCCCTGGGCCCTGGGCCCTGGGCCCTGGGCCCTGGGCCCTGGGCCCTGGGCCCTGGGCCCTGGGCCCTGGGCCCTGGGCCCTGGGCCCTGGGCCCTGGGCCCTGGGCCCTGGGCCCTGGGCCCTGGGCCCTGGGCCCTGGGCCCTGGGCCCTGGGCCCTGGGCCCTGGGCCCTGGGCCCTGGGCCCTGGGCCCTGGGCCCTGGGCCCTGGGCCCTGGGCCCTGGGCCCTGGGCCCTGGGCCCTGGGCCCTGGGCCCTGGGCCCTGGGCCCTGGGCCCTGGGCCCTGGGCCCTGGGCCCTGGGCCCTGGGCCCTGGGCCCTGGGCCCTGGGCCCTGGGCCCTGGGCCCTGGGCCCTGGGCCCTGGGCCCTGGGCCCTGGGCCCTGGGCCCTGGGCCCTGGGCCCTGGGCCCTGGGCCCTGGGCCCTGGGCCCTGGGCCCTGGGCCCTGGGCCCTGGGCCCTGGGCCCTGGGCCCTGGGCCCTGGGCCCTGGGCCCTGGGCCCTGGGCCCTGGGCCCTGGGCCCTGGGCCCTGGGCCCCCTGGGCCCTGGGCCCTGGGCCCTGGGCCCTGGGCCCTGGGCCCTGGGCCCTGGGCCCTGGGCCCTGGGCCCTGGGCCCTGGGCCCTGGGCCCTGGGCCCTGGGCCCTGGGCCCTGGGCCCTGGGCCCTGGGCCCTGGGCCCTGGGCCCTGGGCCCTGGGCCCTGGGCCCTGGGCCCTGGGCCCTGGGCCCTGGGCCCTGGGCCCTGGGCCCTGGGCCCTGGGCCCTGGGCCCTGGGCCCTGGGCCCTGGGCCCTGGGCCCTGGGCCCTGGGCCCTGGGCCCTGGGCCCTGGGCCCTGGGCCCTGGGCCCTGGGCCCTGGGCCCTGGGCCCTGGGCCCTGGGCCCTGGGCCCTGGGCCCTGGGCCCTGGGCCCTGGGCCCTGGGCCCTGGGCCCTGGGCCCTGGGCCCTGGGCCCTGGGCCCTGGGCCCTGGGCCCCCTGGGCCCTGGGCCCTGGGCCCTGGGCCCTGGGCCCTGGGCCCTGGGCCCTGGGCCCTGGGCCCTGGGCCCTGGGCCCTGGGCCCTGGGCCCTGGGCCCTGGGCCCTGGGCCCTGGGCCCTGGGCCCTGGGCCCTGGGCCCTGGGCCCTGGGCCCTGGGCCCTGGGCCCTGGGCCTGGGCCCTGGGCCCTGGGCCCTGGGCCCTGGGCCCTGGGCCCTGGGCCCCTGGCCCTGGGCCCTGGGCCCTGGGCCCTGGGCCCTGGGCCCTGGGCCCTGGGCCCTGGGCCCTGGGCCCTGGGCCCTGGGCCCTGGGCCCTGGGCCCTGGGCCCTGGGCCCTGGGCCTGGGCCCTGGGCCCTGGGCCCTGGGCCCTGGGCCCTGGGCCCTGGGCCCTGGGCCCTGGGCCCTGGGCCCTGGGCCCTGGGCCCTGGGCCCTGGGCCCTGGGCCCTGGGCCCTGGGCCCTGGGCCCTGGGCCCTGGGCCCTGGGCCCTGGGCCCTGGGCCCTGGGCCCTGGGCCCTGGGCCCTGGGCCCTGGGCCCTGGGCCCTGGGCCCTGGGCCCTGGGCCCTGGGCCCTGGGCCCTGGGCCCTGGGCCCTGGGCCCTGGGCCCTGGGCCCTGGGCCCTGGGCCCTGGGCCCTGGGCCCTGGGCCCTGGGCCCTGGGCCCTGGGCCCTGGGCCCTGGGCCCTGGGCCCTGGGCCCTGGGCCCTGGGCCCTGGGCCCTGGGCCCTGGGCCCTGGGCCTGGGCCCTGGGCCCTGGGCCCTGGGCCCTGGGCCCTGGGCCCTGGGCCCTGGGCCCTGGGCCCTGGGCCCTGGGCCCTGGGCCCTGGGCCCTGGGCCCTGGGCCCTGGGCCCTGGGCCCTGGGCCCTGGGCCCTGGGCCCTGGGCCCTGGGCCCTGGCCCCCTGGGCCCTGGGCCCTGGGCCCTGGGCCCTGGGCCCTGGGCCCTGGGCCCTGGGGGCCCTGGGCCCTGGGCCCTGGGCCCTGGGCCCTGGGCCCTGGGCCCTGGGCCCTGGGCCCTGGGCCCTGGGCCCTGGGCCCTGGGCCCTGGGCCCTGGGCCCTGGGCCCTGGGCCCTGGGCCCTGGGCCCTGGGCCCTGGGCCCTGGGCCCTGGGCCCTGGGCCCTGGGCCCTGGGCCCTGGGCCCTGGGCCCTGGGCCCTGGGCCCTGGGCCCTGGGCCCTGGGCCCTGGGCCCTGGGCCCTGGGCCCTGGGCCCTGGGCCCTGGGCCCTGGGCCCTGGGCCCTGGGCCCTGGGCCCTGGGCCCTGGGCCCTGGGCCCTGGGCCCTGGGCCCTGGGCCCTGGGCCCTGGGCCCTGGGCCCTGGGCCCTGGGCCCTGGGCCCTGGGCCCTGGGCCCTGGGCCCTGGGCCCTGGGCCCTGGGCCCTGGGCCCTGGGCCCTGGGCCCTGGGCCCTGGGCCCTGGGCCCTGGCCCTGGGCCCTGGGCCCTGGGCCCTGGGCCCTGGGCCCTGGGCCCTGGGCCCTGGGCCCTGGGCCCTGGGCCCTGGGCCCTGGGCCCTGGGCCCTGGGCCCTGGGCCCTGGGCCCTGGGCCCTGGGCCCTGGGCCCTGGGCCCTGGGCCCTGGGCCCTGGGCCCTGGGCCCTGGGCCCTGGGCCCTGGGCCCTGGGCCCTGGGCCCTGGGCCCTGGGCCCTGGGCCCTGGGCCCTGGGCCCTGGGCCCTGGGCCCTGGGCCCTGGGCCCTGGGCCCTGGGCCCTGGGCCCTGGGCCCTGGGCCCTGGGCCCTGGGCCCTGGGCCCTGGGCCCTGGGCCCTGGGCCCTGGGCCCTGGGCCCTGGGCCCTGGGCCCTGGGCCCTGGGCCCTGGGCCCTGGGCCCTGGGCCCTGGGCCCTGGGCCCTGGGCCCTGGGCCCTGGGCCCTGGGCCCTGGGCCCTGGGCCCTGGGCCCTGGGCCCTGGGCCCTGGGCCCTGGGCCCTGGGCCCTGGGCCCTGGGCCCTGGGCCCTGGGCCCTGGGCCCTGGGCCCTGGGCCCTGGGCCCTGGGCCCTGGGCCCTGGGCCCTGGGCCCTGGGCCCTGGGCCCTGGGCCCTGGGCCCTGGGCCCTGGGCCCTGGGCCCTGGGCCCTGGGCCCTGGGCCCTGGGCCCTGGGCCCTGGGCCCTGGGCCCTGGGCCCTGGGCCCTGGGCCCTGGGCCCTGGGCCCTGGGCCCTGGGCCCTGGGCCCTGGGCCCTGGGCCCTGGGCCCTGGGCCCTGGGCCCTGGGCCCTGGGCCCTGGGCCCTGGGCCCTGGGCCCTGGGCCCTGGGCCCTGGGCCCTGGGCCCTGGGCCCTGGGCCCTGGGCCCTGGGCCCTGGGCCCTGGGCCCTGGGCCTGGGGCCCTGGGCCCTGGGCCCTGGGCCCTGGGCCCTGGGCCCTGGGCCCTGGGCCCTGGGCCCTGGGCCCTGGGCCCTGGGCCCTGGGCCCTGGGCCTGGGCCCTGGGCCCTGGGCCCTGGGCCCTGGGCCCTGGGCCCTGGGCCCTGGGCCCTGGGCCCTGGGCCCTGGGCCCTGGGCCCTGGGCCCTGGGCCCTGGGCCCTGGGCCCTGGGCCCTGGGCCCTGGGCCCTGGGCCCTGGGCCCTGGGCCCTGGGCCCTGGGCCCTGGGCCCCCTGGGCCCTGGGCCCTGGGCCCTGGGCCCCCTGGGCCCTGGGCCCTGGGCCCTGGGCCCTGGGCCCTGGGCCCTGGGCCCTGGGCCCTGGGCCCTGGGCCCTGGGCCCTGGGCCCTGGGCCCTGGGCCCTGGGCCCTGGGCCCCCTGGGCCCTGGGCCCTGGGCCCTGGGCCCTGGGCCCTGGGCCCTGGGCCCTGGGCCCTGGGCCCTGGGCCCTGGGCCCTGGGCCCTGGGCCCTGGGCCCTGGGCCCTGGGCCCTGGGCCCTGGGCCCTGGGCCCTGGGCCCTGGGCCCTGGGCCCTGGGCCCTGGCCCTGGGCCCTGGGCCCTGGCCCTGGGCCCTGGGCCCTGGGCCCTGGGCCCTGGGCCCTGGGCCCTGGGCCCTGGGCCCTGGGCCCTGGGCCCTGGGCCCTGGGCCCTGGGCCCTGGGCCCTGGGCCCTGGGCCCTGGGCCCTGGGCCCTGGGCCCTGGGGGGCCCTGGGCCCTGGGCCCTGGGCCCTGGGCCCTGGGCCCTGGGCCCTGGGCCCTGGGCCCTGGGCCCTGGGCCCTGGGCCCTGGGCCCTGGGCCCTGGGCCCTGGGCCCTGGGCCCTGGGCCCTGGGCCCTGGGCCCTGGGCCCTAGGCCCTGGGCCCTGGGCCCTGGGCCCTGGGCCTGGGCCCTGGGCCCTGGGCCCTGGAGCCCCCTGGGCCCTGGGCCTGGGCCCTGGGCCACAGATATAGGCCCTGGGCCCTGGGCCCTGGCCTGGGCCTGGGCTGACCCTGGGCCCTGGGCCCTGGGCCCTGGGCCCTGGGCCCTGGGCCCTAAGGCCTGGGCCCTGGGCCTGGGCCTGGGCCCTGGAGGGCCCGCAGGCCCTGGGCCCTGGGCCCTGGGCCTGGGCCCTGGGCCTGGGCCCTGGGCCCTGGAGCCTGGGCCCTGGGCTGGTGCAGGCCCTGGGCCCTGGGCCCTGGGCCCTGGGCCCTGGGCCCTGGGCCACAGGCCCTAGGCCCTGGGCCTGGGCCTCAGGCCCTAGGCCCTAGGCCCTGGGAGCCACGGGCCTGGGCCCTGGGCCCTGGGCCCTGGGCCTGGGCCCCTGGGCCCTGGGCCCTGGGCCCTGGGCCCTGGGCCCTGGGCCCTGGGCCCTGGGCCCTGGGCCCTGGGCCCTGGGCCCTGGGCCTGGGCCCTAGGCCTGGGCCCTAGGCCCTGGGCCCATGGGCCCTGGGCCCTGGGCCCTGGGCCCTGGGCCCTGGGCCCTGGGCCCTGGGCCCTGGAGCCCTGGGCCCTGGGCCTGGGCCCTGGGCCCTGGGCCCTGGGCCCTGGGCCCTGGGCCCCTGGGCCCTGGGCCCTGGGCCCTGGGCCCTGGGCCCTGGGCCCTGGGCCCTGGGCCCTGGGGCCCTGGGCCCTGGGCCCTGGGCCCTGGGCCCTGGGCCCTGGGCCCTGGGCCCTGGGCCCTGGGCCCTGGGCCCTGGGCCCTGGGCCCTGGGCCCTGGGCCCTGGGCACCTGGGCCCTGGGCCCTGGGCCTGGGCCCTGGGCCACTGGGCCCTGGGCCCTGGGCCTGGGCCCTGGGCCCTGGGCCCTGGGCCCTGGGCCCTGGGCCCTGGGCCCTGGGCCCTGGGCCCTGGGCCCTGGGCCCCTGGGCCCTGGGCACCTGGGCCTGGGCCCTGGGCCCTGGGCCCTGGGCCCCTAGGCCCTGGGCCCTGGGCCCTGGGCCCCTGGGCCCTGGGCCCTGGGCCCTGGGCCCTGGGCCTGGCCCTGGGCCCTGATGACCTGGACCTGGGCCACAGGCCCTGGGCCCTGGGCCCTGGGCCCTGGGCCCTGGGCCCTGGGCCCTAGGCCCTGGGCCCTGGGCCCACAGGCCCTGGGCCCTGGGCCCTGGGCCCTGGGCCCTGGGCCCTGGGCCCTGGGCCCTGGGCCCTGGGGCAGACCTGGGCCCTGGGCCACTGGGCCCTGGGCCCAAGGCCCTGGGCCCTGGGCCCTGGGCCCTGGACCCTGGGCCCTGGGCCCTGGGCCCTGGGCCTGGGCCCTGGGCCCTGGGCCCTGGGCCCTGGGCCCTGGGCCCTGGGCCCTGGGCCCTGGGCCTGGGCCTGGGCCCTGGGCCCTGGGCCCTGGGCCCTGGGCCCTGGGCCCTGGGCCCTGGGCCCTGGGCCCTGGGCCCTGGGCCCTGGGCCCTGGGCCCTGGGCCCTGGGCCCTGGGCCCTGGGCCCTGGGCCCTGGGCCCTGGGCCCAGGGCCTGGGCCCTGGGCCCTGGGCCCTGGGCCCTGGGCCCTGGTGCCTGGGCCCTGGGCCTGGGGCCCTGGGCCCTGGGCCCTGGGCCCTGGGCCCTGGGCCCTGGGCCCTGGGCCCTGGGCCTGGGCCCAGGGCCCTGGGCCTGGCCTGGGCCCCAGGCCCTGGGCCCTGGGCCCTGGGCCCTGGGCCCTAGGCCCTGGGCCCTGGGCCCTGGGCCCTGGGCCCTAGGCCTGGGCCCTGGGCCCTCAGGCCTGGGCCCTGGGCCTGGGCCCTGGGCCAAGACCCTGGGCCCTGGGCCCTAGACCCTAGGCCCTGGGCCCTGGGCCCTGGGCCCTGGGCCTGGGCCCTGGGCCCTGGGCCCTGGGCCTAGGCCCTGGGCCCTGGGCCCTGGGCCCTGGGCCCTGGGCCCTGGGCCCTGGACCCTGGGTATCTCTTTTTTCTTGGTCTGCGTCATTTTTTTCCCAGTCGTTTTGGTCTTTGTTCCTCACCCTAACTCTTCATACACTTCTTCCTTGGTTTGTCACCCTTTCACTGCGTGATAAATGGATCGTTTCGATTGTTCCTATTCCTTATTTTGACCTGAAATTGTTAGTGAGCTTACATCTGCTGCGTGAAGGTAATCCGTCTTGTATTTTTTTATTTTCTTGTCTGTTGTTCTGAATATTTGTCGTTTATTCCTGGTTATTGTGCATTTATAACTCACTTCGGATCCAAAACCCCATTTCCATTTAGTCCTGAAAGAAGTTTTACTGACCGGGTTTTTGTCTGTTTGAAGTTTTCGGGGGAGCATTATTTGTTTCTATAATATTCTGGCAGTCATCTCAGAAACTTTTTAGTTCCTCTTTTGTTTTTTTTAATATATTACTTGTGCATTTATAGTCTTTGAACTGTAAAGAATAAATTGGGTGATCGTTCATCTCTTTGGTCGGTTGCGGGTTGATATTTTCTGTGAATTTTATTCATTGTTGATAGGTTTCAGATTATTTACCATTTTGTAGAGTAATTTCTTCTTTTGTTCTGCTCTCCTACTTAAATTGCTCAGCCCGTTTTTTAAACTTTTGTTAGATTCGGTTTCTTTAAGTATCTTACTTTCTTTGGTCTTAAATTTTTTTTTTGGTTTTTGTTCTGGTTGGCTTTTTGTTGGTGATTTTTCAGAGATTTTGCTGTCTTGCCAATTATGCTTAGTGGGCTAAGCCGGCGTATTGGTGTTTGGTTTTAGGTTTTTTTTTTTAGGTTTCTGGGTTTATGCGTTTATGTGTTGCTGATGCGGGTTCCGCACTCAGTAGGTTTTCCGTCCTTTTAAATTTTTTTTATGCTTTTCGCCAAATCGAGTCGTTTACTCTGTTTAATTTAAATCCCATTCCCAATATTATTTTTGGTCACCATCTTTTGGAGTTCATCCTGTGTAGTCTATATTGTCTTCCTCGGACTCTGTTTACTTATTCGCCCTGGGCAGCGTCATTTCCCATTTTTACTCTTTCTGGTTGCACCTTTCTCCTCTTTTAGAGGCCATGATTGTAGTAGAACTGTTCTGCGTTATCGTCGCTTTTCGTGACTCTCGTCTTCTGTAACGACTGGCATCTATTATGAGAATTAAAATATATCTTCTTTTATCAGCAGTGCAGTCTGAATTTAAAAGAGAGGGATACTGACTTCTGTTATATTGACTGTGGTTTAGTTTGTTTTATGCTTTATCCTTATCCTATGTTCTGCATGTCATCTTGGATTAAATTCTATGTCGTATTTACTTATTCAATAATTTTATTTTTAGTTAATTGTGTCTTCAGACTCCGATTAGTAATGTTTTGACCGTTGGATCTGGTATGCGGGTTTTAATCACTATTGTTTTTATTTGAGTGCAATAACATTTGAACTGCGTAAATTTGCTTGTTGTGGTGGTCTTAAATCTTTGTTGGGTTTGTTGATAAGTGTCCAAAAGACACTTATTTATGCATGAATTATTGATATAAATTCCTAATTTGAGTTGATTATGAGCATGAAAGTGACAAATATAACTCATATACATGTTTTGTGTCTCTGGTACCTGGTAAAAAAGAAAATCTGGATTTTGAGGATAAATGAAGGAAAAAGGAGCAAAATATAGCCAAAAAGGGAATAGAGCGACCGCGCACTGGGAAAATATGCAAAAATTCAAATAAATCCTGGAAATTCCCAATGGCTAGTAAGGCTGAAAGGAGGACAATTCGTGAACGTGAAACCACGCGACTGCGCCCCACGAGGGCGCTACCGCGCCAGGAAGAGTTTCCTTACAAAAAGTTCAGAGTTCTATTTCGGGAAGTCGGCAAAGACTCTAAGGAGTGGCGCGACCGCGACAAAATCAGAAGAAAATGTGGCGCGACCGAGCCACTGACTCAGAACGTGATCTGCAAAAATCTCGGGATTCTAACTACAAATCAAGCCCAAACCTGGGAGAAGAAATCTTTATTGTCTAAGGAAGTTATCCACGAAGATTTTATGGAATATTGCTCGAGTCTAGGTGCATTGAATGGTAAAAAAGAAGTTTAATTCAAAATAGGAATCTGCTGCCAAAAGAAGAAGATAAATCCGAAAATTATGAAGAGCATACATGGAGTTCTCGAATTCCAATTGAAGCCAAACTTGGAAGGAAGATTCCTGGTGCTACTGAGGATCATATCACGAAAATTCAGGTCAATCCAAGCCGGGCTTCTCGAGTTTCACATCTCCAAAGTGGTGGACCCAGTGTAGAAATTGGCAGCAGAAACTAGGCAACTTCTTCTCTTCATATCTCGAGTTTCCCAACTTAGAATGGATTCAAATTTCGTGAACAAGGAAAGGACTACAGAAGGAAGGTTTGGATGTAATTTCATCCAATTCTGAGGTCGGGAAGTCATAATTCATACCCCTGGACAGAGACCAAAATTACAAGTTCTGGACAGAAGCCCAACTATAAATAGAGGTCCGAGGCAGAGAGCCAGTTAAGCCAGTTTAGGATCTAGTTTTCTGAGTTGTAAATACAATTTTTAGTTTACTTTTATTGTTTTGTAGATAGTTTAGAGAGAAGACAAAGTCCAGAGGGAGTCTTGCACGACCTCTTGGCACTTTAGAGAGAGAAGGTGGAGATTTCAATCAAGGTGCAAGAGAAGCCAAAGGCAATCCTTCAAGGGGGTTTCTGTACTTAGTTTATTTTATGTCTATGGCTGTAATTGAATCCTTTTTACTATATGTTTATTCTATTATTATGGAGTAGTCTCTCTTTGTTGGGGAAGTCACGAACCCCTAGTGGTTTATGTTTAAGTTCTGAATTCTATAGCAATAAAGTACTTTATTTTTGTTTTACAAACTAAGTTCATTGCTTATTTCTGATCTGAATTCAATTCTGAAATTTAATGAGGGTCGAATAGAAAAGTTAGATTTCAGTAGAGAGTTGGATTAGTAATTTGATTCTTGTTTTCTAAAACAACTTGTTTTTCTAACTAGATTGTTCAGGTTGAGAAGGAGACTAGTTGAAAAGTGATGTGACTTCTATAACTCTTGTTCTGAATAAGAGAGAGTTAATCTTCAAGTTTTTATATTTATCACTTAGGATTTGAATATTCCGGTTGAGAAGGAGTTCAAAGAATAAGTGAAAGTTATTTCCTTTATATGGGTAACCAGGTTTTTAAAAGTGAAGTCAAGGTAAGGGTATTTGAGCTATAAAATCAGAACTTTGCATGTTAGCAGCTAGGAGGGATTGACACTTTTCTCCAACATCTCATCTCTATAAGGTTTCCAGTAGTTTAATTCTGTTTTATTTTTCCAGTTCTCAAAACCAAAATTTCTTCACCTCAATCAATGAAAAAATCTTTGCTTAAACTGAGTTCTCATCAAGGTCTCTGTGGGATCGATATCTGGACTCTCGAGTCTATATTACTTGCTGACCTAGTACACACTAGACACACAACATTTGTATGCATTTGTTAGCTTTGGTTCGGTATTGTTGGAGGCTTTGTGTTTTTCTGCTGAGATTTTTAATGTATCTGATTCTATCTTCTTTCCTTTTTCAGTGTGCATTGTTGTCAGCAATTTTCTTAAGTTGTCGCTCTACATTTCTTTGGTCGTTACTGAGGTAGGGTCTTGCACATTTTCCTTCATTTGATTTATTGTCATATCTTTTTTCAATCGAAGCAGTGGTTAGATTGGGTTGGACTAATGGTTCAACCATTAAATATTATACTTTATACTTTATACTTTCTTAATAATTCTATAAAAAAGTAACAAAAATAATCATAATTTTAGTGAACCGGGCTGAGTCAATAAGAACCGGATTGGCCTCCAATTCTGGTTCAACCGGGTTGGACCGGCCAGTTCGGTTCGGTTTTTAAAACACTGATTGTAATGACTAGATATTTTAGCATTTTTAATAACTCGATATTTCAGCTCTATATATCATGACATGATATTTCACGGTCCATGAGTGGTAATTTTCCCTCCCAGAAAACATATACATTTCATGTGACCCACAAAATATTTATTAAAAATTAAAAATACACGGAAAATATATGTAAATAAATAAATAACTAATATAAATAAATAAATAAATAAAGAAATAAAATATAATAGTTCAAATTTACTTCAGGCGATAGCAAATCAGACGGCCTAAATTTTTTTAAATTAAAACAACAAATAAAATAAAATTCGAAGTTATGATATTGTATAAGTAATCTTGGAGGACACACTTGATTTTAAATATTTTAATGCGCCACTTAGGAATGTCTGATCCCCATTTTCTTCTCTATGTGATCTTATAAGTAATTGAGGAGGACCGGCACTTGATTAACTAATTGTGTTAAAGAGAACAAAATTCGAATTCAGTAAACATAGATCATCAAACAAAAAAGAGAAAAATGGGCTTGGTTGAGTTTGAACAGGCCTAAGAGTACCACGCGTAAATTTTTGTTATCTTTTTTTGTCTTCTTTGCCTGCTTACTTTTTTTTTTTTTTTTTTTTATCGGGCTTTGCCTGTTTACTTCAACTATTATGCCCTTCATGTTAATAAATTTAACTGTTTAACCTCTTTATTTGTTATAATTAATGCGATTTTCTTTAATATTTTATTCATTGATATGTTCTCAAAATTTTCTATATTTAGAAAACTCTAAAGTGAAACTTAACCGCTAATTTTTATTTTTCACCTATAATTCCCTGGGGCTCCTACCTCTCCTCTCTCTCCTCTCCCCTAAAAATCTCCCTCTCCTCTCCTCCTCTCCTCTCTCTCCTCTCTAAAAATAATAGTCCTCTCCCCTCTCCTCTAAATCCCTCTCCTCCTCTAATAAAAAATAAAGTAAAAATAGTAAATATTAAATAATAAAAAAATAAAAAATGTAAAAAATAGTAAAAATGGTAAAAAATAAAAATGTAAAATAATAAAAAATAATAATAGTATTAAATATTAAATGTAAATAAAAAAAATAAAAATAAAAAATAAATAATAAATATTAAAATATTAATAAATATTAAAAAAATATAATTAAATATGCATAATAAATATGCATGTAATAAATATTAAAAAATAATAAATAATGCTTTAAAATATTAAAATAATATTATGTAAAAATATAAGTATAAATAAACTTTAATAATAAAAATAATAGTATTAAATAAAAAAATGTAAAATAAAAAAATAATAGTATGTCGTAAAAAATAATGAAATGATAAGTAAAAAATTAAGTAATTAAAATAGTAAAATATTAAAATAAATAGTAACGTGTAATATTAAAATTTTAAAAATGAAAAAAATAAGTAATTTTCAAAAAATGATAAATATTAGTATTAAATATTAAACGATATTAAAAGTAAAATAAAAAAAAAAAAAAAAATAAAATAATAAATAATGAAAATAATTAAATGTATTAATATTAAATGGATGTAATAAAAAATAGTAATAAAAACTTTTTAAATAATAAAAAAAAAATAAATAAAAAAAAATTTTTTAAAATGATACGTATTAAAATAAATAATAATAAATAATGTAAAAAATAAATATAATAAAATAAATAAATATTAAATTAAATATTAATAAAAAAAATAGTATTAAAATAAGTATTAAAAAAAAAATAATAAAAATAATATAAATAGTAAAAAATAATAAATAAAAAAATAATCTTAAAAAATAATAATATATTAAATAATAAAAATAAAAAATATAAAAAAAAATAAATATTAAAATAAATGTAAAATAAAAAAATAAAAAATAAAATATAATAATAATAATAAAAAATATAAAATAATAAAAAATAAATATAAAATAAAAATAATAAATAATATAAATATAGTAAATAATAATATGCATAATATATAAATATAAATAATAAATATATAATATAAATAATAATCTCCTCTATATATTAAATATAAATATATCTCCTCTCTATATATAATCTCCCCCTCTCTATATAAAATATATAAAATATCCCATCCCCTCTAATAATAAAAAATATCGTGCCCCCTCCCCCTGGTTCTCTTCTCTCGCCTCTCAAGAGCAGTGGACAGAGAAGCATCTGGCTCACCTTCCTTGATGTTCTATATTTCCTGCGATCTGACAAGAGGTAAAGTCGAGAGTTTATGTAGGTTTGCCTCAAAGATAGATAGCCTCTTATAAGTCACCTCTATACTTAAGTTCAATTTTGGTTCTTTTTTCATTGTTCCCCTTATTTTGGCCAAAGCCCCTCCTCTGTGCATTTCAATTTATCTATAGGGCAGACAAATCATGTGGGATATAGATTTTTGAAAAATTAAGATATAAATGGAGTATTGGAAGGTTTTATGGATAATAAGAGTGAGGTTCTTTAGTCGATACGGACTTTCCAAATCCATACTCGATAGGGGTTTTTTTGGATCCAGAAATTTGGAAAAAAATCTGTTTTCATTTGAAAATTGTATTTGGATCAGATCAGATCAGATTCCAATAAAAATTTGATCCCTTGCCACCCCTAGGTTCAGGGCCTGATCGATTGACCAACCTTATACAACCCAAGATAGAAATATGCCTTATGATATACAATTTTTTTTTTTTTAATTTTATAGTTTTTTCATTTTCTCGTATGGTTTCTGATTATTGATATTGTACTAATTATAAGGTTTTCCCAGGTCTTAAGAATACATTGCAGTTATTTTTATTTGATATTATTTTTTTGTCTGTTCTTTTAGTCTTTGATACTAATGACCAGAATTAGTACAATAATTTTTTCATGAACAGGTCTCGCTTTATTTGCATATTGCATGACGACCCCTCATCCATTTCCATGTGTCAGGCTTTTGTGTTGTGCTGCTATTTCTTTTGTTCTTTTAACTCTTGTTGATTATATTCTTCTGGCCATTGATAGCTTTCATTTTTTCTTTAATTAACTTTGGTTATGATAGTCATTTTCACATTGAATGTTATGTCATTATCTTGCTTTACGTTATGCTCCTTCATAGTTCTCAGCTTTTGTGTTTAATTATTCTCTAATTAGGTAATTGGTGATCAATATTCATCTTCTTCTGCATTTTCCTTTATAGGTGTTGGAGGTGGGCTCACTTACTCTGATACGATCCTGAGAAATTAGTGAATTAAAGCTGTTGAAGTATTTAACTTTATAGTGCCAGATTTCTGACTACATTTCTTTTGTTTTTTTTCTATTCAGGTGTATGAATGATTAGTTGTTGGTGAGGTCTAAACTAAAAAATGAGGTATTTTAAGTTGTGTTTGCTGACCTTTTTTCTGTTTATGATTTTGGATCTAACGTGGAAATGTCTTTGTACAATTTGACCTTTTTATGGAGGTCGACAATGCAATGATTAATACTACTGACGGTGTGGTCTAATTTGATAATGAAAGTTTGGTGCAATGATAAATGATCTTACCAAGTGTTTTCCCTTCCCTTTTATGCATATTGCACGATTAAATTTATCAAAGTTTGTATCCTGAAAAGGTGATCCTGCTTTTGTTCTCTTCATAGTGTCTTAATTATCATTTCTGTAGAGTTTATGACAAGATTCATCTTTTCTATTACTTGTTTTACGAAATCAATACTCAGAGTTTAGCAAGATTTTTTTGTATTTTATTGAACTCAATTCAATGGCCAACTAGAAAATTTTGGGGAATGTTTGAATCCACTTTTGGGTGTTGTGCTTTAGATTTGACAATATGCATGTTGACTTTATGGTAAATACTTCAAAACAATTTATCTGAATCCTGTTTAATGTGTTGAAACATAAGTCTTGTAAAAGGTTTTTGTGTATACTCGTGCTTCTGAAAGTGATAGGTTTACTTTCTTTCTCTTTTATTAAACCCATTTTGCCACCAGGGGACGTGTTAGATGGAATGAGGCTAACTTGAATGAGATAGAGGCAACTAAACCTGTTAGGCAGAAAATAACTGAGCCTAAAACTCCGTACCATCGAATGACTGATGACGATGGTGTGTTCGAAGATTCCTTATTCTTTTTTATCTTTTTTTTTTGTGAATTATGTTTGATATATTAGCAATGTGAATTATATAGCAATGTGATTTTTAGGTTCTATGTCACCTGTGCGGACTTTTGATGAATGCATTGATTCACATGCGGAAGCTATTCGAAGTGCTTTGACTGATGTGGCATCTACGAGTAGAAAACATTCTATGAGTCCAGGAGGATGGACATCATCTGAAGATGAAGCAGATTTCATGGAACAAGATAATGATGATGAAGGTACAATATTTTGCTTTTAGACTAATAACATGGAGAATGTGCATTAGAACTCTGTCCTCTTAGTTCAGGAAAAGTTCTCCAATTTTGTGCTCTACTCTGCCATGACTTTGGTAATCCCTTAGAATATAAAATATACTTCTTTCAAAGTTTATGAATGTTGTGATGTAATTGTTTGGATGGTAGTAGGATATAGCAATTTGTCAAGTTTTATGGATGGTAAAGTTCTGGTTTGAATGGTAGGGAGTTTTAGCAATTTGCTAAACTTTTTATCGTTGCAATTCTTGTTTAAATGGCAGTGGCTTTTAGAAATCTGTCAAATTTTATGATAATTGAAATTTCGGGATGGTAGTGGACTTTTAGGTGGGTTTATTGTCTCACAGGATGCTTGCAGATTGTTGAACCCTCTTTGAGATTTGAGGGTTACGTGGGCGCCATATGTAGGCTTTCCATACATATTTCATATAAGATATCTAAGTTTCAAAATTCTCATCATGTTTTTGAGAACTATTTTTTTCGTGCCTTCCAAAAGAAAAATCATGTCATTTGTTTAAGATACAAACTTAAATCCTAACTCTATTAACATCAGTGGGTAATTCATTATTTTTTAGCGAAATATCACAAAAGCATGGGAACTATGACCTTTTGTTTTGCCTTATAACTTGCACCAAATTTTCAAGTTTTCATATAGTAAGCTTCTGACTAAGCTCTCGTGTATCATAAACTATGAGATCTCTTAATGTATGTGTAGAAGATATAATTGCTGCAGTTTTATTTTCAAAGAAAGTGTGTTGTTTCTTTTCTTCTATCCTTGTTGTATGGAGGGTCCATCAATGCTTTCGATTTGTGATCCTCTTATCCTTGAATGACTGGACAGGACAAGAAGTGTCCAACCAACATAAAAAATAAGGGAATGGTAGTATGTTTACCGACATTTCAAGGTTTGCAATGCTTGTCTCGTATTGATCGTAAACTCTATGTTTGTTTTGGTGTGCCTTGCGATTCTTCCAAATTGATGAAAGTATGTAGTAGATTAAGGTGTTGAATTCTAAGCATCATTGAGATTCCGAGATAGTTTGGATTTTGGTTTTTTTCTATGATTTATTATTTGGGATCAAAATCCTTGAGATGCTTTCTTTCAGATTTTGATGAGGATAGAGAGAGATTGAGTTTTATGGAACACCGGAAGGCTCATTATGATGAATACCTAAAGGTGAAAGAGCTCCAAGAAAAGGGGTCCCTTACATCAGATGATGAAGAAGATGATTGTGATGCGGATGGAAAAGCAAAGACAAATGATTTATTTTCATCTTCGACTGAGGGTATGATTTCTGCAGACATTGACAAAGGTAAATCGCAGGATAAATGACATGATTATCAATCATAGTTTGATGTTCGTCTATCAGATACTTCTAACATAATTGGGTCTAAAGAAAGGCAATTACTAAATTGGAGTTTCCTTTTCTCATACATTGCCCCGCTTGTATTGACCTTGGACTTCATACTCTTATGATCGTCACACCATACCAAGTCAAAACTCTGGATTTTTCACACAACAGTGCTAGGGCAACTTAAATCACAGGTACTTAAACAAGATGCCGTAGACATTACGAGTAAGGAACCGAGAAACGTGTGAAGGATATAAATGAAAATAATGGAGTCAAGGGGAAATTGGAACATTTTCAACCTCAGTTACAACTAAAGAACCCTCCAACCTTTCCTATCCAACCCATAGATACTCTGTTAAAACTTTTTGCGAGAAGATGCAAACATTGTTACTTCTATGTCACCATTCACCCAAAAATAACATTTATGCCCCATTCACATGTGCCCTATGTGTGGCTACAAATAGCTATTGGCTGTGCGCACCGATGCGCACAAGCCTTGTTCGCAGCAGATCCGGGGCCTTGTGGTACCGTTTTTCCCCCTTGGACGTCGTTTAAAGGGTTTAAAGTACACCTCTTGAGAAACAAAATATATTAATGCATCAAATAGTTTTTAGCTCATATTTATAATATATTCCAATTTACTCGTTTATTTTCTCTTATTAGGTCAACCAAGTCCCTTTTGGTCGAACTCGATTAGACAAGGTTGGAGCAAAGATTGAACAATATAATAATATTTTGCTATATTCCTTATATTATTAGTTATTAATGTTTTTTTTTTTTCTTTTTATTTTAATTTTAGCGAATATAACTCCTATGCGAACCCAAGACCTCTCCTAGCAATAACTCCCATAGAACTGCCCAAGTTCCAATAGTTTCTTATCATCTCCTTCGTCCCATGTAAGATCTGTCCAAATATGGCCTCTTCATATACTTCAACAAATACCCTTTCGATATTTGTGTTTGTTTTCTTATATACAGACATAACATACACTGGGATGCGTGTATGTCGCAAGTGATGTAATCTTATGTTATGTTCCTTATTTAGTTTTTGACGAAGGTGTAGATGTGGTTCGGCAGGTCAGTGGGTTTCTTGGAGGAGAAAGGGGTTATGAGAACTTGGAAGGAGATACGGATCCATAGGTATACCCAGCTGGATATTTGTATGTTTATTCAGCTATAAAGTTTATCACTGGAGGACAAGTGGAGAAAATGTGATGCATACAAGGGAAAAGAGGGACAACCAAAAAAACATGCTACAGAAAACACTTAAAGTCGTAAAGGCGTAGGTATGCACCAGGGATTAAAGTTGTGTTGTTGGTTACTAAACCTAATAACACAAAGTAGAGGACAAAAATAACATGATGAAAGTGATACATTGAATCTTGAAAGTAGAATCTACACAAAGAAGTTATAAGCTGAAAAAAGTAGCTATAAGCTTTAATACTACCGCAATCAAGAAGTTGACCATGATGATATCCATAACAAGGCTGAAGCAAGGAGTTAGGCTACTCCGCAGGGTGGATACAAAACCAAGTACTTAACCATCATCACGACGAGGTACATAATCCGTCTCGTCTGAATCGTTAGGGCATGACGCATTTCTCCATCTGTGGTTCCTCCATTATTGCAAATATGCAGCTTAACCTCTTCGCCCAGATGAAAGAAACCATATCCCAAAGTACAGGTGCCATGGGCGTTCATTTTTCATGTACCTCACGGAAACCTTCTTATGCTTATACTTCAACAACTACCTGACAGTGTCATTCAGAAGATTTTTAGATTGTAACTGGGAACAATCCCGTCACATGAAAACATCTTTCATCAGTTCAGTATCAACACCGAAACCAGAAAGTGCGCCATCATACTTTCGATGAAGCGCACTAACTATGACCAAACATCATCTAAAGATTACTGAGTGCAAACGGCTTTAACTTCATCCCATGCTAAATAATATTCTGGAGCCTAAACAGTCTCTTGATTAAAAAGAATGACAGAAGGAGATGCAATGGACAAAATCAGTAGGGCAATGTAAAACAGCAGAAGTTCTGACCTTGCAATGGTGCTCTAGTTTTTTGGATATTGATCCACACTCAGATCAGACTTCGGCTCATTTAGCCATATCCGATACGAGTAGAAAAGTACCATAATTCCACTGCAAAGAGATACAGATAGTCAGAGTGAGGAATATTCTCCTCTTATGGAGCATTGTCTCTAGCAAATTGGCTCATAGCTCAGCATTACACTACTCGTAGAAACTATACAACCACAATAATGTTTCTAGTGTTCAGTCTATCCAGCATCTTGCAAACTTGAAGTAAACATGCACACCAGTATTGAATACATACACAATTTTGCATGGTGTACAAGCCAATGGAAGAAGCTTTGGTTATTTCCACAAAGATGACTTAGTTAAGAGTATACCATATCCTACATATATAGGAATATGACTTTTTTTTTTGAAATGTATATAGGAATATGACTAAATATAACATAAGAAAAACTTCATTGCTTAAAGGACAAGAACAAGGAACTTCAAAACCCAATATAGATGTCCTACCAAATATATTTATGCAAACATGGGAAAATATCTTGATTTATTATTAGAGTATACCTAGACAGCTCTCTGACGTTATATAAATAAAAACAAGATGCCCATTCCACCGTTTTAAACCACCAATCCTATCCAAACATCAAGCCTGAAACGCACAATATCAAGTTCGAACTATTTAGAGACAAGACAAGGGGGTTACCACTTAAACACTAAGTGGAGAATATGCCACCTATATTGAAGGTTTATTCTGGAGGCCTAAGCAGGCTACTATGCTGGACAGTGACCAGCAGGGGTAAGGACCAATGGAAAGCAAAGTGTAAGTTGTAAAAAAATAACAGAGAGGAGGCAAAGAAGAAAGAACATATTCAATACAGAAGGGAGCTCTAACATCTGGCGGGTTTTCCTTCACCTGAAGGTCACCCATTCCTCATCTGTTGATTGATGATCCTTCAACTAACCTGTGCCTGGCATACTGGGTTTGTAATCTGTCTTGCAGGTCTCTAACAATTGGTCCAACCTGGATTAAAGAGGGATGGAGAGATGACAAAGACAAATGTTATTGAAAGCAAAGTTGAGGGACTAGAGAAGAACCCGGTTGCCTTGGCGGAAACAGTCAGAGTTGAAGGAGAACAAGCCCAGCATCGGATGCAGTCATTGACCTCTTCAGTGGAAGACACACAACGGCAGATGGAGACATTAGAGAGTTTGAAGATTCTGATGGAGGAGCTGCTGCAAGAGAAGCATCACCCAGCCACTCTGGAAAAAAATTTCTACGTGAAGATGTAGTTCCAGAACAGTATCTGATAGGCCTATGGAACATCAGCAGAAAGAAAATCGGGAGACAGCCTTGGAGGAAATTCAGATGGCTGTTAAGAAGGTAAGAGTTACCTAATTTTGATGGAACTGACCCGGACGGATGGATCTCACAAGCAGAGCAATATTTCGATACACAGGGAACAAGCTCAGGAGTGAAGGTTCGGGTCGGGTCGGTTAGGGTTTTAAAACCTGTGCAGGTTTTTCACGGGTTCGGGTTTCGGGTTACATAAGTCGGGTAGGGTTCGGGTTTTCAGAAACCCGACCCAAACCCGACCCGTGCCCACCCCGACTTTTACAGCTACTTTCAATTTGGGGGGAGCAGATCTAATTTTGGGCATGGCGTGGCTTGAGCAAGTAGGGTACGTGTGTTGAATGGAAACAAATGTACACGAAGTTCATGAAAGATGGCAGGGAAATAACATTGTAAGGTGATCCTTCCTTGAGTCATACCTAAGTTTCATTTCAGTCACTCTTGAAGACAGGGAAAACGATTTTTGCAGCATTATATGGTTTACTTTGGAGAACAAGGGAGCTAAACAAGATACTCATCTGAATGGTATACAAAAACAGCAACTCGGGGAGTTGTTGGCTGACTTCGAGCACATTTTCGAGGGGAACTTGAGTCAGCCCCTGTCAAGAACGATAGACCATGCAATCGTATTGAAAGAAGGGGCTGGCCCCATTAATGTACGCCCATATCGATATGCTCACAGCCAAAAGGATGAGATGGAGAGGTTAGTTGCAGATATGTTGGTAGCTGGGATTATCCAACCCAACAATAGCCCCTACTCACGCCCGATCATTCTTATGCGTAAGAAAGATGCAAGTTGGAGATTTTGTGTTGACTATAGGACGTTGAACAAAGTCACAGTACTTGACAAATATATTTTTTTTGACAAATTTGCTGTTTATTGAATATCTGAGAAGCTAGTTTACAAAGGGTGGGGTCACTCTCACAACTGGAGCCGAGTGTTGAGTCCCCTCTTTAGCTAAAGTGTCCGCCAAGGAATTGGCGGATCTGGGAATACAATGCCACTCATGAACAAATGTGGAAGCCAAGTGGGAGATTTCTCTAAACACATATACGAACCTCCACGGGGGAGCCGAGGTTTGTTTGCACCAGCCAATGACATTGCTAGAGTCGCCTTCAACCACTAAGTTACCGGAGAAGCGATTCTGGAAGTGTCTTAGCGCGTGAAGAACATCATGCACCTCAGCCGATGTAGAGTCTTTAATCCCAATAGGACCAGCATATGACATGAGTATATATCCCTCCGAATTCCGAAAGACCCCCATAGCCAGCTGGACTGGGATTGCCTAGCGAAGATCCATCGAAATTGCCTTTAATAGCTCCTACCGGTGGAAGAATCCATGTTGTTGGTGTGTTGGGGGGATGGTACGTATGTGAAGAAGCGATCACTGCCCAATCTGGTCTTGTGACTTCGCTGTCCCTTAACTTTCCTTGCACGATCAACCATTGGATGACATAAGATTGGACCGAATAAGCCACCTCCTCCCACTGCTTGGTCTTCATTTGGAAAATTCATTTGTTCCTTTCCCCCCAAATGGCCCACAGAAGGAAGGCAGTTAAACATCTCCACATCATCAACCCGTAGAGGACAAGTGGGGGGGGGATGTAATGAGAAGAGAAGCAAGGGAGTTTGGTATTACCCATGAGCAGTTAAATTGTTCCACAAACATGCCCAAATCTTTCCATGTGAACTCGCTAGACAATAGGAGGTGATCTGTCATCTCCATCCAAGCATCACATAGGGGACAAATTAGGGAATTGACCGGCTGACCTCTCCTTGCCAGTACATCCCGAGTAAGTATCTTACTGTGAAGGGCACTCCAAATGAACAATTGGACTTTGGGGGGGGGGGGCAGGAAGCTGCCAAGCACGACGGCTTACATGAGCAACACTTGAGGGCAGCAGGGCACTTTAAGCAGAAGCCACTGTACTTGCCAAATATCCCATTCTAGTCATTGACAAATTGCTCAATGAATCGGGTAGTGCATTGTTTCTCAAAAGTGGATTTACGATCGAGTTATTTTCAAATACGCATTTGCGTGGAGGATATACCCAAAACGGCATTTCGTACACACCAAGGGAACTTTGAGTTTCTAGTTATGCCATTCGGACTCACCAATGCTTCATCTACTTTCTAGTCGACCAGGGGCGGAGCCAAGGGGGTCAAGAGGAGCCAATTGCCTAACATGTTGTTTCCCCTTTATAAGTGGGTGGGTCACACCCAATTTTGCGCCCCCTTCAAATTAAAATAACCACTCTTGCCCCCCTAAAATTTAAAAGTTAACTCTCTAAATTACAAAAAAAAATCCCCAAAATAAAATTTACTTTCGTAATTTTGCATCATGTTTTAACAAATCTATAATCATTCCTTTTTCTAAGGCTATATTATCCTAAAATAGAAAATCCAGTTCATTTAATTAATTAAAATTGATAGTTGAACTTTAGATTTTTTGTTTGAGGAAAGTTTGTAATTAGCACAAAGAAAAAGAACATGAAGTTTTCTTCTCTTTCTTTGCCAGGCCCAGCAAGGATCAGAGGGCTTTTTCGGGACCATAATGGAAACATCATGTAGACATATTGTGGCCCGATTGGAGTTGCTGATTCTACAGAAGCAGAAGTCAGAGCCATCCCAGAGGGAATCAAACTATTCCGTAATCATTCATCGGGCAAACTGGAGGTTGAAGGCAATTCTCAAAACATCATTCACTGGTGTGAACGACGTAAGGATCCTCCTTGGAGACTTGTCCCACAGTTCAGGGAAATCTAGGAGTTGAGTACGATGGTAGTTAGTTGGAACAGGATCCCGCGATCGGCAAACTCAAATGCCGATGCGTTAGCAAATGAAGGAGAAATTGATCATGTAAACATTATTAAGTAACTACCTATGTCATCATCATTTTGAAGTAATACAATCCCAATTTCCTAAAAAAATAAATAAATAAATGTAATTTATCTAAAAAGTATTTAATAAATCAATTTATCCTTTGAAAAACAATCTTTCTTTAAGAATTTATCAGAAATTTCAAATATAAATCTCTCATATTGTGCAAACTATATAAGATTCTTAATGTATATTTTCTTAATGTATATTTACATGATCAACATAACAACTTATTATATTAATTAGTCTTATAATCTCATTTTTCGATTTTAATGGATTTATTAAACAACATTCTAATTAAATATGGAAGCAAATTTAAAAGTCATCTAGTTTTGATATATGTGTATATATATATATATATATATATATACACACACACATACGTTAAATAAATTGTTTCCTACACATACTTTTTAAAGAAGTAATGAAGGGCATTTTGTTGAAAGTGATTTGCATTTTATTCATTTTTTTCAAAAATACCCCTCACATTTATGACAACAATTTTTATTCTTTAAAAAGTGTTTGTGGAGAAAGACTTCCTGCACTTACGTGTAGGAGATCTTCTCTCATATATACATATATATATATATATATATATATATATATATATATATATATATATATATATATTTTTTTTATTTTTTTTTTTTTTTAAAAAAAATTATTATAAAACCTTGTGTAAGAACTCAGATTTAGTCGCATTCGGGGTTTATGGGTTTTGGTCAGGTCAGGTTCAGGTTTGTAAAAAGTGTTCCGATTGGGTTCGGGTTTTCAAAAACCTGACCCAAACCCAACTTGTGCCCACTCCTACACATGACATATCCCTCTGCACCATTTCTCATCATTTGAATGCTAACATCCCTACGGATTTCACATGGTTCATTCTGGTCCAGCAACTCAGTTGAACCATTTTGACCCAAATTGACAACTTCCCTAAGTTAGTATCTGGTCAGGTCCAATAAAATTGGTCCATACCCGCCGATAATGGCACAATCTTTTTCGTACGATTAAAAAACCATTGAATGAAAGCCTTAAACAGGGAAATGTGAATCATCACGTGATTAAGTATGAAGCAATGAAACATACAAAGACCAAAAGTGGAGATTCCAAAAAATCAACACATGCAGAAATATCCATGCATATGCTTCTTTAGCGAGCTATTGGGAAAGGTATTTGGTATTGCCTTCATATGAGAGCTTACATACCTGATAAGGGTCATAAAAAGAGTAGGTAATGATGCACTCTGCAGGAGAGGCAAAAGGCATGTAAATTTAAACTTTCATTATAACCTTTGCCTCATAAAAATATTAAAAAATGTTAAAAACAGCAGTTGATTAGTCATTCTGGACAATTTACCTGACAAAGAAAACGTAGCTCCCTCAAAAAGATTATAGTTGCAATTGCTGCAGAGAATTTACTATAGGTCAGAAACTACAAAATATTAAGAGAAGGAATAATTCATGTTGTGAAAAGGCCTTTAGGAGTGCAACTATTAAGCTATAATACCCCTAGATAGGGAGCAAATGATTGCTTCAAGGATCACATCCTCTTTTTTTTTTCAGTCTTTTGAATAATAGCCTGTGGTCACTTAGTTTCAAGCCTTTTAATTTCATTGCCTTTTTTTAACTAGTTCAGAAGTCATAAATAATTGCATGAGATGAGCCCAGAAGTGAAATTATGAAAAAACTGCAGCATCAATTCAGTAACTATTAACACGAGTTAATAAAGTTGTTGCTTAAGGAAGGTGAGCAAGAATTTGTCATAGAAAATTCTAGAAACTTTTGTAATGAGAAAGCAAATCCGCGACTGATGACTGCTGCCAAAGAAAAACCAAAAGTTCTCAAGCATCACTAAGATTTTCTCCTAATTGTAAGAGAATTTAGGTCATAAAAGATCAATGTAGAAAAAGGAGACCATTAAATTCAGTGTCAAGGAAGTATCTCTTGTTGGGTCATGGTTTGATTTTTCAGTTCGCCTCTGTTGACACTCAAAATCTCTTTCCTCATTAATTCCCTACTCTCCACTCAAGTTTTGAACATTTTCCAACTCAGGTGCTCTATATTGTTTATAATCCAAATCCACTGGCTGTGAAAGACAATTCAATGGCACAGCAAGTAATACACTCACCTGCTTGACCTTTCAGATAAAGAGATAATGACTCTCCACGTTTCCAACACCTCAAACTCTGAATGCTTAGTGCTAGAAGTGCGCCACCAAGGATGACACCAAAACGGATAGCAGCAATACTCCCAGTCAGCATGAAGGAAAGAAACCCACCGGAAGAAAGAAACAGTCCTGCCGTACCAAAAACCAGCTACAACAGTCTTAACATAATTTAGGAGAAGCAGGAAATTAGTAAAGAATGTGTTAGATGATATAAGCCATACCATACGGAATACCAAGATAAAAATCCCGAACTTCGGAAAGGTGTGTGAACTTAGCATGTGAAGAACTGAATTCTTCTACAACATCCTTCACTGACTCCGGTGATCTTTCAGCTACACTTGAAAGGTATTCCATACCTTCTTCGCCAAATTCTTTTACTACAATAGCAAGATCACGGCGAGCCTTATTTGCTTCTATCTTCAGTCGGTCTGAAGTGTCCATCAGAATTATCATAGCCTTATTAGTATAAGCTTCAAAAGCAGCTTGTGAAATGGCCTGCATCTTTGCCGCGTGTTCTTTGAAAAGTTGGAGAGTTTGCTCCCATGCTTCTTGCGATTCATCCTCTTTCGGCTCCAGTTTGTTCTTGACTTTCTCGACTTCAACCTCTGCATGTTTCTAAATACGGACAGGATGCCAAAGAAATTTTAAAACAAATCCAAGATTTCATTGATGCGCACTCAATTACAATATCAAAAAGAACATTTCCCTTCAAACCATGAACCACAAATGGCTGTAAATTCAACAAGTCGCCATTTCTATACGCCGCAAGGACGCTAAAGACCATCTACTGCTTACCGGCTAAAACAGATTACGCGCATGAAACCCGAACAGAAACGACCCATTTTCTCAAAATATATTTTCAAACGGGTACAACAACTCACCGATTCGTCCTGGGAAAAAGCTGCCAGATAAAACACGAAACGGCTCCGGTTGAACTTCACCGATCGAACATCGAGCGAGCATATCCCTCTCCCGACATTCTCCGTAGACACGGCGGACCGCGTACGTGGCAAGAAACAAGCGCCGGCCGCCGCCGCCGCTGGCGCACGAAACGGGTCGAACCGGAGAACCGACTGAGGAGCTGGTCGGTGGGACAGAGCGGCGATTGACAGAGCCATTCTCAGACGAAATTACGGTAGAGAGTTCCCGCAAACCGCGATTGTTCGAGCTATCAAGTGCACTGAGATGACGAGAAAATGAAGGTAACAGTTGTAGCCTGCAGGAGGGGAGGGGGAGGAAAGGCCGTGAGAAGGCAATTGGGGTTTTAGTTTTTCTGATATATTCCGATGCTTACATGCGCCGGGGCGTAATGCGCTACTTTGCCTCAGGACTGAAAGGTCCAGGTCACTCCAGAATCTCCAACTATTTGAATTGTGAGAAAGTTGCGAGTTGCGACGGCGATCAAAAAGCTCGAACGAAGATTCAGACGCTAATCTCACAGTAAGAGGATCCCCGGTGGGCCGCCCCATACCTGCTCTACGGCTCTACCTCGTACAAATTACGAATAAAAGTAAAAGTTGCCAATTTCTGATCTCTTCCCGTATGGTCCAATCCAAAGACTCCGAACCCGGTCTTGTAATTCTTTTTCACGGGATGGCCCAATCCAGGTCTGGTGACAAAATACCAGAATTCGTAAATGGGCAGGTGATCCATTAATTATTCGGCAGTGTAAAAAAATCATACAGCAAGTACATGATTCGATAATAAACTGCTTACCCAATTTCGTAAGACGAGGTTCCAAGTAAAACCAAGTAGTCTTACAAAAGACCTCTTGATATATGTATGGGTCGGCTGTTAGTCGAACTAACCAATTCCTCTGTGCTCTGTCAACTATCTGAGGCACAAGATTGGTTGTCTCAAACTAAACTAAAGGTGATTCTAACCAGAAAGGAATAAATAAATAAATTATAAATAAAATAAAGCACTTATGATTGGCTCAAGTCCATGCGAGTCACTGAAAGATGAGCGATATCGATGAGCCCTGAGCGATAGTTCAAATAGTCTCGTCCGGGTCGTCGCTACGGGCTCCGAGGCCCGCGGAGCAATACATAAGTGATATTGATGCGCGAAATCACAAACCTTGTAAACCACACCGGGTCAATGATCAAAGTCTTTGAGACTTGAAGGCCTAAGATACCCTTTCTATAAAAATTTAATACCATTATTCTTAACGTGTGTGATTACTCCAAGAACTGAAAACTGCTCCGGACCCTTTTCTATTTGGGTAAGCAAAGCATCAAATGATTGCATGCTCCATGCCACCTTTAGCAAAGCCCATCAAGTGATAGCTCAACTTTTTCTGCTATTGTTTGTAGAAGTTTTTTTTAAAGAAATAAAAAAATATATAAATTTACACTTTTAACACATTTTAAAATTTATTATAAAAAATAACATATTCAATTGTTGACAAAGTTTGACCACCTTGGTCAAATGCCACATAGGCAACACGCTGGCGCATCGCCTAATTTTTTTTTAAAATAAAAAGACAGACGGTATTGAAATACTGTCATCCCAAAAAAAAAAAGGCGACTTTTCGAAGCCGCCTTCATAAAAATAGAAGAGGTGGCTTTGAAAAATCGCCACAGAAGAAAAGCTCAAGGCGGCTTTTCGATGCCACCTCTATTGGGTCTTAGAAAAAATTGGGCGTCGAGATTTCGGTTATGGGAAAGTGACGGTAAACATGGAAGGCGGCATTTTTATGCTGCCTTTACTTAAGTTTAGAAGGCGGCATAAGAAAGCTGCCTTCAAATTGTATCTGAAGGCAGCATTTTAATGCCGCCTTTAATGTTATTTTTTCCAAAATATTTTTTTTCTCTTTATCCTGTTTTTCAACCTGTAATTCAACCTGCTAACAACATATACCAAACATGATTCATTCTAAATAAATCTAAGTTTTTATCACACACATCAGCAATAAAAAATAAATAAATAAACTATATAAAATAGATGTAGAATATATAATATACAACATAGTGTTCGATCAATGAATACATAAGACGAATGACAAACGACAAATATAATGTACAAATACAATCATAAGGCAGAACTAGGCTCAGGTGCACCAATTGCCTTTTTTTGCCTTATAGTATAAGAGTGAGGTATCCTACAATGCCGACCACTATAGTGCGACATGCCTTCGCGAGTTCCCGGTAAAGGAAGGCAAGAGTAGCTCCCCCCCAGCTCTACCTCCCGTCTGTGTCAAAATCCTCGAATAGTGTCCTGTATGCCATGTGAACTCCTCGAGCACTACCATCCGAAAATATCGTCGAACCCATAAGATGTAGGAGGTATGCTCGCGCGTGCTGTTGTATCACCTCATCGGGCACGTTGTCGGGACAAAATGAAAATCTGCCTCTGATCCATGCAAGTGACAGTTGACCCCCCTGAAAACTACCAAGTGGAAGCTCGACCCCCAAAAGGACTCTGGCCAACTCCAACCAATCTCCACGAGTCCACCCGGTCACTGCGAATCTATTGACATGTAGTCCCAAGAGGACAACCACATCCTCTAACGTGATCGTCATCTCACCGTTCGCTAGGTGGAAGGTATTCGTTTCGCTCCTCCATCTCTCTACCAGTGAAGTAATTAGTGGTTTATCCAGTCTCAACCACTGAACTCTATACAATGCACCAAACCCCGCAACCTCGATGTATGGCAACATTCGCTTGTCCATCGGCCAATGACGTAGAGTCTGGAAATGCTCAGTGCATTCCAGGCATCCTGGGTCCTGAAAATGAGTAATAGTCTTCTTAGTGTATGTTTATAAAAGAAACGTAATTATTTTTTACAAGCCCGCACTAACCTCTCCATGCCAGATGACCTCGCTCCTATGAGAGTCCTGATCGTACAAGAGTGGTGTGTCTGCCATCACGACCTATAGAAAAAACAAAGTATACATTAACAATCGAAGTTAAATTAACCAATTGAAATATGTCATTATACGTTATATAAAAACTAAAAGTATACATTACCGATGACTAGACCCCACACGAGAACTCTTTGCACTATCAGTAGACGGTGTTTTACAAGCTCGTTTGTTATGACCGGGTTGTTTACATTTACTTCACAAATATCTTCTACTGTCATCTCTCCAATTCATAGAATTCTGAATACGGGTGGACATTGGCCTACTGACCTTTCTCGCCTCAGCTGGTGGGAGTACCACTAGACCTTCTTGCACCCAAATACTTCTTCGTCGTGGCACGTCAAATGCCCGTTCATACACCCATAGGTTTGTAGATGCATGATAATACTTGGATGTCAGCTGATGGAAGTCGTAATATATAACCCCACACACTACAAGGGCATGGATGCACGAAATCTGATAAATCTGGAATGATCGACATGTACACTCCTTAAATAGGATGTTAACCTTGTGCTCGCCCGCCTTAAATATCCCACCACCATATGAAATAACTTGCAAATTTCTGGCATCCTCCACTGCAGTTCATAAATGTGCGTCTACCGAAGGACAAAGATGAGTAGTAATCTGTGTAGCCTTGTCTCGCCTGTGTACAAACCATGCATTCATCTAATAGAATATCGCCAATGCTAGGGCCTAAACTGGTAAACTTTGTGCCCGCTTTAATAGAGAATTCACACTCTCAAAAGAATTTGTTGTGAACTTTCCCAAACGATAAATTCCCATCGTATGCAAGGGCCCACTGGTCAGGGTTCATTCCTTCTGTCAACTCTGCTCTGGCTTCAAAACATGTTTCTTCAAGTTTTTGTATTGCAACCTCGTAATCATCAATTGTTTGTGCATTCGCACACCTCCACACCATTTTATCCAAGTCCTTGACATTGTACTGCTTCTTTAGATTGGCAATGATATGTCGTATATAAAACCCTTGTCTATGGAGGCATGGAAAGACATCCGCCACCGCTCTGATGATACCAATGTGATGGTCGAAGATAATGCACATTGGAGACCTCCCTCTTACCACCTGACGCGCCGCACAAGATATAAACCAAGTCCACGTATCAATATTCTCTTTCTCCACAATTGCCAAGGCCAATGGAAACAATCGGTTATCTCCATCAAAAGACGTAGCTATTAATGGACAACCCTTATACTTCTAATACAAATGAGTCTCATCTACACTGATAAAAGGTCTACAAAACTGGAGTCCATGGATAGTTGGTCTAATCGCCCAAAATACCATATCAAACTGCACAAAATCTCCATATCTCAAATTATGATCCGTGGTTATCATCTTGTACTTAGTACCTCGGTTTGTGTCTTTGATTGCTTTCAAAAATTGAGGTAATAGGTTGTACGACTCCTCCCAACCACCGAATACAATAACTAGTGCTTTGTTCCTTGTCCTTCATGCCCTATCATAATTCACTTGAATATGATATCTGTCCTTAACCAATTGAATGATCTCATACGGAGACAGTGTGAAATTTGTCCTCATATTGGGCATAATAAGGTTACATACCACTCTAGAGGTGCACAACCGGTTGTCCATGCACAGCTCGGCGTTCAAACTCATGTGTTCATCATTGCATTGTCTAATTTTCCACATGCTCAACTTCGTACTGAATGACGCGTATACGTGCCATGGACACTGATCACCCGTGCAACGAACATAATAAACTGTCGGTCCCAATTTTTGTACCTTGAACTGGACATGTCTTATGATGCAGTAGTCCTTCAAGTACATCTGTGATGCATCCTTACTCATAAACCTCTGACCGACTCCAACACCGACGGGTGGAGGTACATTGTCTTCATCTACGCCTGGGACCATTGTGTTCGTATATACCGCATCCATGTCCATCTCTTCGATCCACGAATCGGGGTAAAGCTCATCATTTTCCTCTAAAGGTGGGACTCCCATGGTAGGAAGGGGGAATTCAACCTCTTCTTCTTCCTCAACTTCCTCTGGAACTGGATCCGGCCAAGCATCCTCACCACTTGAAATATCATTTGGGTCCTCACTTGATTCCCTGAATTCAATTGTAATTTCATCAACAACTATTGCGATATATGAAATTGAGTAAAACTTCAAACTAGACTAAAGTGATGATTCTCACCTTTCTTCGAGGATGAATTCCACAATAGGTCCTTCAACTCTCTCATCCCCTTCGTCTGAAGCTCGCCCCCCATATACTATAACAACTCCCTCGTCGGTTCCACCCAAATTTTCCAAACTCCTTCTATTATCCATCTCATAGGGGTAAGTGTCCCGCTTCAGAAACAAAACTAGTATTGACTGGAAACCATGCTTTACCATGCCTAATCCACTCTCTAGTGACATATCATCGAGTATGAAAGTGTACATTAACTGACCATTGCACGTAAAGCTCATCCATATTGAAACGCGGTCCATGCGTGGGTTCCATCCAAGAACATTATACATCATAGTGCACAACGCGTTAAAGGAATACGTCGGCTCTAAAAATATAAGTTTGGTTGTCCCCCCGCTATAGTCGACCACTTTACCGTGCTCAATAACAAATTCACCATCAAAATGACAACATGTAGGCTAAACCCATGGCTCCAGGAATCCCAGTCTTACCAGAAGTTGGATTTATTGGAAATTTTGAAGCCTATATAAGTAAATCACTTTTGAGCAGGAAACAAGGGTGGTTATGATCAAATTAACACTTTAAAGAGGGTTTAGCATAAAAAATTAGCATAAAAAAATCTTAAATTAGAATAATCAACCCTAAATTAGCATAAAAATCCTAAATTAGCATAATAATCCTAAATTAGCATAAAAATCTTAAATTAGCATAAAAACCCTCAAAACCTCAGTGTGTCGCCTATGGCGTTTGACCAAGGTGGTCAACCTTGGTCAACTGTTGAATATGTCATTTTTTATAATAAGTTTGAAAAGGTGTTAAAAATGTAAATTTATATATTTTTTTATTATTTAAAAAAAAACTTCGTGTTTGTACTTAGTATGAGCATTATTAAGAATAACACTTTCAAAGAGTGAAAATTGCTTTTACCTTAGCCTCTATTTTGTCATTCCCTTATTTCATTCAATTCAATCTCAATTTGTTCAGAAATTGTGTGGGAGAAGAAACAAATGCAGACCAGCTCTTTTCCATGCAAACAAACCTGCTTGTTGGTCTACTTTGCGATTGAATTACTTTAATGAGAACTGAGAAGCACTTCTCGATAATCAAAAGAAATTGACCATGGAGATCAAACCCTCTTTTAATATTTATTAAATAAATACTACTTAGAAATTTGGAGATGTACATCCAATGAACGGTAAAAAAAGCTTGTCACTTATGAACTCTCAAAGAGTCCGAATACAATTCCCACTGGGACCGCAATAAAGCAGTTAATCCTATAAAATTCTGACCATTATTTGGCCAGCCAAACATAATGGATGTAATATAAAACTAGAAACAAAATATAATAAAAGTTGAAAAAATCAAATATATAAAGCTGTTAGGACCTCCAATCCTTCCTGGTTGTTTCTCTATGTTAACCCTTAGTTCGTAATGATCAATTGACCATTGGCAAGTTTATAAATCCCTAGGTAAACATCATCTTAGAAACTTAAAAACCAACTATGTATAAATCATGACTTGTGAAAGAATCTCTTTTACCAAGAAACGGATTCAGAACCGCAATTGTCCCACTTAAAAAAAATCCTAAATTAAAATGTCATTCAAGACTAAAATTTAATGTAATTACATTCAAATAACCATCTTATTAACTTTTTCTTTTGATACCTCATTAGAAAAATATAGAATATGATTTAAAATCACATGTAAAAATATAATGAAAAGACTAACCTAACATGAACAAAAGCAGACCTAAGATCTAAGATTCACACAAAGTGATTATTCAAAGATAAAGAACAATTGAGTTGAAAAACTAAACTAACTTACCTACCATGGGTTGTCTCCCATGAAGCGCTAAGTTTATGGTCCTCAGCCAGACCTGTAGCTTCATTCCACCAGGATCAAAAGGAATTTTTTTTCCAATCCACTCATCATGACCTTTCTTCCTTTGTAATACGTTATGGTAGAACGACCAAATTTTGGTGTTGAGCTAAAAATAAATAATTTAGGATTTTTATGCTAATTTAGGGTTGATTATGCTAATTTAAGATTTTTTTATGCTAATTTTGATTTTATGCTAATTTTTTATGCTAAACCCTCTTTAAAGTGTGAATTTGATCATAACCACCCTTGTTTCCTGCTCAAAAGTGATTTACTTATATAGGCTTCAAAATTTCCAATAAATCTAGCTTCTGGTAAGACTGGGATTCCTGGAGCCATGGGTTTAACCTACATGTTGTCATTTTGATGGTGAATTTGTTATTGAGCACGGTAATGTGGTTGACTATAGCGGGGGATAACCAAACTTCTATTTCTAAAGCCGACGTGTTCGTTTAACACGTTGTGCACTATGATGTATAATGTTCTTGGATGGAACCTACGCATGAACTACGTTTCAATATGGATGAGCTTCACATGCAATAGTCAGTTAATGTACACTCCCTTACTTATTCACACCTCTTCTCATTATGTTAATTTATTCAATAAGCCTTAATACAAGCTTTTTTTATCTCGTGTTTTCTTCTAACTTCTCTACCTACTTTGTAACTGGCATATATGTTTCTCTTCGAAGTGCATCTATATGTTGAAGATTAAAAACAAGCGACTTTTAAGGGAATATGCTCTTTTATTGCCCCTTCTCCTTCCACTTAAAAACTTTGTACCCTCCACACTTTCATTCCCATGTTTTCTCATAGTTTCTGTATGGACAAATAGTTTTACTCTCTTACTTTCTCTTATTTATTTCACAACGTTTACCAAGAGAAATTTATGTTTTTTGTTCTGTCTTTATGGATGTTGACTTAGTTTAAACTTATTAAAACATTAAATTTCACAAATAACGTGTTTTAACATTTAAACTCTTATTAATACAAGCAGTTAGCTAAAGTGCTAAACAGCACGCAGTCGCAGAAATAGTTATGGTGATAAGGTTTTTCAATAAATTCATAATTTAAATGATTCACCTCCATCGCTCTACGTGTCACGTTCTCAACGGTTTACACTTTGCATTGTTGGGACTAAATAAAGGTCAGCGACTAGACTCATTTGAGCAAGGAGGAACGGAAACGCGTTTAATATGAAACGCGGCAATGAGGGATACCAATTTATTATGCTATGCTCGCTTTTTACTTGTCTCAACGGGCGACCAGTCTCCATACGGAGCTTCGGGCCTGGAACTCCACTGGTCGTAAAGAAAACATTGTTCCTGTCTCTGCTGCTACAGGAGAATTCAAGCCTTGACGTATCCGTCTCACTCTAGTTCTGTTGATAGATCTGTCATCTGAAATGGTAAAGGATACTGAATTCTACGATGTGCTCGGGATTAGTCCTACGGCAACCGAGGCTGAGATTAAGAAAGCATATTACATCAAGGTAGACGTTAAACTTACCATTTGGCGCGAAATTTTCTTTTCAGTTCTCTCTCATAGTTAAGGGAAAATGAAAAGGGTGGCGAAATTGTGTTTTCTTGATCTGTTATTACATGAGCCATACGTCGCATGTGGCAAATATTTGGGCTCTGACCGACTGATATTTCCTGCTCCTGCGTTCCTCTTCCGAGACTCCCGCGAGGTAAGACACATTAGGAGATTCGGAAAGTTTTAGGCTTGTAGAGTACATTTTTTTTTACTAATTGTAAGGTCTTTTCAAGACTAGTAGCGGTCAACTTAGTGTGTTTCATTCCCGTAGTTGCCAAATTAGCCGCTCCTTAGTTCATCAGTATTAATGGAGAGAGGATGGTCGATGTGATTGTATTATTTTTTTGTGTTTAGTTCGTTTGGAACCGTTCAAGCTAGGTTTTTATTTCCCCCTTTTAATTCTTGTCCACTTGCGACTTTTTTGGCTTGAAATTGTCAGCAAAATTGGATGATGTAATTATTCTGCCTGTGCATAAGTCGTTGTCCAAACCTGTTGGTGAGCAGAGCGTATACTATCAAATTATGTCATGCCCTGAAGTGTTGTAATAGGACGCCACTTTAATGGGTCGTTACTTGATATTTGATCAGGATTTTCCACTCGTTGAGATAAAGGCTCAATTTTGAAAATTAGTGGGCAAGTTAATCAGTGCAGCGGATACTAGACTGGATATTTTTTTCATAACAGGGCTTGTAATCAGGTTCTTGAACAGCCCGAGGAAGGTACATTTAGATGCAGTATACAGGATGTTGAGATACTTGAAGAAGGCTCCATGTAGAAGGGTACTTGTGTGTGTGGGATAATGGACATGTTAATGTTAGTGGTGCTTTTGATACAGACTATTCAGGGTCAGAGACTGGCAGGAGATCCACAAGTGGATACTGTAGGAGGTAATCTGGTCATTTGGTGATGTGAGTAACAAACATTTGTTGCAAGGTCCAGTGCTGAGGCAGAATATGGAGGAATGGCATATACAGCTTTTGAACTAGTATAGGTGAGGTCACTCCTTGGCGAGTTTGGGTTAGACGTGGAGTTACCAATGCCAATGGAGTCTGACAATAAAGCATCGTCTTTATTGGAACTAATCCAACATTCTATAAGGGGAAAAACACATCGAAGTAGACTGTCATTACATTCAAGACCAGGTAATGGCTGGAATCATTTCAACTCCCTTTGTGAACACATGGGAACATAGAACACATGTGTTTACAAAGGCACTTCCAGCAGCATGATTTGATTTTATTTGTAACAAGTTTGGTATGTATGACTCATACAGTGCCTAGCGTGAGGGGCAGTTTTGAGAGTTTATTATGTATAGTAGGGGTAGTGTTGTAATTTCATGTAGAGTCCTGAGTATGGGCCACTAGTGCCTTACCAGCCCCTCAACCCTTAGGGAAGCAAGGATGGGCAGCAGTACATTTGAGCCGTACAGTGAACATTGTTCCTTCTCCTACACTGCATGTGATTACTTTCTCGCTCTACTCTTTTATTCTCATTTTAATTTCTGTTAGATTTCACACTTGTGTGAATCAGTCCCATTTATTTTGAAGCCAATGACCTTGGCCTCCTTGCCATCTCTTTGCAGTCCACTGACTTTTTGAGCAGGTTCTCTCATGGGCTGCTTACATGCTACCTCAGGCTACAGGGTTCTCTCTGACAACCAGCTGTGCACTTTATTTAATCCTTTGCTTGGGATCCATCTGCCCTCCAGAATTAAGTTCTTCCATTGGAGTAATTACATAGAAAAATCCTCGCGAGAGACAACCTGATAAGGTGTGGTACACAGCTCAATCCAGCTCGTGTATGCTGATTCCCTTGGAGATTATGGTGTAGGATGCTGGCCTTTTCAGCCTTGACCATTGCTGGCCAAAATCTCTAGAGGAGCTGGTTCTCTGAAGGAAACCTCTCTGTCATGCTTTAGTTGATCAGGTTAGGGTTGATGTTGGCCTTGCTTTCCTTTCTTGGGTCATTTGGTGTGAATGGAATGTTTGGATTTTCCGGAACCATACCAGGGATCGGCTTCTTATTGCTGACTCCTCCTTTGAAAAGATAATCTCTTGCTGTGCTCCCTTAATTCAGGAGTATAGGTGGCTCTTTCCTGCGATTTAGCTGGTCGGAGATTTCTGGCCTATCCCTTGGCAAACTACCTAAGTTGATGGTGTCATGGATCCCCCTTCATCACCATGCTTTGAAGCTTTGAATTTTGATTATTTAATCATTGGCAAACCTTGTCGAGCTGCGTGTCATGGAGTCTTTGGTAACACCTGGGGAGAAATAATCCTCTTATTGCAGACCACTTGGCAATTAATAGTCAACAGCAGAGCTTCATGGGCTTCTTCATGGGCTCTGCATTTTCATCAAGAGGCTTTCAGGTTCCCTAGTGTTGGCTTTTCTTGCATTGTTATTGGTGGTGTAGTAGGAAGTTAGTGCCCTTTCTAGGCATCTTCATGTTTTCCATAAAATTATGGATTTTTTCGTTCCTATATTGTTGTTTATTTCTTCCTACATTAGCTAATTCTGTGGCCGATGTTCTGCTAAAGACGGGGTTACTCGGCAATCTCTTGTTGTTTGGAAACCCCATAGCGTTGTACTCTCTTTCTATTTTTTTCTTTAAAAGTGTTGCCTTATAGGCATTTTATTGCTCGAAAAATGCATTGTACATATTGTTACAGTGAGGTTTCGATCTTTAGAAATAAGGGCTTCATTGTGAAGCTATAAATCTTAACTTTTCATACAATTGGTGCTACTGAAGGTCCCCATAGTAATTTACTTCTGAAAGCTCCATCCTTAGCTAGCTTGTCAGCTAGGGAGTTGGCTGTCCAAGGGACTTTTGCCTATGCAATATGCCGGTCTTTTGTTAACTCAGCTCTCCTCATAGAGGTGGTTCAACTTCCATGACTGCTAGAATTTAGAACTTGCCCATCCTATGGCTAATGCTGAGTCACCCTCAATAATCACCGGATGTTGTTGCCGATGTTTGTATAACTTAATTCCTGTTAACAACAATTTTGTTTCTACTTGGTTAGAGGTGCATTGGCTTAAGGGCCTTGAGAAGTTGAGCAAAACTTGACCTGTGCTGTCTCTAAAGGACCCTTCAACTCCTGCTGGCCCTGGATTGCCTCTAGAGGAACCATCAAAATTCATTTTAATCCATCCTTCTGAATTGGGCTGCCATTCTTCAGCCTCTTTAAAGTCTTTTGATCACTCCATTTAATTATTTCTCCCCAGTACAGTCTGCTTATAGTGTTGGGTAAAGGTGGCGTTTTGGCAAGATTTAGGGTCCCCAGTGTGGAGTTGTGGGCGACTTTTCTATGGTATTGCCCATGGTGTGTTTTCTTTCAAAGATGCGTGAGTGCCTTTCTAACCATATGTACCATGGGATTGCAGCCAAAACAGCATTCCAGAGATATTTTCCAGATCTAGTAAATGGGGGTAACTTCCATTGGGTGTATATGAGTTTGAAGCTTCCTGGCATGCATATGGCATAGCCAAACCTTTTTAGCAGTGCTCCCCAAATCTGCCTACTGTACCTGCAATGTAGTAACAAGTGATCACATGTCTCTCTTTCCTCATTGCGTAGCTTACATAGGTCATCTATGATTAGCTGTCCTCTGCTTACAAGTTCATCCTTGGTTAATATTTTCGAGTGGACGGCTGACCATAAAAAGTGTAGGACATTTCTTGGTGCATTCTATCTCCAGATAATATTTGCAACGTGTGTTTCCTGCTGATTGCTAAAGAGGGTTTGATAGCAAAATGATACTGAGAATATCCCTGTGGTACACGGTTGACATATAATTTCATCTTTGCCACTGCTTTGCAGAGGTGTTTTCTAGTAATTGGAGGAGATTTGCTCCTTCCTCCATCTCATTTTCTCTCAGATTTCTTCTAAGCTGTAGATCCTAGCCTCCATTGAAAACATTTCTCAACTTTGAAATGGTTGTGTCCTTGTTTCTGGCTAGAGTATATAAATCGGGGTACTTTATCTTTAGTGGTGTGTTGCCCAACCAGCAGTCCTCCCAAAATCTGATCCTTGTGCCTTCTCTTGTATTGTAGCGGATGTGAGGAGTTATTTTGCCTAACACTACCTTCCAGATTGCAGCTGGGAATTCTACATTCTCATTTGCTAGCCATCTATTTGAGCTTGTACCATATTTTGCTTCTAGGACCTTTCTCCATAGGGCTGTCGGGTCTGTGGTGTATCTCCATATCCATTTTGCTAGGAAGGTTGTGTTCATGTTTTTGACTTTTTTTGAGACCTAACCCTCCTTTCTTTTTAGTTTTGCATACTTGCTCCTATTTGACCAGTGGATATTTAAATTTTTCTTGGGTGCCTCGCCATAAGAAATTTCTTGGGATAGTTTCCAGCTCTTTTGCTACACTCACCGGGCAAGGAATTAGTGAGAGCAAGTAGTTGGGGATACCTGCCAACAGAGACTTTACGAGTGTTTTCCTACTAGCACTAGATAACAAATTTCCTTTCCACCCATCCAATCTTTTATGACATCTTTCAATCATTGGTTGCCATAGTGGTTTGGTTGCTCTTCCTTCTAACAGATGTAGGCTGTGGTATGTTGAAGGTAGTTTTATGTTACAACATCCTAGCATCTGTGCAACCTCTTGCTGCCCTTCGGTACTGTAATTATAACATAGTTGTCTTGATTTTTCCCAATTCAGATTGAGATAAAATTTTTGATATTGAGTAATCTTTCATCTAGGCCATCACATAATATTAGTGTGCCTTCTGCAAATTGTAGGATAAGGACTCTAAAGTTATCATTGACTTGGATGCCTTCAAATCATCCTCTCTTGGGCAGTATACAGGAGACTACAAAGAACCTCCCATACTATGTTAAAAAGTAGGGGTGGCAATGGGTCGCCCTGTCTGAGTTCTCTGGTGCTCTTAAAATAGCCTTCTGTAGTTCCATTTATGAGTACCGAGAGATGCTGATGTGATGCAACTCGTGATCCACATTCTCCATCTAGCAGAAAAAGCTATCTTCTTTAACACCCTATCCAAGAAAGCCCTGTTGACCTTATCAAAAGTTTTTTCAAAGTCTAGTTTTAGGACTGCTCCTTTCTTTTTCTACTCTTGTAGAGGTGAAAGAGCTCATGTAAAATGATTGCAAAGTCCAAAATTTGCCTCCCTTTCAAGAAAGCGGATTGGTTATTGCTGATTACTTCATTCAACACCTTATGGAGTCTTGTGTTAAGTACTTTGGATATAAGCTTGTAGTGGCTGAAGTGAAGGTTCCTCCCTTGGGAACCCCGGACCGGCAGGATTCGGAGGACTATTCAGAGACCATAACGGTAACACTTTGTTATTGTTTTGTGGGCCTATCGGGATTAAAGACTCCATAGAAGCAGAAGTGGCAGCAGTACTGGAAGGGTTGCGGTTACATAAAGACAAATTCACCCAACCACTTGAAGTTGAAGGTGATTCCAAAAACGTGATTAGGTGGTGTCAACAGAAGAGAGACCCTCTTTGGAGAATCTTACACATGTTTAGAGAAATTTGGACATTAGGGGATTGTGTTCAGAAGTGGAATCATATAATTAGAACAGCCAATCAGTCTGCTGATTTGCTGGCAAGGGAGGGAGTTTCACTAATGACTATGGCAGTGACGCTTCCACCTTGAGATAATGATGTAATGATGTAATGAAATATGTTATTTTCGCAATACATATGAAATAAACTTTAATTTCCTAAAAAAAAAAGCTTGTAGTGGCTAGAGATGAGGCTGATTGGTCTAAAGTTTGTTGGTTTGGCAGTTTCTTCTTTATTGGGGATTAAGGCAATAAAGGACGAACCCATACTTTTTTTTGTAAGTCCTCTCAAGCAGAACTTGTGGAACATTTTCATGACATCCTCTACAAAGTCCCAGCTTGAGGTGTAGAAAACTTTTGTAAAATAGTTGGGGACTGGGGCTTTATCCAATAGTAGTTCCTTTAGTGCTGCCTCAATTTTTTCCATGCTGAATGAGACTCTAGATATGATATAGAATTCTCTGACAGGGTCCAAAGCTGTTGGTCTTCAGGGAATGGCCTTATGAATTGCTTATCCTTGTATAGTGCTCAGCTATATCCTTGTATAGCGCTCAGCTATATCCTTGTATAGCGCTGCATAGAAATTGATGAAGCTCTCAGCTATATCCTCTTTCTTTGTGATGTTTCTTCCATCTATTGTTAGAGAGGTAATTCTATTTCTCCTTCTGTGTTGATGCAATAGCAAGGAAAAATTTGGTATTACCGTCCCCTTCATCCATTTGTAGTGTGCTCTTTGTTTCTAGTGCATCATTTCCTAAAGAGCTTTTTTTTTAAATAATTAAAAAAAACTCTTATGACACGTTTTGAAACATATTCTCAAAAATGTCATATTCAAACTTTGACCAAGGTTGACCACCTTGGTCAAAGGCCATGTAGGCAACACGCTGGCGCGTAGGCGCCAGCGTGTCGCCTAATTTTTTTAAAAATAAAAATACGTATGCGGCATTTCAATGCCGCCTACGTAAAAAAATAAAAGGTGAGGCGGCTTCGAAAAGCCGCCACACTTGAAAAGGGCGAGGCGGCTTTTCGATGCCGCCTCACCAACCCCTTAAGAAAATTTTGGGCATGATTCAGTAAACTGCGGAGGCGGCATTTTTATGCCGCCTTTCATTAGTTACGCAGGAGGTTATGAAGGCGGCATAAAAAAGCCGCCTTAATATTTTTATTGAAGGCAGCATTTTAATGCCGCCTTTAATGCAATTTTTTCTCAATTTTTTTTCTCATTAACTTGTTTTTCAACCTGTAATTTTTTTTTTTTTACGAAGGCGCTAGCGTGTCGCCTACGTGGCCTTTGACCAAGGTGGTCATCCTTGGTCAAAGTTTGAATATGACATTTTTGAGAATATGTTTTAAAACGTGTCATAAGTGTAAATATTTTATTTTTTTAATTATTTAAAAAAAAGTTCTTTCCTAAACGACTTGTATCTCATATTCCTTTTTGTACGTGTCCCTTTCTAAGTGTTCCGAGGTCTGAAGTGAACCTTGCAACTCTTCTTTTGTATCCAAAGCTTCAATCTTTTCCATAACTAGCTCCTTTTCCTTCCAATAATTTATTTTTCTCATGGCTGCCCATTGCTTTATTTTTACCTTCAGCGGCTTTAACTTCTGACTTATATTGTAACATGCCATTCCTGCCACTTCTATATCTCGCCACCACTTTGGTAAATTCTCCTTAAAGTCCTTTTCCTGTAGCCAATATTCCTCAAATCTAAAGGGGGGAGGACCACGGTCCTCTGGTGATAATTCTAGTAGTACCGGTGAGTGGTCTGATATGACTTGTGGGAGTATCCTGCCCACTGTGTTCCTTTTCAGATCTAGCCAAGCTTGAGTGACCAGGAACCTATCGAGCTTTGCAAGTACAAGGAGTTCCCTTAGATTCGTCCAAGTGTAACAGCCTCCTGATAGTGCTGGCTAGAACCAGTGCACGATCATTAATAAAGGTCTCAAATTCTGCCATTGTTGTTCTACTAACATTTTCCCCTTATTTTTCTGTTGAGTATCTAACGGTGTTAAAATCCCCGCCTATTGCCCAAGGTATGTCCCATAGTTGGATAATGGCGGATAATTCATTCCAAAAATCTGTTTTCTGTGTAGTGTCTGTTGGCTTGTAAACAGCCAGAGCCGCCCAATGCTGGTTGTTATCTATTGTTTTGAAATGTGCAGTCATTGAGTAGACTCCTTCCATCTCCAAAATTCCAGAACTCTTTTGTCCCAAAAGATGGCTATACCCTGGCAGAACCCCATGCTCCACTTTCTACCCTTGTAGGTATCTTTAGGTACCATAAGTCTCTGGCTATTACTTGTGTTATTTCCTTTAATTTTGTTTCTTGAAACATTGCTAATGTGATCTTGTGCTTCTTTAAAGTTTCTTTGACAACTGCTCTTTTGGCGGCGGAGCATAACCCCATGACATTCTAAGACAGTATGTTGCAACGATTGCTTTCAACGATTTGTTCCTTCAATTGAGCTAGCCTGTATGTGGGGGCCACAATATTATCATTCGTCAATCTTAAACCTCACGATAATCATTCCGGGTGCTGTCTACAATTTGCTTCATTCGCTCATTGAAACTTTCTCTTTGCTCTTCGTCATTGCACTCTTCTATTCTATTGTTATGAGGGCTAGAGCTGGTTGGCGTCATCCTTAAAATGCCTTTTAGAAGCCCTTTGATCTCGTGTTCTCTGGTTGTTTCGTCTCCGTAAGTGTAATGTATGACTCTCGAGCATGCTAGACCTGTTGGGTTAGTACAAAAACTTTAGGTAGGGAAGGAGAAACTGAAAGGCAGGTGTATCTTGGTGTTTCAAGACCATTCGGGGACGATAAGCCACACAGGCTCACAGTTATTCCTCTTAAATCATTGAGGCACGATGACTCAACTGGATTAAGATGACTCACCTCTTCGACTCCGTCTAAATTTAGATTACTCGGTCATGCGTCGGGTTACTCTAGCTTTGTACGGTTTTAGTTTTTGGGCTTATTTCGGGGTTTAGTTCTGGGGTCTTCTTTGTGACCCACTCTGGGTCCGAATCCGAGCTCAGCTCATGGGTTCTCTTCCAATATTTTAAGTGTTCTGGTTCAGCTTCTTTAGAGCATGATTCTGGAGGAACAGACATCTCCCTTGGAGAGGGAAAGAATCGTTGAGGAAGCCGTTGGGAGATCCCCTTGTTTTGCCAGCCTGCTCACAGTACGGCACGGACTGGTCCTCTCGGGCGGTGGGACTTCTATTTCTGCACATACAACTTTTGGGTTGGAGGCAGTTTCCATATTTGGGTTGTTCATCTTCTCCGTCTCTGGTCTCCCTTCAATGCTGGATACTGGTGACTTAATTCGCCATATTGTTTTCTTTCATTTGATTTTTCTGTAGTTCTTTCCTCTTGGGCACCTCAGCTTGCTTCTTTTTGTTTTTTTTTTTAGTTTTTCAGCCTCGCTGGAGACGTAAAAGATCCGATCTTTTACAAGAATCAGCACCAGAGTACTGTTCACATGAGTGTTTTTCAATGAGATTAGCGTGGGCACGGGTCGGGTTTGGGTCGGGTTTCTGAAAACCCAAACCCGGCCCTACTTATATAACCCAAAACCCGAACCCAACCCGAACTACGATTTTATAAACCCGACCCGACCCGACCAAAACCCAAACCTGACCCAAAAAATCTGAATTTTTATACATATTTTTTATATAAATCAAGAAAAAATATAAAAATAAAAACCCACAGGTCGGGTTTGCGTAAACCCGAACCCGACCCGACCCGAGGTCGGGTTTGGATTCCCGAACCCGACCCGACCTGAGATCAGGTTTGGATTCCCGAACCCGACCCGACCCAAGGTCGGGTTTGGATTCCCAAACCCGAACCCGACCCGCGGGTTGGATTTGAGAATCCAAACCCGGGTTTTTCGGGTCGGGTCGGGTCGGGTCGGGTTGCCCACCCCTAAATGAGATCCTTAGTCGAACTATGTCCACTCGCACACCTGAGAGCGCCTTCTACTTCTCCTATAAACCTCCCAACTCTCTGAAAGACTTCTTTCCATATGTATGCCAGTAACCCTTTGATAATGAACCATGCACTTCTGGTCTTTGATCCAAGCTTTGGGTTCCATGCATCTAGGGTGTAAAAATTCCTCCAATGAACTCTTGCTTTAAGGCAAGAATTCTACTCGTTTCCTCTTTTGATTCTACCAGAATTAGCCAATTTTATTACCAGTGTATCTAATCGGAGGCTCTGTTGTTAGCATCCATGTATCTTTATTTTGACTTGTAATTCTTCATTGGCACATCCGTCTTCCATGGTTTGACATACAACACACTTTACGAGTTCCTCCAGAGCTGAGTCAGTAAGTTTTTGGGGCACAAGAAGAGTTTTTTCTCCTTTATACATTCCAACAGTTATGACTTCCTGTGCTTTATTAGTATCAGCTGAGATGTTCCCGGTGATTGCGTCTTTGTACGTTGTGATCATGACCACCAAAAGCATTTTTCAAAAGGACAGGTTGATGATCCTTCAAAACAAACAAAAAAGATAGGAAGGGTTCATCACAACAGTTTTCCAATTCGAGTCTTTAATGAACCCTTGTTTGTAGGCTGCTTAGTGACACTTTTGCCGATTTAGCAAGATTGATAGGAGAGAATGGCAAATGCGCTGGGTCCTTCACGGCGACCATGGACACAAAGTAATGGAGTACCAGAGGATGCGCGTATGTCTTTCTACATGATCGATGAAGGTCTAAGAATATACATAGATGTGGTAAACCTCAGAGAGAAACTAGCCATAAAGATTGCAAACAAAGGGAGAACGGAAATCTTATGTCCGTATACCGGCAGAAAGCTTGAGCGAGTTCATCAACGCAACAAACAACCTAATGCAAACCGCTTCGCCGGGGAGGACACAAACTTTACTGCAAGGAAGTTTCCGCATTGGAATCTACACGGCAGCAAACATTGTCAATCTTCGCATCTCAGAGTTCAGAAGAGGAACTACTCAAAGACATGTCGAAATCCCCCAGAAATTACAGAAAGAAGATGGATGGAAGTGGTTGAAAATGAGGATGGAAGAAATCAAGGAGAAATTAAGTGGTGTTGGCAAAATACAAATGAAGGAAAGTCCCCTTACCAACCTGTAGCAGAAATCCTTTCGAGACGCGTTAATGTTTTCTGCACGGCAAAAAAGCATCAAAGAAGGGAGTCTGGCACAACAATTGAAAATAGAAAACACTAAAGGAGTGATGAAAGTTGTAGTGCCGCCAGAGTTTGTAAAATCAAAACTCGATAAACTCAAGAAATGCGTAATAGTTCGCTTAAAGGACTCCTCATTGGAAGCAGACGACATCCAATTATGGGCTCGAAATCTTTGGATTGCGAAAATTCCAGCGACATGCGTTATGGGTAACTATTATTGGCTTTTACTCCTGGATTCTGAAGAAGAAAAACACAGAATACTAACAATACAGGAGGAACTGAAGGATGAAATATGTAGTGAAATACGGGAATGGAGTGAACAATGGGGGATTGAATCAAGCAGCAAATGGGTAACAATCACTGGACTTCCGATTCACCTGTGGAATAAGGACATAATTGTTTCGGTAGCAGGATTCGTCGGTGCTGTTGCAGAAATTGAGGAAGAGACCCTTGCTGGTGTACGACTGGATAGAGCCCGAGCCAGAATACCGATGCCTGGACCCCTCCCAAAGTACTCAGAGGTGCCGATCCACCTGGGGGATCATGTCTATAAAGCATACATTACACTAGGCATGGAAAAAAGGAAAAAAAAGAAGAAGAGGAAGGAAGAGAGAAAAAAATACAAAGAAGAGGGGGATCCACAAAAGAAAGGTAAGCAAAGTCAAGCAAGTCTCGAAAAAGAAATCCTGCAAACTTGCCGGTGCCAGAGAAGATGAGGGTGAGTTGCAAGCAGCACTACCGAGGGAGACCAATAAAGCTGCAAACTCTGATGACGTCGTACTTTCCTACGACGGGATTTGGTACGGTGTCGAAAAGGTCAAGAAATTCAGCGGAAAGAGAGGAAAGAAGAGAGATTGGAAGCATTCTGAAGGACAACCTGCATATCGACCTCGCTCTAGCAGCAGACCTAAATATAGAAAAAGGCCAAGTGAATACGCTATAAGAGGAGATAAATACACTTGTGCGGGCCCCACCCACATGTGCCAAGTGACTGATTTATGAAACTCCCGTTGAAAACCAAGTGGACCCAGAGACTGAAATGTTATCGGGCTCAGACATAGATTCGGGCCTGGAAGCGGATATCCGACGGAAGAACCAATCTGAAATGCAGCTATATGAGAATGTGCCAACAAACAATGAGAGTGATGCTGGCTTATCTTCTCAAGTCGACTCAGGAAACAGGTGCGAGCCTTCACTGATGTCATCTACCTGCAGGGACATCGAAAGCCAAACACCATGACAAATACGGTTCACATATAACCGTAAAAAAATCAGAAGTAAGATCGGAATAACATCAGGTGCAGTTATGGAGGAAAAAGGCAAAGAAAAACAACAACAAGACTTAGCAGAGAAGACGGAAAAAGAAGCGCTCATGGAAGGCATGGAAGCTTACCTTCACTGTAATAGAAGAAGCCGGGAAACTCTGAAATTGAATGAGGAAGAAATCCTAGCCTGCCTAGCCAAGATTCAAAACAAGAGACAACTCGACAGAAACCTGCTTCAATGAACCTTCTCTCTTGGAATGTGCGGGGACTAGGCTCGGCCTCTAAAAGCGCCATCGTAAGAGAAACATTAAAGCAAAATAAAATAAAAGTGGCGATGAAATATCTCAGCCAATTGCAAGGGATATATGGTATGCACGAAGACCAAGCTGGGTAGCACTGGATGCATGTGGAACCTCTCGGGGAACAACTATATTCTGGGATAATAGCTCTATAGAAGTTATAGAGATGGAAGAAGGATAATACTCACTGGTTGTTCGTATCAAATCGCTCAACAACAATGTAGAGTGGGGAGTACTAGCTGTTTACGGGCCTAACAATTATTCACAAAGAAAGGATTTGTGGCATGAACTCTCAGCTCTTTTGCATTTATGGGATATACCGTGGATAATAGGAGACTTTAATGTTATCAGAAATTGTCTAGAAAAGTTGGGAGGAAGAAATTGTCAGAGCCAATCAATGAATGACTTTGAAACATTTATACAAGATCACATGCTCATTGAACCAGCTTTAAATGGTTGTCAATATACTTGGACAAATGGCAGGGAACTGCCCATACTTGCTAAGTTGGACCGCTTCCTTGTCAACCAAAGATGGCTGGATCTGTACCCTAGTGTAATGGGGAGAGTATTACCAAGAGCAGTATCTGATCACTCACCCATATTGCTGGCGACAGAACCAGACACATGGGGCCCACCTCCTTTCCGGTTTGAAGAATGTTGGCTCCTGAAAAAAGATTTTGTCATTCAACTAAGGGATTTGTGGCAAAGTTTTAATGATGAGGGGTCGGCCTGTCTAAGATTCAGCCTAAAGTTAAAAATGATGAAGAAAAAGCTAAAAGAATGGGCAGCAAAGGAAAGAACAAACTACCGAAGGCAGCAGAATGTCATACTGCAGCACATAATGTCCCTCGACAGTCAGGAAGAATTACTGGGATCACTGAATGCCACTGAAATAAACACAAGAGATAAGCTGAAAAAGGAGTATAACAAACGGGTGGCACAAGAAAGAATTAGATGGAAACAGAGAGCTCGATATAAATGGCTCAAAGAGGGAGATGGCAACACTAAGTTTTTCCATGCTATAGCATTCAGTCATAGAAGAAGAAACAAAATATCTTTCTTGACTGAGAATGATCTGCTGATTACAAACAAGGAGGACATAATCAACAAGTTTGTTAATTTCTACTACAACTTGTATACAGAGGACAATGCAAGTAGACCCTTCCCAGAGGGGTTAAACTTCGGACAACTATTAGAGAATGCTAAAAAAAGTCTAGAAGCCCCTTTCTCAGAAGAAGAAATAGAGGCAGCATTAATGAGAATGGCTGTTGACAAAGCTCCTGACCCGGATGGTTTCACCGCTGTTTTTTACAAAGCTTGCTGGTCCTTTTTAAAAGAAGACATACATGCAATGTTTTATGAATTTCATGATTATGTCATCACAACACAGTGCATGGGATCCTCTTTCATCACTCTACTACCAAAAAAGGATGGTGCAACCCAACCATCAGATTACAGACCTATATGTCTTATCTCTAGTCACTATAAGTTCATCTCTCGAATCCTTGCAAGCAGACTAAGCCTGTGCCTCCATGAAGTTATAAGTGAAAACCAATCTGCTTTTGTGAAGAGAAGACAGATTTTAGATTCTGCTCTAATGTTACATGAGATAGTACACTATTATAAGAAGAGGAAGTTGAAAGGGGCATTACTAAAACTTGACTTCGAGAAAGCTTTTGATAAGATAAGCTGGTCCTTCCTTGATAAAGTATTGGAGAGAATGAACTTCCCGGTTAAATGGAGAGATTAGATCAAAAGCTATCTTCGACATCTTTTTCCCTCATCATTAATGGTACTGTTAAGGGATATTTTAAAAGCACAAGGGGTTTGAGACAAGGGGATCCCCTCTCACCCTTACTATTTATATAGCAAGTGAAGCTTTATGCAGATTCTTCTACACAACACAAGAAAAGGGATGGCTCGTAGGCTTTAACATAAGACAGAATCTGAAAGTACCCATCTTGCAATTCGTCAATGACACAGTGGTCCTCTGTGATGGATTAAATGAACAGATACTGAATGTGAAAGCCTTACTTTTGATGTTTGAAACCTTCTCTGGGCTTAACATAAATTGGCATAAATTTTGATTCTTTGGCATTAATTACAGCAGTGAGGCTCAAATAGTACTATCTGAATTTTTGGGATGCAAGATAATGATGCTACCAGTAACTTATTTGGGACTTCCACTTTTCACAGGAAGGAATTCAAAGAAGTTATGGCAGCCTGTTCTGGAAAGATGTCAAAAAAGATTGAATGCATGGAAAGGATAACTGGATTGGGGATGTGCCTCTAAAAAACTCCTTTTATCAAATTCCATCCAAGAGAGGGCTTCAGGGTCTTGCTATGGGATGATAACTGGATTGGGGATGTGCCTCTAAAAAACTCCTTTCCGGAAATACACAAATTGGTCAGAAACAAATGTGTCACAGTAGCAGAATCAAAAGATTCGGTTTCAAGATCTTGGAACCTTAATCTTAGAAGGAACTTGAGGGACGACGAGATTCATGAAGGAGCAAGGCTCTTAAATATTCTGGAATCTACATATCTATCACAAGATGGAGAGGATGAGATCATATGGAAGCCCAACACCTCAGGAACCTTCTCGGTCTCCTCTTTCTATAATGTTCATTATACTGCTGGGGGAACAGTTCACCCAGCAAATTCAATTTCGAACCTACCTGCACCAAAAGTTGTATTGCATTTCTTATGGGCTGCAGCACATTTCAAAATACTTACATGTGATGAGTTAAGTAAAAGAGGATAGATAGTTATTGACTCACTATGTAAGTTACGTGGAGAAGTTGAAGAGGAAAGCGAACATGTACTGTTGCATTGTCCATTCAGCAGAGCAATCTGGGATGTTTTCTTACAAAAATTCGAGATTCCTTTGGTCATGCCTAAGTACTTTAGATCTTTTATAGAACAGTGGTACTCTCCTCCTCTTGCATACTATGGCAAAATCCTATGGACAACAGTGATGGCTGCAATACCATGGCACTTATGGACAGAACGAAACAACAGAATCTTCAATGGCAAAGTTCAATCAGTAGATTTGGTGTTGGAAAAAATTATGCATAGTGTGCAACTATGGACCACCAACTTGAGAAACATGCCTCCTTTCCCAAATACGCTTATCAGGAGATGTTGGGAAGAAGTTATAAAGCTGAAAGTGCATAAGGCCCCAAAAAATGCAGAATGGAGCCCACCACCTGCAGGGTGGGTAAAACTCAATTTTGATGGTTCATCTTTAGGAAACCCAGGCCTAGGGGGGTTAGAGGGGGTTTTCAGAAATGAGGTTGGGCAGATCCTCTTAGCCTTCTCTGGGCCTTTGGAGCACTGTACATCCAATGAAGCAGAGTCCAGGGCTCCACTCACTGGTATCAAAGCCTTTCATGAGCTGCAACCAAACAACATTGCAATCGAAGGTGACTCAGAACTGGTTATAAGATGGGCCAGCTGATTATCTAAGCCTCTTTGGCAACTCAAATGCCTATATGATGAGATCTCAGACATTACTGTGGAGTGGAGGATAGCGTGGTCCAAAGTCCCTAGATCTGCTAATTCATTAGCAGATAAGTTAGCAAAAGAAGGAACACAGAGACCAAATTGTAATAGGACCCTGGCCACTCTTTGATTAATTTCAAAAGGACCTCGAAAGCCATGTAATCTGCTTTGTAATATTACTATTTTTTATCAATAAAAAGACATCAACATTTTCAAAAAAAAAAAATCATGACCACCGAGGAGCTATGGCAGGAAGCTTTAGGTTGCTGTCTATTCCAGGAAGTTGTATCTTCCAGTGCCTTATTGATTTTATTGTGCATTATCTTTAGTTTTTCTTTCAGCCACTGATCTCCCGTACCCTTGCTTAGCACCCTCGGCAGTGATACTTCCCTTATTACTGTGACTCCTCTCATTTCAGGGATTCGATAAACTATTTCTCCTGCTGATAGGGTCCACAACGAATCCTTGTCTCCGCAGGTTAGTCTCTCGATCACTGCAATAATGTCCTCTACATCTTCCTTTAGGATTCGTAAGTAGGATCTTCTTGAAGGATTTTTCATGGCAAGCTTGATAGCTAGAGAGCCATGATAAGGATAGTGTCCAGGTACCAGCATAGATCTCCCTAAACCAAGGCAAAAGATCTTTTTGCTCTTTCCAGCACTCCTTTCTGTTGGGAAGAAAAGGCTTCCTATGGCTTCCAGCTACCGTTTCTCGGACCTGCTCTCTAATCTCCGGTCTCTACTTCTCTGTTCTCCATAGGATATTTCACTCTCTTTGTATTTTGGAATCAGTGTTTTCTTAAGAGAAGGACAATTGTTGTCTCATAACATCTAGAAGATGGCAGTGGCAGCCCCTGCCAGAAAGACAGGAAATAAGTATGAATTTTGATGGTTCCTCTATAGGCAACCTCATTCCAGCAGGTATAGGTGGTATGTTCAGGGATTTCCTGGGCAGAACATCAATTAGCATACTCAGGGCCGATTGGCCACAACTCTTCAAATGAGGCAGACGCTCTTGCATTACTTGTTGAAGTCAAAATTTATGCCTAACACTTTGAAGGCCCTCTGAGAATTTAAGGGGACTCATCACTGGTTATTGGCTGGCTAGAATGGGATCCCCAAATAGCTGAAGTAACAATGAGCTGGCAAATCGAATGGAGCAAGATACTGAGATCAACCAATCAGTGGCTGACAAGCTAGCAAAATGAGTATCAAGAGCTGAAATTGCAATTGACCACTGGCCCTCACTGCTTAATCATTCATTGTATTATTACTGATGTATTTCAGCCACATTTGACATATCAATAAAATGACCAATTTTCAAAAAAGAAAAGGACTTGTTTTAATAAAAAGAATTTACACAACTCTATTTAAATAAAATAAAATTACACAACTATCACACTTTAAAAGATTTAGAATAGAATTAATATTGTTTTAGAATTTTTTTTCATTATCACTATTAAAAAAAATATTTCATTATCACTATTAAAAAAATTATTTTATTTTCCACGTTGTGTGTTCACGAGTGGCTTTGTATTCCTAGATCTGCCAATTATGTGGCAGACTCTTTAGCTAAAGAGGGAGTGCTTCTCACTGACCTCTCGGTGAGATTCACCCCTCCCTTTGTATCTTGATTTCATCTAATCAATAAAAAACAACACTAACCCCTCCAAAAAAAAATAAAAATTGTAAAAATATCAATCACTAAAACAAGAATGGATAGCTCATATTGACAAGTTGAGATGGCAATGATATTCCTTCATATTTCCTCCAAAAAATAAGGATATTCCTTCATAGGCAAAGGTTAATATCGTTATCAAGTATTAAAATACAACAATCTTTTCCTTTACTAAATCAAATTTCATATTCTTTTCCATCAATGATGGTGAAAGTTTTTTTGGGAACTTGGGTGGTCCCATGGGAGTTATTGCTGTTGGGAGGTCTTGGGTTCGGATATTCAAACCAGCAAATGAGTTTATTGGAGTTTGTATTGGGGAGTTGTATTCGCTGTTTCAAAATAAAAAAATGATAGTGAAAGTTTGGGTCTCTTGTGATTTTGTGGTCCTGGTATCTGTTTCAGATTTTTAAGGATAGGAGGTCTGTGTATTGGTTTTCTTAACTGATGACAGAGATTAATATTCAGTTCTGTTTCCCGCAGGCAAGGCAGGTCCATCCAGACAAAAATCCAAATGATCCGCAGGCTGCACAAAAGTTTCAGGCAAGTCATCCTTTCTATTGAAGTAATTGTAAGCGGTTTGTGTTTCATCCCACCTGGGCATTCAGTGCAACGGTTCAGATCAGCTACAACATGCACAATTCCATTTACGCCTGCATAGATAAGCATAGTGATATTTAGTATTTTTTCTATATTAAAGTATTTTATTTTTTCTTTGTAGTATCCTAAAGTGCATTGTAGTATTTTGTAGTACATTCTAGCATTATAAAATGTATCATTTCCAATATATTATTGAATTTTACCGCAGATTGCATTAGTTTTTCTGTCCAAAGTGTTTTTCTTTTGTTGGACACACCGCTCACTCACTTCCACTGAGGAGCTAATCCCAAGCAGCCTCGTTTCTCGCTAATCATGCATAGTAGTAGATCTGCATTCTCACTGTAACACATGTCAGACCTCAATGGAAACTGGGCCTCCAACCAAAACTTCTGGCTCTTAGCAAACATATTCTTTTGCTGATTTAAATTTATTTACTAAGTATCATTGTTAAACTCTATTGAAATCTCTTAGCTTGTATCCCTTCAACTAGATACTGGTGTTAGGAACTTAAGTTGACCATAAAAAAGGTTAGCTTCAGATAAAATGAGAAAGGAGAGAGAGAAGCAGTGAAGGCAAGAGGGACATAAGACACTCCATTCATAGCTTCAGGGCTTGACATTTGTTCCCCTCTTGTAATGCCTGATGTGAATTGCATAGAAAAGGGCAAAAAAGCTCATATAGTGAGTAATAACTCATTCTCTATACCTCTTATTAACTTAGAAGTTGAAACATTCACTACAGTACAATCTCAACTGACTTCTGCCATCAACACCTATGCAAAGAGCAAAAGTACTAAAATGTTCCATACATACCCATTCAACAAATGTTATCTTTCGACAATAAGATTTTGCCTTTTTCAGGGCTCTTTCCAATTTTTTGTTTCTTATCTCCCAATCTTTTGTGTTTGCTGCTCCTTATCTCTCTGGCTCATTTCTCTCTCTCTCTCTCTCTCTATCTCTCTTGCTTTTTAACTATTTTATGTATTCTGAGCGCTTTCTACATGTTGTTTATGTACTTCGAAAGGATTAGTATTTTCGGAGATATGTTATGATTTGTCTAGCTTGTTTCATATATATATATAATATATTTATTACCTGTCATTTCTAATTCTTCATAAAGGTGGTATCAATATCCTTGGCATATACGGTCTCCAGGTTCTAGGAGAGGCATACCAAGTCTTGAGTGATCCAACACAACGTCAGGCTTATGATGCCAATGGAAAAAAGGGCATTTCAACGTAAGTTCCATTCCACCATTTCAATTTTGAACTGAATAGAATGAGCCTGAAATATAATAGCACTAGTGGTTATTCATAATCAAGATAAATGTATTTACTATTTCCAAAAAAGATAAATGTATTTAGATGTGGCCCTTTAGAGGGTAATGAACCTGCAATGCTAGTGGTTATTAATAATCAAAATAGATGTATTTAGATGTGGTCCTATGTAAAGTAGATACCAAAACTTTCTCATGCTGAATTTTAAATTACTGGTTACTGTGATCTTTTTTTTTTATTATTATTATGTCAACAGAATAATTTTGTGTTTCCTGAAATTTTAATATGTTCTGTATTTTATGACTCCATATTAACTGATTTATATGGTCAAATTGCTGTACAGAGATTCAATTATTGATTCAGCAGCAATCTTTGCAATGCTTTTTGGGAGTGAACTTTTTGAGGAATACATTGGTCAGCTTGCGATGGCATCAATGGCTTCGCTTGACATACTTACTGAAGGGGAACAACTTGATGCCAGAAAATTACAAGAGAAAATGAGAGTAGGCTTTCTTTCTTGTTTTTTTTTTTTACTTTTTTCTTTAATTTTTTTATCAATGAAACTTGTTTTCTCTATAGAGAGAAAAATCAGGGTGGTCTAAAGAATACAGATATCAAAGGTAGTCTCTTAAAGTACTGTTGAAGAGCAGCTGCCTCTTTGCAGATGAATTCACAATTTGTTTTTCAAGAATTGCTGAAAATTTATTTGCTTCAGAGGAGATTATGGTACCTTATAATTTACAGCTTATAAATCAATGAAAGCTCACTGTTTAAAAAAAAAAAAAAAAAAAATCTACAGCTTGTAACGTTACAACAAACCTTACACATGAAGCCTGAGGCTGTGGGACCTTGAATTAAATTTCTATGAGAAAAGTGCCTAAGATATAACTGATGTCTAGGTACTCCTTTGGTTAGCTTATCTGCACAAGAGTTTGGTGATCTGGGTATTCTCACCCAAGCAATACTCCAATCTGCAATAGAATTAGAGATTCTGACTAAGTGCTAAGTGTCCATGGGGGAGGGGAGGTGTTACTTCCCCATCTGATGAATAGTGCTGAGTCCCCTTGAATTTTCAGCAGACCACTGAAGTGAGCTGGGAAATGTTTTATTCCTTCAAGGAGATCCTGAGCCTCAGCTTCGTTTGAGCTATTAGTTACCAGATGGGCCTGAATATTACATGGTCTTAGTTACCAGACAGGCCTGAATATTAAGCCTCATCTTTCCTCCATCAGAAAGAAGCTTTGGCGATCTCTCAATGCATTCTTAGTTTGGTCAGTTTGGGAAGAAAGAAACAGGAGAGTTTTCCAAAGCAAGGCCAGACATTGCGTGGGACGTGGCCACTATGGTTCAGAACAGGGTGATTCAGTGGTTGAGTATACATAGGCAGCTAGGAGGGCATGATGGGTCCTCCACCTGATCGGCATGGTTAACGGTTGCATCTTCTTACGCATCAGCGACTCCTCCAATGGTGCAGTGGTCTCCCCCGCCCATGGGGAAGATCAAACTAAATTTTGATGGGTCATCATTTGGTAACCCCAGACCAGCAGGATAATGTGGAGTCTTTCGGAATGAGGGAGGAGAAATCCTTTTATCTTACACCGGCCCGCTTGGGGAAGACGATTCCACCTCAACAGAAGTGCATGCAATATTACATGGTCTTAGGTGTTTTCATGATCACATCAATGGGGAGTTGGTGGTTGAAGGGGATTCTCAGAATGTTATCGGATGGTGTAGACAGACATCGGCACCCCCATGGAGATTCCTATATGTATTCCGAGAGATTCTCTCTAGCTTCTTTGTGTGTTCATGACTGGTCATGTATTCCCAGAGTTGCCAATTCTATAGCGAACTCTTTAGCTAAAGAGGGGGTGCACCTCTCCTCACATACAGTGAAGGGGCCATCCCCAATGTAACTTGATGTAACTTGCTTTTATTTACTTAATGAAACCAAAATATTTTCCTCAAAAAAAAAAAAAAAAAAAAAAAGAGCCCTGAGCAATAGCTCAAGTGGTCTCATGTGGGTAGATATCATAGGAGGTCTCGAGTTCGAGTCTCCTGGGTGACATTAGGTGTGGGTATGGGGTTCACTAATTCAAAAAGAAAAAAAATACGAAATCCTTCCTTTGGAACGATTTGGCCAGCATTTTAGAAATAAACCCTGGCTCTTTCTCCCTTCTTCCCTTTTCTCTCTTCTTCTTCCTCTTCCTTCCTCTTTTAGACCCTAATTCTCTTAGATCCCAACTGTTAAGTATCAAAATCATAACACCCTCAATTAAGGGTGTCAATTTTACCCGATTACCCGATTACCCGGTTACCCGAATGGTAATCGGATGGATAAGGAATAAAATTATCTATTTCGATTACCCGATTACCCGATTAAAAAGTTACCCGATTACCCGCATCTGAATCGAAACGGATATGGATAATAGGTATTCCTTACCCGATTACCCGATTACCCGCCTCTTAATCGAAACGGATATGGATAATAGGTATTCCTTACCCGATGACCCGATTACCCGAATGGTAATTTAGTAATTTTTTAAAATTTTATACCATTATTTCTATCGTACATACCCTAATATGTGTGTTGTACATTTATTTGAGTTATATTTTAGATAAATTTAAGAATTTGGATGTAATTTTTATATAATTTTAATTTTTTTTTGTATTTTTAAATATTTATAAGGATTAAATAATTAAATATATTAAAATATTATTATCCATTTATTTACCCGATTACCCGATTACCCACGGGTAATCGGGTAAGAAATTCGGGTAACGGAATAACTAAGTTTTATTTGGGCGAAACGGGTGACGGAATACAGGTAGGGTAATCGAAACGGGTAACGGAATAACCCTTACCCGTTTACACCCTTACCCTCAATTCCTGCTAACCCTAGATTGCTTCACGAAGATCCATCTACATTTAATATTTCGCCCCAAATGAGGAAGGACCCATCGCAATAATGAAGGTACATGAGGAATACATTGGATACCCATCTAATGTCAAAACATTTGGAGCAAATCTCCTTTTATTGATGGGCAACACCTGAGGATTTAATATAGCAAATGATACTTGCGCGAGTTTGAGACTTCACACTTCTAACAGTGAAGGCACTCCAAGAAATTTGGAGCAATTCACAATCTATAGATGCACAGAGCTGTAAAGATTTAGGCCAATACACTGTCTTAATCCAAGACTTCACACGTCTAATAGTAGAGGCCAAGTTCGTAAATCACCTTTAATTTCTTTGTTGCCGTATACCCCAAAAAGGAATGCAGGCTTTAGTTATAAGCTGATCAAAGGAGGAAAGTATGTAGTCATTGTCCACATGATCTTTGCATAAAAAACCAAGAAAGACCAGATGAGAGCTTCCTTACCTTACCTTTGTTCTTGCCAAAATAGAGTTATTATGTGCAGAAAACATTGGAAAGCTTAACCTAAAGGCGTATAAAGATATGGTACAAAATCCTCTTAACATGGCCCAATACTAGGCGCCTGGACACCCGTGTTCGATACCCTTAAATATGGTTTAGTATCCTTGTGTCTGGATTTCCGAATTTCCTCTTAGTTGCTTTTTTTCTTATGGATCTGCCAGATCTTGTTCTTATGACTTTAACCTCCAAATATCAGCAATCTTGTTGCAAAGTTCATCGTGCTTCCAAATGCTTATTTGATTAGTGCAAGAAATACAAACTATTGATGTGCAACACTTAAAAGCCATCACTGTAACAAGATTGTAATTCAATGAATGGCTGCCACTGCTGCTAATCATTTGCCACATGTGCTATTGTCCTACCTGTATGTTTACTGTTAGTTGTCATCTTCCTCATGGTTGTAGTTGAATCATAGGTTCAGGAGGCAATCTAACACTTTTCTCCATGAAAATCCATTTAACTGTTTTTGTAATATAAAGCTTTATGAGGATTCAACTTGTGGTTAGGCATATCAACTTAGTGTAAAGTTGGGTCCAAGGTCAATTTCAAATGACTAGCCATGGTGGGAAATCCTTTCTCCTGCTAATAAACCTGGAATACTTCTATTTGTGAATCAATTTGAGGCTGATATCTACAGAAGCCGGGTTCGGCTCCAATGCTCTACCTCAGTGTGTGGCCTTCTTTGGGCCCCAAGATGTGGGCAATATAGGCCCATTCAAAAGCGTCTTCTCTGATACCACACAGAGTTGGATCCTATGTCTATCCCAAAATGACTAGACGAGTTAGACCGACTTGCTAAAGAAGGAGCCAACAAAATCGCACCAGCAATTGGACAAAATCTATCCTTGAGTTAATTGTTTGCATTACACATATAAATGTAAATCAGAGAAAGACAATAACTCTGACATCTTTACTTCAAAAGCTGTAAAACACATTCTTGTAAGCAATCTTGTAACATTCTTTCATAAATGAAAAACGAGATCATTGTTCTAAAAAAAAAAAAAAAAAAAAAAAGGAATGGACGTGTTAGGAATCCAATGCTTCAACTAATTGTTGGCATAAAAAATAAAACTGAAGCATAGAAGGAAACAAGAGAAAAGGAATGAAGGAAAGAAAAATTTTCTGAGACTTCTGGGAACTTCTTGCTCTTATTCTTTTTTCCAGTGCTACAATCAAATGGATGAGACCTATTTATAAGCCTCAATATACAAAGAGTAACAAGTACAACATTAACTCTTAATAAAGTTCTAAGTAAATTATATCTACTTTAACTCTACATACAACCTTAATTCCATAATTAATGTTGATAATTTTCCTCCAAACTATTCACTCTAGTTCAACTCCATCGCTTCAATGCAACTTAATGCTTTCTTAGCTCAGAAGAACGCTAAATTAAACTAACCATATCGAGCATTTTTTTTTTTGTGAATAGTGATTTTATTGCTGTCAATTAAATGTAGGTTACAGAAATAGCATATAGTACATAAGTTACAAAGGTAGTGAGTGTCCCACTACAAGTATCCTAGTCACCCCTTCTTTAGCCAATTGGTCAGCTAGTGAGTTCGCTCATCTTGGTACTTTAATCCAGATTGCATTCCAATGCTGCAATATCAGCTGAAGTTCAAATAAAGCTCTTATCCTCCATGGTGGATTGGAGTCCCCCTTAGCCCAACCAATCACAAGGGCAGAATCTCCTTCAATGTGCACTGTTTCAGGGTGCTGCTGGAGTAGTTTAGACCCTTCCAATAAGGTTCGAGCCTCTGCCTCATTTGATGAGCACTGTCCAGCAGGGCCCAAGTAAAGGGTAAGACATTCCCCATTACTGTTCCTTATGGCCCTCCGACTCCTGATGGACCTGGGCTCCCATGAGAGGATCCATCAAAATTCAATTTAAGGCTTCCCTCATGTGGTAATCTCCACTCCATTCTCGGCTGCTTGATGTTACTGTAGTACATCACCTTATCCCATTCTTGGCTGCTTGACGTCCTTATCGAGCATCTTTTTAAACTTCTAAAAGATAGTTTCTTTCAATGGTTTGAGCTCTTTGGTTTTACAAAATTGAAGTACAATTTCCTCCTTCATTAAATCTCTGCTATAGGGAAACTTAGTGCCAATGTGTTTGCTTTATCTGTGATGAATTGGATTTTTGGTCAATGCAATTGTTTAGGAATCGTCACTTTGCATTAGAGTAGGTCTGTTCTACTTGAGGTGGAACTTTGCAGGTGTTTGGCCCTACCAGATTGCTTATGTTGCACAAAAGGCTGACGTGATACTGGTTCTCAGCATTATTAACCCTTATAGAAGCTTATCACTAATTAGGAAGATTTTAGATTTAGTTGAAAAATTAATTGTATTTGGAACTATTCCTTGCTCAGCCAACTCTATTACCGATGCTCTAGCTAAAGAGGGGTTTGCCTATAATCATTGGTTGTTAGAGCACCCCCCAATTCTGTGATTGATTCTCTAGCTAAGGAGGGGAGGGGTTCTCCTACAAGCATTGGTTGTTAGAACCCCCTAATTGGACTATTAGGTAATGTTGCATTTACTTTCCTCTAAAAATACTAGGCTTCTTCTATGGATAGCAAAACTACCGGTTGCTTCTTTGAAGACAGAAGAATTTAGATCCAAACTGAAAGCATAACCTAAAGGGAACCCATTGCACTTGGCCTATTGGTCACATGCAAATACCCTGTCTAGACGTCTGGATAAGCGTGATTGTATGTTGCCTAATGCGAGTCTACCAACCTACCCTTCCGGTACCGGACAAGGTTTTTAAAACTCAATTAATTGTTAGCTAGACGATTAATTCAACACTAAATACAAGGCACAACCACACATGGATTTGCTCAAAACACTATAATATATCAATACATCACCCAAGTTCACTACATCACTCCTAAAATGGGGTCTAAATACACATAATGTCACATTCCAAAACCAAAATAAAAACCCAAACAAGTATAAGTGAAATTGCCCAATTTGGGGTAATTTGGGGTACTAAAAATATGTATAAAAATCTCTATTCACTGATCCTGTTTCCCTTGCATACCTTCTTTGTGCATTATTTGGTTGTTGTGACTAATGAAGCCGAACTCCAGGTTTATGTGAATTCTATTATATACTTCTTCAAATATGTAGGACTCCTTGTTGGAGGGGGTTAGGATGTCTTTGTTACTTGGGTGTCTTGGAAAATGGATCCTGCTGTCTGTTCTGGTTATGATGAGCTTGATGAGTCAAATGTTGATTCATTACATTTAATTGTTTCTAACATTACAAGTGAAATTTCATAACCATTCGCATTGTTGGCAGCTTTTTTCTTTAATATTTTTCCTTTTCCATTGAGTGCTTTGGTTTCTAATATGATCATTTTTTATTTCTGTGCATTTTTATTTCTATGAATTTTTTATTTCTATGCATTTTTATTTCTATAATTATTTCTATTTTTTTATTTCTATTTTTTTTTATTTCTATTTTTTTATTTCTTTTTTTTATTTTATTTTTTTATTTCTATTTTTTATTTCTATTTTTTATTTCTTTTTTTTATTTCTATTTTTTTTATTTCTATTTTTTTTATTTCTATTTTTTATTTCTATTTTTTTATTTTTTTTTTTTTTATTTCTATTTTTTTTTTCTATTTTTTTTTATTTCTATTTTTTTATTTCAATTTTTTTATTTCAATTTTTTTTTTTTTTTTTTTATTTCTTTTTTTTTATTTCTATTTTTTTATTTCAATTTTTTTATTTCTGTTTTTTTATTTCTATGCATCTTCTTTTGGTTGGAGGATTTTCTTCTTTCGTCTCTATAATGAAACACTTATTTGCTTTAAGTGACTATGGATTTGTTGTTTTTATAGGTGGTTCAGAAGGAAAGAGAAGAGAAACTTGCCGATATCTTGAGGAATAGACTTCACCAGTATGTCCAGGGAAATAAGGAGAATTTTATTAGTCATGCGGAAGCAGAAGTGTCACGACTTTCCAACGCAGGTAATGCACTCACAGTTGCATGTGCTTATTACTTATTTTAATTATCTTTTGATAGTCATGTTTTCCATGTATTTGGATTTATACAAGTTCTGCTGGTAAACTTTGGGGGGGATTCTGTTACGCGGTTGGAGTTGCGAGTACTTTAGACCCTCAATTCCACACCATGTGATTACCTATGCTTAGTCCGTCATGCATAGTCAACCAACCTCGTGCCCAAAATCTACTCTAATGCTATGTCCAAAGAGAGATTACAACAACACACTAGGGAGAGAACCACAACAGGCCTTGGGGGAAAACTTTTTCTTAGCAAATATTTTTTTTCCCCCCAATTCTCTCTTTATAAAGTTGTATTCCTCAGCAAATCCTAAGCTCTATACATGTACAAGTCATCAGGTGATATAGATATAACAGTTTTAGATTGTGAAATATATGGAATCATACTTACTTATCATGTTGACTTTATTTATCTTCTATATCCTTCCTGATCATCTCATGACCTGCTGCAGCTTATGGGATTGATATTTTAAATACTATTGGCTACATATATGTCAGACAGTCAGCTAAGGAGCTTGGAAAGAAAGCAATATATCTAGGTGTACCATTTATTGCTGAGTGGTTTCGAAACAAAGGCCACTTTATCAAATCTCAAGTTACAGCTGCTACCGGTATGTTTTTTTTTTTAAATAAAATTTTTTGAACCACTACAAGAAAATTTTAGAGTGATCTGGATGTCTTCAGCTTGCACATTGTCTTTTTGGGTCTGCATATTTCTCTTATGCTGATGGGTTGAATTGTTGACCAGTCTATAGTAGTGCTAGTGCTTCACATCTATGACGGATTGTTTGAGTCTGAGTTTCATTGTTTTCAGTATCATCACTACCTCGTATATCTAATTTGATGAAGAAGGTTCTTTTTAATGGACCCAACCACCAAAATTCTTTCATATTGTCGAAGTAGCTCTCACTAGTGCACCTTCCTTAACCTTTACAGATTTTAACTCCTTGCTTGAATTGGATTTTTCTTTTTTAAATGGTGATTACTTTATTCATTATCAGTAGTGTTACATGAAAAATGTAGTGTTAGTTGCTGATAGAGCTGTCAGTTATAAGATGGAAACGAAACTACATCCTTTGATGGGGGAACTAGGTGAGGGGTTGTCTAGTTGGATTGTGTTGCATCTAAAGTAGGAATCATGGCTGTTGTCAGCCAAATGTTCAGACCAGTAGGCTTCTTTTATGATCATTTGAGTGGAGATATTCTACTTTTTTTTTTGAGAACAATGATCTCGTTTGTCATTTATGAAAGAATGTTACAATATTGCTTACAAGAATGTGCTTTACAGCTTTTGAAATAAAGATGTCAGAGTTATTGTCTTCCTCTGATTTACATTTATAAGTATAATGCAACTAATTAACTGAAGGGTAAACTTTGTCCAATTGCTGGCGTGATTCTGTTGGCACCTTTAGCAAGTTGGTTTGCTATTGAATTTGTTAATCTTGGTGCTGCTTTGAAATTGCAGAGGTATTCTACTTGTGTTATATTCATGGCATTAAAGCTCATTTACGGTAAACAAAAGTTGTATCCAAGACATGTCAAATGGGTGAATTATCCTCAAGAATATATATTTTATTTGAAGCAGAAATCATGCACGCATAACAAGATTGATGAGGCACTAAATAGAAGATCTACACTGCTGTCCTACGGGAATTGATGTTTTTGAATTTGAGATGATTCATAGCAATTGCAGAAGATGATCACTTTTAAAAGATCATAAAAGAGAGGACTCCCTTCCGTTTGTATTTTTGTTGGTTTTGCCTGATATAATGTGCTCTTTCTTTAAAAAAAAAATCATCATAGGAGTGCAAGAGGGTAAAAGTGCAAATAACCTTATGGTGGATTGGTGTTTCATAAGGATGGTCTGTGTATTCCCAACACCTGACTTTGACAGCCTATGATGCATCAAAACAAGGGGTTTCTCTGCAATATCTGGTTGTAGAGGTCATTCTTTTGATTTTTGACTTTATTGGTGTAATAAAGCAAAGCAACCCTGTATTTCATGAACTCACCAAGCATATAGAAGTGGATTATCATTTAATTAAAGAGATTGTAATGACTGGTACTGTATCTATGCTGCATGTTTATTTGAGTAACCAGCTTATTGATATCATTGCCTAGGCACTTAACATGCAAATCTTTTTGTTGGTATGAAAAACTGGTGCTATATGAAATTTACATTCTAGCTTCAGGGGGAGGGTTGAATGAAGCAAGTTTAGGGATTTATTTGTCATTATGATCAAATTACCCTGCAAGCAGGTGTTATATGCTACTTAGCTTCCAGCTTAAGGGGGCTTGTTGAGTGAAGCAAGTTTACGGATATACTGGTTATACTGGTTAAGTTTAAGTTCCAGTTATTTATGTGTCATCGAGAGTAGATTAGCCAAACCACGAAAAGTGGTGATAGTTTGAGACATTTAGTTAGTTAAGAGCAATTTTTTCTTTTAGCCATAATTATATTTAAGTCGGAAGGGTCTCATTTCACCTCCTGTGAGTTACATTAACCAGAAATTAACAGAGGTCAGTTCCTGCTTTTTTTTCCCTCTTTCCAGTCTTGATTCAATTGATATAGTTGTCTAGTGCCATACCGAAAGCCAAAATTATCTTTGATTTTGTATTTGAGCTACTAGTCTATGTGAATGGCACCGAGATATGGCATCCAAAGGTACAGTCTTTAAACCATCCTTAGGACTCAGGATGTTTCCTTCAAAAAGACGACAAAGCCACTCTTTTTATTTTCCGGAAAGTTTACAGAGTTTTTCTATTTTTGTTCTATGAGAATCTTTCAAGTTTTAAAAGTTCATGACACTGTGTGGGTGTTTGGTTGTTGCTGCCATACAGGGGCAATTGCTTTAATTCAGCTACAGGATGACATGAAGCGTCAGCTCAGTTCAGAGGGAAATTATACGGAAGAAGAGCTTGAGGAGTATATTCAATCACACAAGAAGTTGATGATTGATTCCCTTTGGAAACTTAATGTTGCTGATATTGAAGCGACTCTTTCCCGTGTTTGTCAAATGGTTTTTGTTCTCCTCTTGCTGTTTTTCCCTGGCAGTTGGACCATTTGCCGTTTTCTACGTTCTAAAAAGTCAGTTCTTCAACAGGTCCTTCAAGATAATTCAATCAGGAAGGAGGAACTGCGAGCTCGTGCCAAAGCATTGAAAACACTTGGCAAGATATTTCAGGTGTTTTACTTTGTCTATAATGAAGCTGATCACTTCAATCACTTACATTATGAAGTTGATGACTTCAATTACTTATATTATGAAGTTGATTACTTCAATTACTTCGTAAAAGATGATCACTTATAATTACATTTATTTTAATACTGAAACCTGATGTGGTCATGGTATTCCAGAGAGCTAAGTCTGGAAATGGAAGTGACAGTGATACTGGGGTGAATGCTTCTCACCACAAACTTAATGGAAATCAACAAAGCAATGATACTAGTTCTCCTGACATGTCACCAAAGTCTTTTGAGCAGCCATCTCATATGAATCCGGTGGTTCCTCAGGTATATTTCTTACTGGTGCATGCTCAGTAATTGGCATTGCCATTGGGTTTGAAACTGTTAGATGTTTGCAGACTGAATGAGGAATAAATCTTCAAACTTACTGGTTTGAGTACTTTAACAATGGAGTGGTTCTGGCAGTGTTGTATTAAAATTTGGGTGTTCCATGTGCGCCATTTCCGTAACATGTCTTCCTTTTCTGTCTTAAAAAAGATAATGTGAGAATGTCTCATAAAGCTCATGTTTGTGACATCTTTAGTCCTAGTAATGATTGATTTTATGCTTTTGTTCGTAATCATTTTTCATACTTTTCACCTTTGAAATAATACATACTAGTTGTGAAGTGTGTTGATCTCTCTTTCTTTTGGCTTTCGTGGTGGACATACTAGGCCCATTTTTAAGGCTTCCCATTTTGCCAGAGTTAGAGATAAACTAAAACTACCCCTCACCAGCACCGCAACATGGTGCTCAGACACATCCTTCAACCATTAGGGTTTAGGGTTTAAATTGTCAAAGATCACTGACTGAATGTAGAATGTGAACATCTTGCTAAAACATCACTCACACTTGATTGAGTTAAAATAATTAGCGGCTTTGGCGATGCTTGAATGCATTAAAATTTGGTTACTACTCATTGAAGTTTCTTTCCTAAGCACTTCTCTTTTACGTCTTGGGAAAAGAATGCAAGTTTGTGGCTTGTAAAGCTAATATTTGTTGACTGCAATTATTTGAGTAGATGATCTACAGTTTTCTTCAAATCATTTTGATACTTTCCAATCATCTACCTTTGATATGATGCTTAAAGTGAATTAACCTCTCTTTCTTTTGGCTTTCTTGGTGGATATACTAGAGCCCATATGTGGAGGCTCCCCATTTTGCTGGTGTTGAATATAATTATAACTTCCCCATGCCAACAGCACCACCTGGTGCTCAGCTGCGTCCTTCATTTGACCATTAAGGATTCTGTTTCAAACTGTGCATTGTGTAACATGCCATTGAGATGACTCAGCGCATAATCCTGATGGGGGGATGGCAATGTCTTGAATCAGCAGTTGGATGCGTGAATTTATATCTGTTTTTCCTTTTATTGTATTTTAAATTATATGCTTTTATGAGCTTGTCTATCACTTGCTTAGTACTGGATTTTGTGAACCTCTAGTCCTATACGCTACTCAGCTTTTGGACTCCCTGATTTGTGTATGTTACACGCTTTCTTCTCTTTGTAATTATTGTATCAATTTTTTCTAGCTGGTGACTTTTTCAGTGTATATAACTTTAGAGCATGTTGTTTTAGAAGGGGATCTGCCATGCTGCATTTGGTCCTTTTTTTTTTTTTTTTTTTGGAATGTTGCTTTATTCTGTTTGCTCAACGGTGGTACAATAAGTCTGCTGGGCATGATCAATCAATTGGATATCAGTTCCAGATATGTTGAACTTAACTGACGTCATTGGTAGCTCAACATGATTATTTGTATCTTTGGTTGCTCTCGATATGGCTTGTACGAGGGGCTTTCAGTGGGCTTCTAGCTTTCTTAATGAATTGATTCATCCTAGTGAACAATTTGTCAAACACCTTGAGACTTATTCATCCTTGTGAACAATTGGTGCTCCTAGTCTTAATCATCAAATCCTGTTTGACAAATTCGTGCTAAAAAAAGTTGGTGTTTGATTCTTAGTATTTTCCAAATATTAATGTAAGCTGCTACCAATTTTTGTCTACATATTATGATATTCATTAGCTTAACAAAAAGTGACTATATTGATAAAAGAAAGTGTCTCTATACATGACCTGAACCTAAATTGTGAGGAGTGAAGTTATATGATGTAAAATTAAGTGGAGTAAATTATGATAACTTTAAGCAAATGGATTGCATAAGTTATATGTATTCATGTTGTTAAAACGTTAAATCTCCTATTCCATAACAAAAATATCCCTGATTTTTAACTTATTCAGCTGGAGTTGATGGGAAAATTTAGTAGCATATTAGTTAGTGGTTAAAATTATGCTATTTTTTTTTCCCTTACTTTTCTCACTTTCTCTTCCCAAATTCAGCTAGGTTTTGTCCCACAGCTTGAGTCAACACGCTGAGCTCTCAAAATATCAGAATCAGAAGCCATCAAAATTTGATGTCCTAATGTATCTCCCTCTCCACTTCCTCTCATCCAACTCTCTTAATGTTTCTTTTTTTCTCGTCCCACTGTCGTTGGTGGGTGAGAAACGTGAAGATGACTAATGAAACCATCTAAATTAACAAAATTAAATAATAAGGAACATGGGTGTTCTTGAAAAAACTCCATCCTTGTTCCTATTAAAGATGTTAATAGATGTTTTCAACTCGCGTCTAGACCCAAAGGTAGCAGAGAGAGGGGACTTGTTCAATTGATTATAACACTTCAAAGGAACCAATACAAATGGGTTCGGATCGCCTGGAACGCACACTACGCGAAGCAGCCTATTGCGGCTAATTGATGCACGTGTTATTTTATCTCTCATACCGACGGAACCAGAAAGAAAGGAATTGGATTCGAGCATCTCAGAAAAAAAATTGTCTGGAGACCGGGTTGAATGTCCTATTGGGCCTGGGATTCGGTGCAGGGTGTGCGACCACTGGTGACTCATGAAACGGAGTAAAAGAATGTGTGTATTTTGACCTAAACTTTGTTCTTTTAATGCCAAATGTCCTCCTTTCCTCTCCTCCCTTCTTCTTTTTCGCCCTCTCGTCCTACAAGAATTAGACCCCGGCTGTTTTTTATATTACAAGAGTTTGTTGGCACGGGGTCTTGGACCTTAATTATTTGCTGAGATTTCAGGGAAATTCACTTCTTTCTCATACTGTCCTATATTCATTTCCTTCTTCTTCTTTAGGTCACGGGTGGGTGGTTTGTCCCGTTTGGTGTTGGATTACGGGAGTTCAAATCAGGGTCGGGTTGAGGTTTGGGTCTTCCGATTTGGGGAGGGGGAGAAATGGGTTTGCGCGAGTTGAAGTGAAGAGGGGGGGGTTGGGTTTTGGTGATGGAGAAGCTGAATTTTGTTGCGGATGGAGTGGTGAGGTTGCCTCCTTGGTTTAGGTTCCACCCCACGGACGAGGAGCTGGTTGTTCCGTACCTGAAGAGGAAGGACTTCTCTTGCCCTTTGCCGGCTTCCATCGTCCCGGACATTGATGTCGCCAAGTTTGATCCTTGGGACTTGCCTGGTGAGTTTAATAACTTTTTTCCCCACAAATTTCAACTCCCAATCACTTTTTTCTTTTCTTTCTTGAATTTGGTTGAACTCTCATGAATCTCATGGGTTCCTAAAAAAATATAGTTGCACAAAATGTCGTAAATGGAATTTATGCGTCAAAATGTGCTTTGGCAAAATGTTCTTTATTGACGATTGGTGAGTTGGTCTGCAAACGAAGAGATAACTCAACTTAACTAAAAAATATAGTTAAGCTGTCAGCGGCATAACTCAACTTTCTTCTGCTGGGTCTGCAAACGAAGAGATAACTAGCTCCAATAGCTTAACTTCATCATCCCCGGGAAGGGAAGCATAGGAACCTGCAACATCCTTAGAACTGGAGAAGGCATCTGAAAAGCCCAAAAAAAAATAATGATACCAGCAGGGCCTTCTTTCTTGACTCTAGCTTTAAATTTCCACTATTCACCTGCTGTCTTAATGTCTTTAAATGTGATAGTTTAAGATGAGAGGTTCAGGGAGACTTTTCCAAGTTTTAACATGGAAATACTGCAATTTAACGGTCTTCCATATGTTGAGTTATCGTGGAAGAAGAAGAAGACGAAAGAAGACTGTGCTTGTTTTTTTGTAATCAGACCCCAGAATTTTAAATCAAATGATAGACCCTTCTCTCTCTATCTCTTCCTCTCTTTGCGTCCAAACAACTTTCCGCGTGTTTTTCATATATATTCTCTGAATCAGTTCAACCAATTCAGAAAGCAAGATGCAAAACAGAAAAAAAAAAAAAGAAATATTTAAAAGAAAAGCTGCATTTGTTGTTGAGTACCGAAATCATCCATCCTTTTTTTTCTCATAAAAAGGCGAGTGATTTTCTTGTAAAAGAATGAAAAGATATGATACCCGTGGAAGGAAAGATTGAGGAAAGAGGGGGTCTTGGGCATTAGCTCAGTCGTCTCATGGGAGTTATTGCTGCGGGAGGTCTTGGGTTCGGGTCTCCACAGCAGCATTGGGAGTAAAACTTGTAATTGGGAGTAAAATGTATTCACCTTCCTAAAAAAAAAAAGATTGAGGAAAGAGGGGAAAAGATGGGAGCATATTTTTATCTGCAACTTGTAGTGTGTGTCAAACTCAAAAGAGAGATGGTGCAGGGAGAATAAGTTGGGTTTTGTTGGGATTCCATTCATGGCATCTGTTTCACATGCAGGCCACTATATTTATTTGTAAGAAAAGAAGAATAAAAATCATCTCCAGAAAAATTCATCAATTTCAGAATGATGTTTATGGTGCTGGAAAAAACAAAAGGAAATCCCTATATCGGCTTGAATGATTTCAGTTCCTTTTTCCTAGGATACACATCTTGAAGGAATGCCAGGGCCCCTAGCTAAAAGGGACATGGAAAGAAGTCCTCCCAGTGGAGCCCGGATCCGCTGGCCAAAAATGCAGGTGGCCAAAGCGAATCACGGGGCGCCACGTAAGCCCCGCACGGGCGAATCCGTGTCTGGGCGCCCCGTGATTCGCTTTGGCCACGCTGCATTTTGGCCAGCGGATCCGGGCTCCTCCCAGCGGGACCCCCTTCCCTTCTTCGTGTGTCCCACCTCACCTCAATTGGGCAAAGGATGAGGTAAAGTGGGTAACCCTTGAAGCTAAGTGGCTCTCACTGTCCTTGGTCCCATTGACCACAATGCAAGGAACTTTTTGTACTTGGTATTCTCCTCTTCCTTGCACCCATATTTCTTACGTCTCTTTCTTCTCCCAGGGCATGATGAGTTCATACCACACCTTGGCCCTTGGGTGGGTTATTGCTGCTTCTTACACGCCATCCCTCTCTATCCCCTCCCATCCCCAAGATCTATTGTTTCATGTAACACAACAAGTCTTACCATTAAAATAAAATAAAAGCCATCATCTCCTCTACTGTCAAAAAAAGGATGAAGTATCAACCCTCTCATATATTTTAATATTTAGTCTTTAATTTGGGTGTTGCAGGTATTTAGTATTGGGTATTGGGTATTTAGTTGTGCCTATTATTAGTGGTTTTTAAAACAGTGGTATTTTTTTGAGTATTCCCCAATCCCCATCAGAGTGGGATTGGAGTATTTGCAATGATTTGGATATCTTAGTAGACTACAAGTAGTATTAAGTATATATTAAGATTTAAGGATAAGAAGGAAAAAGGAGGAGGAGGAGGAGGAGGAGGAGGAGGAGGAGGAGGAGATGACGTCAAGAGTGACAGGCTGCCTAAAAGAAAGCCGACCAGAGTTCCTTGTGAACCCGGTTTGGAATCATCTTCCCGGACTGATCCGCTCTGCACCACGTCCCCCTTTGAAACTTCCCTTTCTTTCGTACTGGGTATTGGGTATTGGCCAATGGTTATTTCCCCTTTGCTTTCTTTTTTCCTTCTTCTTCTTCTTCTTCTTTCTTTTTTGTTCTTGGGGATGTTTGAACGAAGGGGAAGGATTGGCTGACTTGGGCGAGGGCTTCGTCAATCACGTGGGGACGACGGAGGGAACACTGCAGGCACTCAAACTTGGACTTTTTCAGGCGTAGAGGATTACGACGATCAAGGGGATTAAAAAGGGCATGGTCGGGTCTTCCTCTTTCTGGGTCACAGTTTGGGAGATTTGGGAGTTGGAGAGGGATCTGATTCCGAGACCCACTCAGGTTGACTGCAGATGAGGAGGTGCAACAAAACTCGATCCCACTGCTTTAATGGCGGATCGAGATTGAAATGAAGACATGGGAACTCCTGCACAAACAACTGGAGGAAGTTCATTTAACAAGATGGCAGTTGAATTTGTTGTTTCTGAATTGCTGGTTCATTTGCAGCAAACTCTGTGTCCACTTGGTGAAACGTAAAGCAATGTTTTAGACTACTGCCTCCTGCACTGAAACCGAAATGTTAAAAATCTGGTTGAGAGAAGAGAGAAATGGGTACCAATATTTGATGCTAGCTAGCTTCTCGTTGGGGTTTTTTTTGGACAGATGCGGGATATATATATATATAAACCCAGATTGGATGCAAATGGTTTACAGTTTACACAAACAAGTACCACTTTTCTCCAGCACAGAATTCAAGATCTATGTAGTTGTCAAGCTTGGGAGTGGCATCTGTCAAACAAGTTGTTTTCACCTAAACATAAAAAGGACAGGGAAGAGGGCTGGAAAACCCAGTTTGATACCTGTAATAGACCAGTTGACCAATCAAGACCCAGTAGAGTTGGAAAACCAATCAAGACCCAGTAGAGTTGGAACAACTCTGATGCTCGACAGACCCAGTACAGGAGTGACTTCAAGATTTCATATGAGAAGATAAGGTGCAAACCATTTTCAACTTTCAAGGCGTGTTGTTTTACCTCTCTGGGTTATCACAGGTCGCGATCATCGTTCCTTTTCATAATAAGTTGTGGTAAAGAAATATCAAATATGGGCTGCAAACACGGTTGAGTACATAAGGATGCAAGCCACGACAATGAAAGATAGGCCAGATTATCAAACAAACCCAATACTGGCTTGAGAACGTCATCTCCTTCAAAGGGTTGTTGTCTGAAATATTACGGTCAGTCTCCAAACAGGATCTTATTGTTTAATTTATACGCAAACTATAAAAAGAAATTAAATACGACTCCGATAAAGATAGTCTTCTTCTGCTTTTTCTCCTCTTATTGATGGCTAGGTATATCTTTGTTAAGAACATAGTTCCTTGTGCAGGGAGCAATCTTATACACCAGCCATTCTCATTTACCAACAGCCTATAACATGCTTCAGATTTATTAAATGCCATATTGATGTTTCCCACCCAAAATTCAGTGGCCACAAAATTTCTGTTGACTTCTAACTTCCGACCAGCCTCTAAGATTCCAAGGAAAATTATGGTAACAGTGCGTGAATATGTCAGAGTAGAGCAAATTCTGTCCAGGGAGAACACTGAAACGATAGAATACCAGTGTACAAAAGCTTTTTCAAGCATTTGTTGTGTATAAAAATATAAAGATAATTACAAACCTGGAAGTACAAATGCAAATATCCTGGACAGCTTCATTCTGCAATAGGCAGACATTTGCATCAGGAAAAGTCACCAAACCTTATAGTCAACAACAGAAAGAAAACTAAGATTTGGTTCACTCAGGTAAATCCTTGTTCTTGTTGTTGTTGTCACATGGACCAAGGATTAGAAAGATCTTGTATTAATTAGTTAGAAATGAGCCCCCTAACTTTGGTTTGTATTTCTGGATCAAACTAGACCCCACTTCAACATAGTAGTAAAGTGAGCCTCATGTATGGACCTCCACACAAAATTCTTCATGTAGAGCTTATTAACTTCAGGTTGACATTTTACATTGAACCTTAAAACAAACTTTGAAAGAGACATCTAATCTCAACTATGCACACAATGAAACACGTGCATTTTCAGAAGATCGTGTAGTTCTAATGAAAACAAGTGCAGATATAAAACAGAAACAGAAAGACGAATAGGCTTTCTTGTTTTCGGAATGGCGAATCTTTCACTAATCTTAAAGACAATGCTACAAAGCTATTAGTTACAACGATAATATTGCAAAATCTGTTAGAGAGTATCCAATGGTTAGGCTCTCTCTAGCTGCCCAGCCTTTGCTAAGTTATCCACCATAGAATTGGCTGAAAAGGGGACTTTTAACCAGGCAATTCTCCATTCAAGGCATTGACTGTAACCTCATCGTATTGTGCTTTAGTGACCTGGTGGCAGTGCTTTTTTTTTCTTGCCCACCAATGACTATTTTGTTGTCCCCTTAAAAAATAGCTGGTCCATTTAAGTGCTGTGTTAGGAGCTTTATTCCTATAGATTTGGGAATATATGTTGACTCTTCTTAGCGGTAGCCTTTCTGGTGGATGTCAGTTTTATTCTTTTCCCATGCTTCATCACTACTCTACAATTTTAATAGCTTCAAAGAATCCCATTATAGTTCTCTTATCCTTTTCTCTCCCTGCAAAAAAAAGGTTCTCACATACCTTATCTGAAATCTCTTTGGAGAAAACAGAGTTCATAAGAATTACAACAATCAGAAATATGAGTCAACGCCGATTCAACGTCAAATTGGGGACAGATCAAGTAAGTTTGACCTGAATTTAACAACATATCAAGAAATAAACACCACTGAGTCAACAACTATCTCAAAGAATATTGCAAAGAATACTAAATGAAAATCACACAAACCTCTCACAAGTATATAAACGTACTAATACCAACCTTGAACCCATTAGTTTTTCTTCCTACCCTTTTAGCCCAACAAAAACATTCCTAAAATTAACACTACTAGGGACAACAACACTTTCCAACATTTCAGAAAGCAAATGCAGGCCCTCTTCTGATCGACCTATTTTGCACAAACATTCTATGAACAGGGAGTAAGTTCTAAAATCTGGAGATGGCCCAATCTCTTTCATGTGATGAAAGGTATTCCAAGCATCAGAAGCCATTCCTTCATTCAAATATCCTCTGATCAATGCTGAATAGGTGATAACAGATGGCTCAAGACCTATCTTTTTTATCTCTTCAAATATTTCCAAACCCTCTTTGACCTTCCTACTCTTGAAAAAGTACACCATCAAAGACGTATAGATATGGACAGTAGGTGCATTTCCTGTCCTTTTGATTGCTTCCACCTTCTTTAAGGCCTCATCCACCCTTCCTTTCCTCTGTAAACTGTGAACGATGCTTCCATGAATGTATTCATTTACTTTACTCCAAGGGACTCAACCTCTTTTTCTACAGCTACAGCCTCATCCAATCTCCCGGCACAGGAAAGAGCCTTAATCAGCAAGGAATATCACATTTGAAGCGAAAAAACTCTCTTACATAAAGATGCAGCACTTCTTTTAGCATCAGATAGCTTCCCCAATTCACATAAACAACAGAAGTATGTCTCAACCAATTCTTTGTCAGGGAGGTATCCTATACCAATCATTTCCTGGAAGATTTTTAGAGCTTCCTCAACCTTTATCCTTTTCTTTCCGCGCAAAGGAATACAATCAGGAATTTTTTAAGTACTTCCATATGTTTAAAATCTTTAGCATTCCCAGCAATTTTGATGGCCATGTTGTAGGCTTCAGCTGTGTTAGAGTAACCAGGTTGCTCCTTCAACCACTTGAAAAACCTCAACGCAAATTGACCATTTCCCTGAGAACCTCGAAGAATGGCTACAGAAAGTTCTGGTGTGAACTGAATTGAGGTTATCTCCAAGGCTTCTTGAACCAAAGCCCAATCTGTAGAAGATGATATAATTTCTTGAACCTTTTGAAGATCATTACTGCTAGAACTCTTTTGCAATGGTTCTAGTTAATGAACCACATGTACTTGACTGGATCCCAGCTTCTGCTTGATCGAATAATTAGATATTTCAAGAGATGTTGGAGACTCTTGACTAGAAGTTACACAATCATCAGAATTTTCAGAGGCACTGGGTTTTTCATCAAAAGAAGTTTCCCGAGCATTTTATTTATTTGAGTAACTTTTGCCATATCTCCTTTCTTCATCATCAAGGATATAACAAGCTGATAGATTTTATTTACAGGATAGATTTTAGCTTGGATCATTTCATTTAGAACCTTCAAATCATCAGGTTCGACATATATTGAGCTCGCAAACTGATATTTTCCTCTCAGCACTTCAAAAGCATCTCAAATTACCCATATTGGTCCTCATGTTGTCACTCACCTTTTGGTATTTTTTATTTTGAGAATACCTTTTGGTGATAAAATTATTATGCTATTATTGCTGTTCTTACGTTGACAGTGGAGACTGCAGGAGAGATTCACGTGCCACTTCAACAGGTCCGGCATTACGTCCCTGTCTTGAAATTTGACTCTTTGCCTGCTAAAACCATGAAGAAACTTACAAAATAGCTTAAACAGTTCCTCAAATCCATCGAAGTAGATGATAGCGTATAAGTCTATGAATTAAACCAATGGAAAAATGTGGGAATATGGGCTAGTAAAAAAAGCAGAAGATGAAACAACATAAAATACAAGGAAAGAAAAACAAGAAAAAATGGACTTAAACAAAGCCATCAGACCAGTCAATCTTCGTGCCTTGATTCCAATTAACAGAAAAATGAAGCGACAAGAAAACTCAAATAAAAAAAAATAAAAAAAGATTCAGCTGACTTCTTTGTTGTAACCGTGTGTGCAAGGAGAAACTAGCCCTCACACAAAATAAGAAATGATTTACTTTTTATAAAGAGCTTTTAAAAACACCCTAACCATGGATAAAGGGATTACTGTACCTCAAGAGAACGAATCATTGATTATTACATAGAAACTCAGAATTGAAGAGACCAAAGAGAATTATAAGCTCAAAGAAACGGAAGATAACATAAACTAGATGTACTTCAACACGTCCATGAAAATGCTTCTCTTGAATAAAGGAAACATTTTGCCACATGATCTCCATGGAACAACAAGCGTGATTAATAGAAGTACGAAGAATGACAAAAGCAAGGAAATTGTAGAAGATATCACACATGAAGGATGACTTTTTTCAACAAAGAATAACAAACTAAAGTACAAAGTTGTTCCAATACGAGCTGATAAGGGGAAACCATTCGAAATGGAAACCAAGAGCTCAAAATAACAAAAGACTTGGGAGCTTACCATCTCAAGAGTAGCCACTAGCCACTAGTCAAATGTAGAACGACATGAGAATATACGTGAGGAAGATGAAAGGATTCGGCCATCTCGGTTATCTACGCCGTTGAAGGGACGCTGCATGGTCAGGCGAGAGCAGCCCACCGGCGGCGAGACAGAAGGCGAGGCTTGAAAGTTCTCGTATACAATTTCTCGGCACAAATTGCAATTATCATTTACATTACTTAGCAAGAACCCCGCACATGGCGCAGGGAAGAAAAAAAATACGTATTTTTTAGATAAATACAAATAGTTTATAATTAGTATTATATTTTCTCTATTTGAATAACTTTTATACAACAAAATTTTATGATAGAAATTTGGTTATGTAATAAAATTTAAGGGTTTTTAGTTTTTATACCAATAATGATCTTACTGTTTGATTATTTTTCTTCATTAATTAATCTTATTAAACATTTAAATATTTATTACTCTTAAGCTTCTAAAATAGGGTTTTGATTCTTGTATTAATATTATTACATATAATTTTTTCAGAAGATTAAATGTTGTTAATCAACTATATTTAAAAGAGTATAAACACAATTTTTCAATTCAAAGGGTGTTAGACATCTTGTATCACACGATGATACAGGTCGTGTTACAGCAAGAGTTACACGTCAAGTATCAGAAGTTGGTACAGTCGATGCTGACACACCTTCCTTATCAGAATCTTAATCTGTTCCGATTTTGTAATCTTATTCAGCTGTAATCCTGTAATCCCAATCTCCTTTGATTTGATTCTCGTAACCTTTCCTACTCCAACTAGGAAACAAACACTCACGAACCGTATATATGTACCATTGTACATCTCAATGAAACACGATTGAAATTAAACATTTACATGGTATCGAGGCCGGACCAGGCGCCCACGTAAAAACCCTAATTTGCGTGGAACCCTAGCATCTCTCTTCCTATTCCTCTTCTGGTTCTCGCTCCTTCGTTCCAATGGCCAATGAAAGTTCCCCTCAATCGTCCACCACTCCTACAACTTCCCTCCTTGCTCACCCGCACAATACAAGTCGGGGTGTTCTCTTCGACCTTGGCCACACGTTAGGCCAGATTTGTGTGACTGTAAACAACATCACACATCATGTTTCGATCAAACTTGATCGAGACAACTATTTACTATGGCGCCAGCAGTTCCTTCCAGTATTCAATAGTCAATCCCTCATGGGATTCGTTGACGACTCCATTCAACCACCACCTCGGTACTCTCACGCAAACTCCTCTGATCGCCTGAATACCTTGATTGGTATGTCCTCGACCAAGCGATCGAGTTGGATCGTGGCAACTTTGTCCAACGCTGCGATTGGACAAACAATCGGCCTCACTAGTGTCACCGGCTTTGTGGCTTAAACTCCAGCGGGTCTATGCCTCAACCTCTCAAGCTTCGGTTGAACCATCTTCGGTTCACTCTGGCTGCACCTGCGAAAAGGGTCTCTATCCATGGCCTCTTATCGGATGGCGTCAAAACTATCGTGAATGATCTCACCATTTGCGATCGGACAACCACTTTCGGCGACCAAAGCTGTGACTCACTATGTGGTTAATGGACTAGGCCACGACTTTGAACCGTTTGCTCAAAGCGGCTCTGGGACAAGTTGATCCGGTGAGCTTTGACACTCTCACTAATTTGTTCGCGACTCGGGGAGCATCGACTTGATTCTGAGGTCCATTTACGACACTTGGACTCCTCCTCTAGACCCTCTCTCAATGTTGTTTGCGGGGAGGCCACTGCGGTGGTGGTCGTCTTTGGTCGTGGGCCGACATTCCGTGGGTCGCGGCCAGAAGCGGTGGTCGTGGTTTGGGAAGAAACCACCAAGATCGAAATGATTCCTCAAATCGTCCTCTGCGCCAGATTTGCAATAAAAAGAGGTCATCTTGCCATTCGGTGCCACAATAGGTTCAATCTAAGTTATCGACCACCTACTCCTCCGAAGCTCATTGGTAGCACTGGACAATTCCTCCGATTGGCATGGTACATTGACTCGGGGCATCACACCACATATCCTCGGATGCTTCGCTGGCGACGGCGGTGGTCCATACAATGGACAGGACCAAGTTATGCTTGGTAAGCGGATCCGGTTTACCCATTTCAGCCATTGGTACACTCCATCTTACACCATCTTTACCACTTCAAAGAGTTCTTTCCGTTCCCTCTTCTCTTAAGAATCTTTTATCGGGTTCAAAACTTACCTCGATCACAATTGTCGGGTTCTTTTTTATTCTAATGGTTTTACGGTAATACGGGGAAGCCAATACGGGCAAACTTACGCTCAGGGGCCGGAGTAGGAGCGGTCTCTATGTCGTCGACCACAATGCTTCACCAAGTTGTTTACTGTCTTCTGTTTCTGATTTCTCTTTCTGGCATCGTAGGTTAGGGCACCCCGGTGCTTCTATCATACGTCATGTGTTTTGCAATCTTAATATTGTTGTTTCAGATTCTCCTAATAATACATGTCATGCTTGTCGTATTATCAAGTCTACTACTCTTCCTTTCTCCTCTTCTCAAACGCGCCCCCCGTCTAAGCTGCACACGATTTTGGCAGATATTTGGGGACCTTGTCCCATCACTTTCTTCAACGGATATCGTTATTATATCTCCTTTGTCGATCACTATTCACGTTTCACTTGGCTGTTTTTGTTATCATCTAAAACTGAAGTTCCATCTATTTTTGCCAAATTTCAGATCCAAGTTGAAAATCAGTTTTCAGCTAAGATTAAAGTCTTTCAGTCAGATGGCGGCACTGAGTTCATGAGTAAGAAATTTCAGGACCTCCTGTCCTCTTCGGGTATCCACCACAATGTCTCTTGCCCCTACACACCACAACAAAATGGCTTAGTTGAAAGCAAACATCGTCACATCGTGGAGATGGGCTTGACCCTACTTGCACAAGCTTCAATGCCCAAATCCCACTGGGACTCTGCGTTTGCTACATCAGTTTACATTATCAATCGTCTCCCCACTCCCATTCTTCATTCTAAAAGTCCGTTGGATGTCCTTGTTGGTAAACCACCAGATTATTCCTCCCTTCGAGTGTTTGGGTGTCTATGTTACCCGCATCTTTGACCTTACTCAGCTCATAAACTTGAGGATAGGTCAACAACATGTGTTTTCTTGGGTTACCATCCCAATTACAAAGGATTTAGATGTCTAGATGTCGCAAAAAATAAAGTATATGTCAGTCGCAATGTGGTCTTCAACGAGACTGTTTTCCCCTACTCCCAACCTGCCCTACTTCCTACACCGAAGCCCTCCTCTTCATCCACTGCACCTTCAATTCCACTTCTTCCTCTACCTCCCATTGTACCTTCCCCCGTACCTTCTTCTGTACCTACAGTTGCAACTCCCATCACTTCCCTCGTACCGTCTACTGTACCTACAGTTGCAACTCCTAGTGATATTCACACCGTAAGTACACCCACTGGTCCCACACTTGAAAACTTCTCCTCAGTTCCAGAAATACGAACCCGAGCACGACCGGGTGCTCCTCTTGCTATACATCCCATGACTACACGGTCCATGACCAACTCCCTCCCACCCCGCACCTTTTTCACCTCTAAGCACCCTTTACACAACCCCAAACCCCCATCTGTACCCACTTGTTACAGTCAAGCAGTGAAGTCACCAGATTGGCGTGCGGCGATGAATGAGGAATTTAATGCTTTGCTAACAAACCGCACATGGTCTCTTGTTTCATTACCGCAGGGTCGCAGGGCGATTGGTTGTAAATGGGTCTTCCGAATGAAGACCAAACCTGATGGCAGCATTGACAGGTACAAAGCTCGTCTGGTAGCAAAGGGGTTCAACCAGCGTGAAGGATAGGATTACTTTGAAACATTCAGCCCAGTTGTCAAACCGGTTACCATTCGCACGGTATTGACTCTTGCCGTAGGTCGCAATTGGTCAATTCGTCAATTGGATGTCAACAATGTTTTCCTCAATGGCAATCTGGATGAGGAAGTTTATATGGTCCAACCTTACGGATTCCAGGACAAGACCCATCGATGCGGTTTGTGGAAGCCGCCAAATCTCTTTTTACGGCCTGAAGCAAAGTCCTAGAGTGTGGTACCAACGACTTACATCTTATCTCCTTGATCTTGGTTTTACTTTATCCAAAGCGGACTTCTCTCTCCTCGTCGGTACACCTCCCTTTGCCACTATCTTTGTTTTGATTTATGTCGACGATATCATTATTTAAGCAGCTCTACGAAGGATATTGCTTGTCTTTCGCCAACCTCCCAACGAGTTCTCAATCAAGGACTTAGGTGCTCTCCACTACTTTCTTGGGATTGAGGTTACCAACCTCGAGGCGGTCTTCACCTTGCTCGGACTAAATACACTACCGATATTTTGTCCGGGCGGGGTCTCTCTGAGAAGTTAAACCATTGTCCACTCCCTATTGTTACCGGCTCCAAACTGCCGAAATATGATGGCACTCCCTTACCCGATTCCTCTATCTATAGAAACACGGTCGGCACCTTGCGATTACCTTACCCCGACACGGCCGGACATTCAATATGCGATCAATCAAGCTTGCCGGTTTCAGCGAGAATCCCACCGGACGCATGGCGGTGCAGCGGTTAAACGTGATTCTGCGTTATCTTAAAGGTACTCTCGCTATGGCCTCGTCATTCATCCTTCCCTCGATCTAGGGGTGGATGTCTACTCGGCGTCGGATGGGGCGGTTGTCCCGATGATCGGGCAAGTAACCAGCTTCGCATTTTCCTTGGTGGCTCACTCATTTCACGGTCCTCCAAGAAACAACAAACGGTTTGCGTTCAAGTCTGCGAAGCGAGATATACGGCGCTCTTGCTATTGCGGTGTCGAAGCTTCTTGGATTATTCAGTTTGTTCAAAGAACTCAAGGTGTTCGTCTCAGCCCTCCGGTGATTTGGTGTGACAACCTATCAGCCACATACATTTGCAGCAAATCACGTGTTTCACGGCGAGTTTGTTGAACTTGACTACCATTTCATTCGTGGAGCGAAGTTACCTATGGTTTGTTGCAAGTTAAATACATCTCCACACACGATCGGGGTTGCTGATGTCTTCACCAAAGGTCTTCCCAAATCTCAATTTATGAAGTTTCTTTCCAAGCTTCGTGTCTTCTCTAAGCCCCTCGACTTGCGGGGAATGTTAGACATCTGTATCACACGATGATACGGTCGTGTTCTGACAAGAGTTACCGTCAAGTATCGGTTGGTACGGTCGATCTTCGACACACCTTCCTTATCGAGAATCCTAATCTGTTCGATTCGTAATCTTATCCAGCTGTAATCTGTAATCCCAATCTCCTTTGATTTGATTCTGTAACCTTTCCTACTACAACTAGGAAACAAACACTCACGAAGTGTATATATGTACCATTGTACATCTCAATGAAACACGATTGAAATTAAACATTTACAAAGGGATCAATGGTTTAATATATATATGACTAATGCAAAGATTTTATAACATTTTTTAACTTGTGTTTCACCGAAAAACCGCCGGTCCGCGAAGAGGCGTGACCGAGAGAGTAATTCGATTTATAACAAAATATTTTGTGTTACAATTGTGTTTGAATATCAAGAAATGCGAGTACAACCTCCTAGGCTTCCTCTGATTCCATCTCCGTGTAGGTTTGATGAAGTTTTGGCTTTTAGCGAGTTGTCGAAATATGAGTTCTGGAACGAGTGTGCACGAACGGTGACGGCTATAGTCGGTCGGACGAAAGTATTTGTGTTCCGCGTGTATCGACTTGTTGACGTTGCCGGTGAACATGTAGAGTTGCTCCGGTCGAACTGTTGAATGACGACGAAATGTGAGTTGCTGAACTTCTCTAGCTCAAAAGAGTCTATATGCGTGAGATGAAAAGTTTTTCGAACCCTTGCAACGGAGCTTTTCTAGCTATTTGTAGCCGGCTCTGTGCAGTTGTTGAAGGTTTTTCCCGGGAAAGGGAATCCCCTTTTCGCTGCTTCTTTTGAGAGAAGAGGAAGACTGGAGAATCTCTCCTAGATCCCACAAATGAGGATCGCCAGCTGTTTTGGTTTTCACCGTTGGAGAGCAGACTTGGTAGTTAACTGTTGAGTTATGTAGTAGTGTGACATGGTCGCTAACTGGTGTTGACGTGACGGATTTCCGATGACTAGGGCGTCGACTGTATCACTGACGCGGCGGCGTGAGTGGACTCGACGATGGGCTGTGGTGGAGGTCTTCAAAATTTGACTGAGCCTACCCACGATGATCGATTACTGGATTGATGGATTTTTGGGCTCGTCGAATTTGGGCCGTTCACATTTTGGTGCATACAACTTGTAAAATAAAATTATAAATATTATTAATTGTGTTTTTATTCAAAGGTAGAGATATTGAAAAAGGTAGCAGTAGTAAAAATATTTAATATTTTTATTAAAAGGAATAAGAATATAAATTAATAGTTTTTTATAAATTCGAGCAAACATAAGGCCATTGAACAGATTTTCTTTCCTCATTTTCCAAACTTCCTCTCTTCCCTTTGTTGGTTGTTTTATATAATTCCATCTTATTATCTTCTTAAAAATAACTGAATCCTTAAAAATTAGTACAATATAAGAAAAATTATCTTAGTCTTAGATTTTCTTAGTTATTTACTCTTTTTCATTTTTATTTCTATTTTAATTAAAATAATGATGTCATGATGACGGCATACTGGTTCAACCTTCCGGTTGAACTGGTTTGATCCAGCCCGAGGCCTTTTTGGGGTCAATGCCAGGGCTGGGTTTGATAACATTGGCTTAAAGAATGAATTATTAAAAATTTACTAATTCAGTCATTAATTATTAAACTATTAGTAAATAATAGTTTTTTAATTTAGTTATTCAAAGTTCTTTCGTTAGACACAGACTAGTTATTCAATTTTCTTTCGCCGGACCCACTTATTCAGGTGACTGGTTTGCGAGGACGTTTGGCTTTACGTGTGGCTTTCAGAGTTGAGAATCTCACTGTCATACGAGAGCACCGTTTTGAGCCATCGTCATTATTTCTGCTTTCGATCCGGATTCTCGGAATACCGAAGAGACACGTCAAGCATCAACAACAGTGATAGAATCGCTTACTGATGATAGGTCAACTAGTACGTGATTCGGCATTTTGGTGAGGTCTGCAAGGCTCCAACGAATCTCTTCTGTTTCAATTAGAAATCTTGCGGAGATTTCAGAGGTCTCTTCTTTTTTTTTTTCTTTTGTTGTTGTTGTTCTGTCATCAGAGAATAGAGAAATCGGTATTCAGAGATCATTCGAAGGTTGTTTTAGTTTTAGCTGGCAACTCTTGCTTTTTCTTGACGTTTATCGCTGATCGTGTGCGGCTTCTTCTTTTCTCAGTAACAGCATTTGTAATTCCGCCAGTGTTTTGTGAATTCGGAGCTGTGACTAATCTCTAGGTTATCTTCGTTCGAAGTTCGAGAGTTTTTCTGTGTTGTTTAATCATTTTATGGACTTCTGGTTCGTTCAGCTCCAACGAGAGCACGTGGCGGAATATGCTCGGTCTAGTGGGCCCTTGTACATCAAAAGGGCGAACGATTGGAATCAATCAATGAATACACCTGTTTTTTTCTCTGTCATCGCTCTCGACTGCCAAAAAATTAAGTTTTGCAGTCTTTGCTTCCATAACCTAAAATCCGAGATCCAGAAATTATTTTCTTCACTCTTCGTAACTATCGGGTTAACGTCGTTGTATCAGTGGAAGCCATTGCCAGACTTCGTGTCCTTTGGAGGTGAAGTTTTCTCTCGTGCCAATGTCTCGTGCTGGAGCAGGAAAGCATGGCTGCAGTTAACCGCTAGTACAACATTTGCGCTTCTCAACTTAAAAGAAGTTTTTCGTCCTTATCTTAACTTGCTCGTTATTTTTAAGTTGCTTCGTGATTCTAAGATTTGTGTCGACTTTTTTTTTGTTGGGAGTAAACAAATTTGTGGGTTTAGAAACGGCTCTATTCTGGATTTTCGGATATGTGAACTCTTATCAGCATCAGAGGATAGTGGTTCTAGAGTCCAGACTACTTTACTTTTGCTTTAAGGCGTTTTCAGGGTCCCGAACTAGGTTTCGGCCGCCTGCTGCGTCTTCCGAACAAATGAAATCAACCGTGCTTTTTCATTTTTTCGTACTACCAATTTGCTTGTGTGTTTCTATGTTTGTTTTGTCTTCTAAAAGTATGATGATGCAGGTAATCTGATGTCCGGAAACTTAAGCAGCAGCTGGGTACTACAAAGTCAACTTATTTGGAGCTGATGAAAACTCGACGCGGACGTCTTTTACGCCATCAAAAGATTTGGCTTCAAAAGGTCCCAGACTTCTGAGCTCTTACTATCATTTCTCTCCTTGTTCTTAATTTTGTTTACAATGACGCATCGTGATAAATAATCCAAAAGCCATTGGCTTTTAGTTTTGCTTTAGTAATGTTAAACTGGAAACACAATTCAGTATTGCCACTATTTTGTACTTTCTATTTAAGTTTCCTGTAAGAAGTGTACGAAGCTAGGTTATTTTTGTGCCAAATCTGAGGGCCTACCGGACAGGATTGAAGAAATTGGTGAAAATCATAACAGACAGACAAGACCTTGTTAATCTTTCCCAGGGGTGCAAATATTTTTTTTGACAAAAATTGAAAAGAAGATTAAAAGACATTAGTGGAAAAAGTTCAGTCTTGTAATTCACTCATTGGCTTTAGTTGCAACAATCGTTTGTGATTTTACATGTGGAACTTGATGATTTATTAGAGTCTACATTAGACACCAAAAATTAATACCTTACTATATCAATTTGATGAGGAAATTGATGTTGGCCATGTTAGATGCTTTTTTTTGTCATTACATCTTAGTCCATTGGCTTGTGGGAATTAAAGTTTGCTACTGGAGATTTGTATTCTGCACTCGCATATGTCCTCGATTGCCTCGTGTGAATAAAGAAAGTGAATCTCTGTTTTTCTACGGACATAAATAGATTTGGTTGATGGGATGATTTTTATGGCAGCCTGGCTGATTAGCCAACAAAGTTAGTTAAAACTATACAAGTTGGGGTTCTAAATGGGTCCTTGGAGGAAATTTAAAGAGTAGTGAAGGTGGCCTATGTCAGAATGGTTATCCTTTTGTGAGAGTTTCCATACTTCTCTAAACTAACTGCAGTTTATGTTCTCATTAACAAATTCTGGATTCTTCTAAAATGGATATCACAGTTGCTTTTTGATATGCATGGATCACTGTAACAAAAAGGAATTTGTTTAAATAAAAGTTTCTATATTTATTTTATATTTCTTAAATACGTCAATTTGGTTTATATACAAAAAAACTGTAGATCTTATGTAAGTAATATCTGGAAAGATTTTTATGGAGATTGTGGAGCGAGCATCTGAACTTGTAAACTGAATGATGAATTGCTCAACCATCCTTTTTCATTTCTTATGTGCCTACCAAGAAAGCTTTCCTCCCTGCTTTATCTCTCTTATGCTAGCAAGATGCTGATATGGCAACATCTTGGTGAGGTTTCATAGTTTAAATGCTTCAGTAAAAGTGGAGCAGTTATCTGCTTGAAGACAGTTAGCATACTTACCCAACTAAGAAACTGAAGATGTGTCCTGGTTGCTTTATTTCTGTTAAGTTTGTTTTTTACCGTTTAATATGTTTTCTTAGATTGGTATTTTGAGCATTAAATAGCATTAGACATCAGGGACTATTTCTTGGGTATGCACCCATTTGTTTATTTATTTATTTTCTGACAAGAACTTCTGGTCTCTTTTGCTCTCTTTTCAAGGATTATCATTTTTGTGGATACACTTCTTTAGTGACTCTAGAGAAATGGTAGCCTCTTCGAGGTGTGTTGCATTCGATGGTTCATATTGTTGAGATAGCTCAGATGCAAGCTTGTATTTGCAGTTGTCTTTGCTGTTGTATTTGGGTATAATACGGACCATATACTCTCTCTTTCTTTTGTCCTTGACTCCCAAACATTTCGTATGTGCAAAAAAATTCCAGTCACATTTGAAGAGAAAAAACCATCGGGATCCTTACAAAAACATTAAAACATATTATTTGGCTTCATTGATTTTTCTGTTTGTATCACATCTGGATAAAAAACACATCTAACCTGAACAAAATACACTAATTTCACGTCTTTTGAACTAAAATTTTGCTAAAGGGTCGGGTCTGTTGATGTTTCATTTTATTGTTCCTGCCCTTTTTGTTTGAGTCCTTGTAAATTTTCTTCTTATTCAACTTTTTATTTTCCTATAATTTTTTAAGATTTCTTGCAGGTTTTGTGTGATTTTTGAGTGGTTCTTTTAACTGCTTTGCTGAGGTGAGTACATTCCCCTAGTTTATTCCTTTAATTTGCTTTTGAGTTTCTCACTCAAATGCTTTGTTATGTAAATGCCATCATGTAAAATGTTAGCTATCTGTGCATTTTCCCTTCCCTTCCCTCCACTCACCACTAATCAAACGGAAAGTAAACTGAGGAAAAGGTTGGCACATCCTAAACCCGTCCCTAAACTTTTTAAATCAAAAGGCTATGTTTCTTTTTTTTTTGGAGAATAGTGAACCTTTTATTACTGAATAAAGAATATTGCAGTACAAATGGGCAGTATCTGCCTACTTTACATCATGATTAAAAACTACAAGCGGGGCTACAAAGGGAGGTAAGTAAGTCCAGCTTGTGCACTCCTTCCTTTGCTAGTACATCGGCCATGGAGTAGGCTGATCTGGGTACTTTAGACCAGGTTATCTGCCAATTTAGGAGAAGGGATTGCAGTTCGTCAAAAATCTGTTTTAACTTCTATGGGGGGTCGCCGCTCCTTTGGCCCATTGGAGCTCTAGTTTTGAGTCACCCTCGGTCATTGTAAGTCTTTGAGGTAGCTGCTGTAGTAGCTTAACCTCTTCTAATAGAGCGCATGATTCTGCTCTATTGGATGTGGATTGAGGCAAGGGCCCCGAGTAAGTGAGCAAACATCTCCCGTCATTCTTTTAGAACCGCCAATTCTAGCAGGCCCGGGTTTCCCAAATGATGATCTGTCGAAATTTAGTTTGTACGTGCCGTAGAGGGGGGGAGGGAGGGGGCATTGCCTTGGGCTTACTTGAGGTGAATAGAATTACACTTGACCAGTACTTTCTTATAATGGAGCTAGGGAAAGGGGGAAGTTTGCTTGTGGCACCTGCCCACAATAGTGCGTTGTGTATTACTTTCTCAATTACCCGCCTACTGATGTTGCTTTGTTGCTAAACATCCTTGCATCCCTTTTCAGCCACAACTGCCAAGGGATGGCAGACATTACTACATTCCATAGGATGGAGCCACATGTGGGTAACTAAACTGTATGCCATTGCTCAAGGAGTGATCCTAGGTTGCTTGGCATGCAGTTGGGGATATTAAATTTTCTCTGTAAAGCACCCTAGACTGTGTGACTGAAGGAACAATGTAGCAATACGCGATTGCAACTTTCCTCTTTTGAATTGCATAGCTTGCACAGTGTGTTCGCTAAGGCTTGTCCCCTATCTTTCATCTCCGTCCAGTATTTTGGCGGCATCGACGGTAGTGGATGGAGCTTGGCGAACGATGGCAGCAATGGTGGTAGAAATGAGGTCTAGGAAGGGTGAAGGAGGTTCAGGACAAGAATAGTAGAAAACTGATCCTCAGACCTCGGATTTTGAAGTTTGGCTCATTGGTTCTTCAAATCAATTGAACGTAGGACAAGATAGTAAGGGATGACAAAAGGGAATGATGATAGTAGTGATGAGTGGAGAGAAGAAGTCCTTGATCAAAGTTTCAATGACCATTTATGAGGAGTTGTTCAACAATTGGGTTTCTTGTTAAGGGCGAACAGATTTGAGGCACAAATTGGGAAATCTGAGAGGCAGATTCAGAGTTCCTCTTGTCAACGATGGCTAGATGGTGACCATAAGATGGTGAGCATGCCACAGGCAAGATTCCTTGTGCACATCCATATCCCTCTTTCAGCGTGACTTGAGGCGATGAAAGCTATGCAAGTGTTGGATTTGGTTCCATGATGTAGAAAGGGAGAAATTTGATGGAGTTGCAGAGGTTGCCAGCGCCATAGAAAGTGTCCGGTTCGGTGACCTTGCCCAAAAAAAAAAGAAGGATTTTTTTTTTAATGGAATATTAGATTTATCTAAGGCCCAATGGGATTTAGGAGTGAAAAATACCTCTAAGACATCTATTTGGAAGATTCAAGCAAACCAGAGGAGTTTATGGTTCTTAAGTTTGAAGTTGCACTCCAAATGGGGGTTTTACTCCTAACCTAAGTTATCTTACATGGAACCTGGGGCTTAGTACTTTTAATGATGAAAGAGATGTGGAGTTAGCGTTTCAATACAAATCGATTTGGAGCTTGGGACACAGGAGGTACTATTGGGTTTGGGTTCATTGTCTTCCTATCAAATTGTGGAGGGAGCAGAGTTTTGTATCCATTGGACAGGTCATTGATGAGCTGGTGGGAGTAGAAAGGAATACCTATCAATATGAATCACATTGATATGATCGTATTTTGGTCAAATCAAGGAGTTTGATAAAAAGGACAGACCACCATGGTGAAAATTAGAGATGTCAGCCTTGTACTTCTATGGGTTGAAGAGATTCAAACAGTTGTGGTTGATGGCACATTAATTGGAAATGAGAAGTTGGACGTAGAACTATCTAACATTACAATTTGGAGGATTTATTACAAAGTGGTACTCTGATACCATCTAAGATTTGTAAGGATGGAGTGACAATGGAGTAGCTGGACGAGTCCACCTCACCCTCCACTATTGCCACTGCTACTTCCCCTATCAATGCTACAATCACTCCTACCGTTAATGTAAATCCCTACCCCATTAGCCCCTCTCCCCAATGGACCAGCAAGTAATTCCCCATCTTCCCCACCTACCATCCATTAATCCTCAACCACTTGAACCTTTTTATTCTCTTGTGTGTGGGGGATCACAAGGTAAACCAAACCTCTGACAACTCTTAGACCTCATTGTCACCTCCACCCCCACTGGTCCATCAACCTCACCACAACTATCTATTACGTACCAATGCCGAAAAAATTCCTCCCCTTCCTCATCCCAGCCCTCACCCATTCAAGCAGTTGGTGGTGGTACCATGGCCAATACTGATTCTTCCTTAAGTTGTGAGGAGAAACCTCCATGGAGGAATATAATCAAGGAGAGAGGGCTGCCAATGCAAAGCCCAGAAGGAGAGTAGTAAGAGGATCGAAGGAACTATATTTAATATTTTGCTATCAATTTTTTCAAAATGCTATGTATTTTTGTTGCTGCACTACACATTCAGCCACTTGGTCTGGGGTGGCTTACCCAGGAAATTTAATCACCCACTCTGCATGCCGAGCAACTTGGGATCACTCCTTGAGCAATGACACAGTTCAACTACCCATGTGTGGCTCCATTTTGAGGAAATTGACCATTGCTGCCATCCTTTGGCACCTGTGGCTAGAAAGAAATGCAAGAACTTTTACATGCAAGCCTGCATTAGTGAGGGGTAGTAGAAAGAGTCAATATACACCAGCCTATTATGGGCTGTTGTGACAAATAAATTTCCCCCTTTACCTAGCTCCATCATTTGGGAGAACTGGTCAAGGGTAATCCTGTTTACTTCGAACAAACCGAAGCCAATGCAAGCTTGGGAACCTCCTCCCCATGGCATGTATTAGCTAATTTTTTATGGTTCTTCTCTAGGAAACCCAGGTCCTGCAAGGGTGGGTGGCTCCATAAAAGAGTGATGGGAGGTGTTTACTCACTCGAGCCTTGCCTCAATCCACTTCTAACTAAGCTGAAGCATATTTATTACTGGAAGGTGTAAAACAACTTCAACGACTGCCATTGAGACCTACAATGATAGAGGGAGACTCTAGTCTGATACTTCAGTGGGCAAAACAAACTGCAGCCCCCCTTGGAAGCAGAAACATATATTCGATAAGATGCACTGCCTACTCACTGGATGGCAAATCACATGGTCCAAGATCCCAAGATCAGCCAATTCCATGGCTGACACACTAGCAAAAGGAGTTCACATTCTGGAATTAATTGTTAAATCACCAACTGCTATGTACTTGTACTCATGATGTAAACTAGGAGATGCCATTGCATCTTCTATATTCTTTCTACAACAATAAAAAATCTACATTTTCCTAAAAAAGAGGATTGAAGGAAATGTCTATCAGGACAATCTCACCATGCCCCCTACATTCACTTTGCTATGGAAGAAGAACACCTCTTTCTCTTGGGTGGAGTTGTTAAGTCAATATAAAGGGGAATGTAGTGAGGAGGAGATGAAGGAAATACTGAAGCTAGATAAAGAACTAGATGCAAAGAAGAAGGATAAGGGAGCTGGTGGAAGTGAAGATCATCTAATGTGATCATTGCCTCGTGGAATGTATGAGGAATAAGAAGCCTTTCCAAAGGGGCTAACATTAGAAGTGTCTTAGAGGAAAGGAAGGTGAAGTTGGTAGTTTTAAAAAAGCCAAAAAAAATCTGAGGGGTTACTTGTAGTAGATTTAGGCCCCTTTGGGCACCCGCAATGGGTATTTTTGGAGGCTAATGGTACCTCGGGTGGGATTCTAGTTGTGTGGGATCCTCCAAGTATGGCCTTGGAGAGTTCAGAAATAGGTCTATTTTGTGTTGGGTTAACGTTAAAGATCTTTTGGGAGATCAGTGTTGGGGGTTTGGTCGAGTGTAAGAATCATTTTGCTATTTAGAACGGGAAAACTTTTGGGATGAGCTTGGTAACCTCATTTGTAGGTGGGATGTGCCCTGAGTTCTAGGAGATTTTAATGCAATTCATTTTAGGACTAAGAAATTTCCACCCTCAAGGAGAATCTCCACTTCCATGAGGAGATTAAATGATTTTGTTGATGCTTACTAGTTGGAGGAAATTCCTACGCCCAGGAAGGCTTTTACATGGAGTAATAGTTAGATTAATTCGGTTATGTCTCGGCTGGATAGATTTTTAGCATTAGGAGGTTGTTTGAAAACTTATTCCAAAACCATTGGCCTAGTGGGAGGAAAGGTGGTTTTTGATCATTGGCCGATCTCTGTGGACATGCTTTGGGTCATGGGATTTTGAACCCTTCAAGTTTGAGAATTGGTGGTTGCATGAGGAAGACTTGGGTACTAATTAGAAACATGGTGGGAGGGCTTGGTTGTTCATGGGCCAATTGGAGGAAGGGTGGCTATGAAATTAAAAGCTCTCGAGGGGAAGTTGATTGATTGGATCCTCACAGGTCGCTCCTCCAATTGCAAGTTGATGTGTTTGATATGGTTGAGGAAGGTAGACCTTTAAACTACTAAGGAATTTTCTCAATGTGTTATTACTTATAGGGATATTAGATATCTAGTTGCACATGCTCGAATGATTTGGAATCAAAGCATTAGAAATAGATGGTTGAAAGAAGGGATGCTAATTTTCACTTCTTTCATGCCATTGCTTCTGCTTGTGAACGTGATAATAGAATGAACTCTCTTACGGTCAATGGATAACTCACTTATGTTAGGACATCTATTATTGATACTTTTGTGAAATGCTATGTTGAACTTTGCTCAACAAAACCCAAACAGGCATTTCATGAGGAGAATACCAATGTCACACCTATCACACTTCTATATTGAGGAAATAGAAAGTCTAGTGAAGACATTCCCCTTAGATAAGGCACTTGCTCCAGACGGAATCATAATGGAGAATTTTTCAGGCATGCTTGGATTCTCAGGAAAGAAGACATTGTTGATATAATGACTAACTTCCACAGTAGAAGCATTGTATTAGAAAATCTGGGGGCATCCCTTATAGCTTTGTTGCCAAAGAAAGAGGGAGTGGAGATGGTAGGGATTTCTGACCAATTAGCTTGGTTTGAGGTTCATATAATATCATTGCAAGAATTCTTGCTGCAAGGTTCAAAGTGATGCTTTATGGCCCTATTAGGAAGGACCATTGTGGTTTAATACAATCCAGGTAGTTATTGGATGCCGGCTGAAAACCTAATATCATTTTGAAGTGAGACATGGAAAAGGCATTCAATAGAGTTGATTGGGATTATCTGACGGCCATGATGTGCGAGATGGGCTGGGTTCTACATCCACTGGATGGATTAGGTCATGTGTCTTTGGTGCCTCTTTTTCCTTGTTGGTGAATGGTCTTTCGTGTATTTCAAAAACACTAGAGGTGAGGCAAAGGGACCCCCGCCCTCCTCTTCTATTCAACATTGGACTACTGGTGATTGTGATGTCGGTCCTATCCTTGGGTTGGCTCAACAATATTCTTCCAAAGGAGCTTATACGGCTGGCTCACTTTGTCGATGATGGAATAATATTTGTAGAGGGGACACTGGATCAGATGAGATGGAAGCACCACGATCAGTCTGTTCAAAATGGAATTTGGGCAAAATGTAAATTGGGCAAAGATTGAAGTGTTCGGGTTCAGTGTTTGGGTTTACACTCTTGATCACATTGCGAACATGTTGGGATGTTCTATTTGGGTCTTTCTTGTACTTATCGAAGGTTGCCATTATTCTAAGGTTGAATCACTTGTCCTTCATGGAATCTAGTGGTGGAGAAATTCAGAGACGTTAGTCGCTTCGGAAGGGTAGATTGCTTTCCAAAGCAGGGATATTAATTCTCATTCAGTTTTGTTTGCGTGGCATTCCAACACACCTATCTTTTCTTCAATGCCTGGTTAGTGTAGCAAAGTTGGAAAAGCTATTTAGGAACTTCTTATGGAGAAGTTCCACTAAGAAGTTTAAATATCACTTAGTCAATTGGAAATTGTTGAAAAAAAAAAAAATGGAAATTGGTTGTCACCATAAGATTGGGGGGGTTGGGAATTCAGAGCATGTCATTGGTTAATAAAGCCTTCGTGTGAAAGTGGTGTTGGGGAATTAACACAGATTGGTTATCTCCTGGTGCAAACTCGTACTACAGAATTTTAAGTTGAAGGCACATGGATTTTGGGATTGGACTCCGGGAGGTGGTAATCAGTGAAGTAGAGATATATCTTCAAGCAATATTTTTTTTTGAGGACAATGAATTTGTTTTCATTAAGTAAAATCAATTTACATGAGTGTACATGAGCTTTAGAATGATCTGTCGATAGACATATTATACATTGCAATCTATGACACTAAGTCTAGACCAATGACTAAATTTGCTTTTGACACTCCTTATTGGCCAGCTTGTCAGCACATGAGTTTTCTGACCTAGGAACTTTTGGACCAAATTACATTAGAGGGCAGCAGCCTATAGATCTCAACAAAAAGGCTTTTGAGTTTCCATGGTGGGGGTGCCTTCCCACTCCCCCATCCAACCACTAGAGCTGAGTCTCCTTCAATGATTAATGGTAGTTGGGGGAGGTGACACATGATTCTAAGTCCCTCAAGCAAAGCCCTTGTAACGACGTACAAAGAATCCCCGAGTAAGCTTGCACCACTTGGCCACTAGGGTGTTCAAAATCGCACATAAGATGGGTTGTTGGTGATAGACGTCTTACTTCCTTTTGGGAAGACACTTGGCTTGACTCTGAACCATTGAGAGTTAGCTATCCCAGGTTGTATGGTATCACTCAACTTCTCTCAGCTTCGGTGTGGACGGTAGTAGCGGACAATCATACCTCAAATGTGGATTGGAGTGTGATTTTAAGAAGGGAGTTTAAGAGACAAGGAAGCTATTGCTCTCAGCTCTTTAGACTCGAGTTGGGCCAAGGTCTTCAGGGATTCCAACAAGCCAAATTGTCTGATTTAGGCTCCTTGTAATAATGGTGACTTCTTGGTGGCCTCTAGTTATAAGTGCATGCTGCCCCAACATCTTGGCATGGGCTCTACTTGTACTGCCTAGGTAAAATTCTTCATTTGGAGTGCACTACATGGTTGGATTCCATCTTTAGCATGTCCATTATGTGATGATCATGAAAAAACAAGCAACCACCTTCTCATTCACTATGAATACCCATGGAGGATTTGGTATGGTTTATCAGCCTCTTTCGCTTCTCATGGGTGGTTCTAGGTTCATTGGAGTCTCTAATTAGTTTCTCACCTGCATACTTATCCACAGTTGGGAGGGGGTTATGGAGATCTCTTACTATCTTTCTTCCCCGGTATTTATGGGAAGAGTGGAATAAATGAGTCTTTTAAAATAAGTTTACTCATGGACGAACATTGCTACAATAGTACAAAATGGAGTAGTGCAATGGTTGGCAGTACATGGTAAACTTGGAGGACATGATTGCTCTTAGTTCGCTCGGCATGGCCCGTCATAGCTTCCACACCCACTCCCTGGCTTGCCTCCCTTCATGGCGCATTGGATCCCACCTCCCATGGGAATGATTAAGGGTAAACTTTGACAGCTCCTCTCTTGGCAACCTAGGGCCTTCTGGGTATGGGGGAGTCTTGAGGGATATTGAGGGGGAAATCCTTCTCTCTTACATGGGGCCACTTGGGACTTGTTTAGAGTCTTTTAAATTCTTCTCTCTTACAGACCTCAACCCCACAATGGAGGATTTTGGACTTGTTTAGAGAGATTTCTTTTTTAGCTTTTGCAAGTGTTCATGAGTGGTCTTTTATTCCTACAGTCACCAATTTTGTGGCGGACTCCCTAGCTAAAGAGGGGGTACACCTTTGTTCACCTATGGCTTAGGGTGGCCCCACATGATGTAAACAGACTCTCATATTATCAACTAAACAAACCATTAAATCTCTTCTATTAATGTAATATTTTCCTTTTCAATTATCAAGATATTGTCATTTTCACCTTTTTTTGTTATGCATTATAGTGTATCTAATTGTAATATAATTCTAGACAATTGTGCATGTAGGTGACCTTGCTCTTCTTTTACCCTTTTTAAGTTTGAGCAAGGTACTTTAAATATGCAAAGGGATAATGGCTCCAGTGTTCCTTCTACTCCTACTGGTCGTGTACGGCACCGTAAACGCTCAAGCGAGGTTAGCTTCTCAAACATCTCTGAATGTACTGCTTGGTTTGTCTTTAAAACATTAAATGACTTAAATATTATAATACTCTCCAAAAAAAGAAAAGCCAAAATTTTGGTCAGTCCAGCAGGTTAAAGTATCTAGATAAAATGGATACTTTGGAGCTGTTTGCAATAAATGAAAAAGTTTTGATTAAGGCTAAGACGACCCATTAGATCGATGTCAAAATTAAATTTTAAGAGTCGGTGGTTTTTGTATGACTAGAGGAATCATTTTCTGGAAATTACTTTTGAAGCCAAACATGAATAGATTTGGAATATGTAGATATTGCTGGCTGTTTTAATAGATGATTGTACCAGGTGGATCTGAAATGTTCATTTTCCTTGTTCAAACTCGTAGCATAGTTCATCGGGAAAAAAATTCTTTCCATATTAAGACTAAATAAAATATTAAGATGATACATTTAACACAATTTCATCTTCTAAAGGTGAAACATAAGCAACATGTTGGCAAGAGGAGCCAATTGTTGTTGCTGACTATTTTTTTTTTTAGTAGAAAAAAGGAGGTGGCATCTCAGTGCCTCCACCAAAATGAGTTGTGCAAGGCATATTGAATGCTGTGACCAAGAACATTTTTTCTATATATTTTCTTTAAAAAAAATTGTCAAAGCAATGAGGAGCTAAGATAACATTTTTGCCAAGGAGGGGGGATCTAAACAACAGCTTGTTGTCTCTGATCCCTTGTTTGGCTAAGGTTATACATCCTTATTTCATGGAATGAAAATTTTTTGCCTTTGTCCAAATAAGAGAAAAAAAAAAGAAAAAAGAGGTGCTATGCTGCCACCAACTCACATGAATAATGAGGCTTATGAAAGAACATAAATATTTCCTGGCAGCACACCCCTGTCAATGTTAATAATATTTCCATTCCTTTGCCAGGGAGGGGATCTCCCAATAGCATCTCACTGTACTGGTTTCTCTCCCATTTTCGCACTCATTATCATACTTTCTTGGCTTTTGGTTTTAGTTGCTTTCCTGTGAATGTATTCATTAGTAGGCATCTTAACAATCCCAATGTTGAAGACTGAAGCTAAAACAAGGATGACGTTGGTGGATGAGATGATCCTTCAATGGAACAATGAGCATTATGTATTTCACCTCAGGTCCATTAATGCATCCATAAATGGAACACAAGTGTTAAAATTTGTCACATAAGTTCAATGAATGGATGACTCTCGAGCTAAGAGAATCTGCAACACTGTTTGCTGATCTAGGTATGTGCTTTCAGTCCACTTGAACTCCATTTGTGAGGTCTCAGATCTCATCATATATGCGTTGATCTTCCAGGGTTGAGCAGCACCTTGACCCCAAGATATGGCCAGTTTTGAAAACAGTGAATCTTTATTCCATTAGAATATGGCCAGCATTGAATCGCCTTGTATTTGCAAGGGACCTTTTAGGGATTTCTTGAAGAGTAATATACCCGCAAGGGGAGCTCTAGATTCTGCTTCATTGGAGGTGCAAAAGCCAGCAGGGCCAGAATAATAGAGGATGACCTGGCCATCATGATCTCTTGAGCACACCGCCAATGCCTGCTGGACTTGAGTTGTTTAATCTAAAAAATCTTGCTGACAACAAAATAATAGGCTTTTAAGTTTAGGTTTTTTATTTGCCATTGCAAGATCCGTGTTTATTAAATGTTTTCATGTGAAATTTGGGATCTCAATGGTAGATTTCAAAGAGCACGTAATTTCTTTAGACTCAGCAGTAAGAAGTTCCAAACTTGTCTTATGGCGCATAATTCTTTAGGCGCATCAGTTAAAAGCTCTTAACTTGTTTTATGCAAGTCGTTCTTCCTGAAAATTGTCTTTCAAATTTTGATTTGTCTCTGTAATCATTATGTAAATGTTGGCTTCTAGTAAATTATCATTTCTTACCCTACTGTCTACCATTGTCAGGCTGTACCTGATACAAATAAAGCAAGTGGTCCTTTACTTGTCAATGATCAAGACAAATACAAGTCAATGAGAGTACGAGCACTGTCCACTGCGTGGATGATTGCAGGATTTGCATTTATCATCTATATGGGTCATCTATATATTTGGGCAATGATTGTTGTGATCCAAATCTTTATGGCAAAGGAGCTGTTCAACTTAGTCAGGAGAGCTCATGAAAGTAGGCATCTCCCTGGTTTCAGGCTTTTAAATTGGTATGGAGCTTGGTCTTATTTCTAGAGTATTTTATCAGGTTGAAAATTATTTTTTCCTTCTTGTGGATGTCAAGTTTGGTGGTTTGAAGCCGACATGTAAGTTTTTTATTGATAAAAAAAATTTCTGTTGGATGTGTTGGTATATTCATATTTTTGTATTTATCATTGTTTTGTTGTTACAACATTTTTTTTTTTTTTTTTTTTTTTTTTAACTTTTTATTTGTTCTTAATCTCTTCAACAGAAAACAATGTACTAATTTTATAACAAACAGAAACATAGTTGGTGACTATCTTGTGGCTCTTCTCCATTTGCAGGCATTTTTTCTTCACTGCAATGTTGTTCACTTATGGCCGGTTTTTAAGTAGACAGCTTGTTAATACCGTAACATCAGATAAATTCCACTATCAGCTTGTGAGCTTCCTTATCAAATATCAGATGTTTATTTGTTACTTCTTATACATTGCAGGTTTGTATTTCCTTCCTGCTTTGTTGTTGTTGACTTTAGCTTCGCTTATATAGTATTGATTTTACTGCAAGAGGTGACCTAAGACCTCATTCACTGTGTACAATGTCTAACAAGTTAGCTTGATTGTCATATCTTGTTCAAGCACTTGTGATTCATTTGGTTCAAAATCTTTTGGTTTGTCAGTTATGAAGTTCAACACTTTAATTTTTTTAGTTGATTTGGTCATTTTGTATGTCTTGTGATCTGATGTCATAATTGATTTGAGCGGTGCAGGATTTGTATGGTTTATTCTTACACTAAAGAAGAAAATGTACAAATATCAATTTAGCCAGTATGCGTGGACCCATATGATTCTTTTGGTGGTGTTTGTACAGTCATCTTTCACAGTGGCAAATATCTTTGAAGGCATATTCTGGTATGCTTCCCTCTCTCATGAATTAATTAAGTTCTGCTTTAGTTCAAGATAATTTGTTAAAATCCATATTTCTTTTTAGTTATCATGATATGATAGTTGGAAGGGAGGACTTGGGACAATTTTTTGCTAGTGCTTTTTTGTGATGTTAAGTCATTTGTCATGTCGATGCACTGAGCACCTTTGTCAGGTTTATAGCAATCAGGTCATATTGGTAATTGAATGGTGCTGCAGCATCTCTCATGGGGCAAGCATTAAGGTTTATCATGCTATTTATTTACATCTAGAAGTTATAAATTTGGCTTTCCATCGAAATTCATGTTTGGTTCATTTGTCTGCTTGTCTTCCAGCTGAAGGTGAGCTAATCACTTAAAAGAGAGAAGAAGAATATATGAGGGACTTGAAGTTCAGATGAATTACAGCGAACTAGATCTCAGAATAAAAGTAACAAATTTTAGAGGAGGGGTTTGAAATCAATTTGTTTATGAGAAAGGTAAAGCACACAAAATTGACAAAATCTAGCTCAGAATGAAAGAAAGAAATGCTGTGAGGGGTGGGTTCCACATCAGTATATTTCTGTGTTAACTTGATAATCACAAGGTAGGGCCTCATATTTTAGGCATAACTAGCAAAAAGGAGAGATGCTCATAGATGTAGGAAGAGAATAGGAGTTAAAGGTTAGGAAGAGTCAAGTGCGGAAGAGATTAAGAGGAGGATGTACTTGAGTGAGCATTTGAGGGGAAGGAGAGATTTTCCACTGTCTTGGTTATATGGTGTTCACTTTAAAACAATTAAACAGGAACAACTTAGGAAACTTTAGGGGAGTCAGTTAACTTGGTTTTCTTCAGCAACTGGAGTAACTAAGATTGGCATATATGCCTTTACTACCATGCTCATCACATTCACCTGTTTGCCAAAATAATTACTTCATGAGACATCTGCTCCCCACATTGTGTTGCTAATATTAAGCTCTTGCATGTGAACATGCTGTTATGTGTTTTTTTACTACTTGCTCACCGGAGATCAATTTGCTATGCAGGTTCCTTTTGCCGGCATCACTTATTGTTATCAATGATATTGCTGCCTATATTTTTGGCTTTTTCTTTGGTAAAACACCCCTGATCAAGTTATCTCCTAAAAAAACATGGGAAGGTTTTATTGGAGCTTCTGTGACCACCATGATTTCTGCTTTCATGGTAAGTAAGATGCTAGAATTTGTTTTGGATCAATAGACTTTTACGCTTTTCGTTTTTTTATTTTTATTTTTTTAGAAAATAGTGATCTTTATTGATTTCCTTGAAGAAAACAATTACAGCATTGTCCCACACCATGCAGGCAGCTTAGTGCAGTACATAGAGAAGTACATTACTGCTGATTTACAATTACAAGTTGATTGCGATGTGCACCATATTTTGCTAAGCTATCAGCCATAGCACTAGCCGATCTTGGAGTGTTCAGCCACCTTATATTCCAGCCATCTGCAATATCAAGGACTTCATAAAAATTTGCCTTTTGATGCCATGGTGGGGGAAAGACTTTGCTGGCCGACCGCACTACCAAGGCATATTATCTCCTATCAGAACAGGGGATTCTGGAAAGGCAGAATATAACCATATACCAGTGAGTAGAGCTCTGGCTTCAGCTTCACTGGAAGTGCAACAGTCAGCTGGACCCGAGAATGGGAGTATAATAGCATAATTTTTGTCTCTGATGACCCCTCCTAGTTTAGCTTGACCAGGGTTTCCCAGAGAAGAGCCATCAAAATTAAGGTTCAGATAGCCTTCTTCTGGGTGAACCCTGGTCTGCATGATAGGTTGCTTATGTGTAGAGAATTGGATGATTTTTGGTCAGTGCTTTTTAAGGACAGCCATAGGGAAGGGGTAATACCTCCCAAGAGTGCTTGACCATGTCATTGCATCTCTAATGATTTGGCCAATTGCAGCAGCCTGTGTTGAGCTTCTACCATTGAATGTCCTGCTGTTCCTTTCCTTCCAGAGATGCTAAGAGATGGCAGCATTAGAGGCCTGTCATAGAGTTTTTCCACACGATGGTAATGGGGCAAGAAGACCATAGAGGGATAAGTTGGTTGTATGTCTTTTGCATACAACTTTGAATATTGAATTTCTGCAATATGGCAGACCATGTTGAATTGAATTTTTTTATTCAATGAAGTTTGATCCTCTAAAAGGATAAGGGCATCTTGCTTACCAGTTCTGGAGTTCAATTTAAAATAGCTTAGCTTGTGCTCTGTTAGAGTGAGTCAGTACATGGCAATTTTGAATATTGCCTTATGCAATCTTTGTTTTCATATTCTAATCCCCTTGACCTTATTGAGTGCATTAGACTGCTGTATTTGACTTTGGTTTCACGACATGGTGAGCTGTCTAGCTACTAGGCAATTTGTTTTACATTTGGTTGGTTCTGGGTCAATGCTGGGTATCCATCACGGACTTGATCTATTCTCAAACAAGAGCTCAGTGATTTCTAGCCAGAATCATTTTAGTCACTTGACCTTTTTTTTGTTTTGAAATTATTTGGTGAACGGCAATGTGAGCTTTCTCATGTTTAATTTATCATGTAAGCTGCCCCTCACTGTTGACATTTTTTTACTAGATTATCTCTTTTAATACAGTAAGCAAAATTAGGAAAAAAGTCATTGTCACTATAAAAACAATGCTTTCATGTGCTCCAAACCATTTCAATGTATCTTCAATAGGTGACTTATCTGAGTAAGCTCAAACTAAATTATCCAAACTGACGACCAGAAATTGGTATTTCTGCACTCAAAGCTAAGGTCATTGGTTTAACTTGACATACACGTGTTTGACTTCTATTTTTCTATTATTATTATTATTATTTTTTAATGGTGATTTTATTGCCTTCAGCTTGTTTAATCAATAGAATACATAAAAGTACATCAGTTCTAGTGGGAGGGTCTGCCCTGTTACTAGGTCAGCCCTATGGACCCCTTCTTTTGATTGACGATCAGCCAATGAATTCGCTGATCTAGGAATTTTATGACATACAACATTCTGCCCTGCCAAAGCCAAACTCAGCTCATCAAAGACTGCTCTTATCTTCCATGGAGCCCTAGAGGGTTGCATAGCCCAACTAATAACCAACTTGGAATCCCCCTCATGTATACTAGTCCCCTTACCTGCTCCCTAAGGAGTTAACACGAGCTAATAATGTGCGTGCCTCAGCTTCATTTGATGAACATGAATTAATAGGACCAGAGAATAATAGGTTATAGTCACCAGCAATGTCCCTTATGGCACCCCCAATCCCAGATGGGTCCGGATTGCCAAGCGAGTAGCTATGAAAGTTGAGCTTGTAGCAACCGTGTGGGGGTGCCTCCCACTCCTCCATTACCACGTTCTTTCTGCTGCAAAAGTTATTTTGATATGATATTTGATGCTAGTGGGTCATGTACCATCTTCTTTTGTAATTTTTGTCTTCCAGTTTTTCAACATTCTTTAAGGGGAAGCTTGGGGTTTGATCCAGGCTACCTTCCTGTCTCATCCTAAAATACATAGGATCCAAGTCTAAGGTTGGCTGGATTAAATGACTGTATATGGCTTATGTTTGCATAGTGGAGCATATTCATCATTGTTAAGAAAACACTAATTGGGATTCCAAATTATTTTTTCTCACTTGTAAAGTGTCCTGCAAGTGTTGCTAAGAAATTTGAATCCATCCAGCGTAAATTTCTTTGGTGTGGTTCCGAGCAGAAATTCAATCACCCTCTTATTATGTAAGCCTAAGGAGTTAGGGGGGATGAGAATAAATCAATCGTGCATTTGAATGAAGCATTGTTAGCCAAGTGGACCTGGAGGCAGAAACGTTATCAGAAATTGTCTAGAAAAGTTGGCAGGAAATTGTCAGAGCCAATCAATGAATGACTTTGAAACATTTATACAAGATCACATGCTCATTGAACCAGCTTTAAATGGTTGTCAATATACTTGGACAAATGGCAGGGAACTTCCCATACTAGCTAAGTTGGACTGTTTCCTTGTCAACCAAGGATGGCTGGACCTGTACCCTAGTGTAATGGGAAGAGTGTTACCAAGAGCAGTATCTGATCACTCACCCATATTGCTGGAGACAGAACCAGACACATGGGACCAACCTCCTTTCCGATTTTAAGAATGTTGGCTCCAGGAAAAAGATTTTGTCGTTCAACTAAGGGATTGGTGGCAAAGCTTTAATGTTGAGGGGTCGGCCTGTCTAAGATTCAGCCTAAAGTTAAAAATGATGTAGGAAAAGCTAAAAGAATGGGCAGCAAAGGAAAGAACAAACTACCAAAGGGAGCAGAATGTCATACTGCAGCACATAATGTCCCTCGACAGTCAGGAAGAATTACTGGGACCACTGAATGCCACTGAAATAAACACAAGAGATAAGTTGAAAAAGGAGTATAACAAACGGGTGACACAAGAAAGAATTAGATGGAACCAAAGAGCCCGGTACAAATGGCTCAAAGAGGGAGATGGCAACACTAAGTTTTTCCATGCTATAGCATCCAGTCATAGAAGAAGAAACAGAATATCCTTCTTGACTGAGAATGACCTGCTGATTACAAACAAGGAGGACATAATCAACAAGTTTGTTAACTTCTACTACAACCTGTATACAGATGACAATGCAAGCAGACCCTTCCTAGAGGGGTTAAACTTCAGACAGTTATTAGAAAATGCTAAAAAAAGACTAGAAGCCCCCTTCTCAGAAGAAGAAATAGAGGCAGCAGTAATGGGAATGGCTGTGGTCAAAGCCCCTGGCCCGGATGGTTTCACCTCTGTTTTTTACAAAGCTTGCTGGTCCTTTTTAAAAGGAGACATACATGCAATGTTTTATGAATTTCATGATTGTGGCATCACAGCACGGTGCATGGGATCCTCTTTCATCACTCATACTACCAAAAAAGGAAGGTGCAACCCAACCATCAGATTACAGACCTATATGTCGTATCTCTAGTCGCTATAAGCTCATCTCTCAGGTTCTTGCAAGCAGACTAAGGTTGTGCCTCCATGAAGTTATAAGCGAAAACCAATCTGCTTTTGTGAAGGGAAGACAGATTCTAGATTCCGCTCTAATGTTACATGAGATAGTACACTATTATAAGAAGAGCAAGTTGAAAGGGGCACTAAAACTCGACTTCGAGAAAGCTTTTCATAAGATAAGCTGGCCCTTAATAAAGTATTGGAGAGAATGAACTTCCCGGTTAAATGGAGAGATTGGATCAAAAGCTGTCTATCTTCGGCGTCTTTCTCCATCATCATTAATGGTACTGCTAAGGGATATTTTAAAAGCACAAGGGGTTTGGGACAAGGGGATCCCCTCTCACCCTTACTATTTAATATGGCAAGTGAAGCTTTATGCAAACTCTTCTATACAGCACAAGAAAATGGATGGCTCGCAGGCTTTAACATAAGACAGAACCTGAAAGTACCCATCTTGCAATTCGCCGATGACACAGTGGTTCTCTGTGATGGATTAAATGAACAGATACTGAATGTGAAAGTCTTACTTTAGGCACCATTGCTTGTGTTGGAATACGTTGGGTTTGACTATTAAAAAAGGGCTTATGTAAAATTCTGCTATCATGGCAGAAGTTGTGGTGAGCGAACGACCCTGGGAGAGTGACCAGCGCTCCATAGTTCCGGCAGAAGCTCAGGTGTCCTACCTTGCGATTAATGGCGAGCGTCGTACGTACTTGGACGCTATTATGCTAAATGATAAAATCGCTGTAAAAATTATAGTCAAAAGTCCAGAACGTCGTTCGTTCGTAAGGATTCTGGCTATACATCTGAAGGAACTGGCTGACTGCTTTCGTCGAGTTACTCAGACGGGAGCACCGGGGAAGAAAGAGTCAACTAAGAGAGGAAGATTGACAATCGAAACCCACGCTGAAGGCAATATAAACTACTGCAGGTTGACCGAGGACAACTTACATGGTGAAAGTCGCAGCATCGAGATCCCGCAAGATGGAATTGGCAACTGGTCGTGGGTCTTGACGAAGATGGATCTTCTACTGAAGAAATTAACTAAGTTGTTAAATGTCGAAGCCACGCCGAGGGGAACAAAGCCTTTCAGATCTGCCCAAAAAGAAATAGGTCCGAAAATGACTTCTCCAAATATGGAGAAATCGTTCAAGGACGCTCTGCTAAACGTTGCTGATGACTCCTCTTCTCATCCTATTACCGTGGAAACCTTGAACGGGGCCCATGCTCTGCTGGTCGACCCTCGGTTCTCCATCCCATGGAGAGTTGAGCTGGAAAGATGCATTGTCGGTATCACGCTTGAAAAATGGAAGAAGGAAGACCTTCAGACAAGGATCTACGACGATTGGGGCCTCATATCTATACCCAACCTACATGTCATGGGAGAAAAAATCTGGCTTATTAAACTAATCTCGACAGAAGAAAGAGAGAGTATTATTACGACAAAGTATTTTTAAAGGAGATGTATTCAAGGAATTAAAGGAGTGGAGTCAAAGAAATTTGCATTAGAGGCATCCCTGCCCATCTCTAGTGTTCGGAAATTTTCTACACCTTAATCAATTTGGTTGGGTGCATACTGGAGGTTGACGCTGAGGCCACTTCAGGGGAAAGAATCGACATCCTTAAAGCCAAAATAACCCCTCACCCCTCCACGGGTAGATTGGAGGTGCCGATTCGAGAAGGTAGCCACCAGTTTAAGATATCCATTGAGGAAGACAACCATGTAAAACCTGTCCACAAAGGAGAAAAGGGAGGTGAAAAATCACAGAGGAGAAGGAAAAAAAAAGGGATGACGAAAAAGATGGAAAAAAAGAGAAAAGATAGCTGGAAAAAGTTGGTATGGGTACCAAAGTCGAACTTCGACGGAAAGACGCCAGAGACGGAGAAGGAATTGGAGTGGGGAGGGCATTTGCCAGAAATGGAATCCTCGAAGCAAGGATCTCCTGCCTCACCAAATATAGATATAACGTGCCTTGTAAGAGAAGGAAACCAGCTTTCTTCAGAGATAGCTGGAGCTCAGAAGATAAGTGTGGGGAACTGTGGCAGCGATCCAGATCTGTCCCACCCTGGGCCCACGCTTCCACATCCACTCTCCCACACCGAGTCAACTAAATCCGAGTCAAGGTGAGTCGGAACAGCCGAGTCTAGACTGCATTGCTACTATGACTATCACTGAGAGCCCCGCTGGCTTATCTCCTAATCAAAGGAGTCGAGGTATTTTCTCTTCGCCCAGATTGCCCTTCTCACCTTTTCTTGCAGATACCAGAAGATCTCAATTCTTTCGATTAAAATACGAAAGACGTGCCCAACTCTCCATCCTCCAAAACCGAAGAGAGACTGAGATCCAACGATAGCCTCCGCAGCTACCAGAGGCCACTGGGCAAAATGAAATAGATGCCGAACTCGACAGAAGATTGGAACAAGCTCTTGCACGAAAGATAAATGAATATGGAACAGCAATGAATATGGCTGCTGAAGACATTGCAGTATGGCTCCAACTCAGTAATGAAGCACGAAAGAAAAATGAAAGCTCGGGTACCCAATGAACACTATCTCTTGGAATGTTCGGGGCCTCGGGCTACAAAACAAAAGAGCAGTAGTCAGAAATATGATAAAAAAATATAAAGCAAAGCTGGTATTACTCCAAGAAACAAAGCTGGCAGTGGTAAATGATGCTATAGTAAGAGATTTATGGCCTCGAAAGCGACCCATCTGGTATACCTTAGGGGCCAATGGCTTCTCAGGTGGCATGCTTGCCATATGGGACGAGCAGGAATTGGAGTTGGTTGAAGTGAAAGAAGGAATGCATACATTAGCTCTACACTTCTGCACGAAAGACTGCAACACATACTGGGCAGCTTTATCAGTATATGGCCCGACCAATCAGGCATTGAGAGCAGAGTTCTAGGATGAAATTTCAGCTATATTACACATATGGGACCTACCATGGATAGTAGGGGGTGATTTTAACACTATAAGATTTCCTTCAGAAAAAAGTGGTGGAAGTGACAGAGTTACCCCTGCTTGCAGAGAATTTAATGACCTTATAAATGACCTCTCTCTCATTGAACCCACCCTCACAGGTGCCGCCTTCACATGGTCTAACGAAAGGAACCAACCTATACTTGCAAAGCTGGATAGATTTTTGGTGAACCAGTTGTGGCTTGACTTATTCGGTAACACCTTGGGAAGAATTTTACCCCGGCCTATCTCTGATCACTCCCCTATCTTATTAGAAACTTTGCCCACATCATGGGGGCCGCCCCCATTTCGATTTGAAGAAAGCTGGTTGTTTGAGGAAAACTTTATTGACAGACTTAAAACATGGTGGTCAGAAATGCAATTTGAAGGCTCTGCAGGATACAAATTTTGTCAAAAATTGAAAGGTCTGAAATCCAAGATTAAGAATTGGGCTTTGCAAGAAAGACTCAACTTCGAAAGTGAAAAAGAGCAGCTTCTTAATAAAATTCAGAATTATGATATGAAAGAGGAACAACAAGGGCATCTCACTGTAACGGAAGATCTGAATAGAGACATACTGAAGGAAGAGTTTGAGAGGAAAGTACATCAAGAACAGATACATTGGAAATAGAGGGCACGATATAGATGGCTTAAGGAAGGTGATGGTAACACTAAGTTCTTTCACGTCATTGCCTCAGCTCATAGAAGAAGGAATCACTTCTCCTCTATCATAATTGATGGGCAACTAAATGAAGATAGGCTCTGCATTACCAATGAGTTCATCTCGTATTTTAAGGGCCTTTATGAGGAGGAAATGATTAACAGACCCTTCCCTAGTGGAATGGATATCCCATCTCTCTGCCCAATCAGTTATTGGGCTGGAATGTCCCTTCACTGTTGATGAAGTGGAAAAAGCTGTTCTAAACATGCCAAATAACAGAGCTCCGGGCCCGGATGGATTCACATCTGCCTTTTATAAATCAAGTTGGGCTTTTTTGAAAAATGATCTTATGGAAGTCTTTGAGGAATTCTATGAAGAGGGAATTAAGGCAAAAAGCATAGGTGCCTCTTTCATTGCATTAATCCCAAAAAAAGAAGGCGCTAATACCCCTGCTGAATTTCGTCCTATAAGTCTTGTTTCTAGTCTCTACAAAATAATATCTAGAGTTCTGGCTGCTAGAATGAGACTAGTTATTCCTGAAGTTATAAGTTACAATCGGGCAGACCTTTATCAAAGGGGCCAAATCCTTGATTCTGCCCTCATGGTCCATGAGCTAATCCATCTCTGTCATAAAGACAACTATAAAAGTGCTTTGGTGAAGCTGGATTTCGAAAAGGCCTTCGATAAGCTAAACTGGAGCTTCCTGGATAAAGTTATGGTCGAAATGGGTTTTCCAAGAGGATGGAGATTCTGGATCAGTAATTGTGTTTCCTCCGCATATTTTTCTATTCTCGTCAATGGTACTGCCCAAGGCTTTTTTAAGAGCAGCAGGGGTCTGAGACAGGGTGACCCCCTTTCGCCATTACTGTTCAACATTGCTAGCCAAATGTTATGTTCTTTGTTGTACAAAGGTCAGAATATGGGTTGGATTTCTGGTATTAGTGTCAGTCAACATCTGAAAATTCCTATCCTTCGGTTTGCTGATGACACAATTGTATTGTGCCAAGGTACTGAGGCTCAAGTCCTAAATGTAAGGGCCTTGCTCCGGATATATGGGATGATCTCTGGAGAAACAATCAATTGGTGTAAGTCTGGCTCACTTGGTATCCGCTGCAATGACATTGAACAAGACCTACTAGCTGCTGTTCTTGGCTGTAAAAGGGTACAACTACCTTGCACTTACCTAGGTCTTCCTCTCTTCTTGGGGCGGACTATAAAAGCTCTTTGGCAGCCTATATTGGATAAACTTCAAAAAAGACTCAAAACTTGGAAGGGAAAATTGTTGACACAAGCAGGCAGAGAAACTTTAGTAAAATCTGTATTAGCTGGCATACCAAACTATTTCCTCTCTCTGTTACATTGCCCTAAAAGCGTCTCCAAGCAAATTGAAGCTCTACAAAGGAGATTTTTGTGTTGTGACTCACTTAACAAGTTCAAGTACCCGCTTGTAAAATGGGAGACTGTTTGCAAACCAAAGACAATGGGTGGATTGGGCATTCAAAAAATTCAATCAGTGAACTCAGCCTTCTTAGCCAAATGGGTATGGCGTTATGCTATAGAGAACAGCTCAATGTGGAAGGCACTCATTCAAGCTAAGTATGGGCAGGACCCATTAGACTGGCTACCAAAATACCGATCCTCACAAGTTTCCTCAATTTGGAAACATATTCTGTCAAAGGTGGAATTCTTGAGACAACATACAAGATATCATGCTCGAATTGGATCCAGCATTAAATTCTTGGAAGACCTCTGGCTGGGAGATCATCCATTAAAAAATTTATTCCTAGAAATCTACTCTCTAACAAGGAGAAAAGAGGTCACTGTTTAAAGCTCTAGAACTATAGGCAACCAGTCCTGGGATCTGAATCTCAAAAGAGGACTAAATGATCAGGAAGCAGGGCAAGTTATGGAGCTGCTCTCCCTTCTCGGTTCCTGCTACACCGCTAGAGGAGAAGATGAGATAATATGGAGCCCATGTTCCTCTGGAAAATTCTCTGTGGCCTCAGCTTACGAATTAATTGAGGGCTGCTACTCTAGCAACCCCAATCCAGTAAGAACAATCTGGAAAATCCCTTGCCCAAAAAAAGTGCAGCACTTCCTTTGGAACTCCTTTCATGGAAGAATTCTAACCTGTGACCAGCTCATTAAGAGAGGACAACTAATAGTGAATTCTCTATGCAAACTCTGTGGGGAAGAAGAAGAAACAGCCAACCATATTCTGATCCGTTGCTCATTTGCTAGAACAGTTTGGTCTGCCATATTGCAGAAATTTAATCTCCTATTTGTAGGCCTCGGAATTACAGCCAGCTCATCACTCAATGGGCATCTTACCCTCTCCCTTCCTGCGGCAAAACATTATGGCGGAACTCTATAGCTGCCATATCTTGGCAACTTTGGAAAGAAAGGAATCACAGGACTTTCAATGGGAAGAGCTCCCAAACTTCTACTGTAATTGGGCAGATCTTCAGAGATGTGATGACATGGTCATGTGCCCTGGGAAACATGCCCCCCTTCCCTATGACTGTCCTCAGAATGCACTAGAGGAAAATAATACACTGGTCCACAAAGAAACCTCTGATCATGTAGACCTGGGTACCCCCTGAAGAAGGCTTCCTAAAAGTAAATTTTGATGGATCCTCTCTGAGTAATCCAGGTCAAGCATGACTAGGAGTCATCAGAGATAGCAATGGTGTGACTTTACTCTGCTTCTTGGGCCCTGCCGGATACTGCACGTCAAACGAAGTGGAAGCCAAGGCACTTCTCACGAGTGTAAAAATGTAAGCTAACTTCTCGAGCACCCCCGCTCAGATAGAAGGTGACTCAGCTTTGGTAATTGGATGGGCAAAAAAGGAATACTCGCCACCATGGCATCTGAAGTCCATATTTGATAAAATTTTTGACATTACAGAAGGCTGGCATGTCAGTTGGATGCACACCCCTAGATCGGCGAATTCAACAGCAGACAGACTAGCAAAAAATGGCGTGCATTGTAACAACATTATTATAGAACAGTAATGTTATGTATGCTCTTGTCTTGAGCTAGTGCAAAGTGCAAAATATTGATTTAATCATGTAACTTCGATGCTCTATACAGGGCTAATTGCTGGTATAAGCATCAATGTATTCTTTACATAAAGCATTTCAATAAAGTTCACTATTTAAAAAAAAAAAAAAAGTCTTACTTTTGATGTTTGAAGCCTTTTCTGGGCTTAACATAAATTGGCATAAATCTGGTTTCTTTGGTATTAATTACAGCAGTGAGGCTCAAACAGTACTATCTGAATTTTTGGGATGCAAGACAATGATGCTACCAGTAACCTATTTGGGACTTCCACTTTTCACAGGAAGGAATTCAAAGAAGTTATGGCAGCCTGTTTTGGAAAGATGTCAAAAAAGATTCAATGCATGGAAAGGACTACTTCTATCAAGAGCTGGTAGAACCACACTCATTAAATCTACTTTGGCTGGCATACCAAACTATTTCTTATCACTCCTAAAATGCCCAGTAAGCATAGCAAAGAATCTTGAAGCTATGCAGAGAAAATTCTTGTGGTGTGGTACACAAGGGAATTCCAAATATCTATTGGTAAGATGGGACCAAGTATGTAAGAAGAACAGGGAAGGAGGTTTGGGCCTGAAAAATATCAGCAAGATGAACTCGGCACTGTTAGCAAAATGGTTGTGGAGATATTGCAATGAACAGAGGGCATTGTGGAAACAAGTAATTGAAACCAAATATGAAAGTAGCTCTCACAAATGGTACCCTAACACTGAAATGCAAGTATCACCAGTATGGAAGGCCATTATAGCACAAATTAACTTCCTTCCTTTTATCAAATTCCATCCAAGAGAGAGCTCCAGGGTCTTGCTATGGGAGGATAACTTAATTGGGGATGCGCCTCTCAAAAACTCCTTTCCGAAAATACACAGACTGGTCAGAAGCAAATGTGTCACAGTAGCAGAATCAAAAGACTCGGTTTCAAGATCTTGGAATCTTAATCTTAGAAGGAACTTGAGGGACGGCGAGATTCATGAAGCAGCAAGGCTCTTAAATATTCTGGAATCTACATATCTATCACAAGACGGGGAGGATGAGATCATATAGAAGCCCAGCACCTCAGGAACCTTCTCGGTCTCCTCTTTTTATAATGTTCATTATACTGCTGGGGGAACAGTCCACCCAGCAAATTCAATTTGGAACCTACCTGCGCCAAAAGCTGTATTGCATTTCTTATGGGCTGCAGCACATTCCAAAATACTTACGTGTGATGAGTTAAGTAAAAGAGGACAGATAGTTATTGACTCACTATGTAAGTTACGTGGAGAAGTTGAAGAGGAAAGCGAACATGTACTGTTGCATTGTCCATTCAGCAGAGCAATCTGGGATGTTTTCTTACAAAAATTCGAGATTCCTTTGGTCATGCCCAAGTACTTTAAATCTTTTATAGAACAGTGGCACTCCCCTCCTCTTGCTTACTATGGCAAAATCCTATGGACAGCAGTGATGGCTGCAATACCATGGCACTTATGGACAAAACGAAACAACAGAATCTTCAATGGCAAAGCTCAATCAGTAGATTTGGTGTTGGAAAAAATTATGCATAGTGTGCAATTATGGTCCGCCAACTTGAGAAACATGCCTCCTTTCCCAAATACTGTTATCAGGAGATGTTGGAAAGAAGTTATAAAGCTAAAAGTACATAAGGCCCCAAAAAATGCAGAATGGAGCCCACCACCTGTAGGGTGGGTAAAACTCAATTTTGATGGTTCATCTTTAGGAAACCTAGGCCTAGGCGGGGTTGGAGGGGTTTTCAGAAATGAGGTTGGGCAGATCCTCTTAGTCTTCTCTGGGCCTTTGGAGCACTGTACATCCAATGAAGCAGAGTCCAGGGCTCTATTCACTGGTATCAAAGCCTTTCATGAGCTGCAACCAAACAACATTGTAATCGAAAGTGACTCAGAACTGGTTGTAAGATGGGCCAGTCGATCATCTAAGCCTCCTTGGCGACTCAAATGCCTATACAATGAGATCTCAGACATTACTGTGGAGTGGAGGATAGCTTGGTCCAAAGTCCCTAGATCTGCTAATTCATTAGCAGATAAGTTAGCAAAAGAAGGAACACAGAGACAACAACTTGTAATAGGACCTTGGTCACTCTTTGATTAATTTCAAAAGGACCTTGAAAGCCATGTAATCTGCTTTGTAATAGTACTATTTTTTATTAATAAAAAGACATCAACATTTTCAAAAAAAAAAAAAGTGGACCTGGAGGCAACTCATCTCTGCTAAATATGATAATGTTATTTGGACTGACTGCCAAAGGATAGGGTGGTTGTATCCTCTATATGGAAGGCCATTCTTGCTGTTGAAAAGAAGATAGAAGGCAAAATCAAATTCCATGAGAGGTCAGGGACTCAAGTAAAATTCTGGCAAAACATATGGATTGGCAACACAGCTTTATCTTCCTCATACCTAAGTATATTAATATACCGAGTGGCTAGCAATAAAGACATTACCATAGCAGAGAGCAAACTTGAACAGAGCAGGTCATGGAATTTAAATTTGAGGAGGGCCTTGACAGATGATAAATCTTTAGAAGCTCCAAAACCATTGATTGAGTTTGAGTCAAAGTATATTGTGGTCAGTGGGCTGGATGATATTGTTTGGAGCCCATGTGCATTAGGCCAATTCTTTGTCTCTACATGTTATAGGCAGCTAGCAAATTTGGAAGACCCGACTGAGCCCTTGCAGCAAGCATGGCATGGAAACTTCCAGTCCCACCCAAAATTAAACAGTTTGCATGGACAACAGCGTTGTCTAAAATCCTAACGTGTAGTAGAAGGTGCCAACTCATCATAATTTGCCTGTACCGACTATGTAACTCAGCAGAGGAGGATTGCAGCCATCTCCTGTTGCATTGCCAATTCAGTAGGAAGGTTTGACATTACCTTCTCTGTAAGTTTGGGCTTCCTGTGTGTATGCCAAGTATGATCAGCTCTTGCAGCAGTGGTTTTCCTGCCCTCTTCCCAGGAGTGGCAAAACTCTTTGGAGAGTGTCTGTTGCAGTTGTGCCTTCGCACCTGTGGCTTGAAAGGAACAACTGAGTGTTCAATAATCAAAGTAGTACATTGGGGGGAGTCATAGAGAAGGTTATCCACACTACCCTTCTATGGGCAAGCACGTCTTAGAAGCTTCTACCTATTCCTAGTTCATTTATACGTAAGCATTGGGGCAAGGTGATATACTCAACTAGTGTCAAACAGCCACGGTTGGAGGAGTGGAAATCACCACCAAGGGGGTGGCTTAAGCTGAACTTTGTCGGTTCTTCATTAGGAAATCCAGGCCCTGCTAGAGTAGGGGGCACTATAAGGAATAGCCTTGGTGAATGCCTTACTCTCTTCTTTGGCCCTATAGGCTGGTGCTCTTCTAAGGTGGCAGATGCTCGCCCCCTATTGGAAGATGTGAAGCTTTACAGCAACAACAGGCGGATACTATACATGTGGATGGTGATTCATCCTTGGTAATCGGTTGGGCCAAATCTGCCTCTAAGCCTCCATGGAGGTTGAGGGCCACTTTTTATGAACTCCATCTAGCTTTACATCATAGTAGAGTAGTATAGCTGCACGTTCCGAGATCAGCTAATTCACTAGCTAACCGCCTAGCCAAGGAAGGGGGTTCATTGGACTGAATTTGTAATAAGAAAAACAATGCCCTTGTAACCTATCTATTCTATAATTTCTTTGTTACTTCCTTTCATTAAAAGCAATAAAAGTTTACCATTTTCCAAAAATAATTCATGGTTATGAACTTTTATTTTGGTTTGTTTAGTCTGTTATTTCCACTAAGAAATTCTTCTATGTTGTTTTGTAGATGCATAAACATCTTAGGACATTCTCTAATCCTTAATAACACTGGATATTTGCCTGTTTGTTCTGGGTTTTAATGTTTTGCTAACTTTTTTATTTTATTTTTTGGCAATGTGTGTATATATAACATTTTTAAACCCAATACCCCTAATGCCCACAAGGAGACTTGAGCTCAAGACTTCTCATTATAACTCCCACGTGCAACCACTGAGCTGTTGCTCAAGTTCACATCAGCTGATATATTTTCTTTACATGGCCAACTGATAGAAAGGTCATCTGGATTTTCCAAAAATAATTCATGGTTATGAACTTTTATTTTGGTTTGTTTAGTCTGTTATTTCCACTAAGAAATTCTTCTATGTTGTTTTGTAGATGCATAAACATCTTAGGACATTCTCTAATCCTTAATAACACTGGATATTTGCCTGTTTGTTCTGGGTTTTTATGTTTTGCTAACTTTTTTATTTTATTTTTTGGCAATGTGTGTATATATAACATTTTTAAACCCAATACCCCTAATGCCCACAAGGAGACTTGAGCTCAAGACTTCTCATTATAACTCCCACGTGCGACCACTGAGCTGTTGCTCAAGTTCACATCAGCTGATATATTTTCTTTACATGGCCAACTGATAGAAAGGTCATCTGGATTTTCCAAAAATAATTCATGGTTATGAACTTTTATTTTGGTTTGTTTAGTCTGTTATTTCCACTAAGATCTTCTATGTTGTTTTGTAGATGCATAAACATCTTAGGACATTCTCTAATCCTTAATAACACTGGATATTTGCCTCTTTGTTCTGGGTTTTAATGTTTTGCTAACTTTTTTATTTTATTTTTTGGGAATGTGTGTATATATAACATTTTTAAACCCAATACCCCTAATGCCCACAAGGAGACTTGAGCTCAAGACTTCTCATTATAACTCCCACGTGCGACCACTGAGCTGTTGCTCAAGTTCACATCAGCTGATATATTTTCTTTACATGGCCAACTGATAGAAAGGTCATCCGGATTTTCCAAAAATAATTCATGGTTATGAACTTTTATTTTGGTTTGTTTAGTCTGTTATTTCCACTAAGAAATTCTTCTATGTTGTTTTGTAGATGCATAAACATCTTAGGACATTCTCTAATCCTTAACAACACTGGATATTTGCCTGTTTGTTCTGGGTTTTTATGTTTTGCTAACTTTTTTATTTTATTTTTTGGCAATGTGTGTATATATAACATTTTTAAACCCAATACCCCTAATGCCCACAAGGAGACTTGAGCTCAAGACTTCTCATTATAACTCCCACGTGCGACCACTGAGCTGTTGCTCAAGTTCACATCAGCTGATATATTTTCTTTACATGGCCAACTGATAGAAAGGTCATCCGGATTTTCCAAAAATAATTCATGGTTATGAACTTTTATTTTGGTTTGTTTAGTCTGTTATTTCCACTAAGATCTTCTATGTTGTTTTGTAGATGCATAAACATCTTAGGACATTCTCTAATCCTTAATAACACTGGATATTTGCCTGTTTGTTCTGGGTTTTAATGTTTTGCTAACTTTTTTATTTTATTTTTGGGAATGTGTGTATATATACCATTTTTAAACCCAATACCCCTAATGCCCACAAGGAAACTTGAGCTCAAGACTTCTCATTATAACTCCCACGTGCGACCACGGAGCTGTTGCTCAAGTTCACATCAGCTGATATATTTTCTTTACATGGCCAACTGATAGAAAGGTCATCTGGATTTGCTATATGCAAAATGGAGAAACCTGCTTTATGTTATTTTCAACATCGACCACACATGCACACCACCATCCTTCTCCTGTTAGAGTGGGACCCACTTATACAAGAACCATCCCTTGTGGCTGTGGAGCCAAGGGCCAACCCTGTCTCTTGAAGTTGTGCTCAAGAAAACAATGTTGTCTCATTACCTTTTCTTGTGTATATCACTAAGTTGATGGTGGTCGTTCTGTTCTGTGTTTATGTTATGGTTTTGGCTGATAAAAGATGATTCTTTTGATTTAATTTGTACTGAATTCAACTGGCCTGCAGCAATGACTAAACATCATCTTTTTTCTTAACATTGATTGGCCAATAGTGCATCATCCAGTAGTTTTGTCCTAAATGTGAATGTGTGACTGCTATGTTGTTGGCGTGGTTGGCTGTGTGTTATATGTGTTGTTGCTGCAATTAGATGATCCTTCCAAATTGTGATCCTCGCCAGCCTGTACTTCACATTTTGCCGTTGTTTTTAGTTTTTTGTGACACTATCAACTCTCTAACTTGATGTCATGCAATATAATTCTGCAGCTTGCAAATGTTTTAGGACATTATCAATGGCTAACATGTCCTAGAAAGGTATTTTGTTTTACGATGTTCATGTGTCAGTGTTGTATTCACTTCTCAGTTTTAAACTTTTCTGAAACTCTTCTTGTGGGTGATATATACAGGACTTATCAACTGGATGGCTGCAATGTGATCCTGGCCCAATGTTTAAACCAAAGTATCATTCTATAGCAGATTTGGTGCCTCAGTGGGTATGAACTATTATATACTTCTTTGCATACTAAATTCTTGAAAGAACCATCGAGAAATAATTTTGCCTTTTCAGACTATAAAAGAACTGTTGAGTTAGCCTCTTACTTTTTGGGTTCTCATTGCATGTGTACATCTTCAATATTGTTAGAAAAAGGCAGAAACAGTGAAACAAAGAGAAAGAGAGAAGTTTGTGCAAGAAATCAGACTGAAAGTCAAATAGCTGTTACGTCTCTCTAGACTCTCCTCCTTTTATCAAGTGATAATAACACCAAATTACATGAAGCCCCTTAGGTGGGCCACTTAGCCATAAGCCAAATAACCAGGGAACTAACTAATACCACACTCCACGACAATCTAACAGTACCAAAATTAACATATTACAAAAATACCCCTTGTGTCTAGAAGTTTAGAAATACCCCTATAAGAAAATTACAGAACTACCCATGTTTTCTAACACTCCCCCTCAAGCTGGAGCATAGATTGAGAAAAGCCAGCTTAAATGTGAGGACCTCAAACTTCAATATGCTGGATAGTTAGGGATGAATATAGCAGCCTGATTGTCACACTTGAGTACCACGCGTTTGTCCACCTTGAGGCCTAAATCTGTCATACAAGCTCCACCTTGAGTAGTTCTCTCACTGTATGACCCATGGCTCAATATTTTGCTTCAACACTAGGATCAAGAAACCACATCTTTTTGCTCCTTGCTCTTCTAAGTGACCAAATTACCTCCCATGAAGATGCAGTATCCTGTAGTGGATTTTATCTCTCTTTGACCTATCATAGTCTAGATTGGAAAACCCTACCATAATTCTCACACTGTCCTTTTCTGGGGGCACCTTTCAGGTATTTAAGGATGTGATGAGCATCATCTAGGTGGATTTTTCGAGGTGTATCATGGCTGATGAAATTTACAGCAAGAAATATTTTGTCAACTGTCAATTGTCAACTAGTATGTGAAACACTAACGTTCTAGAGAGGTAGACCACATTCATCATGGAGATCTAGCCCCAAATCTATAGTAGTAGCTAGTCTCGAATCCAGCATGCACTTACAAAACCTGCATGATACATATTTCCTCTAAGAAACTATGGGAGTCCCCCTCTTACTTCTGCAACCTCTAGGCCCAAGAAGTTACGCAAGAAATCAAGATCCTTTAATTGGAAATGCGCAACAAGATACTACCCACTATGTCATCCTCTATCAGGATTTTGTCATCAACATACACCGCTAGGACACCTGATGGCCTGAACAAAATAAAGAGAGAATGTTCACAAAGACATCGATGGAAACAGTTGGACAGCAAAACCTTGCTGAATTGTGTGAACCAAGCACAGGGACTCTGCTTCAACCTGTATATATCTTACGCAACTGACAAACTTTTGTGGCCTACTCCACAACTACATAACCTGGAGGTTGTTCCATATACACCGACTTTTGTAGGTCACCATACAGAAATGCATTCTTGATATCTATGTTAAACAGTGGGCAACGATGATGAGTATCAACATAAATGAAATTCCTAATTATTGATAAACGAGCTATAGGTGAAAAGGTATAAAAAAGTAACTCCAAATGTTTTGAATTGGGGGGGACTCAAACCGAGCCCGTTTGCAAAGGGTTCGGGCTCAGCTCTAGTTTAGCTTGGTTTAAACGAGTAAGAGCCAAACTTGATTAGATTTACAGGCTCAGTTTGTTTCTCGACAGCTATTGAGCAGGCTTGATAAAGAGGGATGGTTACTAGTTTTGACCTATGGCTCCCTTGGTTTTCTTCAATGGTAAGTAGTGTGCCCTTAATATTCTCTACTTCCTCTTTATTATTACATTATTCTTTTGAAAACAGAATAAAATTATGAAAAGACGTATTGCTTGAGATAGTATTATATTCCTCCTTGAAAATGGTACTCATCATTTAAGGAAAATCCAGTTTCCATGCTTTGCTTTCTCTCTTTTATTCTGCCATTGTTCGTCCCTAAAAGCCCTATGGGAAGTTTCTCTTCTGCCTCCTTCCTCCCCAAAACCCTGTGGGAAGTTTTTCATCCACCTCCTTTCTCATTCTTCTCCACTCTTCCTCTTTGCCCTCTTTTCTTACTTTTGCCCCTCTAGTTTCCTTTCTTCCCTTCTCTTCCTCTTCAACCTCTTTTCTTCTTATTCCTCTTCTTCGGCCTCTTTTCTCCTTATTCCTCATCTTCAGTGCCTTTTCTCTTATTCCTCTCCCTCTCTTTTACTTTTCTTTTTTCTGTTGAGTCGAGATGGCTCAAGCTCAAGATCAATACTTATGAACACGCTCGAGACTTTGATTCAAATGTCGAGTTGAGCTCAAAACTCTGATTCAATTGTTGAGCTGAGCTCGAAGATAGGCATGTTCAGGCTCGATTCGTTTAATTCCACCCTTATGTTTGAGTGTTTAGCCATTGGCCACCAATCTCACCTCATACCTGTCTAGAGTGCCTTCAGTTTTATATTTTACCGTGTAAACCCACCTGTGGCCTACTGCTTAAGCAGCTTGAGGCAGTTGTTCCACCAGAGGCCACATATTTAGGGATAATAATGCTTGCATATCCTCGTCCATGCCAGCTTCCATTCAAGAGAAGTCAACATCATCGAATCAAGATGAAATGTAGATATCATACAGGGATACTGTGCTGCTGGAGTGTGGAGCAAGCAGCTCAAATGAAACATGCTGAGAAATACAGTGTAAAGTAAGTGGCCGTTTACCTTTCCGTAATGCAATGGGTAAATGAAGGTCACAAACTTGTGAAAGAGTCAATGGCAGGGGCAGTGGCTTAGTGTCAGAACAATGACAATACACTTGTATTAGTACATGATGGTGAAAGTATAGAAGATGTAGAAGGATCCGATGTCGAAGTTAGAGTAGCAATAGGAACACAACAGTAAGGAAGATGTTCATAAAGTGTTACACGACAAATAAAAACATTTTTCTACGAGTAGGGTCAGAGCATCAATATCCTTTCTAATGTCGAGGATACCCAAGAAAAAGTACACCAAGTAGCATAAGGTGTGAGTTCATCAAGGGAAGATGGCCAAGCTGAAGATGGAGAGCAACGTCAGATGACATGGTATTTCGGTAGAACATTCCACCACGCTCATGGCCTGAACCACTCATGGTCTCAATTTGCAAGTACTAAAACACATTGAGATGGAAAGAAGGTTACAAAACAATTTAAGTCTTTAGTCAATTGACTGATGGACAACAAATTAATTGGAAATTTTGGGACAAACAAAATCGACTGTGAAGACATAGGGAAGATATGAATAGTTTCTTGGCCACAAACACTTGTAGAGAAACCATAAGCTAAAGTATCAATGAACAGACAAATCAGAGATAAGAAAAGAGGTGTGCTTGACATGTGACTCGACACACCTAAATCAAGAACCCATAAGGAAGAAGAAGATACTTAAGTGTGGATATACATGAGCTAGCAAAAGTGGTGTTGGTAGATGGCTGAGAAGATCACCCAGGAAACTGGTAGACACTAACTGTAATTGACCACATTGATGAAATAGTTTCTGCATAGCATCTTGTGTTGTAGATAATGGATCCGATAGAGATTTTGATTTGTTAACATTGCTGGCCCAAGTCTGCTTGCTGAACTTGTCCCAACGCTATGCTGGAATGTGGTTTGTACGCCCACAGTGAATGATCTTCTAATCCCCACGACCACGGCCTTAACCACGACCACGACCACGAGAACTAGAACAACCTCTCCCCTTGGAGGAGAAATCGCCCCAAGACCATCTAAAAGAACTTTTGAGGGCAGCGGTTGTGTCTGTAGTAGGGTTGTTTGATGGAGGGAAAATTGTAGATTCAACATTCATGACACAATTATTATACCTTCTCAAGTGTCAAATCACCTCCTACCGATAAAATCTTTGCTGTAACTGCTTCAAACTTTGGAACTAAGGCATTTAGAAACCAGCAAAGTATCAAGTTGAATTTTCTTCCTCCAAAATTATTGCTGAATCAGTAGATAACGAATGGACATTTCCCAACTTTGTAGCACCCTCTCAGCTCAACAAATTGCTCGGGGATATAGTAAAAAGCTTCTGATAAAAGCTATAAATCTTTGGCAATTAAAATTTTGTAGATACATCTTAGTTAACAAATTCCATATTTCTTTAGCAGCATTGCTGCTCATCACCTCTAAAGTCATCCTATCTTCCATACGTCCAATCAACCATGTTTGCACTTGAAGATCCTCACTCTCCATGCATTTTGGGGGTTATCTACCAGGTACTCTGATCTTTCATCTTATCCCTCAAATATTTTTGAAGTGACCGGGACCACAATAAATAATTGCTTCTATTAAGTTTGGTGGTAGTAATCTGAATATGGGAATTCTTATCCTTCTGATTATCATTCCCAGAATTAACCACTTGATGAGGAATTACACATTCTTGCCATCTGAGATACACATTACAACAGCTACATAATTAATGAACCAGATGCTGACATCAGCCCTTATTCTTCCAAAAAAAGTCACACAATCCAGAACAAAAAAAATACAGAAATCAACTTAAGCTGAAATACTTTCTTGCAAATAGATATGCCGACATTAGCATTAAAATTGATGATGTCAGCAAAAGTATGTTAAAAAAAAAAGGGTACTCTGGGCTGTGTGAGTGTTGTAAATGCATAAAACCTTCAAATGAACCTTTTCGGAAGTATACTTCTGCTGGCATGGTTCCTGAGGTGTAAAAATGGAACTTTTTTGCACAACAGTAGTAAAAGAGGACTTCATCAGGCACACACAAACTCAGTTGAAGCAGTAAACCTCTCGGCGAGGCAGTATCAAGTGCATTAGCACTGAGAAGAGCAATATTAGCCATTGTCCTTTTGACAACAGCAGAAATAAAGGAACAGAGGTGTTACCTTTGGTTGAAACCAGAACACAGAAAAATATGAGACCCAAACATTCGAATTAGGGAATATTTTAGAGAAAGATGAATGAACACGAAGCTGGAATCAGATCTTCTGCGCTGATACCATGTTAGCAATACACAAAAAGAGAGAGAGAATGAGAGGAGAAAATCTGTGCAAGAAATCAAAAAGTGTCGAGTGTGTCCACTCGTTGTAAAGTCTCCTCCTTTTATTAAGTGATAATAACACCAAATTACATCTGTACCCCTCAAGTGGGCGACTTAAGCCATAAGCAAAATAACTAGAAAACTAAGTAATACGACAGACATCATGACCACCTAGCAGTACACAAATAGATAAATACAAGAATACCCCTAGTGGCCTTAATTACAGAAATACCCCTATAATCAAATTACCAAAATACCCATCGTCTAACAAATAATTATGTGATAGATGTTATTGTGTTTTTCTTCTTGCCAACTACCATTGCCTTATATTTGTGATTTGTGTTATGTGCAATTGAAAAAAAATAAGCTACTGAAAATAAATTAAGATAGTTCAACTGAGGGTATTGAGCTAACTTTTGCTTGGCATTTAATAGTAATTCAGTGATATGAAGAAATCCCCTGAAGTAGGAAGTTTATTACATTCAGATGGGGTCGAATCAAGATGCCACTGGCTGATTTACTCAGCCAATGAAGGAGCTCGTGGAGGGACCTTTCACTGTGAATAGACGTTCTGCCTGTTGGAGCTTTCACTGCAAATAAAGTTCTGCCTGTTGGACCTTTCGCTCTAAATATAAGTTCTGCCTGTTGGACCTTTTGCTGCCAATAGAAGTTCTGCCTGTTGGACTCGCTGTGAATAGATGTTCTGCCAGTTGGACCTCTCACTCTGAATGAATATTCTGCTTTTTGTGAGTTTTACCTGTTGGGCCTCTCTTTGAATAGTATCTGCCTTTTGGACCTTTCACTGGGAACAGAAGTTCTCCAGTTGGACCTTTCAGTGTGTATAGAAGCTCTGCCTGTGGGACCGTTTACAATGTTGGGGACCGTTTACAATGATTCCCTGGGCTCTTTATTCACTTCTTAAAAGAAATATCTGCTTTTCCAGGAAAAAAAAAATACAACTTGGTTGAGCTTACCCAAGAATGTCAGCTCAATGAAATGTTTGCTTCTTCAGGAAAAAAGCATGTTGGTTAAGCCAACCAAGATAATGACAATATCAGCTCCCAGGGGGGTCCAGCAGTTTCCATTTGCAGTCCCACTTAGACTTGATCTTTATGGTGTAAGGGCTAGTGAAGTAGAGTCATAGATGCCCTGGTAGTGCCCAATCTTAGTGTCTTAGTTGACACACTTGTAGCTCTTGTCAAAGTCATAGGGACATGGTTGGTGCTCTTTTACCTATTGATTGCTCGTGTGCCTTTGCTGCAGTTCCATACTTGTTTATCTCAGCTGCTGCAGATTCAATACCGGATAATTTGGCCAAGGGAAATTTTGGACTGAGAGCAGTAGAGGGAAACCATACAAATCATTTAGAGAGTGGGTCTGGAAGCAGTACAGTGAGCATATTTATGTCGAAGTTGACCCATTATTTGAATTTTGGTATATCATATCTTCTTGCTGTTCATTCCGCAGGAGCATATCTATATGCAAGTACTCTTTTTTATTTTTATTTTTATTTTATTTTATTTATTTATTTGGAAATGAATATGCATGCATCTTAGGTTGATCCTTGAATACTAGGTAGTCGATTCATTTCAATCTTGTGCAAATTGACTGTCACTTTGTCTGTGTTGACTCAGTTCCCTCTTCTCCTTGTTAAAACCTGAAAACATTACTCTTTGTTAGCAGGCTTGATATTTTTCAGTATTTGTTCCAATCAACTATTATTGTGTTCAATGTTGGTTTACAGTTCCCTTGGAAAGAGGTTTCAGTCCTGCCTGTACAGTGGCATGCCTTAGCACTTGGTCTATTTGCATCAATTATTGCACCATTTGGAGGGTTTTTTGCTAGTGGTTTCAAGAGGGCCTTCAAAATTAAGGTGTGATACATTTTATTGTTGAGTCCTCAAACTAAAGTAAAGTTGCATATTGATATTGGCGATGATTTACATTTTTCATTTGTGCACAGGATTTTGGTGACAGCATACCTGGACATGGTGGAATTACAGATAGGATGGACTGCCAGGTGAACTAGAAATCCCTATTTACATGAAAATGTTCAACTATACAGCCTGGATTTGGTTCTAATTGATAATCATTATAAGACCTCTGGTGATCTAGTGGTCCAGAGGAACTGACTCACTTCCAAAATGTCACTATGGACTTGAATGTTTCGTTTGTTTCTAGGCCACCTCGTCCATGAATCTTTGAATGCAGTTATTTACATTTATTATTATATTTCTAAGACTTGCTTTTTTGTAGATGGTGATGGCAGTGTTTTCTTACATCTATCATCAGTCATTCATTGTGTCCCAAAGCTACTCGGTTGATATGATTTTGGAGGTAATAAATGATCGGTTTGTTTTTCTGCATGGGCTTACATCTGTCATCAGTCATTCATTGTGCCTGTTATTTACAAATGCCCTACTTTTTCAGCATATATATGTTGAATTTTAGTACTTATCAAACTGGCCGGTGAACCATTTTTCTAGGTTCTTGTGCAGATGTTGAGGAACCTATCTCGGGAAGAGCAAAAGCTTTTCTTTGTGAAGTTTCAACAGATGTTTGAAGAATTATTATCAGAAGCACTGTGAGCTGTAACCGTGGTTATAATACCTCATGTACATAGAGTTTCGGTTGTATGCTTCTCAGCTTCGTGCATTCCAAGTTTTCCCCTCCCATTTTTACATCTGGACTGCCTATGTTTCCAAGATTTACCTTGGTTGTCAGGAAATTTTAACATGGGAGGCCATTGCACAGTGGAGGAGATTCACCTGTATGAGAGAACTGAACCCGCCAAACAGCTGTAACTATAATGCAAGCTCTCCTATGGAAGATGAAAGAGGCAGGGAAAGTGATCGGGCGGGACTAGTCTTGTTCGCCATTGATGTAACATTGCGTAAAACATCTAGATTATTAAAACGTGGTCGTGTGTGGTCTTAATCTTTTCATGTATGCCCTAAGACAGTCAACATTTTGTCTTCTTAGTGCATGTGGTTGATCTAGGGCTCTCTTCTCACTGCTGCAGGCGGTTGGCGCATTCCTATCAAAAGTTTGATGACGATTAAATTTAGGCCGTTCTAAGTATTCGGATCATCAAATTTATGCCAGCAATTTTTTGTTTTACTAAATGTCTAGTTTAATTTACATTAAGCGTGTCTCAGGACGGGTGGGGACTCTGGACGGGTGGGTCTCAGGACAGGACGGCAACTCAGCAGTGATCGGGCATACTGTGGCAACAGTAAACGGATATTAGGAAGTCCTCAACGTTCTTTGATGTGGCTGGGCGCTGAGAAATCTCGGCTTTGGGTGGATTAGAGTCCTGGTTGCATTTTCTACGTAGAGTAGTATCTTAAAAGTATAGAAATGTGGCTTTGAATGGAAATGTTTCGTGGTTGAGTTGTCTATTTTGAATAAATATTATCTTAAAAAAATGGAAATTGTGCCTTGTGTGGATTAGCTCCATGTTTGCGTTGTCTATTTTGTGTAGTTATTATCTTTAAGAATGTACTAGGCAAATGTTGAAGGTAGAATAGGAGCCATAAAATGAAACTATGGACGTAAAACGAAACTATGGATTATACTATGTGAAAAAATTTATTGAAAGTTATAATACTGGAAAAGAAAAAAAAATATTTAAAAGAAAGTTATAATGAATGAATATGAGAAAATAAATCGACAAATAATAGTAAGGGAAAGTGCGGAAAAATTTTATCCAAAGGTTATAAAAGAAATATGAAGAAAAGTTGTCGAAGAAGACAGGGAACAGAAGATAAATATTATAAGAAGCTTATAATAAGTGAATATAAAGAAAATAATGACAAATGATTATAGTGAGGGAATACAAAGAAAATTACGAACTAAATGATTGCAAAGGAATATAAAAAAAATTTCGAACCAAAATTTTTCAAGAAGGAATGAAAAGAAAAAACTAAAAGAGGCTCTAGTAGAGGAAAAATTGGCAAAAGGCAATATTAAAGTCATACGGAGAAAAATTTTAAAAGAAAAATTCAAAAGAAGGCTATAGTAAATAGGGGTGGTTTTGAGCTGAGCCAACTCGCGAGTAGCTCGGGCTCGGCTCGAGCTCGTTAATTACGAGCCCGAGTCAAACTCGAACAGATAAAAAAGTTTGTTAAGTTTTTCGAGCCGAATTCGCGATTTTTCAAGAATTCGGCTCGTCTCTTTAATTTAATATTTTTTTATTAAATATTTTAATATATAAAAAATCAGGCACTTATCTAATGCCTCATTTGATGTAAATAATTTTTTAAAAGACTTTATTTTATTATTTTCGAAAAGACACTTTTGTTTCATGTTTTCTTCATCTTTCGTCTTTATCCTCTTTCTTCTTTTTATTTTCTTTCAAGCACAGAGCTTCTTTCTTGGTTTTTTTTTTTACGAACCATTCGAGCTCGAGGTCGAGTTTACCTTTTTCATACCGAGCCAAGCTCGAACATGCATACGTTCGGGCTCGACTCGGCTCAAATCCACCCCTAATAGTAAATGAACATAAAGAAAATTTTCAAAAAGAATGTTACAGTTAAGGAATATGGACAAAAAATTCAATAGAAAGTTGTTGTAAAGGAATATTAGAAAATATAAGAGGTAAAACAAGGTCATCTTAAAAAATCAAAAATTAAAAGAAGACTGTAGGTGGTAATTTAAAGAAAAATTTAAACATAAAGATATAGAGAGAATATGAGGAAAAAACCTAGCAAAAGCAATAGGAAGGGTATATGAAGAAAAATTACGGTAGAATGGTAAAGGAATATGAAGAGAATTTTTTACATAAGGGTAAAGTAAAAGGAATATGATGAAAAACTTGGAACTTATGCTATTGTAAGGGTATTTGAAGATGAATTTTGTAAGAATATTGTCCTCACTGTAGAGAAATTTTAGAAAGGTTAAGGGAATATAATGAAAGAAAATTTCAAAACAAAAAGTTATGACAAAGAATTATAAAAGTTTTGAAAGAAGAATTTAGCAAGACAATATGAAAACATGATTACAGGAATAGGCTACAATAACTGATTATGAAGACAATTTTCGAATTAAGGGTATACAAGGTAAAATGAAGAAAATTTTTAGAGGGATATTCTATGGGAATATGAAAGAATATTTTGAAAAAAGGCCATAGAAAAAGAATATGAACAAATTTGGCTCAAGACTATAGTAAAGGAACATAAAAGATAATTTGCAAGACTTCAATAATATGGGATATGAAGAAAAATTTCAAAAGAAGGCTAGGGGAATATGAAGTACAATTTTAAATGAAGGACATAGTAAAAAAATATGAAGCAAATTAATACAAATACAAAGGGGAAAAAAAAATTAGACAGAAGGTTATATAAAAAGGACTATAATTCTATAAAGAAAAATTACATAAGAAGAATATAGTAAGAGATTGTAAGGAAAAATTTTGACTGAATGCTATAGTAAGGGAATATGAAGAAAAACATATATTGAAGGTTACGGTAAGAGAATATAAAGATATATATAGAAGGAAGCCTATAATAAGGAACTATGTTGAATGGACTCCACTGTACAAAATTTGTCGACAAATTTTGAAATAAGAAAATGATAAAAAATATATGAAAAAAAATTTCAAAAAAATGTTACTGTTAGAGAATATAGAGAAAAATTTTAGTATCAAGCTATAGTAAGTGATTATAAAGAAAATTATTGAAGAAAGGTAATAGGGAATATATCTAAAGAAGGCTCTAATAATGAAGGAATATGATGCTGTAATTTCAAAGCAAGTTATAGGTAAGGAGTATAATTAAGTGTTTTTTATAGAAGACTATTGTAAGGGAATATAAAGAAAATTTTGGAAAGAACACTATAACAAGGGAGTATGAAAATAAATTTTAATTAAAGCTAAAATAAGGGAATATGTTAAAATTTTCTGAAGAAAGCTATACTAAGGAAACATGAAGAAAAATTTCAAAAGAAGACTATAACATTGGAATGTGAAGAAAATTACAAAACAAGACCTTGGAAAATGAATAAGAAGAAAATTTTTTGAAGGACGTTGTACTATGGGAATAAGGAGAAATATTTCAAAAGAGATATGTGCTAAGACAATATAAAAGGGAAAATTAAAAGAAAGTCAGAAAAAGAGAAGCCGAAATAATATATTAGTTAATAGTGTATAACATATGAGATGAGGGATAGCGTACATACATGTACGTGTAGGAAACTATTTCCTACACTTACTTTTTAAAGTAGTAAAAACAGGGGCACTTATACATATTTATAACTTTATTTATTTTTACAAAAATACCTTTCATATTTATGACAATACCTTTAGAAGATTTTTCTTAACATATTATTATGTTATAATTAATATGTTTTCCATTCTGAATAATATATTAGTTTAATATAATTTCTCATTGATTAAGACGTATTTGACCATATGAAGTTGATATAATATATTAATTAATAGTCTATAACATATTATTAACATAACATATTTTTTTTATTTTATATAACATATTAATTAATGGTATAATTTCTTGTGATTAAAGAGTGTTTGACTCAATAAAGTTAGCATAATATATTATTTGATAGTATATAACATATATGTATAATATGTTTTCCATTATCCATAATATATTATTAGTTTATTATTTTTTATAAACAGGTTTATGGGTTTAGGGATGGTTCCATTTAGCGGGGAACCCGCCCCGACCCGACCCGCTTAAAGCGGGTTTGGGTTTACGTTTTTACCCCGTGGGTCGGGTTCGGGTTTTGGGAGCGGAACCCGCCACGGGTTCGGTGGGACGGTTTTTGCCAAAAAAACCCGGACCGACCGCTTAATTCTTATGTAAAAATTTATTTTAAAATTTATTATGTTAATAAATTTTATGTTTGACAATATATCTAGGTATTTATATGTTTGTAGGTTTATATTATTTATTTTTGAATTTTTTTTATATTTTAAATTTTTTAATATTAAATATGTAATAATGGCTTAGAGGGGCGGGTGGTCGGGTCGGGTCGGGTACCCACGGGCAGGTCGGGTCGGGTACCCGTGGGGGCAGGGCGGGTGGTCGGGTACCGCCGGGCGGGGCGGGGTTTTCACGGGTTCGGGCGGGTTATTTGCCCCGCGGGGCGGGTACGGGTTTAGAAATCAAACCTGCGGGGCGGGTTTTTGCGGGTACGGGTTTTCTCGATTCTTCACGGGGCGGGGACGGGTTTCCAAAAACCCGACCCGCCCCGCCCCGTTGCCACCCCTATATGGGTTAAATGAGAGGTCCTGCATCCGTTATATGTTTACAACACCCGTTCATACTTGATAGCCGGACAATAAATAAAGTAATTTTTTTTTTTTTTATTCTGAATTACGTGTCGACCAAACCGTCGGTAGAGAGGATGTGTATGTTTTGTCCAGGCTGGCGAATTGCCAATTGATCGCTTAAACATCGAACATGTACACTGCCTGGATCTAGTGCTCAACCGTTGGATTCAGCGTTGGGGGTGGTGAAGACCGATAGCGTGGTGCTCTTCTTTTCTTTTATTTTCTTTTATTTTCTTTTCTTTTATTTTCTTTTCTTTTAGGCAGTTTCGCGGTTAGTAGAGCCTCTTTTGGTCGTATCCTTCCTTCCGCTGCCTTTACGTGGAACAAGGCTGCAGCTGTCGCCTGTCGGTGTGCATCGTCTTCGTCTGCTTCCTCTTCAAACCCTCTCTTCCTAGCATATAATATCATTCACTTTTTCTTTCACTTGGAAAGTCTCAGGTGAAGAAGGTTAACACTCCATCACAGCGAAGAAGGTAGCCTCACCCGGAATCTCCGAGAATGAGTTCAGAGAAATGGACACTGGCTTCGTTTGCCTTGACCTTCCTCATTTTGTCGTTGGTCTTCGTTGGGAACGTTGATGGAGCTTTGAAGAAAGGGAAGACCTGCAACAAAGGTTGGGAGTGCAGCGGAAGTATTTTCTGCTGCAATCAGACCATCTCGGACCTCTTTCAGGTCTATAATTTCGAAGAGCTTTTTGCTAAGCGGAATGCCCCTGTTGCTCAAGCCGTTGGCTTCTGGGACTATCACTCCTTCATCACTGCCTCCACAGTCTTCCAACCTCTTGGCTTCGGGACCACCGGCGGGAAGCTGATGCAGATGAAGGAGATAGCGGCTTTCCTTGGCCACGTTGGCAGCAAAACGTCTTGTAATTACGTTTCTTTCCCTTCCTGCTTCCTACATTCTATTCCTAACCCTATTCTGTGGCAGATTGTTTCTACGCCCTCTCTTGTTCGCGCCGAAGAAGGGGGTTTTATTGCATGTAGTGAAAATTTTGGAAGTTGTCTTTGCCCTTCTGCCTGGTTATCATTTCCTGTCTCTTCTACATCTCCCAATTCCTTCTCCACTTCTAACAATAATTGCGCTTACTGCACTCCGTATCAGACTCCCCGCACTTAACTTTGCGCAGAAATTTTAGCTTCTTGCATCTTTCATATACGCGTTACTGGTTTTCCTATTTTAGGGAGAAAGGCGATAATAATGATTTTATTGAAAAAAAGTATTCCAGTTTACATTTGTCGGCCTCTTTAAGGTGGTCTTAACTTGAGACCCCCTCTCGAGCCAATTGGTGTGCAGATGAATTAGCAGATCTGAGCACACAAATACCACTGTGAAATTCAGGGACTTAGAGACTTTTTCAATTTCTCTGAAAATGCATGTGCTTTATCTCCTAGGCGGGGGTCCACTTTCCCAAACCCCCAACTGATGAATGATTTTGAGTCCCCCTCGATTTACAGGGGACCAGAGAGCTTGCTCCTGAGTATTCTCAGTCCGTACCCTTTACTTCAGCAATGGAGTCAGAGTTGCACGCATGATGGACCTCTATAGGAAACCAGTCTTCTCAGTATGGTCCCGTATCAGTCTAATTGGCATCATTCCTCAGATCAAAAAGCAATATCTTTGGCAGCAGAAGGCTGAAAACATTTGAAAACTAACATGCACAGGAAAAAACAGCTAACTAGTAGAAACTGAGTTGCCCATGTTTGTCAAGATTCGAATGCGAGGCAAAGTTGGCAGCAGCCAATCTTGTCCCTTTTTCCCATAACTTGGAAAGATATTGACTCGAGAAAAGAATTGCATGGTATCTGTGGAAGGAAGAAGCATCAAATTATTGTAGCCTATTTTGCTCATTTATGCTTTCTACTTCTTTCCCCATCAATCTGAGCCGTAAATTCTTCATTCCTATAGCTTCTTATGTTGACATTAGCTTGTGAGGCATGGAATGAATTTATGTTAGTGCAAAAACTGCCTTTTGTGTTAAGTGAACTAAGTGGAATATTACGGATAACAATAGCATTGCAAGTGGTGAGCCTTATGCACGGACCTATGTCTTTTCTTTTGTTATTAGCTTTTGAGTGTCTTCAACTTCTATAACATTGTTGCTCTTTCGGAAATTTGTTTTTGATTGATGAAAGTAAAGAAACAGAGAAGAAGAAAGTTAATGCTTATGCTTGTCTATAGTGGCATAACATTCAATGTTTGATATTGTTCAAGTAGTTTGTTTGCATCGTTCTTAACTCGTTTCAGCCAACTCTTTTCATCTCTTCCTTCAATTTTCTTTTCCTATCAGCTGCAGTGGGTGGGCTGTAAATTGTCCATTCCCTTAACTATATATATTATCTCTTCCTAGTGCCTCTGTTTAGATTAATTGCACTAATAAAAGTTTGTTAGGTACTCGTGTGATACATAATACCTGTTTCATGGGCAGGTGGTTATAATGTTGCAACTGGTGGACCATATGCATGGGGACTGTGCTACAACCATGAAATGAGCCCAAGCCAATCCTATTGTGATCCAAACTACCTGTACCCTTGCACTCCAGGAGTTGATTATTATGGCAGGGGTGCTATTCCTGTTTACTGGTACTCTTTGTTTTTACATCTTATTAGTTCCTTTTGCATGTTATGAATTTATGTTGTAACAGCTTATTGGCAGTTTCCTTAACACAATTACGTTTACCTGTATTAAGTAAAGTTTATAATGTAATTTGTACTCGGCTGCAGGAACTTCAACTATGGGATAATTGGTGATGGGTTGAAGGTGGATCTGTTGAACCGTCCCGATCTACTGGAACAAAATGCAACATTAGCTTTTCAAGCTGCCATGTGGCAGTGGATGAACCCCAAAAAGAAGAAACAACCTTCTCCGCATGATGTGTTTGTCGGCAACTGGAAGCCGACAAAGAATGATACCATGGCTAAAAGGGTGCCAGGCTTTGGAACCACCATGAACATTCTGTATGGTGATTTGGTATGTGGCCAAGGTGATATTGATGCCATGAACAATATAATTTCTCACTATCTATATTATCTTGATCTGATGGGAATCGGAAGGGAAGCAGCTGGACCACATGATATTCTTAGTTGTGCTGAACAGGTTGCTTTCAATCCTTCAACATCTTCCACAAGCTGATGATATTGTCTATAAGTTCCCGTTGTCCAAGTTAATGCCATCTGAGGAAACAGCAAAATAAGTGCCTTGTTTTGCGTATGGCTCTCATATAGAGCGTTAGCGGTGCAGATGTCATGGTAAGGCTGTTGTGGGCTCGATAGAAGCTTATGTTTGGTCGATGTAATTAAGTTTGTTACAACTGCAGCCTTTGTTTGTTTGATGTATGTTTGGTTAATGTAATTAATTTTGTTGTAACTGCAACTTTTGTCTTGGATGAATGTTTGTCTTGTTGGTGTCAGTTTATAATGCTACTTGATTATGAAAGAAACATATACTAAAAATTGAGGTAGGGAAGGGTTCAATAGAAATTGCAGGACACAACTCTATAGAGACCAAGGTCCGCGGACCAATCCTACACGAAAAAATCATGAAATTGCTCATACTTGGTACAGCCAGCAACTTTTTTCTCGTGGAACAATAACAATCAACCATGAGTCTTTTCATACTACTGATATTTGATAGACTAAATGGATAACCCGCAACTCTGTCTAAGACTGAGTACCAATCCTACACGAGAAAATCATGAAATGGCTGCTCACACTTATGAACCCCCAGTTCCTTTCACAATATGTTTAGGCTAAATAAGGACAGGCTGCAATGCAATATATAGATCAAGGGTGAGCCTAAAGCCTACATATAAACCAAATGAAACGGCTCATATTTCCAGTTTTTCCCTCTTTTTTTTTTTTTTTTTTTTCATTTAGCTGCCGGCCTCAATTTAATTTTCTCGCTTTGTTCGTAGGCAGTTTCCTGTCCCTTCTTCTCTTCACCTATTAAGAAAAACTTACAACGGATGGAGGTCAAAGCCACCATTTGCATTGGACTGGAAAGACACGGTACTAATCTTCGCCCACTTAGAAAGACTTGCAACGGGTGGAGGTTAAGCTATCACTAGCATTGGACTGGTACGACAGGTTACTTATCCTCGCCTATTTAGAGAGAACTGCAACGGACGGAGATCAAGTCATCATTATTAATACAATACGCAATTTTTAGTACAAGAGCACGTCCATTCTTTACAGCGAGACGTATTTGGAGGCAAACGCTTTCAACCCCTTTAATGTACCTCCAACGGCTACCACCCACAACACGGCGGACAGCAAACCAATAAATGTAACAAAGAGAAAGCCACCATTTCCATCCAGCCTTCTTTTCCCAGTTCCAGTTGCGGCAGCCACATTCGTGTTATCCCCAGCTGCTCCAAACCGCACTACTCCAAAACTTGACACCCTCTCAAATGCACGATTGATCAAAGCATTTTCTGATGCAGAAGCCGGGTGACTAGGGATTGATTCTAACAATGTATGGACTGCTGAAGTAAACCATGAATTGGACCTTCCAGCTTCCCCCCCATTTATCAGATCTTCCTTCTCCTGTTGCTCTCCCTCCACAACATTACCAATGCCATTGTCATTGATGATGCCTACAAAACATATTTGAGTTGCATACAATATCAACGGTGGGCAACAAACTGCACATCTAAGCCAACAGTAGTGGCAAGATATAATATCAAATTTTTACTTCACTCAACTGCCAGTTGCATACCTGAGGAGCGCACTGCAACAACACAATTTGGTTCCTCTGGCGTGAAGACATTTAAGTTCTGATCATGCGTCCATAGTTCACTGGTTACTTGAGTTGCAGCTGCATCATGATAGTAGTCACCATCTTCACCAAGGCCTGAAAGATTGCAATCCAGCGGGCTGATAACTGCATCACCAATTGAACTGTCCATATAATATGGCAGTTGAACAGTTTCATCTTGGTTCAAAAGTGCATCGGAAAAATACATGGGTGCATCAAAGTAAGAGTCAAATTTGCAAATCCTTTCCATATCGTGGATATGTAACTCAGCATCAGTATTGTTTTCTAAGATTGAATCAGAAATTTTGGAACTATCAATAAGATCATTCAACTCCATAAAACCCCAGTCAGTTCTGAAGGACTCCTGCTGTGACCAATTAGAAGCAGATGAAATCTCTAGTGCTTCACAATCACCAAGAGAAATCCCTGACACTTCATTGCAGTGGCTTACTTGTTTGTCATTCTTTTTCATACAAGCATCTCCTATCTCAGTTACTAATTGAGATGGAAAGGATTCTTCAAGCAAAGGCCCCATCACGCTAGTTTCTGTTCCATCTTCCATATCAACCTATTAGAAGGGAGACAGATCGTATGTCACAGTTAGACAGGAATTACAAGGTAACTGCCAAAACAGTACAAGGAAACTGTTGTCTTCAAAAAGAAAAAAAGGGTTTGATCTAGATATTAACAGGTACTCAAACGGCAACAAACAACAAGAGACCGTTAATGGAGTTTAACAGATGTCAAACCAACAACCTCATGAGGTTGTTGCCATTTCATTCTGCTTAAAGCAACACTTTCCATAGGGTGAATTTTCATGGAAAAGTGAATCACAACTGACAAGCTATTGGGCCAAATTAATGTGCAGGGTACCTCCAGAACTAGACTTTTTCAATCAGAGTGAGAAGGCAAATGAATGAAGAAAAAATTTACCTGTGGTATTTTATTTTCGTCAGAACAAAGACCATTAAGCTCAGGATCATCTACCAGTTTCTGCAAGAGCTCTTCAACATCATCTATTGGAGAAAGGAACATATCACAACTGAAATAGCTGCCTACTGAGACGCTGTCCTTAACCTCTGAACCAGCCATCTTCCTACCAGTTCGGTCTTTTTGTCTATCATCAATCCCATCATCATCAGACCATTCCTCCTCTCTAAATGGAGCCCCATACTGTTCACCATTCTTTGGTCCCGGTCCACTTTTCCTATAAACTTTGTAAAGTGCGTAGGAATCCTGAAAAATAGAAAAAGGACATGAGAGAAAAAATCTTCAATTCAACGACCACAGTAGGGGATATCTGATATGAGATCTTGATTCTAGTTGGGTTTTTAGGTATTGTTCAACAACATGTAGATATAATAAACTTCAACGAAAAAAAGAATAATAAGAAGCCAAAAAGAACAATAGAACAAGGATATAAAATTATGCACCACCAGCATACCTGTACTGTATTGCAGTTTTGGAGCTCTTCATCATCGATGGTGTATTCATGCATCACCCAATCAGTACGCTTACCATGAGGTGCACGCCCATTATAGTATATAAGAGTTTTTTTCACGCCAACAGGCCTAGAATTGAAGGTAATGCTCCTATCCTTCCCAGTAGCTTTCCAATAACCACGCATGGTAGCCCGATTTGACCTTGCACCATGTGGGTACTTTTTGTCCCTAGGGCTGAAGAAAAACCACTGTTTATCACCAGTCTGCAGTAGAGATTTATCTGCATGATGGAACCAAGTACAATAAAAAGACATGAGCATAAAAGGAACTTAAGAATAAATCACACATAAGAAGTACAAGGCCAAAAGCATAATCCACTTATCGAAATCCAGAGAACTGAGCAATCCGAGCGTTACAGACATCCTATTTCACTATCTCTGCAGAAGAATAAATAATTCAAAGGTACGAGCATAATCCAACAAATACACACTCCTAAACCCTTAAAATGTATTAATTGATCACGATTCATTCTTTATTATAAGAACTAAACGAAACAAAGAAACATTTAATAAGAAACAGAAAAGAAAAAGAGGAACCCATTCGTCAAAACCCAAAAACAGGAATATTTATCGAAAGCATTGAAAAGAGTGAAACACATAAAAAGAGAGAGTGAGAGAAAGAGAGAGTTAAGAAGTTCAGTGAGTAAGTCGTACCAGGTAATTCCCAGGGTTCGCACTTATAGACATCAATCTCTCCAATAACGTCAAGCTTGATGCGACGACGACATACCTTCCTCTTAAGATAATATAGTAGGAGCTCCTCGTCCGTGGGATGGAAACGGAATCCGGGAGGCCAAGAGTTGGGGGAAGTCGAAAGCCCACCCAATTTTGAAAGTGCGGAGGGGGACGAATCCGAAGAAGGTGGAATCCCCATCACCACTTCCACGAATTTCGGATACGATCAACTACGGAACTGAAGATTCAAGATGAAAGTAAAGATGATGATCTGTATTTCGTTCGTCACAAATTGAGCACAGAAGAATTAAGAAGTCGTATGCCTAAGGACCGGAGTAGAAGAAACGTATGTGGAAGCAAGGTCGTGAAGCAAAAGAGGAAAACGAGGGAAGGAACTAAGAAGAGTATTAATCGTGAGGAGGAGCAAAGAAACTAACCGGTAGTACTACTGTACTAGGGCTGGGCAGCACAAGGCGTCTCGATCCTTAGATCCGAGATTGAGAATCGAATGCTGGATAACAATTATCAAACAGTTGAATGTCCGGTCAACTCTGCTGCTCTTCCAAGACTTTTAAGTGCCTTCAACCTATTAAACCAAGGTTTTTCTACCGCGAAGTTGCCTGCCCGTCATATCGTTACGTCTCAAACAGACACCGGGTTGGACCCGGATCCGCTGGCCAAAGCTACTTTTGGCCAGCGTACGCAGGGCCAATGGCCGAGCGCGCACACACGCGGTGCTCGTGCGGCGCTCGGCCGGATCTGAGCGGGTCGCCCAGCAGACCGTAAAAAAAAAAAATAGAAACCGCGTCCGGGTTAATCCCGTCGATGCTTTCAACTTCCCGCCCAACCCATTTGTTCCCTCTTCTTCTCTCATCTTCTCTCATCCCTAAACTCATCTCGATTTTCTTCCCTCATCTTCTCTCATCCCTAAACTCATCTCGGTTTTCTTCCCTCTTCTTCCCTCATCTTCTCTCATCTTTCAGAGTAGCCGTTCGCCGAAGCAAAGTTTAGGTGGCCGAGACGAAGCTGAAGAACATGGAAGCTGAGCTTTGCAGCTTGCATAATAGATTGGAAGAGAAGGAAGAGCAGTTGCAGGCCTCTACATCTACTGCTGAGCAGGTACAAATTTTGTGGGGCGGCGGGGATTGCTTTTTCCTCTCTCCATTCTGTGACTCTTTTGACTCGGAATTATTTGAGTAAAAAGTTGGGGGAAATTTCTTCATTGCTATCATTTTCATATGTTCCTGGGTAAACCTTAGCTTTTTGTGTTTTTCTGAACTTTGATGATAAGGTTCCACGATGCATGCTTGTTGGTTTATGTGATCTCAAGTAGCCGTCCAATATAGTATTTTCCTATCCCATTACACTTTTTATTCTGATTTTTCAAATTATTTTATGTTAGTAGGGTATGCTAGTAATGAAAGTGTTGGAGTTGGACTTGTATGTCTTTCTTTCCCCTTCTTTTGCATCGAATTAGTGTAGCAAGGATCTTTTCTTGTATGTCTTTGTTTTTAAATTTTTTAATATTTATCTGAGCCTTTCTTCATTCCAAAAATTATCAGGGCAGATATCTTTGCTTAATCACCCTTTCCCTAATGCCTAAAACATACTGTGTAATTCATGTCTTCATCTCCATTTTCGTTTGTAGATGATAAACCCAGTTTCTGAGAATGACTGGTAGTTCTTCAATTTTTGTTTGTAAATGATAATCCCAGTTTCCAAGAATAACAGTGTTCTTTCAATCTTCCTCTGTCTCAGTATGTGAAGGAATTGGATAATGTGAGGAATCAGCTATCAGTTGCTCAAGCAACCGCTGATATGAGTGCTGCTGCTTCTGCCCAGTCAGCACAGCAGCAATGTTCTGCCTTGCTAAGAGAAGTAGATGAAAAGAACACTTCCCTGAAAGAGCACGAGGATAATGTCAACAAGCTGGGAGAGCAACTAGATATTCTGCAAAAGGATCTTCAAGCAAGGGTATCTTCTCAGAAACAGTTGAAGGATGAAGTTTTGAGAATTGAACAAGAAATCGTGGGTGCCCTTTCAAATGCTCGATATAATAAGGATTGTGAATTAAGAAAGATTTTGGAGGAAGTGTCCCCTAAGAACTTTGAGAAGATTAATAAACATTTAAGAGCCAAAGATGAAGAGATAGCCAGATTGCGAGATGAAATCGGGATTATGTAACCAAAGAATTGGAATCACAGGTTTGTTGGTATTTAAATTGTCTCTTGGTGTGTTTTCCAACTATTTAAAAGTGTGATTGTTGTATATAGGATTGAAATATTTTTTTATTCTTGTTTTCTTTCTTTTCAAAATTTAACAAAACAACTTGAACTCTTGACTTTTAGATTACGTCGTTTTTCTTCCTCTTTTGCTCTCTCTCTCTCTCTCTCTTTCATTTACTACTGAAGTACAAACATTTGTTCTTATTTTTCTACTGGACTTAAAAATTTCTTGTTTCATGGCTCTTGAGACACGGCCTGCCAAGGCATGTATGTCACATTCCTTTTTAGTTGGTTGAACTTCTAAAGCTGACTTCTGAAATTTCATTTGTGTTTTCCTTAAATCTGTTTTGGCCTGTGAACTTAAAATCTCTTTGAGTTACTTAACAATCCAGGATAAATTCCATGCAACATGTATAATGATAGACATAACGACACATGATTTTACTTGAAATGTACTACTTGGAAGTTTTGCGAAATCTCGCTGTTATTTCTTTTGGGTTTCTCTGTGAAGAGTGTGTATGGTAAACATGGAATTTATGAAAACCTATCTTAACTGAAAGATTTTTCTCTCTTTATCCAGATGGTATTTAAAAAAAATAAAAAATAAAAATAAAAAACGGAAAAAATATAAAAGTATAAAGTAATAAAATACATAGATAATTTGTATATAAGTTTAAGAATAATGATATTTTAAAATGAAAAAATCATCAATTAAAAAAATATTACGTAATTTAACAAAATGAATTAACTAGGACTATGATGAAGGTGTATCATAAGAAATTACTAAAAATATCTAATATACCTTCCTTAATTGGATAAATGGATAAAAATGTTACACGAAAAATCAGGTAAAATTGACTCCGAGGGATATTTTTGTGATTTTATCCATGATTTAATATTATATTATATTTATTTATAACTCAATATGTCTTCAATAATCAGTCCATGAATCATAATTCTCCCTTCTTTCGATATTCGTTTTCCTACAATAAACAAGCAAGATTAAATCAAATTGCCCCAATTTTGGGCAATTTTGGGTATATAAAATATTAAATAAATGCATGCAATCACACATTTGGCAACGAAAACACTTGATATGAGACTTATTTTTTCCTTTGCCCTTTTGAGATTTTCCCATGTTCTGAGATGTCTTCTTTCCTGAGTGATTAAGCGATTTGCCTTTGTCACTCTTTAGAGTCAACTGACTCTGCAAGGCTTGTGCAACCTCCTCTTCTTCGTCATCTTTCAATCTGATTTCATAGGCTTGCAAAGAACTGAGTAAGGAGTTAAGAGTCATCTTACCTAAATCTTTGAATTCTTCAATGGCATTGACTTTAGATCAAAACTTCTTGCTAATGGATCTAAGGGCTTTCTCTACTAGCTTCTAGTTGTCTACAGTTTTCCCGTTGTTCTCCATCTCGTTTGCTAGGATCATGAGTCTTTCGAAATATTTTGAAATGCTCTCTGTGCTAGTCATCTTCATATATAGTTTCAAATTGAAGACGCAAAGATTGGAGTTTCACCTTTTGGACCGCATACTCCATCTTGTAAGTTTTTTCTAACTTGTCCCAAGCCTCCATAGATGTCTTTGCCCTATGAATCCGATGCAAGATTGATTTCTCCACCGCTTGCATAATACAATAGAAGGCCTTCATATCTTTTGTCTTCAAGTCCCTCAAGGTTTTCTGCTCTTCTGGTGTTTGTTGCCCTTTTGGTTCATCGTAGCCGTCCTCCACCACTTCTACCCACTCCAAGGACGCAAACAAAATCACCATTTGTGATCTCCAATGTTCGTAGTTGCTCTTCCCATCAAACTTGGGAGGTCCGAACAAGTTGTTAGCATCGTTGCTAGATGCCATTAGGGGTGGCACTTAATCGAACCGGCTCGCGAGTAGCTCAGGCTCGGCTCGGGTTTGGCTCAGTTCTGCTCGAAAATAATCGAACTCGGACCGAACTCGGTTATGTAGTGTAGCTCGTTTATATAACCGAGCCGAACTCGAGTTTCGGGTGACTCAGTTCGAAAGAGCCACTCGATAACCAGAGAACCACGATTTGGAGATTTAGAAACCCACTTCCGCTGCTCAAAAACCTCTTTCCTTTTTTCCTCCTGTTTCTCTTTCCCTTTTCTTCTAAATTTCTACTCTTCTTTGATTTTTTCTTCTAGATTTCCTCCTCCTCAAATATTTACACCCTTCTCATGGCTCTATGAGTAAAATTAACTGGACTTTGTGCACTAAAACTTCCGCCAACAGAATATCATAGTTATAGGTTTTACTTTGGTCCCTTGAATTATTCGAGTACGATGAAGCCTTGAAAATTGAAGCTTGAATGAGCCAATGCAATACGAAGTTGTTGATCAATCCAGATATGAGTCCCAGACGAAGCCGACCACTCAGAATGATAGAGCTGAGAGAGAAGGGAAAAGGGAGAGAGAAGTAGAAGACGAGAGAAGGAGAGATAAGACAGAACGGAGGTACCTACCTAGATCGGGGATGACGCACGAACAAAGGGAAGCACCGACGAAGAGGAAGCTTGGTAAAGTAGTTTCAGGTTTTATCTGCTTTCTACATTTCTTGACTTGTCTTGTTTTACATCTGTACTATGGAATACTCAAAAGCTTCACCTGGTAAATATTGCATGAGATACTCAAAAGTTTCACCTTGATTAGGGGCTCGATTAGTGGATCGATCTCATTTCCACCCGTAGATGTCATGGTGGATTCTTGTCACAAATCTGAACACAAGAACTTGCCCAATCGCCTACGTTCTGAGGTAAGAAACTTTTACATCATAGAGTTTCTCTAGATTTTCACCAAGCTTTACAAAGGTTTGAGGTAAGAAACTTTTACGTTTTGTTTTCTTGTTTCATGAAATTACAATCCGGATGTTTTTGTGTTTGGGGAAATTACAGCTCTTCAGCTTTTACTTTGCCCCCTTTTTTCTTTTCCTCTTTTATCCTAGCTCTTTTCGCTCTCTCTCCCTCTCTCTTGCTCTCTCGTTCTCTCTTGTTCTCTCTCTCTTGTTCTCTCTCTTGTTCTCTCTAATATAACTAGAATAGAATCCGAGTGCGATCTAGACATGGCTCTTTAATAAGTTGTTTGAAGTTTGAAACTCGGGCGGGCGTGGACTTTGGAAGGTTGTGATTTGACGCAAAGTCGAGAGTTGGAAGTTAGTTAATTAATGAAGAGTAGTTTACTTAATTAATACTTTTATAGTAGATTAGTATGTGGAGTAAGTAAGCGTGGAATAGGGAGAATGAAAAGAGAGAATGAATATATATATATATATATATATATGAAGCAAGAAAGAAATGGATGCATGCATGCTTAAAACAGCGTGGTCGCGTGGAGGGAGGGTTACCCTTAATTTACCGCGAGAGTATATCAATATGTGATAATTACGATAGTGAGGACATAGAGTTGCGAAGAAATAAAAAACAAGCTGTATTAATAGGGAAGTCTCCGCGTCGGCTTAATTAATTTGTTTAAGTCACGTTGAATAATATTCGATCGATTGTCGATTGAATTAAATTGAAGGAGTCTTAGTCTCCTCTCTGCCGGTCTGGGTCAATATTCAGTTTATATTTTATTAGGTACGTATAGTAAGTAGTCTACGCTGACTGAGTGAGAAAATGGCAAAATGGGTTGGGGAATTTTAATTTATGGGGGTGTATATGATGTATATATATGAGACGAGAGACGTACATATATACCATACCTTATTAGAATCTAAGGGGATGCATGGTGAGAGACGACTCAGACACTAATTGGAATATTCGCATATCTTCTCCTCCCAGTTCCCGTCGTTGTTGAGGACTCAAGAGTCAAAGGGACGGGCATGCAGGCTCCGGCAGTGATATATATATATATATATATATATATATATATATATGCACGATGATACGTTGATACTGCTTGCTTTTCGTTCGTTGGATGCGTTTAAATTAATTTTACCCCGTCTATATATAGAAGAGAAAAAAAAAAGAAAAAAACAAAAACAAAACAATATTGCACGGCATCATATCATATATTGTTGCTTTCGTTGTCCATATATGAAATATATATATTTATGATAGACTCCAGCAGTCCAGCGGCGGATCTTTTGGCATGTCTGGTTGACACGTGAGCGCCAGCCCATCTCATCCCAAATGGCAAATGCCGTCGCATGCCCCATATGTGCTTGCTGCCACCGTCCTCTGCGCGTCCACTCGATCGATCCGATCCCCCATGTGTATCAGTATATTACTACATACTATATATATGCAATTGATATCATCCGACTCGCTCTTCAACTTAACCCAAATTAACCCAAACCCAACCCAACTATACGTTAATTAATACGTACTCCATGGGTCAATTATATATGATACATAAATAATTGGGCCAAGGAGGTGGAGGAACTCCCGCCCGATTAATTTTGACTGCTTCCAATTACAAGTTACAATTCCATCAGCGCCTTGTTCCCTTCCCCTCGACGCGGCGACGCCTGACGGTGGTCCACCTTACGGACTACGTACTCCTCCTCCCATAATTTCTTTCTCTCTCCTAATTAGTCCTGATCAGAGCTTCCTTCCTAGTTCCTTCCACCCCAGTTCCTCCCCCCCGCCCTTCCCTTTTGGGTTGGCTTTCCACCACCTTTGAGATTCTTTTCCCCTTCCCGCACTTTGTGTCTTGTGTATGTATTATTAATTTACACATTTCTTTCCTTGGATTGGTAATTGCCTAATTGCCTAATTGGTTGTGGTCCGGGCCCTGGAGTCCTGGACGGCCTCATCCTAGCGGCTACCTCCTTCAGTTGTCACGGCTGAGAGTCTCTCTCGATCCAAGTCCCTGACCCCGAGAGAGGAGAGAAGCAGCGTAGAAGCGTGGTCAATGAAACGGTGAGAAACCACTTTTTTTATTTTTTAGCCTTTATTTATTATTGCATTATTTCTCGGTGCCGATTGCGGAGAGGGGAAATTAATAGTAAGCTGAGTCTTAGCCTTAGCCTTAGCCTTGGCCTTAAGTCTTTGCCAAGGCACATACATTGAACACATACATTGAATTGGTGGTGGTGTGCCGTGCCGTGGCCTTAGTCTTTGCAGACAACTCTCACGAGGCGAGACCGCTATAGTAAGAAACCGGCCACTACCTTTGGCCTTTCTTTGTTTGGGCCTTTTCGGCTTTGGAAACAAAGAAAGAAGTAAGATGATGGATGGATGGATGGATTATAAGTAAGAAAAGTATACTAGTTACCCGTCTCCTCCGCCTTTTTATTAACGTAACTCCTACAATCCACAGACGCAGACGCAGCCAGAGAGAGACTTAGATTACTACCCTTTCCTTCTTAATTTGTATCCCCCACCCCTCTTTGCCCACTGCTGCCAGCCACCGCAGGCAGAGGCAAGCAAGCAAGGAACCGAGAGCTACCCTTTCCTTGCCCGCCCCGCCTGTGGCGATCCATCCCCCCCCGCTCTACCCCAACTCCTCCACTTCTTTCCCCCGATCCATCTCACCTAGCAACCACAATTTCATCATGGAGGCCACCGAAAAGAAATCCTCCGTCTCCGATGTTGGAGCCTGGGCTATGAACGTCGTCAGCTCCGTCGGCATTATCATGGCCAACAAGCAGCTCATGTCTCCCAGCGGTTATGCTTTCAGCTTCGGTACCTATCCTTTCCTTTTCTCTCTTCTCCACCTTCTATTAGATCTCCAATCTTTCTTTATCCTTTTTTAATTACGACCCCTAGAAATATGTTTTGCGAGCCTATTTCCTCTCACAACATATCTCATGCCTCTTCCTTCCTAAGCCTTCCTTCTTTTTCTTTTTCTTTTTAAAAAAAAAAGTTATGTACCTGCCCTCTTTCTTTCTTATCCCATCTTTTACATTTCCATTCCTCTTTCGAGATCTGACATCTCATGGCATAAATTCAATTACAGAAACCTTTTTTTTTTTGTGTCTTACAATGTGTTTCGCTGAAATATAATGTTTTATCGCGTTACTTATGCGTTTGCAACATTTATCTGGGATTTTGGCTGCGCGAATTATTCCCGTCTGGATCTTTCTATTTCTTTTACTTGTCTACTTATTTCAACTTGGACTCTCTTATTTCTCTGACTTGGTATCTTTTTTATATTTCTGAGGCACATGTTTCCTTCCATACATTATATTCGAAATCAGATTATGACCAGAATGAGTTAGTACAGTTATGCAAGCCTTATTGTCTGAGTTATATTAAATCAAGAGGTATAAATATTGCGAACTTATGTTTTGTCTTTCCAGGTGAGCGCGCGTATTCAAAAACGTCAACATATCCTGAACGTCATATTTATAATAACGTCATATTTATAATCTTGATTATTTATTCAACTGAGTTCGCTTCATTGCAGTTTAAAAATGGAATACCGGTCTTTGCTTACCTTGCAGTGCTTATACAGGCTTTATTAAGAACAAAGGTTTTATTCTTTTCCATGTGAATTGTTGCTATGTGGATAGGAGTCTTGTTGTTTAAAATGCACGGTTCATTTTACTTCAGCTAGTATAATTTTACAGCTCGGTTTTTCTTTCTTTTAGTTACTTGTTATGTAGATATACTCATTTTCTTCCTACCAGGGATTTTTTTATGATGCAATAAATTTTGTTTACCATAGATATTTTCTATTACTGATCATATTGAAAGACACCTTAAGATTTGACTACCCTTTGTTTTATCTGGAGATATGTTACTAACATTTGATTTCCTGTTACATCAGCCACAACCTTGACTGGGTTCCACTTTGGCGTTACTGCACTTGTAGGGTTAGTTTCCAATGCCACTGGTTATTCAGCATCAAAGCATGTACCTCTATGGGAGCTCTTTTGGTTCTCAATTGTTGCAAATTTGTCTATTACTGGGATGAACTTTAGTCTTATGCTCAACTCAGTTGGTTTTTATCAGGTTAGTTTTAACAAACACTTTTGAACTTCTTGTAGGATTCGCTAGAAATATTCACTAATTAGTTATATAATGATAATGATGCAGATCTCAAAGCTAAGCATGATTCCGGTGGTTTGCATAATGGAGTGGATTCTTCATGGAAAAAATTACTCAAAAGAAGTGAAAACGGCTGTGGTTGTTGTGGTTGTAGGTGTGGGAGTTTGTACCATAACTGATGTAAAAGTGAATCTTAAAGGTTTTCTTTGTGCCTCTGTGGCAGTTTTATCTACATCCTTGCAGCAAATTGTAAGTGTTTTTGAACAAATGGTTTACCTTTTCAGAAACAACTGTTTTATCCACATGCTTGCAGCATAAACAGTTTGATCAGTTTATTTGATGCACTCTGACTTGTCTTGTGGTCGAGATAACTGGTCTATCAGTTTTTGGGATGATAAATCCCTAAAATTTCGTGATGCCTACATTTATTCCTATTATTTTGGTTCTTGTTTCATGCATTTCCTGAGTTTGTGATTGATAGTTTTATTCGCATTTGTTTCCCCATTTGTATCTCAGGATCCAATGTGTTTATTTTGATGCTATTTTATTGCTAGCATTGTCATCTTTTGTTAGTTCAAATGTCCAAGGGAAGTGTGAAACGTGTGAGATTTGTTTTCTATCAAACTTACTGCTCATCTGGCTGTATGTACATGCATATGGTTTCACTACATGGTGCAGGATTACTGCAATGGGTCTAAAGACAGTTTGAGTACTTCACAAGGGAAGAATGACATTCAAATTAGTTCCTTAATTTTTTCATGGCCATTAGCACCCACTCATGCTTCTACTACAGTAGCTCCACAGTCCAAGTTCTTCTAATTCTCCAAATTATAATCTGTTTATTCAAAATCCACCAGATCAATGTGGTTGCTTGGTTGCTGTTGATTCTCTTTTTAAGACAGAAATTTGATTATTTTTAGTTTTTCTATCTGGAAGATAAAAGGATTTTTTTTATTGATTACAAAAACCTGATGGTTTATTGGAACAGCTTTCCGTTTTAGTTGAAACGTTTTACATTCTTGTGTCCTCGACTTGTTCCAATGTCTTTCTACTTCTACAACTTCATCTCCGGTCAAGATTTTAAGCTTTTTATAATATATGTTCTTGGATATTGTGGTATACAGATCTACTTTAGTTTGAGCTGTATCGGATCAGACTTCTCTTGATGTGCAGCTCATGGGGGTCCTGACAAAAGAAATATTCTTGATCAGATTAGTTATAATATATAATCAACCATCTGTAGTATCTTGTTCATTACTTCTGCTGCTGATTATGTTACCTTTTCTCTGGTCTGGATTTGATTTAGCTTTTTAAAGATGTATTAGACTTGGATCTTGTATTATAGGTATCTATTTTGCACTGGCTGTCTGATCAGGCTTCTCTTAATGTGCAGACTATTGGATCCTTACAAAAGAAATATTCCATTGGCTCATTTGAATTACTGAGCAAGACTGCTCCCATTCAAGCTCTCTCTCTTCTCTTGGTCGGTCCATTTGTAGACTATTATCTTAATGGCCAATTCATATTAAACTATAAACTCTCTTCTGGTGCAATTGTAAGTTAATCTTTTGTCCTTTTTACTGTGTATGATCTTATGTTCTTTGCTTCTGTAACTCTGATGGTTGCAATGGATGGCCATAGGTCTTCGTACTCCTGTCCTGCTCTTTGGCAGTATTCTGCAATGTCAGCCAGTATCTTTGCATCGGCAGGTTCTCAGCTGTTTCATTCCAGGTGTTAGGCCATATGAAAACAGTGTGCGTACTGACTCTTGGTTGGCTCCTCTTTGATTCAGAATTGACCCTGAAAAATATACTTGGGATGGCTCTTGCCGTCCTTGGTATGATTATATACAGTTGGGCTGTGGAGGTTGATAAGCAAGCAAACTCCAAGGCATCTCACAAAAATAGTTTGACCGAAGAGGATATTAAGTTGCTAAAGGAAGCAGTGGAAACTGCACCAGGTAAAGATATCGAGCTCGGTCAGTCGAAAGCCTAGGTGGTTTGTCAGAGATCGGGTGAAAAAGACAAGTGGCTTTTAAAGCTTTGGACGGCGGGGAAATGCTTTTTTAGTTCATAATCAGGGTATTTTTTTTTCTCATTGCAGAAATTCATTTTGTGCAGTGCGCATTTTGGTATTATTACTAAAAGGATGTAAATTTCTTACTTCAGCTGGGGATTCTCCTGCTAAAATTAGATTAGCGCGTTCTTATTCTTTTCTGTTGTAAAGTCTACAGCGTATGCAGGATGTTTCTTTAATTTGTTCGCAATTGTAATCTGGATGAAGATTATCAGAAAGTGCAAAATGGGCCAGAAATTATGTTCTCTGCTGTGTTTTGTTGAAAAAAAGCAATTTAATGGATCTCCAGAAATGTTTAAAAGATTGTTATCAAGACTGTTTCCGGGTGCTCATACAGAGACTCTGGGCTTTCTCATGTTAAGAATAGGTATTACAATTTTTGTCGTCGACTAGAAAGGACAGTTGGACAGAATTTTTCATTCTTCTCTCACTCGACTATTTTCAGTCTTCATACTCTTCAGATTTCAGCGATCCAGATTGGGCAGGATCTTCTACTTACTGAGCTAAAACAGAGAGTTGGGTTACCTTGCTGCAACGTCGGTGTTTGCTTGTAGTCCGGCACCAAGGTTTTCCCCTGAGTAATTAGTTTTGAAATAGGGCTGGGCATCGGTCGGGTTTGTCGGGGAACCCGACCCAATCCGACCCAAAGATCCCGGGGTTTGGATTCTCAAATCCAACTCGCTCTGATCTCGGATGGTCAATGTTAAGAGAGCCGAAGTCTGGGTTTTTGTTGGGTTCCTCGAGATTCAAGTCCTTTCCTTTATTGAGATCTTTCGACCTCATACATGCTCAGCAGAAATTAAAAACAAGAAAGAAAAAAACGCAAACAAACACCACAACCCGTTGATCGATCAACTAGATTATGTTTTTACTTTGCATTTTCTGTTTCTTTTGTTTATTTTTTCGTATTATAATGTATGCACCAAAATACGGCTAGCCCAAATTTGACAAGCCCAAATGCCCATCAGTCCAATAAACGATCAGCATGGGTAGGCTCTGTCAATTTTCAAAAGCCTCTCAATGCAGCCCATTCATGGCGCCGCGTCACCGGTATAGTCGGCGTCCCTGTCAGCGGAAAGTCATCGCGTCATCACCAGTCTGCATGCCTTGTCACACATTAGCCCCCTCAACAGTCACTGGTCGTTAACCGAAGGAGGAAAAGGAGGGACCACGATCCTGGTCTCCCTCCTCTATCAACTCCCTAGCAGAAAGAGGATCGTGATCCCCTTTCCTAGGAAAAAAACCTCAACAACCGAAGAAGACAAGCTACAAATAGCCAGAAATTGAAGTGCGCATTCACGTACAGAAGCTCTCTCTTGAGACGAAGGTCTGAAAAATCCTTCATAAAAAAGAACCATCTCTCTCAAAAATGAAGGTCTGAAAATTCTCAGAAGTTGGAAAAATTGGAGTTCGAAGACCTTTTGTCGAGAAGAAAACACACTCACAGAAGCTCTCGAACCAGAGAAGTTCTGCCACTCGCAGTCCGTCGTTCAACAATTCGACTCGAGCAGCTCTACACGTTCGCCGGCGACGTGCGGAGCACAAATACCTCCGTCCGACCGACTAAAGCCACACCAGATCGTGCACACTCGTTCCCATAACTAAAACTTCGACGTTCTCGCCAGAAGCCGAAACTTCGACAATTTACACGGAGATCGAATCAGAGGAAGCATAGGAGAGTGAACTCGCATTCCTTCATACAAAACACACCCTATAACACAAATTATTCTAAAGTAATTGAAATATTCTCTCGGTCGCGCCTCTTCGCAAACCGACGAATTTTCAGTGAAACATATAAAAAAGACCTTTAGATAGTTGGGGTTTACTTGGGTTAGGTTCGGATCGGGTTGGATTTTTTCAAAACCTGTCGGGTTTTATCGGGTCGGATTGGGTACGGGTTTGCAAAATCAAGGTTCGGGTCGGGTTTGAGTTGCGATTTTTGAAACCCAATTGAGTTGGGTTTTGGTTTTCTAAAACTCAACCCAAACCCGACCTCCTCTAGTTTTAAAAGAAAAACAGCCGAAAAATGGGAGAACACAAATTTCATTGCTCTCTCTCATTTGTTCTCTCCCATTTGCTCTCTCTCTCTCTATCATTTGCTCTCTCTCTCTATCATTTGCTCTCTCTCTCTATCATTTGCTCTCTCTCTCATTTGCTCTCTCTATCATTTGCTCTCTCTCTCTATCATTGCTCTCTCTCTCTATCATTGCTCTCTCTCTCTATCATTGCTCTCTCTCTCTATCATTTGCTCTCTCTCTATCATTTGCTCTCTCTCTATCATTTGCTCTCTCTATCATTTGCTCTCTATCTATCATTTCCTCTCTCTCTATCATTTGCTCTCTCTCTATCATTTGCTCTCTCATTTGTTGTTTCTCACATGTAGTAGGTCTCTCTTTAGGCCAGCTGTGAAGAAGTAACTTAGAAGGTAGAAAGGCAGGGAATATTTATATTAAGGGCGGTTCGTCCGCCGGTGCACGCGGTCTACTAGCTGGGGCTACACCCCAATGTATCTATCTAGCTGTCTTGACTTTCTTTTCAAGAAAGAAAATCTTCAAGGAATTTAATTTGCGCTACTTCTACAACTTTCTTTTTTCTTCTTGCTAGCTTCAGAGTTCACACTACTCATCCAATATTTGGCACAGGCCACAGCCACAGTCCTTTCCCTTCCTCTATCTTACCACCATGTTATCATTCATTGTGTATATATATATATATATATAATTATTTAATAAGCTAGAGAACCCTTCTTCAACGCGCTCCCATAATGGCTTCGATCCGTTGCCTCTATATATACATATTTGCCCATCCCAATCCAGCAATATTCCTCATACACACACGAGCTACGACGACTCTGTTCCATCTCGTCGGCGAAATAACCCCGGCGATTGCAAGGTACGTACGTGAAGCAAGTACAAGAAAGCTGCAGGCCATTTAACAGCAGAAGAAGAAGTTCCAAGAAGAAAGAAGAAGAAGAAAGTTGTATATACATATATAATCTTGCGTCGATCGATCAGAATTCAGAAGGAAATAATTATATATTAATTATGACTGGCGGCGCCTCTGGTTTCATGAAGAAATTCCTCTGTTGCGGAGCCCGGAGCTTCACTGCGGAGCTTCCCGAAGGCCATGTTCGAGTCTACGTCGGCAAAGACGAGGTTCTGTGCAAGCTCGAGCTTGAAGCCAATTACTTGAATCACCCTCTCTTTGAGAACCTCTTACAGCTTTCCGTGGACGAATTCGGTTACTCTTACCAGGGAGCCCTAAGGATAGCATGCGAGATTGATCTCTTCCTGCATCTTCTACACCTCTTGAAGACCAGGAATCGATCCGCCCATTACATGGAATTGCAAGATCTCATCTCCAACTTCCGTGCTGAACCACCATGCCCTTGCCCCCCACAAGGAAATTAATTAAGCTAGCTAGTAGCTACCTGCTACCCCCCCTAATTGGATCCCTTTTTTTTTTTTTTTTTTTTTTTTTTTTTTTTTTTCAAATTAAGATCGATCTAGCTAATACTAGACCATTTATATTTCATTCAATATTTTTATTTGCCCTTTTAATTAATTAATTAATTAACTAATTAATTTGTACAGGGACACACAGCTCGATCTTCTTCTAATTAAGATCATCGATCCTTGGCTTGCTTTAATTTTTCCTCTTTCTTCTTTTCTGTTTTGTCTTCAAATCTTCAATTCTCACATTCTTAACTTTTTGTATGTGATCCATCGTATCCCTGGAAATTAAAGGAGACGTCGATCGATGTTGGATTTTTTATAGAATGCATACAACATAGTGGAAAGTTTTATATATATAACCTTACTTAGTAAAAAGAAAGCATCTTGGGTGCAATGTTTTTTTTTTACAAATAGGGATTTTATTTCTTTAATAAAACAGTAGTTTACAATGAGTTACATAGATTACAAAGGCCACTGAGACCCTGTTTGCAGTGTATTCTTATGGACATCTTCTTTTGCTAAGCAATCAGCCATAGAGTTTCCTGATCGTAGGGATATTATTTCAAATAATATTCTATTTTACAGTGACCAGTTTAAACTCATAAAAAATAGGCTTTAGTCTCCAAGGCGGCTTTCCTGCTTTTGCCCATCTAATTACCAATTTAGAATCTCCTTGGACATACACCGGCTCTGATACATTCTCTCCGGTTAACATAGCTTCACTCCAGTTAGCATAGCCTGGGCTTCATTAGAGGAGCAATGTTACAGTCGATGGACTCCATACACTGCCCTTTTTTAACTCAAAATATTGTATCACCCAGAATCGGTCGGTCCCCAAAATGTCGCGACTGACTGCTAGTACAATATATATAGAGAAATTTAACAACTTCTTAAGCTTCTGATTTTTTTTTTTTTTTTTTTTTTTTTTTCGTTTTCTATTTCCTCTTCCTCCCTAGGGATGTGGACTCTGACCTTTTCAACTCTGGATCCTTTAACTAAACTTAAATATGGCCCACCAAGGCAATTTAAATCATGTCCATCGGTTCCATCTTGAAGATAGGTTGAGATCACATAGCCGTCGATGATGCATGTATAAATTAGAATAATACATTTTTTGTGTCTACAAATATAAATATAATACTAAATAAAAAAATATAAAAATTGCAATAAGTTGATGATCCGATAATAGTTAGTAAATATTCAAAAGAAACTCTTACAATGACATATGGAATAAATATGGGAAATTATTTTCATAAAAAAAAAAAATATACTCTTTAATTATCCATATTGGTGGAGGATGGATGAGTGCAAATTTGGCGAATTTGCAAGAGCAGTATCAGAGTCACTCTCGTCTGTTTCTGTAACGTGGTGGAAACCAAGGGAGCGGCGCAGGGGCAGTGGAAAGCGCCGCCTCGACGACCTAAACAGTACTGTAACGGTTGGGACTCGGAGGTTCCAACCGGCGGCCGGCGCGGCCCCCCTCCCTCAATGTCTTGTCTCCTTTCCTTCATCGTCTCTCTAGAGTAGGAACTCCGAACCTTCTCTCCCTCTCGCATCTCTGATCTATCTCCTCTCCGACGTCATAACCCGAAGCAGAGAGCAGCAGAAACGCTAATTAGACTTGCGCCATTACTGCTAACGAGGAAGCCGAGCTAGTTGTGATTTTAATCAATTCATGGATACCCAAGATGATTTTGGATCTCTCTTCGAGGGCATGGTCCTCATCGACCCTTTTCATGTTTCTTCTTCTGACGATCTTCCTCCTCCTCCTGCCCCGGCGCCGGCGCCCGCCCCCAGAACATTGGACCACGAAGACGTTTATCCTCCTCAATCTCAACAATCCCATTCCCACCCACTCGATGAGAACCTCTTCTCTGACCTCTCCGTCGTTCACGACCCAGCTTCTTCTGAATCCCTCCCATCAACTCCGCCACCTGCGACCCAATCAGACGCCCATCCACCTTCCACCATCTCTCGTCACGTCTCCAGGAAGAAGAAGCGAGGCCTCCGAATTGGCTATGGCCGAGAAGTCGTGGCCTCTGCTTCATCCTCCACTCAGAAACTCTCTCCCTCTCAATCTGATCCCCCGCCTCCACACAGTTTCCAATTCCGCGATGATCCCAACGATCGCTCATCTCCTGCCCACGACTCTCCCAAGCTTCCTCCTTCGGGCACCCCCGATGAATCTTGTCCTCAACAGCCCGATACGTCCCGCCCTTCCAACCACCCTCCTTTGGACATTCATCTGGACTCTTCTCGTACGTCCCACCGTTCCAAGCAACCTCCTTTAGATCCTCGTCCAGAGTCTCCTTCTTCGCCGCACCGAATTGATCTCACCGATGCACCTGCTGAAAGGGTGCAAGGTGACTCCCCTCAACTTGTCACAGACAATGCCACTCAACGGCTCGAGGAGGAGGTGGTTAATGATGACAGTCTCCAAGCAAAGAACTTACTCGAGCCTTTAGAAATGGAACATGGGAACATTTCAGACGAAGGGGAATTGCAGTTCATCAAGGCTCGTATATCCAACAGGCTTCACCAGATTCGAGAAATGGCAGCCTCTGTTTCTGGTCAGAAAAAGGAATTCGCAAAGAAGAGAAGAAAAGCTGCTGATAAAGTCAATTTAGCATCAGCCAGCTACAAACAACTGGAAAAGGAGCTTGATGAATCCTGCGAGGCTGAAGATTTTGAGAGGGCTGAAAAAGTTAGCGAGAAACTTGCCATGGCCGAGAAGGAGAAAGAAGCGCTCCTCAATGAATTGAGAGAGACTGAAGCTGATTGCGACTCCATAGATTTGAAATTGCAAGAGGTTCTGGAACTACAAATTGCAGCAGAGGAAGAAGCTGCTTCATTACTTAAAGAATTTGCAAAGGTCGGTTGTATTTTTAGTTCTACGAACCTAGTCGTTGTACCTTCTGAACAGATCACCTTTGCTTAGGTGGTTCCTTGGGTTAGGTAGGAGAAAGATTAAGAAATCATTCTGAAATCATTCTGTTTCTTTCAAGTGGAATAGATAGAAAAATTCTTATCAATAAATACAGGATCAAATGCATTAGGAAGACTCGTGTCTGTGGCAGTTAGCTGTAGATATATTAGATCAATAGCACAAAAAATAATAAGATGAAAGAGGTTATCAGGTCTTTTTCAGAACTATATGCGAATGCAATTCCTAAATACAATGCTGGCTAGTTTCACTAGTAGATGGTACCGTTTGTAATTGTAGACTAATGAAGGCATTTGACAGAATATGATGAAATCTCTCCTCCATCAAGCAGCACATAGATGCTCTCAGATCGTTTGACCATTTATCTCCTGAATCCTAACAAACCTGAAAATTTGAAGAAAACACGATGAAGTCTCTCCTCCATCAAGCAGCACCTAGATGCTCTCAGATCATTTGACCATTTATCTCCTGAATCCTAACAAACCTGAAAATTTGAAGAAAACACAGAAAACCCTTATGAGGTGCTAAGAGCTTTAAGCTGCCGTTTTCCAACGAAAATTCTATTAGACTCAGTTTGGCTCAGCTATGCTAAGTGCTTTTAGGAACATAACATTCAACCCTTTGTTTCTTTTATAAGAAGCAGAAAGTATCACAATGGTCTAAATAGGTTTGACTGCACATTATGTATCTCCAGTCTTACTTAAGTCTTACAAAAATACACTTCCTACCATTCCAACAAGTGCAATTAAGTGTTATGACTGGCTGAGCTGTGACTATTGATTCTTTGGATCAGTCAGAATTTCTACCTGGTTACGTCTCTGATGTTAAATTCTGGATTTAGCCAATTGAAGAGAAGAAAGAGAAGGTCCATTGTGTATTAAAATTGACTTATTTTCTTTATTTACCTTTTTCTCAAACTCATCCGCCTGCACTGTTCATATGCTCTGGATACTGTAGATGAGGTGGATGAAGCCAATCGATCCATGACATTTTACCTTAATGACTCCAGGATGCTGCTGATCGTGCAAATTTTGTTTTGAGAAATGCAGAAGAGTTTTCTTCTGTTGGAATGAAGGAATGGCTGTCATCAACTGAAGCATTAGAGGCCAAGAAAATTGAACTTGACATTGAGAGTCAATTACTCAAAGAAGCTCAATCAGGTTTGAAAGATCTCATCGAGAGGTCAGTTAAAGATGATACACTAGAGAAAGAAGTCCTGCTAAAAAAAAGAGCAGTATTGACTGAGGAACTAGAAAACCTGCTTGCTTTAGTTAAATTAAAGGAAGCAGAGATTTCTGAGAATGATCAAAACATTGAAATAGTCGATACGAGGATCGCAGGCGTGTTATCTGGATTTCAGGAGGCTCAGTCAACTTTAGATGCTAAGCATGACGACTTGCATTCTGCCCTTTCTCTGCTGGAGTCAGAATCTGCAGCTTTACTCTTAAAAAAGAAACAAGTTGAAAACTACTTATCTCTGGAGGAAGACAAAAGATCAAAGCTTAAGGAGCTTATCAACATATCCATGAATGACGCGGAAGAATGGCAAGAGCTTGTAAAGCTGAGAAGGAGTTTGGCAGCCTCTGTGTTGAAATGTAGGGAGGATAAGATCCAGTTTGCCAAGTCTGAAGAGCAAATCTCAGAGGAGGTCCAAATCCTCAGACAGCAAGTTTCAGCTGCAAGAACATCTCTACAGGTTTATTTCTGCTGCTTTGTATTTTCTGTTCCATATTTGTACATTTTACATGTTTAGAAGTACTTCAAACGAGTATCAGAACAATAAAACTTGACTTGAGATTTTGAAACTTTTTAGGTTCAGACTATGGTATTGCTTCGTGCTGCTAGTTATACTAACCCATCTAGAAAGATAAATCAAAAGAAATTTGTAGAGTCCAACAAAATAAATGTAACTGCTAGTTATGTTCATATTCTTCTCTGGCCTTGTCCATTTCATTATAGTATCTAAATGCATACATGCCAATGAACAATTAACGGTAGTGACAGACATCTTATACATTTGAAGGACAGCTTTGATGACTGAAAACTGGTAAAAATCTATCTGTGATCCATCAAATGAAAGCTGAAACAGAAAATATGGATACTCTGCTATTTGTATGATTGCAATGCTCTTACACGTGTGTTGTCATCTCCTTCATGATTTGGAGGGAGGTAGGATGGGAGGTGGGATGGAGTCATCCCTTGTCATAAATTGTTAACAATAAGATGTCTTTTGCTGATGCGGAAATTGTATTCAACTGCTTCTTCGTGAAGGATGGTGTGATTTATGCTCTAAAATAGTGACCAAGGCATGCATTGCACTGCACATGATGCTTTCCCTGCAAACCTAAAATTTCAGTTGTTCATCGAGGATTCTCATGTGGGATGACCTCATACCATCAGAATTTTGACATTTTATTCAAAGAAGAGAAAAGAAATGGATGGTTTATGCATTTGCATTTTGCATTCAAGTACTAATTAATTATTCCATTTGACCAATAAAAGCCCTTTTTAAGTGATTCAACCAAATTTGAGGTAGATACATGTACAGCTGAAATCATATTTGTGGAATTGTCTTGGGGGCATCAATATGACTGGATGCATTTCAATTTGTCTGCTTCTTAAAGGAATTATCAGCATCACGAGCAAGCATCCAGCAAGATATTGTTTCTTACAAGCACAAGGTCAGCTTCATTGAAAAACGAGGTCCTGAATTAGAAGCCGAAAAGAAAGTTGCTGCTACAGCAAGAAATTTCAAGGAAGCAGGCAGAATAGCTGCTGAGGCGAAGACCTTGAATATCGAGAAGGAGAATATTATGGTTAAAATGGATGAAGCCACTTCCAAACTGGCTAGAGTCGAAGCAGAGGTCCAAGAGACAATTGATGAAATACAGAAAAAGGAAGAGCTGATCTTGTTGAAGCAAAGGGAGGCAGCACTTGCTACTTGCAAGAGACTGCAGTTAGTGGCAGCTGGTGCTAGGGCGGAGGGATCAGCAGCTCATGAAATTTCAGATCCCGAAGAAGCAGCAATTTTTCTTGCGGAAGCAGAATCTGCTGAACGTGAAGCTACGAAGCTTGAAGAGACATATGGATTTATGGTTGAGGAAAGAAGCAAGGTGACAAAAAACTTTGTTTCCATGGCCCTCATTGCCAGTCTCTCAAGGACGCAATTGACAGAAATGACTCACAGCGGAGTTTAGCGTGGCAAGTGTTTGAAGCAGACTACTTAGCAAAGAGAATGGTGGCTTGTTGTCCCGGATTGTGCACCTGGAAAAAGCAATACATTGTTTGAAAACATAATTTTAAAAAGAAAAAAAAAAAAATCAATGACATGAAATCAGGAAGAGCTTTGATATATTGAGGCACTTATCATGATATCCTGAAGCAGGATTGGATGCAGGCAGTGTATACTAGCATGGTTGACTCTTGTGGAATGAGAATTTCTTCTTTCATTTGTTTTCAATAAACTTATCCTCGAGTAAGGGGTCATCATGTTTTCGAAGAAGAAAAAAAAAAAAAAAAAAAAAAAAAGGCAACAAAGGGGTCTGTGTTGAACATTTATAGGAATCTTTTGTATTTAATTATAAAAGGAAAATGAAGGTGTGTGTAATAAATAGTTGAAAGGAGGAAGAGTTGTTTGCGTAGGTAGCTTCTTTGGGTCGTGGGTAAACGATCGAAGAGTCGCAAGAGGAAAGTAAGGGTTAATTACACGAAGGAGGCGGCATCCCGATCTTTGTTTCGTCGTGAGCTTTTAATATATATATATATATATATATCAACGGGATTTGATTCATTTGGTTATGGGATCGAGATCAAAATTCGAAAGCTCTAGGAGACATAAAATTAAAATGACAAGAAGAACCTAGTAGGTTACGACTTAGGAGGGTCAGTAAGTGCGTGCGATTGCGACGCTGTGGCCTGTGGAGGCAGCGCGTCGCGTGCGTGGCTTCAATCCCTCCTTATCCGTTCCGCAAGTCCGCAAGTCCGCACGCACGTCTCAAGTTGCTCAGTAACTAATGCTGCCTGCCGCCTACTTCCTTGCTTTTCTTTTTCTCATGGTCTGCACCTGGTTACTGCCTCTTGGCCTCTTTTTCTTCCAAAAATGCATGACGGAAGGACGGGACAGCTCCCGGAAGGAAGGAAGGAAGATTATGAATTATGAGAGGAATTAACCGGTGATGAGAGCGATAGAGAGTAATAATGGCGTTGACGCACGCCTCTTCGTCCCTTTGGTGTCACCCCTCTCATGTCACAATTCTTTCCCCAGCTTCCGTCCTTTCCTCCACCTCCTCCTCCTCCAACACTACCTGCCGCCATCATCACTTCTCTACTCTCGCCGCCAATGGTTCCTTGTTTCCTTTTGGTTGTTGCCTCCTCCCTAGTGGACCTCTCCGGGGAAGACCCCAACAACGCCTGGCTAACATCCCCAAACAGAGGAGAGGAGTTTATCAGGTCCGACCATCGGATTCGGATGGCGAAACTCAACTCCAACCCAACGGCTGCCGCCGCGAGGGGGAAGGGGATCAGAAACAACAAGCTCATTCCGCTGCAGTCGGTGTCGACGTCGGGATCGAAGATGCTGCTGCAATATCTCCAGAGGCGTTTATAATTTTGAGTGCCTGCCTCGTTGGTCTCTTTACCGGCGTTGCCGTCGTCATTTTCAATAACGCCGTAATTTAACTCACTCCCTCTTCCCCGCTTCCCCTATCTAAAATTCCGCCTCCTCCTCTCCCACTCCTTTTGCCTTCTCGATTCCTTTCTCTACGCTTCCACTCCTACTGCTTCGCTTGTTATCATTTCTATAACTATTTTTAATTACTTGAATTCAGCTGCGCTTTTCCTTAATTTGCACTCACGAAGCTTGTTTCCATCAACACAAACATTCAAATTTTAAATTGTCTTCATTTTGTAAACCCGATTTTTTTTTTTTTTTTTTTTTTTTTTTTCTTTCTTTAACGAGGCTGTCAGTGTGAAGTATGAACTACGATCGATACGCCACTTCTCAGGTGAATCTTCCCTACTTTCGTCTAGGTGCATGAAATTCGTGATTTCTTTTGGGACGGTATTCCTTCAAGAGGGGCCTCTTGGTTGAGGGACGAGCCTCTAAGTGGAATTTGGCAACGGGTAATCCTTGTTCCTCTTTCGGGGGGTCTCATGGTCGGAGCTTTGAATGCCCTGCGAAACACCCTGGAGAACTCTTCCGAGTCTTCCAAACAAAGCACTCTATTGACCTACTTCAAAGCAGCACTGAAACCTTTTCTAAAGGCACTTGCTGCCTCCATCACTCTCGGAACAGGAAACTCGCTCGGTCCTGAGGGTCCCAGTGTTGAAATAGGTGCATCCATTGCCAAGGGGATTGGCCATTTATTTGAGAGGAGCAGCAAAAGAAAGCTCTCCCTAGTGGCTGCCGGATCTGCTGCCGGAATTTCTTCAGGTTTAGCACTTCTTCATCTCTTGCCTTATTCTTGATTCTTCACTCTCTTCTCATACTTATGTTGTTCATTTTGCTTTTCTGAGAACCTTCTTATATAGCTCATACGTCCACCTTGACAGTGCCAAGTTCACCCTTTCAAAATCATCACTATCCTTGATTATGTTTGAACTTGCGTATTGCTATTAATTTTTTTAATTAATGTACTTAACTTTTTTCTAAGACTGCACCATCCTCGTAGGATTCAATGCTGCTGTGGCTGGATGTTTTTTTGCGGTGGAGTCCGTGCTATGGCCTTCTCCAGTAGACTCATCCCCATCGCTGCAAAATACTACTTCCATGGTCATACTCAGTGCTGTAATAGCATCAGTCGTTTCAGAAATTGGTCTTGGTTCTGAGCCTGCTTTCACTGTTCCTCAATATGATTTCCGCTCTCCTACTGGTACTCTTTTGCTTTCTCATTTTCCGTTAAGATTGAGGCACTTTCACATACATTGTCAATTCTAGATATTATGATCTTTTAGTTGCTAATAGCACTGAGTTCCTTCTTGTCGTCAAAGCAGTGGGAGAGCAAAATAAATCTGATATTTCAAATTCTCATCTTCAGAGCTTCCATTATATCTTTTGCTGGGAGTATTATGTGGTTTGGTCTCATTAGCTTTGTCCAGTTGCACATCTTTTGCACTGAAGACAGTTGCAAAAGTTCATGAGGTCACAGGTGTTGACAAAGCAGTGTTTCCAGTGATGGGCAGTCTTGCTGTTGGACTCATTGCATTAGCATACCCAGAGGTTCTTTACTGGGGTTTTGAGAATGTTGATATCTTGTTGGAATCACGTCCATATGTGAACGGTCTCTCTGCTGATCTCTTATTCCAGTTGGTTGGAATGAAAATAATTGCCACGTCAATCTGCCGGGCATCTGGGTTAGTTGGAGGCTACTATGCTCCATCTCTCTTCATCGGTGCAGCTACAGGCATGGCATATGGAAAGTTTGTTAGTTATGCAATCTCTCAATATGATCCTCTGTTTCATCTCTCTTTCTTGGAAGTTGCATCTCCTCAAGCATATGGCCTGGTAAAATTCTTTTGATACTATTTCTATACGATATGTTGATATTTTCCTTTTCCGAACGGCCAAGAAGAGCAAGTGATGTGGCAAAATCTGTCACTTCGGAGGAGCAGGCTCACAACTAACCCTGCACTCTTCGTTTCCTTTGATTATAGATATTTTTTATTTGTAAAAATATGGTTCTTCTACCTTATGAAGCTTATATGATTCCGTGCAAAGCTTTATGGATTCTGTTGTTCAAGATGGAAGTTAAAATTTGTTCAATGTTGTCCGTTTGAATGAACTTCATGCATATAGTTCATTTGGTTAAAAAGGAAAGCACCATCTATCCATTTTATCTAGTTCAGTCTTTCCATTAGGATTTTCTACATATTTGGCCCTCTATTTGATCTGTTCTACAAAATTTCCCCATTTATTCATCTTTGGCTTCTGCCAAACTCCATTGCAAGTTCGTGGTTTTTTGGAAAAATAATAGCAAAGAGAAATGTGCTTTTGGCCTTCAAATTTCTTATTCTGTAGCTTTCCTATGGATTCTTTATTACTTTGCATCATTCTGTCCTCTTTAAATAGACACAAAGTGATAGTGGACAAAAGTTGGGATGAGTTCTACACTTGTGATGATATCCTCTGTTTCTGTGTCTCACCCAAGTCACAGAGTCACAGGGCAATGAGCAAGCTGTAGCGAATGCATGTTACTTGTTGGATAGATCAGCTAATCCTCTTGTTATATGTCTTTCCGATCCACTTTGGAACCGAACAACCATATGAGAAGCATATGTTAGGTCCTATCATGAATATTACACACAAAAATTCTTGTGCAACTGATCATGATGAATCCTTCTTGTTTCTCTTTTCTTCACTTCTCTTGTGTGAAACTGGTATAAGTCAATCTTTTTGTCCCAAAATCATTCTCAACTATTAGATATTAACATGTGTCATGGATCTGTGCTGTTTGTGGATCAGAAATGCTGCATCAAAGTGCTTCTACTCAAAGACAGATCATCCAATCTAGCTGTTGGAAATTTCCTGCCCTTGAAGACCTTTCCAAAATTGAAACACATTTTCTTACTAGATGAGTTTCCTTGCATGTAGGTAGGAATGGCTGCTACTCTGGCCGGAGTATGTCAGGTACCACTTACTGCAGTTCTACTACTATTTGAGCTGACACAAGACTATAGAATTGTCCTACCATTACTGGGGGCTGTAGGATTGTCCTCATGGATAACATCAACCCAGGCAAGGAAAAGAGATACGAGGGATAAATTTTTTGAGGCAAAAACCAAAATGGTGAAGGAAGGAGAGAAGAACCCTGCCCTGTACCCATATCTGGCATCTTCTAGTCAAGTATCTGAAAAAGAATCTGATACAGTTGACATATGTGAAGTGGAAAGTTCACTGTGCATGAACAACTCTGGTGCGGACACTGAGGATTTAGAAGATAGAATTTCCGTTTTGGAAGCTATGCGCACAAGTTACGTAACTGTTTCAGTGGACACTTCATTAACTGAAGCAATTGCTCGCATGCTCTCAGCTAAGCAATCCTGTGCACTAATAGTTGATAGCCACAATTTGCTACTCGGAGTTGTGACCCTTGAGGATATTCAGCAGTTCTGCAAAGTAGCTGCACCAAGCACCAGCAGAGTAAAGGTAATAATTTACAGGCTAACCAAAAATGTCTTGCCAGCTTAAAGAAACTTCTTATGCCTATGAGGCAAAAGTCTCTTCTTCTCTTCTCCTTTGCTTAAAGGAGCATTTGGGTGGTTAGTTATTCCAATCATCTCTTACCGACTGACCTTAAAAATTCTCTAGTCTCTGAGGAACCTGATGACTCGGCCATTTTAGTGTTTCTCTTTTTCTTTGTAGAAGCATCTTAGGCTTCTAATGTTAAGCATATTGATAAGAGTCTGAGGAAACAAGCCAGACAAAAGAATGAGATCGAATGCCAAAATCAGATCTGTGGTCGCTCTCACTAGAGAGATAACCCCTCAGACCACTGATTGCTCCTACGACTCACTGTTTCACTACTAAAAATCCCTCCCTCTCCACCTTTTCACAGCTTTATACTCTTTTTATGTACAGGCAACATGTGCTGGACCCTAAAAGGAACACTTGCTCCTCCCATCCAGCAGTTTGTTACATATTACCCCTTGCATAGTGTCTTGGCCTTCAGGAATATACTTGGAATTATGGTGGCTTGTCCAATAGTTGTCCCTTTGGTGGGGCCCCTCCTGCCTCTACCACATACCTTCAAGCCTCCTAATACCTGAAAATAAAGATGCACACATCAAAGCAATTTCCAAAAAACAAATATATATATATATATATATATATATGATGCACATTTTTCTTTCTGGACATGTTACTTCAGGTAAAACACAGATGCTGGTCTCGATTTGACTGTGATCATCCTGCTCACGGTTATATATAGTGAAAATATTGCTAAACTTATCTTTCACCTTTCACTATTTTTCTTCTTTTCAACGCCAAATTTTATTTTCGAATGTCTTTCTAGAAACTGGTTCTGAATCTATGGGCTTTTAATGTTGCCGTATATAATCTTTGAATTCATGTGTCTTGGGTCCAGGAATTTCTCATATCAGAAATATGCTACCTTGATGCTGGAAAATGCAATCCAGTGTGGACAATTACACCTAATATGAATCTTCGTTATGCCCAAAAGATCATGAATAGTCAAGGTCTGGATCTTCTTGCAGTTGTTTCAGATGATGCCAATGATCATAGAGCACAACATATAGGCCTCTTGGACAGGGAATGCATCACATTAACCTGCAGGTACTCTTGCTTCTTGGCTCTAATTGCTTTTCTTAGTAATCTTCTGAAAAGGATTCTGCGTCTTTTAACCTGAAAAATTGGGGTTGATGGGTGTACAGAGCTTTGGCGACAAAGGAGCTTCTAAGACCTAGACCTCACATGAATGAGGCTGATCGAGACTTGTGACTAGAGAGTATGGAATTTTCCATTTTGAAGCTGCTAAGTAGAACGGCTTGCGGAAGGGCCATTTCTGTGCAAATTGAGGTGTATAGTCTTTGGGAGGAGAAGCCCTATCTGGCTGACGGACAGAAAATTAACAGCTATATGCAACCTGGACTGCGACATGGCAACTATAGAAGAAGATCTCAATTTGTTGAACGTTTTCATCAAAAGTAATTATTATCCTCCCTTTTTTCTTGTTATACCTCCAGACCGTGAAGCAGAAATCAGTGCAGTTAGTTTTCCTATGGAAACGGGGGTTCTCTCTCATCTCACAAGGAGCAGACGAGGCTCCCTCTCTTCCATCACCTGTCCTATGGTATCGGGTTTATTGCATCTGCATACACTGAACTCAATCAGTCTACTTAACTGAACCGTGAAGTGTACCATTTGTTGTTCTGAGCAGTCTAGTGCTTGTTATTTTCTTTTCTTTTTTTTCGTTTTCAAGTAATAACTATGAAAAAATTATTCGAAGAAAGTATTATTCTTTTAATATTTGACGTCAGAACCATGTATTTCAATGAATTACGTCATCAAGTGTTTGCTTTGTGTTTAATATTTAAAGAGGCAGCGCACGATAAAAAAAAAAAAAAAAAAAAAAAAAAAAAAAAGAGAATATTCAAAGGCCAGGCTGGTCTTGTTACTCAAAACTCCCAACTGCTGTTGATAAACTATAACAGTATGGTAAGGAATATTCAGTGACATTCTGAAAGGCACCACTAATCAGAGTACACCACATACCCAACAACATAATAGAGTTTAAAACGCAACCGATAGCATCACCTTCGCGGCAGATACTTTTTTATAGCCTTCTGAAATTTCAGACAAAGCATCATTTTAACTGATACTGCCCCCTCATGCAGCCTGTGGAACAAGGAAATAAATGCAGTCTTATTACAAACTTCTCAGTATTTTCTCATCCTATTCTCGGTTACACACTTCAAAACACTTTGGATATTATGCCTAAAAAGACAAAAAATAATTACATCCAGAATTGAGAGAGACCGCATCAGATCATACACCATGTGTTCTAATACATCTAGCAGAATTTATACCTGCCTTATTTGTAAAACAAATAAATATAGAGATCATCAACTGGAATAATACATTGAACAACGTTGATTCTTCTATTCCCAACTAATAAAGAATTATGCGGCGCTGCAAACTGCCAATGGTCAGACAGGGAGACTATCTATTCGAGCATGAGCTCTCCAGATATTTTTCTTTCCTGCTGCAGCCCCACAACAGAAAAAAATGCAACAAGGGCGTCTTTCTATCTACAGATCAACACATCCTCATCAACCAAATAACATCGATATCCTTTGTCCTGGCATGTTTCTTTAGACAAGCATTCCATCACTCCCACTTGCCAGTATATGGTTGCTACCTGGAAAAATGCTCTTCTCAACTAATTACAGTCCAATCCACATTCCTCCAATACCGGTCCATCTGACTTGGCCAAGAATGGATCGATTCGTACCCACAGCAGAGAGAATATTGAGGCTAGGAGAATTGACCAAACGATAATGATTGTAGGCGTCCTATTCTGCCGACCAAGCAACCCTTTGAGGAAAGGATAAAGGTGAACAATCACCCAGAAGGCAAAGAAGAGCTTTCCAAACAAAGGCCCCCACGACTCATACCCATTATTTATTGCATTTGAAATACCAGCCACAACACCAATTAGATTTATTATAAGCAGGGTAGTCGGGGGGATTAGTAGTGTAGTCCACTTGAAAGCATACAGCTCTGCAAACGCATCGTCATCTCCAGCTTTCGACGTGACAGTAAAATTCGTGTCAACACCTGCAAGAACCTTCAACAACCCCTGAAAAACTGCAAAGAGGTGTGCAGAGACACCTCCAATAACCCAAAATTGTTCGTTCCTCCACCAATCATCAATGCCAACACCACTCCATCTCATTTCCAAGATACCAGTGGCAAAGATACATATGAAAAGAGACAGAAACCATAAGCTTGCAACATTGCTAAGCTGCACAAACAAACAGAAACTTCTTTAGTTCAACACCTTTATCGTGTCAAAATGTAGCAGCCTTAGGTACGGTTAGATCTTTTACCTCCGGAGTGATAAATTTGCCTGTGAGCAAGCAAACAGCAGGCAAGGTACAGTAGGCAAGCAAAGGAATCGATGTCCACGGATATATTGTTGCATTGATGTAAGAAAAACGCTCCAGCCATTTCAGCCCACCTCCATACCCATACCAGAGAGGACAGTGCCTGCTCAGGAAAATCTCCACAGAACCAAGAGCCCACCGAAGTACTTGATGTAAACGGTCGGAAAGATTAATAGGTGCAGAACCTTTAAATGCCGGTCTTGAAGGAATGCAATATATGGATCTCCAACCATGACAATGCATTTTAAAACCTGTCAAGATATCTTCTGTTACAGAACCATAGATCCAACCAGCCTACACAAAGTTGAAAAGAACGACTAGGTTAGTCCTCAAAGACTGACAATCATATGTACTTGAATAACCAATCAAACAGTCAGGCACTTACTTCTTTTCCCCAATCAGTCTTATCTTCATAGCCACAGCTAATCACATGAATGGCTTCTTTCAGCAAGGAAGCTGGACTAGCACTTTTCAATGCCCCACCATTCTCTAGCAGTGTAGAAGCAACAAATACAGGAGACTGCCCGTATTTCTTCTCCAATTTTTGCTCATATGTAAGACCTTTCTCGCGGTCAATTCCTGAGTAACATTAAATTAGTATATACAAAATTTAAACATGAAAATCAGGAACTATTCTCCTGCGTAGTGCTCTTACCTTCAATTCCTTCTTCAATACCCTCCAATGCAAACACAGGAGCTCCACCTTCACCTCTTCTTGAAGTTTTCTTTTTCTTCTCTTGCTTAGCTTTGCTCGTCTTCTTCTTCTTTCGCCCACCACAACAACAACCACAGCAGCACCACTTAGGCAAACAGTTGCAGGTTCTTGTTGGTGGTTTCTTTGTTTTCGGAGCATCGAGGCCATACAGGGCTTGCCTTCTGAAAACACACCCCGTTCCAACATAAATGGGACCTTGTATCCCATCTAAACCTTTCATATTGATCTGTGCCACCGGAGACGTTGGTTAGCATGCCATGAATTTTGACTAGCAGAAATTAGGCAATCTAATTTAAATGTCTACATTTCTACTGTAATAACATACTTACATCGAAAAAGACAGTGTTCCGATTAGCATAACGATCATGTCGATCAATACCAACGAACCTTTGTGGAAACTGCACGTAACATACTTTCTTTCCAAGCAAGGGGTCCATCATAAAGCACATGGCTTCTCTGATAGCCTTGCTATTGTTGATATAGTGATCACAATCCAAATTCAAGAGATAAGGTGCATTTGTGAGCACAGCAGAGACTCTGACCTGGTAAATAAAAAACACGAAGAGGTCAACATCATAACATTGGGTGGATACTGTAAAAGCCATAAGCAGCAAAACAAACTGATAAGAGGCCATCTAAGAAAACAAATCTTAGTTACCAGAGCATTCATAGCACCGGCCTTTTTGTGGTGATTGAAGCCAGGTCTCTTCTCTCTGGAGACATACACTAAACGGGGCAACTCATTTCCTTCAGTATCATGCCCACCGCTTTGGCCCAGGAAGACCTGCACAGAATAAAATCCATGTTACAATAAATGCAAGTACTTAAGAACATTACAAGAATAAGTATACCAGAAGAACAAGATCACATTAGAAAGTTGATACCTGAATCATCCCAGGGTGATCTCGGACATTGTTCCCAGGCCATGGGGTGCCATCCTGCATTGTCCACCCTTCCTCTGGAACTTTCTGGGCCTTTGCAACCAAAGCATTAATACGAACCTTAAATTCCTCATATTCTCTCTGCACGTATTGAATGCATCAAACTCAGATTTCAAAAGTTAACGATTGAGATAGAAAAGTAATAAAGGTAGACAAAACTGTATACAGTACACATTCCCATACCTTCATGGCCCTCCGTTCTTTGACAAATGATGGTAAGACCTTATCCTTGAGATAATCAATCTTTTGAGCAAAATACCATTCCGGTGCCCTTGGCTCAATATTAAATTTCTTACAGAATGGGACCCACTTCCTTGCAAACTCTGATGTCTCCGAGAGTGCTTCAAAGGTGAGCATTGCAGCACCGTCATCAGATACATAGCATGAGACTTTCTCAACAGGGTAATCCACCGCTAGGATGGAAAGTACAGTGTTTGCAGTAACCAGTGGGGGTTCTTTTAGAGGATCCACTGTACTCACATATATATCAACTGATGAGAGTTGTGATGGTTGTCCGTCCTTCTCATACCTAGCACACAACATTTGTCAGGACAGCATTCCAATTGAATGTACGTAAAACAAAAGCAGCACAGAAGCTGAATAGGTGGCAAGACCAACCTTAGAGAGAGTCTATCCAGATAAGTTTCACGATCAATAGGGAGCCACTTCGGAAACTGATCAAGAATCCATGAGGCAGCAAACCAGATTTCACAGATAACAGATATAAGCCACAGAGCATAGGCATCATTCACAGGATGTGTAACCCGATAATGGAAGAAAAATCCCAAAACCACAAGTCGGATGATAATAATCATTCTATAGGGATTGATTTGACTTGATGGAATAGGCAACTTTCTTGATAGTGGTTGTCTGGCTTCATCCATTCTGATCACAAGAGAGAATAGATAAGTTCATTCACGTAGATAGGCAAGAGAGAATGAAACACGCGAAGCAATCCAAGTAGAAAATGTAAACTATTGCATGACAAGATCATTGAAACCCATAACGATAAGGCAATGTATCCATGTGCAACATGAACAAGCACATATTTTTGGCCGGTTCCAGTTACAAGACGCAAACCAGAATCAGAATCAGCATACAAACATAAAATGAGCGTAAAGAGTTAGAAGGCAAGGTCTCCATAATTATTACATCTACATACGACATCCAGTTAACTTTACAGGTTTGGTATACAATTGGTGGTTAGTTTGTCAAATGGGAAATAGTCACATCCTCCGGAAATTGGTTCTATATTAGAAAGAGAAATGGTGACCAGCCATTTGCCCGAATGCAAAAGAATTAACAGAGGACCCCTCTACAACTCATCAACACTTCAACATAGACAACAGAAACTCCAGTCACCAAATCATATGAAGTGATAAAACTTTTTTTTTTATTCTGGAAACTCTACTAAAGTCGTGTTTATAACAATGTAGGACTTACAGGGGTAAATCTGGTCCTTCGCCATCATTATCCCAATCTTTCCCACCATTTTCGTTCCTCATCACCTGCAACTTTTCTTGTTTTTGCTTCCAGTGTTCCATTCTCTCCTTCCAAGCAACACTTCCATAACCATATGCAGCCAAGTCCTTGGATGGATCCATGGATCTGGGTTGAACTGTCACCGATGACAAAAAATTTCCCAAATCAATATTCAATGCCAAAGCCACTTGAAAACTGAAAGGAAGAAATACACACATCAAATGCACACCAAAGAGTGACACAAAAGAAATATAACTGCAAGTACCAGGAAGGCTAGGATCTGCAAAGGGAAGAGGGTGAATTCTTTTCCCCCCGCCACCCATGAAAGAAGGGACCAGAGCATGCTGTTCAGGAGGAATGTCATCAACCTGATCGCAGCATCATTACACAAAAAGAAAATGAATGAGCATTAAACTTAAAAGAAAAAGAGCAAAGAAACTATTATCAGAAGAGCAAAACATCTCTAAAACATTAGAAGCACATTGTCATTAAGTGCAAACAAATCAGATCACCAGAGTAGCAGAGAATAAAAAAAAAATTTAAGAAAAAAAAAAGACTTTGAGAGGGAGATTTCAAGTACCATCTGCCCATTTGTGAGTAAAGGGACTTGAGGCATTGTATGAACTACTTGAGGCATGTCCACATCACCAGCTCGGCCATAACTCATGTGACCTTGGAGCATAGCCTCAGTAAGATACTGCATGTCCTGCTTGTCCCTTCCCGCAAAATTAAATTCATTCTCCAGATCATCTATATCATCTTCTTCTTCATCACCAGCAACTCTGGCGCAGCCTGCGAATTTCAAGTTTTTCCAAAGTAATTAAAAAGAATATATTTGTTGAAAAACAGATAACAAGGAGAGGTAAAAAACTTGAAGTATATTTCTAAGTATTACCAATGACGTTCAGAAAACAAGAAGAACTCAGAGATCCGGAAAACAAATTTCAAGTCAATGATGGAGAGATGATTCAGAATATTTTAAAAAAGACTGACACAAAACGCCATTACCTTTGAGACGCTTGAATCTGGTTTTGCACTGTGGGCACACCTGGCTTCCCTCTCTGCGCTCGTACTCATAGCAGGTCCTGCATACTGGAAAGGCGCACTCGTTGCAAGCAACGAAGAGTTCCCCATCAACTGTAAGTCCAACATCATCACCGCAAATCTGGCAGATTTGCCCGCTGAGCGGCTGAAGTGGCTTCGGCTACGAAAAGGAGAAGAATGAAAAAAGAAAGTGAGTTACACTACACGATTTTTCCAGACAAGAGAGCTGAAATTAGGGCGCTGGCGCAGAAAAATCGGACGTTTACTTGCCATCGTATAAATAACAAAATGAATAAACAAAGATGAAGAAAGAGCGACTTACGGCAGATTCTCCTTCGCGACGGATGACAACGAGTTCATTCCGGTTGTGAGAACCAGCAACTAAGCCGGCACTGGCCTCCATTACTAGGAAATCGAGAAATCCGGCAGTGAGGTTAGTTTCCGGAAGCGGATCTGTGGGATAGGTGGATTTGCAGATTTGAGAAGTAAAATTTCAGATCTTCTGTTGGGGTGTAGCAGAGAAGATGCTGATTGAGAAGAGGAAAAGGAGTGGCCCGATCTGGAGGAAATCTGTGTGCCGTCAGTAGCGGAAGTGAAGCTCCCCCATCTGGGTAGGCAGCAGGAGATGGGGAAGCTTTGTGAGAGGGCAGCGAAAGTCCTCTTTGTCTCTCTTATTATTCTTTGCTTCTTACCCCAAGCGAAACAAAGGAAAAAACCCTTTCAGAAAAAACGTCGAGCATGTCGAATGCAGAAACGCGGAGGAGAAGAAGAAATCGATAAAGGGGAGGGAAGAAAGAAATAAAGAAAGAGGAGGAGGAGATGCCTGCTCATGGGAGACTTTCATCAGCCACTGGTTGAGAGCTTTATCAGCATTTCCGCCGACACTGCTAATGCGTTAAAACACACCACCTCGCATAAAGCTTAGAGCCTTAGACTAATAAGACGACTGGAGAGAGGGAGAGAGAGAGAGGGAGAGAGAGAGAGGGAGAGAGAGAGAGAGAGAGAGAGAGAGGGAGAGAGAGAGAGGGAGAGAGAGAGAGAGAGAGAGAGAGAGAGGAACGACAAACGAGTGGAGAAAAAGGGGGGAGGAGGAGGAGGATAGAAGAAAGTAGAAACGAGCGACTTTAACAGCAGTGAAGATTCAGGTCAATGATGACGGGAAAACCCATCACGTAAATATAGGAAGTAAAAAAAAAAAAAAAAAGGGTAGTGAGGAGGGGGGAAGAAAACAAAAGCTATTGGGGTATATATACAATAGATTTAAGAGTAGAAAGTTGATGGGTGTTGCAAATGCAGGTGGGCATTAAAGATTAGAGATTGAAGAATAAAACGAGTAGCAAGGAAACGGAGTTACGGAGAAGATGAGATTGGGAAAAGCGGGGAAAACTAACCAACTGACTAAGGGGATATAAAAAATTGGGAGGAGGAGGAGAAGAAGAAGAAACTAGAAAAGAGAAGAGAGGAAAATTAAAAGCAGGGAACAGGTGTGTGCATGTGGGTATAAGGGGAGGGCCGAGGGGAGGGAGTCGAGGGACCCCACGCCACGCTTTCCTCCATTTCTTTGATTCTCTCTCTCTCTCTCTGTAATCTCCCTATTTATTCTAAAGTAAATAGTATGGATTGATCGATCGTCTTCTTTTCAAGCTCCGTCCGTCTGTGAGTGACAACGACTCCGCTGTGTTTGTGACTTTGAAACTTTGTGCTGTGCTGTGCTGTGGTGCGCTGTGAGTCGTCCCCTCCTGCCTCCCTCCTGCTCTGCTGGCTCCAATTATACTTAAAAGAAATTAAATCATTCAATATCAACCCCTCTCCCTTTCTTTGACTCCGTATATCGTATTTAAATAAATTTAATTCCGCGGAGGGAGAAAGGAAAAAAAAAAAAAAAAAAAAAAGGGCAAAAAATATATTTTATTAATGTATAATAAAAATTTTTACATCCAAATCCTTTTTTGTTTAACACGGTGGTAATTACTAGTAAAAGTCTGGTAAGTAAATGAAAAAAAGTGATAATGAGCGAATGATTTGGGTTTACTCCAGGGCAATGAGGTAGTCAAAGTCCTTCAGTAAATACTATTTATTTGCTGTAAAGTAAAGTAAAAGTAATGCAACAAAAAATGACTGGAGGGATTAGAGACGAGAGGATAGATTAGGGTTTAGTCGGGTTGGAGACGGAGGAGGAGGAGGAGGCGGGGAGAGTGACTTAGTTAGTGATCAATCAATTAAGGTGGTGGATACAAATTAAGGGTTAAGGAAGGAGTGATTAAGTAAGTGGGCATTTGGAAATTACACAGGCTTAGATCTCGTCTTCCCAGTTCTGATGGATGAAGACGAATATCCGATCCGATCTCTATTCTTCTTTCTTTTGGTTAATTATATTATATAAATAATATTTCTTACTTACTTACTAGTGTCAACTCAAGAGTAGTCCAATAATCATAAGTTTTTTTAATTTTTCCATGAGAACCACTCCATCTTCTCTCCTCTCTCCGCTCTTAACATTTCCTCTACTTTCACAAATCACAATTAATGCTATCTGGATTAATTTTTCTGTCCCTCTCTCTCTCTCTCTCTCTCGGTCTCACTGTCTCTCTACTACAGCTGGTGGAGGAATTTAGTCATCTGTAATTAGCTAGACGCAAGAGTATGAAAATGAAGTCTCTCCCACTCCAGCTTAATTATCTCTCTTTCAACTACTTTTAACTAACCTAATTGCCACCAAAGAGCTAGACACTTAATTTGTTGCAGGTAGTAAAAAAATGTACCTTACCTAATTTATTAATAAATAGAGCAGATGAGTTAGCTTGCTTAAATATTTGTTCAAGAGGAGTATTAGTTGTAATTGTATGCAAATTAATTAAAGGTACAGATGATGGATCCATCTCATGACCAGTAGTGTGCTTCATCCAAGCATTCCATCCATCCATCCATCCTCCCTCCTTGATTGATCTTCATTGATCAATTCATATATCCCTACTACTGGCCTCCAAATTGATTAAGTGGCCTAATCAATTAATTATCATTCCCAACCTCTTATATATATATATATATATATACGTATGAATGGGCGGGTAGGCGGTTGGTGGTAGCCAGTCGATCTGTCCGCTACTTGCACTACTACTCCTTTGATCTACTCCTCTGTTTCAGCATTCAATATTTCATTCAAGTATTCGACTTCTCTGCCTCTCTCATCCTTCCTACCCACCTTCAAAATTGCATATATATATATATATATATATAAGTATTTGGTGAAGCATCGCCACCATTACGTACCAAATCGATGGATATATGCGAACAGAAATTAATTAAACACGATAGCGTAGCTCATTTTGGATTATGACTCTGACATATTATTCAGCCGAAGCCGGAAGCCGGAAGCCGGAAGCCTTTCTTTCACTGTGTCATTACTGTGTGATTGTGTCTAGAAAAAGTTAATTAAGCAGGGGCGACCAAGTCCAACTTATCTCCAACCTATAGCTACCTCGGAGGATTTTTTTTTTTTTTTTTTTTTTTTTTTTTTTTTTCTCTCTTTTAATTAAATTAATAGGAGTCGTCGTATATATTATCGATCAGCAAATTGATAAGTACTAGGGCGCGCGGAAATGGAATGGTACTTTTTCTTTATTTTGGTTAATTAATTTCGAAATGTCATTATATGTGGATTGTGGAAGTTTACTTTATATTTTACGATCTATTTATCTATCTATCTATCTATCTATCTTGTTGTTTGAGCGGTAGATATATAGATTTAAGAATAAATTAATTAAAACTTGGGGATGAGCGAGATCGAAAAAGGTAGCGATCGATCAAGAAATCATTGAAGCCTGGATCACTCTAGAGAGAGAGAGATGCGAAAGGGCGAAATTAATTAATTAAAGTGGGGTTACTGAGTACTGACAAATATAGCATTAGCTAGCGTCGGCAATCATTTGTAATATTCGACGTGGAAAGAAACATGCAGATCATTTTTCCTTAATTCCGATCTCAGGACCGACTGATCACAGACTTTCGTTTGAGGAGGGAGGAAAATAAAAGCCCCGAGGGAAAAGAAAAAAACAAAGAGACGGAGAGGTAAATTGTATGTAAATTATTTTTTTATAAATAAATTAATTAATAATTGGTGGACATGTGTGTGTGGACTGAGTGACAGGGACAGGCTGGCAGCGACAGAGAGAGGGCCCTGCTTGCCTGCCGACACTTCCCCATCCCATGAGCCCAAATGCCCACTCTCTCACTTCTCACAAGGCCCCACCTGCCCGAAGACCGACTCTTTTTTTTTTTTTTTTTAATTTCTCTCAGTCTCTCTCACTAAAAAACTAGCTACTCATCTCATCGCGTGAGTCTGTGTCTCTCAAATTATTGGTAATTTTGATCAATTTTCAAAGCATGTATGCTGCATATTTATTCCTCGTCTTCTTAAATATTAATCACAAGCGGCTGCTGCTGCCGCCACTGATGCACACAGGCTGGCATACACGCTGCGGCGACCCAAACTCCCAATCATACCAGATTTTTTCTCTCTCTTCGTCTTGGACTTTTTTTTTTTTTTTTTTTTTTTTTTTCTTTTTCTTCCCGCTATCTTATCTTATCTTAAAGAAAAAAAAAAAAAAAGTCCATGAGAGTATGAAAGAAAGATGTACTACTTCCTGTAGTCAAGAGTTGGAGTTTTCTTTCCGCTTTCCACATTATTTATAATAATTAATATTCTTCTTCTACCTCCGTTTTCGATCGCTCTTTCTTCCTTTCTATTTTGTCCCATTTTTCAAGGATTTGCGAATCTCACCCGTGTCCGGGGGTAGCATCTAGCTATGCATTGCGGCATTGCCCCACTACTCGGGTCGGGCAGCGGGTAGTGTCGGTAGTCCCGGGCAGTCAGGCGGCAGGGCAGCCGCGGCGAAGCTACCGACATTCCTCCTCTACTCCCACCCTCTTGACCGCTCACGGATGAATTGCTTGCTAATACGTGCGTGCAACCTCCCAATGTTCCCGTGCATGGATATATACATGTTTGATACCCGGCCCGGCCCGGCCTGGCCCCTCACTCCTCTAAACTTTTTTTTTTTTTTTTTAATTCCAACAACCATACATCATTTTTTTTTTTTTGAGGAATACATCATATTTATTATTTACTGTATAATCTCCATCGATCAATTCAAACGGAGTAAATTAAAGGAGATCCCTTTAATTCGTCTCTACCATTAATATATATATATATATACACATATATTCATATCCATCGCGCTTCAATTATATATTGACCGCGAAAGACACTATGTATACATATATCTGTCTGTGTGCGCTACTCGATCGGCTATTCGGCTACTCCTCCTCCCGATCGAGTACTATACTCTTGCCAGTTGGCGCCCCCTCTTGCGCTGCGCGTTCCGTTGATCACGTGATGGAGACAAAAGACCGACGACAGGCTTTAATTAATGCCACCAATGCATGCATGATCATGTATGGCTTCATCATTCTTGGACAATACGTAACAATTGTAGTTAGCGTACTTATGTATGTATATATACACATCATGCCGTCCTTCATTCTCATCCATCTCTTGCTTCATATATAAGTAAGGCTCCTCTCCTCATGCCCGGACCCTCGGAACCCATCCGCCTCTCTTCGTTCCTTGCTTCAATTCTCACCCACTAACCACTGTTGCGTGATCTCCACCTTTTTTTCTCTCTCTCTCTCTCTCTCTCTCTCTCTCTCTCTCTTTATATATATATATATATATATATATATATATATATATATATATATATATATATATATATATATATATATATATATATATATATATATATATATATGTGCGCCCGCTTCTCCCATTTCCCCGACCCTAATAATATTATATCATATTATATAAACGACGATGGCATGTCACACATATATATAGTACCAAGTACTCACAGCACTGTGCGCCAGCGCGGGGGGGGGCCGAGAGAGCAAATCGCCGCTCGCTCGGTGGGTCAGAAAAATCATTCAGTACTCATTCATCAGAAACTCGTTTTTTCCGGCCATCGATCACCCTTCCAATCCGATATTCCGATCGTGGCTATGCTACCTCAACTCTGTTGACGCACCGCATGATCCATGTCCATATTGATGATATTGTATGTACTACGGTCACCAAACCCCTGTATCATATATATAAATATGACAAGTGACAACCACTGCAGTCTGCAGTGGGCAGTGGGCCTGCCTCATATATAATAAACCCCGCTAGCTAGCAACATGGTACTACGTTACCGTCCCGGCCGGACAATATTAGACATGTCTATAATGAATTAATGCTCAACCAATCTCCCCCCTCTCACCCCCTTTCAAATGCCCACTCTTCGTTCGCCGCTTCACCGACCAAATTCCACTTAATTCACTACTGGGCTTCTCCCGCCAAATTTGCGATTTAGTTGCACATACCTTATAAACTTACGAGTAACAGATCGATCGAGGCCGTTATAGATCATTTCCAAGTCCTACCCTTACCCCCACGAGTAAACAGGTTGGTGGCATGAGGAGAGAAAGGAGGTCCAAAATTACGGACAAGCCATGAGAATCGAGATCCTTCTTCCTGCACGCGCTCGGATCCAGATAAATTAATTTTTCAGACGAGTATAAAATACATCCACAGCATGATGCCAGTCTGCGTGTGTAATATTTTAATTCACCGGAGCATTTGACGTTTGTGATTATCGCATCGAGCTACTTAATGCATGCAAGTACTCTAGCTAGCTGCTAACCTGGACCTTCTTCCGATGGCTTCCATCCAGACAGTGTTGCTTGCAGGAGCATGAATTGGAGGTAAGAGAGCCACCAGCAACATCCATTTTCAGGAAAAAGGAGAAACCATTTTGGGCCTGCAACTGTGCAGCAACCTGCGGATATGCTGCGTCTCCTCTCGCGAATCACGAGTATTATTAATTCACACAAGTACTATTGTCCTTGATGAAAAGCTACGATCCTGCATAGTCTTTCATAAAAATTAATTAACGAAGCGCATTTTTTCCCCTAACTGGACAAAGTATGAAGGGAAGGGCTCTCATTGATTGCCGATGCCCATTATGATGTTCAGCGAACCCTTGGTAATAGCTGATACATAACAACCTTCATGCAACGAAGAGCTTTAATTGTAATATATCATATACCATAGTGACAAATTCACCGCACATTGAATCGAGGGCGACAAAGGCAAAAAGTCAACCACAGAGACCAACTATTAGGAGAACTAACATCCAATAAGTGACAATGCTTAAAATATAACTAACAGTCCAAAAGAATGGCGTCCAAGCAAAACAGCTTTAGACTATATAAATCTGATTTTTAAAAAAAAAAAATTAAATTTTAATCATATGCTTTTGTGCTAAATCGAATTTTCTTATTTTGTCACCCTTTTTAAGGACGAGGGTTCCGGAGGGCGGTATCCCCAGTTTGCATTCTGTAACTGTAAGCATTGCCCTGAGCAAGGGTATCCCTAGTCCCATCCGTCCACTCACCCACTGGCCTCTGGACTGTAACGTAAGGTTAACCTTAAAGTTTCGGATTCAGGAACAGATGCCCGAACGATGAAGATCAGCCGTATTAAGTCTGACCATACTAAGAATGCTACGGCGCCGCATGATGTAAGCTGCAAAGACCAAAGTGCAATGACAGAAGCTACAAACCAGCGAGCGACGCTGTGGTTGTCTTTTTCTGTCCCACTGAGCTAACCGCTGGCACCGAAGGAACAGTGCCATTGTCGGTCCAATTGGTCTCTCCCCAATGCCACAACATGCTCTCCCAGAAGCAAAATTCATCGATGCATGTCTTTAGACGTGGATCGGTAATATTCCTCTTCCAGTGCTCATCCGGATACTTGGCTTTTTCTGCCTGCCGACGATCCCACTCTAGCTGCGCCTTCTGCTTCGACCTCAATAAACAGAACTTTTGCAAATTTTCAGGCATTTTGTCATGCACCCTCCACCACCTTGCATGCGCCACATCGCTTGCAAACTCCTGCAATATGTCCACATTCCAGTTGCAATCAAAGTCACGGAAGCAAACCCATGGCTTGTTGCCCAGATAATGAAGAACATACAGAATGGGAGGGTCTGCTCCAAACAAACGCGTTTTCTGCACTTTCTTTTCCTCTTCATCTCCAATCCAGAAATGCTTGAGAAAGTTCATGTGCTTAGGAATGCGATGCCACCATGTAAATATTTCATTCAAATATCCCTGATCCCCTCCATTATAGGATTCTATCTCGTTTATGTGGTCCATAAGCAACTTGAACGTGCAGTTCGAAGGCTCTATTACCATAACACCCGAGTTAAATAAAGTAGCATTATTACCTGTAGCTGATATCTCTGGCATCCCAAATAGAAAATCAATGTTCCTCAATATGAGCAGATCAGCATCTATGAAGATTATCTTGTCATAATCTGTCAGCTGCCACAGTCGGAATTTACTGTAGTTCCACTCATTGTAAGCGTCTTTCTCTGCCTTTGGGTTCCTGATCCTCTGAATTGTCCGAATCTTCCAGCCCGCAGTTTCCAGGCCTCCCCTGTGGTATTCACTGATGGTTTCATCCACCAGAATAACAAGGTCCCTCATGGAACCTGACTGGCGGATACTCTGAGCTGCAGCTATTGCCCCACATACATAAAAATGAGCAGAATGTAGTATTGTTGCATATGCTTCTCGATGTGCAGTACCCAAATATGGTCGCCCTGTTTGCAGATTATTGTACCACAAGGATTCAGTATTACAACCCAAAATGCCAGTGGACTAGTAATAATATTGAGACAATTTATAACTAACCTTTGGTTGCCAGGGGAACTGAAAGTTCGCAAGACCCAACTGGAAGCTTGAGCTTTTCCCTCATTGACCTCAAGGAGGGCTTGTAAAGCCATGTGTTGCCTTCATGTACCACCAGTTCCTTGCATGTGAAGAGGTTTGGGATGGGAAAGCAATCTGTGACAAAGAGCACATGCACTGGGTGATTTCCCCTAGTAGAAGCAGAAATTTTTGCAGCTGCAAGCTGCAGATGTAACCGAGCTATGTCCCTTGACCAGTTTTCAGACCGTTGGCGATGACAAGGGAGCTTCACAGCCACAAGATCGAATTGATATCCATTTGGGACCTGTGGGTCTGGTAGAGATGGACAAACTGGAACTTCTGATTCTTCTTCTTCATCAATCCATTCAGGGTATAGAGCTTCCCATGTGAGACTTGTATTGGCAAAGTCCAAGTACACGACAACAGATTTTGCACCTTGTGCCAGCTGCCGCCAGCCATTGATTTCACTACCATTGAAATTCAACAAACCAATCTTCAAATTTTGCTGTTTTCCTTTAACCAGTGTCTGGACAATGTGTTTGATTTTAGTCCAATTAATCACAGAATCTGACACGTAACGCGGATCTGCACCAACTGCCCTCTCCCATATCCAACCAATGTCAACAAACCTAGACCTGCATCAGCAATCATCTAAATTTATTCAAGTGTCTGATCCACTTATGAATAAGAAAATACAAATAACAAGAAAACCGAAATTAGCTGATACATATGGATAAATATTTCAATACCACAGTTTCTTTAGGAAAAAACAGGCCTCTGTTATTTTAAAGGCATGGAGATTTGATTACATTTCAAAATTTCACCTGTAAAAGCATATATAAGAAACTCAGGAAAGTAAAATAACAGATTGATTTTCGTGAGAAAATACCATACCCAGAGCTAGAACTGAAAATTTGCTCATTTTGGTATGAGGTTGGAGAAAGAAGCAGCGTGAGAAATGTCCCACACACTATAATAACTAGCACTAATTTCAAAGAAAGAAACTTGCAGTTTGAGCTCCTGTCTTGCACTGATGTGTGAAGGGCCTTTTCAGCATCTTTGAAGTCTTTACCTTTATGAGATCTCCTTTTATTTGAGTCATCGCTGTTAGCCAAGTACAATAGAAGGAGAAAATTAGTGGTTACAAAAAGATACAGACCATTAAATGGAATGCACGTAAAGCAAGTCATGTGTAATCACAAAACTTTCCCTCTCCCTCTCCTCCCTCTCCCTCTAGGCCATCTAACAGTTAAGCAATAACTGGAATTCAAGAGATCAATAACAATATTGTTCATAGTCAAGTTTTCAGAGAGACACGGCGGCAGATGTATTACAAGCTGGGAGTGGGGCAAGATAGGAATCTTGCTTTCAAATATACATTTGCGCTCCCTATTGTCCCAAACAGATGATGAGAAAACAAAATCATTATCTCTTAAAGAGCTTCACACCGACAAGATATATGATCCCTCTATATTGCTTTATCTGAATAAGTAAACAACATTCCCAGGGGAAGAGGCATAGGTGCTTAATCTGAATTTTTAACCACCTTTTCACAGGATGAAGTCATCAGTGCTTTATCTGAATAAGAAAACAGTCATTTCAGGAAATCTAGCCATAGGTGCTCTCAACAAGGACCATCAAGTGTATAAGCCAATAAAGCCAGTGGCTCTGATTGGCAATCTCTGCCATGGCATATTCATAACGGGATTCTTTTTTGTTCTTTTAGTGTCACAGATACTCAAGGAGTCGGGAGCTCCTAATGCTTGACCTAAATTTTGCCTGACAGGAAAGAATGGTACATAGGATAAAATTGGATCTTTCATGAAACAACAAGGAGTTGGAAGCAAGCAGTGAATGGTATATAGGATAAAATCATTGGGCACCCAGCGAATTCAAGGAAATTGAGGGGATGCCCTTTGCAGATCTTGTTGCTGGTCTTCTCCTGTTTTTCTGGCTGCTTTCTTGGTCCCCCCTCCAAGCGGAGGATCAAACTGTTTTCTTGGGGCCTCATTCAGCAACCCCAGACCTGTTGGATTTTGTGGGGTTTTGGAGATCACTCTGACAGTATTCTTGCCACATTCTCAGGGCCAATTGGCATATCTGATTCTGTCATTGCTGAGGTGACGGAGCTTCTTCGCGTGATTCATATCTTTAAAGCCTCATTCTCTGGTTGTTTTTGAGGGAGACTTGAGTCTGTTGTGGATTGGGACAAGTATTATTCCAGTTCTCCATGGCATTTCCAGCTAGCTTTTAGAGAGATTTTGTATGTCTTAACTGTAGTCGTATTCCTAGAGTTGCATTTTCTGTTGCTGATAAACTTGCTAAAGATGGGGTAATCCTACAATATCTAGTTGTCAGGGAACCCCAAGTTTTTGTATTCTGTCTGTATTATGTTTGAAGCTAATAAAATTTGCTTTCCTGAAAAAATAAAAATAAAAATACTCAAAAACACATATAGTCATCATAGAGGCTTGCAAACGTCAGCAACTCTAACAAATATTAGTAAAATGTTCAAAGACTAAATAGTGGTATTTTAATGGTATTTAGTCAAAGTCTTTATGCCAACAGCAGTAGCAGTCTTACATAGAAGAGTATCATGAAGGACAGTTTTCTCAGCAGTTGTTTTCATGTTAAGGCTTACATTGTCAAGGTAATAGACAGTAATTAAACAGAAATAAGATTTGAAGGCAATATAAACAAGCACCATAGGAAATCCCAAGTGTTTCAATTGCAACTGATATTTGTTCACTGAACACGGGCATTAACTCTTTATGTCCTATGAGGTCTACACATACTTGGATTACTCAATGTATCCTATCATTGATCCTTAAACAAACACACACAAAAAAGAGACATCAAGAAGCAAAATATAAGCAATTTAAAGTAGTTTGCTCTGTAAGGAGACATCCATAAATCCCCTGCAAGCTATTGTGCCATGAGAAGAACAAAAACGTCAATACATGTAAGTTAGCCTTGTAATTCTGATAAAGATTACAGATTACTACTAGTATCTTACACAGATGCATATGCTCCTAAAAAAGATACAGTTGACCTTGTTTGTTATCATGAGACCTCAACCTGCCGACCTCAACAGCCGCATAGAGACTCCAACAACACAAGTTGCTTTTGAATATAGAACAAAAAATAGGTTTACATCACTTTGAGCTCTGATTTTCTATGTGACCTTTATTTTAATCTTCCTTGCATAGCGACAAATAATTTATCAACATTCATAGGTATACAACCTTCTTGCCCATCTGCTGTCCTAATATGCCTTCACAATAAACATTTTAAATAGAAATAATCATGCATTTAGGTGACATAAACAAACATTTGATGAAAATTCTTCCTCAAAGTTACTTTGCCTGTTGACAAGGAAATGTAAAAGTGTGAGGTAAGTCCCTTATCTCATATTCTGGTGTGCTCACAGTTTTTTCTCCATCTACATTTTTAGTTCAAATTTTAAGACACCTAATATGAAGGGGTTTCAACTAAAAACATGAAAATATGCATAAAAATGAACCACGTGGTCCAGTTATGGAAGTAGTCAGGCATTCTTCCTATTTCCAATCCAGCTTGCAGTTTTTCTTCCCATGACAATCTAGATGTAGTTTATTTATCCAGCTAGGCATCTGGTGATTTATTCTGACCATGCAAAAGCAGGACGAATTGTTTCAGTATTGAAAATCATAGTGCAAGAATGTCACTTGGCTTGTAAGACAACTATCCCACCACCTGGGAACTTGGGCAGTAGCTCAATGGTCCCATGGGAGTTATTGTTGTGGGAGGTCTTGGGTTTGGGTCTCCACAGTAGCATTGGAGTTTATTGATGTTTGTATTTGAGAGTTTGTATTCGCCTTTAGAAAAAAAAAACTATCCTGCCACCTAACACCTTCAACCATCTGGCTGTCATGCTTCCTCGGCAATACTGTAAAAGCCATTTTGATGTTTTTGCTGGAAGGTGAGCTAAAACTTTAACCAAGGCCAAGAAGTTCAGCTGCTACTATATGCCGGTTCGTCTACATGTACATCCAATTGAACCATAATCCTAGAAAAGATGCCATCATATTTGATGGAACTGTCAACGGGCATAACCTAATGATTTACCTGTTGGAGAACTTCATATAGACATTTGTAACCTGTATCACGTTCATATAAACCACATTTTCTAAATAATTAATTACAATTCACACTTAGAACCATAAAATTGGAGATACAAGCATATTTAATGGCAACTGACAAACAGGAGTACGTTCCCCACAAGGAGAACTTATGCAAGAACCTCGACACTTGTATAAAATTTAAGCTTGATTCCTATTTTAGGTTTCGTTTGTACATACAAAAGTCGCTTATGGAGATGAGCCACGGGGATTTCATCTACGCAGACAAACACACACACACACACACACACACAAAAAAAAAATAATAATAATAAAAATAAATAAATAAATAAATAAAACAAATTATAAAAAAAAAAGGGATCTGTTTGTGAATAACACAGACACAAAGAAGCTTACACTGATCCCGATGACCGATGCCTTGCTTCAGCCGGAATAGGTAAAGTCCCAATGGCCCCTCTCATCATAAGCAGACTGCAGCAGGGAAAGGCATAATTAAACACACCTCAGCGAAAAGCTAAAAAGCTCCAGTAACATGTTGACAGACGAGGAAGATAAAAATGAATCAACGACGAACAAACGAAATTAGCAGAAAAACTTAGTAATAGCTGTGCTGCAGATCAGATGATTGGTCGATTAAGAAATTGAATGGCCATGAAATCTAGATAAAGATAGACATAGGAAGAAAGGCAAACGCAAGACACACAGTGAGTGAACAGATACTAGCTAATGGAATAGAATAATGCAAGAACTAATGAATAGGACAAATCGACAGTCCCGGTGTACAACTAGCAACAACATGAAGAAACTGAATCATTACGCATGTCAAATTCGATAGCACAGACAGGTGAACAGGAAGTGGATGCACAGTGAACGTGCTTGGTAGGAGTAAAAGCAAGCCAAAATTTATAATTGAAGCTAAACTAAGCAACGAAGCAAAATTCTCAGACATCAAGGAGATGAAGCGAAGGAGCATTAGAACGAGCACTCTCGCACAGAGAAGCAATTGAGCGAAGCGAAGAAGAAGTGTTCCTTACCGGCGATCTAAGATATAAGATCTAAAAAGAGCTTTGTGGAGTGAGAACTCGGAAGCGGAGCTTTGACTAGAACTGGAGATGTAAAGAAATGGAGCCTGCAAAAGCGGTGGCGTGTTATTAGAAAATTAGATGGAGGAGACACCGAGGTCGGAGAGTCCAAGTCTACAAGACAGGAGAGAGAGAGAGAGAGAGAGAGAGAAAGAGAAACTGGTCCGCTCCACCTAGGCACACTCGCAACTTGAATGTCTCTCACTCTCCCTCCCCTTTCTTTGGTTTTCCTCCCTTGCCACTCGACTCGACTCCCTTTAAACTGCTTCAGTGTTTGGATATTTTTAAATCCTTTTCTTTTAAGCAGGTTCGAAAACATCCATTACTAAAAGAACAAAATTAAAAAATTAAAAAAAATAATAATTGTGAATTATGATTTATCTCAAGTAATTTAATTAAGAGAATGAACTGATCCTTAATGAATAAGCAAAACGACGAGTACCCACCCCAGAGCCAGAGGAAGTGACCGACTGTTACAGGGTGACCTGAGATTCAGAGTCCAATTTTAAAAATTGTGAAACACATGCAGCTAGCTAGCCAGCCAACCAACAGAAGAGTTACACTCTATTATTATTAGATGGAAAGAGAAGATCAACTTCAATAAGTAAAATAATATATTTTCTTTTATTTGAGTAAACAGTGTGACGCATGACACAATGATGAATTAACGACTGAACGAACCTTTATCATTAGTCATTACGGAGACTGCTTCGTGATTGAATTTGACATAATTAAAAAAGAGGAACAGAAGACAAAGGGAAAAAAAAAAAAAAAAAAAAAAAAAAAAAAACAAACAGAGAGGGGGACGGGGGTATCTTCGGCATTATAATTAACTTGTTCTATTTAATTTGAAAACAATATTTATTGACTAAAATGGGGAGTAGGCGACTGATTATTTGTCTTAATCTCTATCGGTCTTCCTTTTAATGCAAGTAAGATTTTATTGATGAAATGGTAATGTCAATTAGTCTCTATCTCCACCAATTGGCTTGTAGAATGGCTTTGATAGCTATTTCTGAACAAAAGGATGAAAAGTTAACAAGCCATGTTATAATTATATAATTATATGTATATATATATATTTATATAGAAAACAGTTAGCGGCTTAATTTGATATTGATAAGCATCATCAGAAGAGGACCAACCATGCATGCATGATGTTTATCAATTAGAGCTATATAGATTTCCAGTAAATTAACAGTAAACAACGAAACATTGAATCATTTGGTACTCATGATAAAGCAAAATACGAGAGAAGAATAAATGAATGTACTATAATTAATGGTGCGTTTGACCAAAAGATGGGAAAAGCGCAACCTAAATTTTACATTTGCCTCGGTAGGGACTGTTTTACTTGCAACGACTTGTCCGTCCTAAAAAATAGCCGACACATGGCATGTATCACCAGCAGTCACCGGAAGATCGAGTATTGGTGGAGTCTGCCGCTAGCTGCGTTGATGGCAGCCTTGTACCCATCGCTACGTCTCTCTTAATTTACCTCCATTTTCATATATATAAATATATATATATATATATATATATCAGGTGTATGTATAAGGAATGTCTTTGGTGTCAAGGGTACGTAGTTGGGCCTGTCAGGATCAAATATTCCAATTGCCCCACGCGTGCATTGCGCAAGGGGGAGCTAAGGAATGAGAATCCTTGGAGAAACGGGAAAATTAGGAAGAAGAAGCGTACAAGAGTGACAACTGACAAGGAAATGTATATGTAACTTTGTATTGAAAGCAAAGCAAATGCTTTCCAAACTGGACCAGCTGCAAGTGATCGATCTGTTATATATATATATATATATTTCGAACGTTCCATAGCGAATTTTTACTGTCATTCTTCCGATGGAGCTGACTTTCATGTGAACCGACGGAACTTCGAATTAAAGGACAAGAAATAAATCCAGAAGGGTGGACAGACGACTCGAGCTAATTTTAAACCCTTGCAAAATAAATACGGGTTCAGCTCAGTTAGAGCGCGCTGCATAGAGAGCGCCAATGCCTGAGCCGATTAACCGCTGCGAGCAGATGGAGATGGGTACTCATCGATCAGGAGCTCACGTACGTACGGAACCACCCCTGGTCCTGGAGGACTCACTCGGACGGTGACGAACCTCCCTGGATCGAGCGAGCTCATGTAGTAAATTAAACGCCAGGGAACTAGCTAGCTAGCTAGCTAGGTTCGGATGAATTTATAATACGAGAGGCAGTACATGCAGCTCGAGTGATCAGTCCCGGCGGGGGTCGTCCCTTGGGATTAATCTTCCTCGCTAGCTCTTCGGATTGGGGTACAGGGGGCACGCCTTGCAGTACTGCGCGAACGGGTCGTCGTCGCCGCGGAGGTCACGAAATTAAATTGTGTGCACTACTATATAAATATTCGCCGCACCGTGCATGCATGTTGGCGTTCGGGTCGACGGGGGAGGACATCAGACTGAAGAAGGCGATCACAAGTACGTACAAGGCGCGCGCCTTCTGCTCTCTTCTGTTCACCTCTCTTCTCGATTTTCTGCCTGAAATTCTTGCATGATTCCACTGCCCGCGCGTCCTGAGAGCACGCAACACCTCATGTATATACGTATGTACATTCCAGTCGATCGATATATATATATATATATATGATCGAGTGGAGTTCGTTCTAACACTGTGTATATATATTCATAATGAGCTTCGAATATTAATGTTGTTTTCTTTTCGGAAATCAGAAATAAATTATGAGGATTTAATTAAAGTTTTAAACCTTAACTTGTGCATGTAAATTTGCCTTTTGTAATTTCCATATATACTAATTAATGTACTTCCGTCCCTCATGAACATTAGTATATATGGATGGAGGAGAGTAGGAGACCCTCTTATATATATATACGTACCCTCTTTGCCAATTGGTATAATTACGAATCCTATTTGGAAAGCCTCAGTAATTTGTAGCTTTCTCACTTAAAAGCACACGAATCTCTTATTCGCATAAGAGCTAGAGATTTATATATAATTAAGGAAGTTTATCAAACTTGCAAGATTAATTGTTATCGATCTAAATAGCTCTTTTTCGTCCAAAGAGGGATTGCGTGCATGTTAATTAGCTTCCAAAGAGCTTAGCCAGACGCTGTAGTAAGAATGTGTTTTAAGCGGGCGGGTCACACTTAAAAAGCTAGCTAAAAAGGACTTTCAATAATTTTATTTGTTTTATACTTTTGTTGATGGCTGTTTAAGGTTATTTACTCGATCAAATAAAGGTATATATTTTCACATATAAGTTTGTTGATTTGTTCCCCAAAAAAATCCAATAGGACCGTATCCGTAGATAGTAGGGATGACGTATCAACTGAACTGGTCATACATAATAAAAATGTTATAGTAGTATGATCGATCTAAAAATATATATTTATTTGAATGTAGCTTAATAAAAATATTTAATAGTATGTATGTAGAAGGAGACTCCAAATTGGTAATCAGATGGGCAAAAGCAGGAAAGCCACCTTGGAAACTAAAGCCTAATTTTGATGAGCTTAAACTGGTCACGGCATAATGGAATATTATTTGGAACAATATCCCTAGATCAGGAAACTCTCTGGCTGATTCCCTTGCAAAAGAAGGTGTCCATAGGAATATGCTCCAAACAGGGCCTCAGTGGCCTTTGTAATCTATGTATCTCATTGTAAACTATTTGTTTTTTAAAGAAATAAAATCGCTATTTGTCAAAAAAAAAAAAATTTAAGAGTAGATAAAACATTTAAATATATCAATTTATTTTTTCATTAATTAAGTATTAAATTAACTTTCCATTGCTCTAACTTGCTTCTACGAATGAAATTTTAAAATGATTAATCACTAGTACAAAACCTATATTTGGTGAGGGTTCAATGCCAAACCCTCGCCATATTCCCGTTAATAGTTAAATGTGAGGGTCAATAGAACCGTTTCTAAATGTTAGTAATTAGAACCGATTATTAACCTTCGCCATAAGGTAAAAAAAATATATATTAACCATCACCATAAGGTTAACAATGTATATTAACCTTCGCCATATGAATTAATTGTAAGTAGATTAATCTTTAGATGGTTTATATATACTTAAATTGGAAATTTAAAGGTTGAGATAAGATTTGGGAGAATATATGATTAAAATATTGTATACAGAAAAAAAAAAACATGTATGTTCTTAATTTTGATTAATCATTCTTATTCATATATACCATAACCAATTAGAAGGGGCTAAAAGTATTAATAAAATGTGTGAGATTCCTCTTAAAATTTGATTATACCAATCTTAATTATTTGAAAGGTATAAGCTATACAAAACACATCACTTTGGTAGAACTTGTAATGTGTGAATGTGTGACACAAACATAGGTGCAACCATGGGACAGACCGAGTACATGATAAGACCCAATTCGAGACGATCAACCATAAAATAGGCATCGTTGGCCCGGTGTGTCTTATTATTTACGGTCCGATCGTCCATTAGGGGTGGGCATACACAGCCGACAACACAACTCAAGGCCGGACTCTTTAAGTCTTAACGGCGAACCCCAATTCCCAAGTCTATCTTTGGGAAATCACTCACTCCGCCCGTGCGCCAATCCTCCGGGGTCCGGAGGCTTACCTTGTCAGTTCCCGCGGACGATTACGAAGACCTCCAACCCGAGTCCTCTCCTCCAGACATTAACTCTAAACCCTAGCATTGCCTGTTATCTTCCATGCTTCTGCACTTGCCATTCATCTCCGATGTGGCAGATCGCGCGAACATCCCGTAAATATCCTTGATTGCGATGCCGGAGGCTTGTGCCGCTTCCCTCTTCCACGATTCATTCACGCTCGACCCACATGTTTTGGATCCGGTGCGTCTCCGTCTTTTTTTTTTTCTCTCTACTTTTTCTCTCTACTTTCTTCTTCGGGGTGAGCGGTGAGCTCTCCTCAAATTCTGGCGTAAGGTCGTGTCTCGCTATATCACTAAAGGTAAAAGAAGATTTACAAGAGATCTATTTGACACTTCGACCCGTTCATTTATTTGGTGTTGGTTTTCCGAGTCCTGGCTCGAAAGACTTCCATGATATCCGTGTTATATATTTATTTTCCCGATCTGCATCTCCTCTATACGTTCCTGTCCTGTCTTCGATATTCCAAGGACTTGTAATATTTTGTTAATTTTCTTTCGTAGCTGCGTTCTTGTTAAAGTTGTCTACAGTTGTATTCTTATACTGTCCAGCGTGTACGATACTTCCTTTATTCTTTACTTAAGCGGTGAATGTCATTGCTGCACGCATTTGCACGTGTTCAAGCTCGATAAACTATTCTCATCTGTGAGACGGTGGAAAACTTTGGATGACAATTTTTAGAATTTAGATCGTATATAACTGATAATTAAATGTTTCCAGGTAGCCTCTGAGGAGCTATTACGTGAAATGGTGGCCTCAACCCGATGTGGTCACAATACTGATTCCTGTGATTTTGCAACTCAGTCCCATGCGTGTAGCCACTTTTGGGGGACGAGAAGAGGGCCAAAAACACATCGCAGCAAACAATCTCAGTTGGAGGCATACGTGTGTTTGGGTCACAATGACGACGTTTCTTCACCTTCCTACCAAGAAACTGACGAGTTCATGTCTTATGGGTACAGTTTTCTTAGGATTGCCAACCTTGGTTGGAAGCATAGTTTTGTTTTATTTATTTCCTTAGGAGATGGATAATATCATTTTTTTTTGGTACTTTTGTTCACTTTTTGACCTCTGGATTTAATTTTTGTTCCTCAGGTGTTCAGCAGATGTGGTTAGTTCCTCATCTGGTTGTCAGTTCAGGGAAGTTGATTCCTACATTGCAATGGCCGGAGACTGTCCCTTACCGAATAAGGGCAATGTTCCTGAGCTGTACAATGTTGCTCAGACACCATTCCAAGAAGCCAGTCAAGCTGGATATGTTCAAGCTATTTCAGTGAATGGATGGATGTATGTTAATCAGCATGGGCAGATGTGTGGGCCGTACATCAAAGAACAGCTATATGAGGGTTTGTCTACTGGGTTTTTGCCTGCAGAGCTTCCTGTTTATCCTGTTGTAAATGGGAGCCTCTATAATCCAGTACCCTTAAATTACTTTAAGCTGTACCCTCATCATGTTGGTACAGGTTTTATGTACATGGCTACTAGCTTTTCGTCAGTTATCCCAAGTGAAGCTTGCAAGTCTTCAGATTGCACTACATCTGGTGACAAAGATTCAGCATCTCAGCCTCGCAGAGTGGAGGAGGTTGTTGGCAGTGGGGCTCATTCAGATAATTCTCTTTCCCAGTTGGAAAATCAGTCATCTATAAATTATAGAAGTTATGCATTGGACAAGCAGCAGACAATTGCTGAAGCAAGCGATCAGTCTTCATTGCATTTGGTATAACTACCCATCTTTTATTGCCTTTTTCTGAGTGGTCAAATGGGGAGTTTCTAGTGTGAGTTCTAATTTCAAGACTCACTAGAGGAATAGACGTCTATTAAAGAGTTTGACAAAATTTAAATTCATTCATCAGCTGCAATCAAGAAATTTTGCTTGTAGTTTGAAGACAGTGAGGGTAGATAGGACAATCCACATTTCTGAAAGATCTATTCCTTATATTGTGGGTATCAATGATTCAGTGTATTTTTATGTCCACAGTTGTTTATAGTTATATCTTACGTTTCCTTTAGTGTTGATTTCATTCACAATGCACTGCACACCCTGGTGAGACTTGTGGCTGGACCTCATTTTAGAAGATAGACGTGTCTTTGATGGTTGGATAAATTTGTTAGATTGTTTTTTGTAACGTGTCATCTTCATTCGTCACCTTTTGCAGGAAGCCCAAGCAGATAACAAGTCTGCACTCTGTACACTGTTCTCCATTGATAGCATGAAGCGATTGCATTCTGAATCACAGAGTAAATTTGAGGATTTGAGTTTCTTACCAACTTTTTTTGCCAAAGTATCAGAGGACGTTTCAGTTCAGCTACACTCAGGAATTATGAAAGCAGCTCGTAGGGTGATGCTGGACGAGATAATTAGTAGTATCATACCAGATCTTGTTACTTCTAGGAAGTCCCAGCAACAGAGAAAGGCAGAGTCAGCACTTATGTCCAGCAAGGTTTTCTATAACTCGAGGATAATGTTTTAGCTTAGATGCCAGAATTTTTTATCTATTTTTTTTTCACTTTAAACTGAATCATTCTTTATTTTCTGTTTCCATTTCTGATTTTTACTTGCCATGCAGTCTGAACACACTGGTTGTGATGCTATGCTTCATGCAACTTCTGTGCCCTGTGGAAGTCTGCAGGAGCTTCATGTTCCTATAAAATCTGTTGGAAGCGTGGAGAATTTCTCAGCCACAGTATCGGCTATGCAGCAAGTGGTTTTTTATGATTGTATGCAAGTGATTTGGAATGCTGTTTCCTATGACTCTGTTGCTGAATATTCCCATGCATGGCGAAAAAGAAAACGCTGGTCTCTCTATCCTATCTTCCCATGCAATAAGTCAGCTTATGTGCCTAGGAAGCAAAGTACTCAAGAAGTATGTCTTTGATTGTGAATACAAAAACGTTTCCTGTAATTTAGTTTGCTCATGCATTAGTTAATGTTCACATTTTTAATGTGGTACAGGTTAAGTGTGAAACTGAACCTGTGATTTGTGAGGATGACTGCCCTCCTGGTTTTGAACCAAGGTCCACTACCTCTGCCAAGTCATCGGTGTGGAACAGTGTGACATCTTCTGCTGAAGCGGCTCAGCAGCAAGAAAACAGATGTGTTTACTTTAAAGAAAACACTAAATTGCAAAATCAGCTGCGGGAAAGTTTGGAATATCAGTTATTTTTAGCAGCAAAGGCTGACATGACCCAATATCTTGAAAATGTTATAAAGGAGGAAATTTCAAACTTGTCTGTTAATGCACTAGACTCTGAAATGGCTGAGGTATGTCACCGGATTCATCTTGACCTACCTTTGCGCTAGGCTTACTAATCCCCAGTACATATATCCTCTCTTTAGAAAAATATATATTTCTTTATCTGGTTACTATCTGATGTAACTTTTTCTTATTTTAAAAAAATTAAATATTGTGTAATTTCCTGCAGCCTGCTTTTGATGTTGACCTCCATGGTCCAGTGCAGTCATCAGGCTCTTTGCCAAACCTTGTTACTTCTGCTTCCAGTTCTGGTATCTCATCACATACTGCAAGTGTGTTTGAGAGATTTAGCTTTGCTTCTGTGGGTGAGCCTGATGATTCGGTAGTTGATGAACCCCCTTCCCCTGGACTTGAAAAGTGTGCCTTCCCAATTACTCAACCTCAGAAAGTAAAACTGCAATCGTCTCAATTGCATAAGCATAATGAGAAAGTTGGTGAATATGTCGCTTTAGCACTTTGTCGTCAAAAGTTGCATGAGGAAGTACTTAATGAATGCAGAACTTCTCTTATTGATGCTGTTCTTCGCAAGTGTCTCCAGTCATCGGGTTTGAGGCAGTATCATGTGGTTGATACTGTTGAAGGCCTAAACGAGATAAAGTCTCGAAGCAGTACATCTCAGGTAACATACTTCCCAGCCTTTCTAGTCTTGTATTTTTTTTTTTTTTTTTTCCTCTGCCTTTTTATCATTTACCTGTTTTTTACTTTATTGATTCTAGAAAGTACATTTTTCATTGAAGCAGAAATTTCTAGATCATTCTGGAGAACATGCATCAGGGGTTTCTGGCAATGAAGGTTCACCGACCGAGCTTAAATACTTCCGTAAGAAAAAAATAGTGAAAAAAAAAATTGGACCTTTGCCTCTTTCGCCGCCTTCCAAGTATGTGGCAAGAAGAGAGCAGCAATTAAGTAATGCAGCTGATAAGCATGAAGTGATGCCCAGATCTGTTGAACTTAAAAAAAATGGTGACAAAAATATTTGTTTGCAGAATAAAGGCAAACATGAAATGAAAGGCCGAGTGAGAAAAGCATCGTCTCGTGTTAAGGATCGAAGCACTTCTGATGACTTCCCATCTAAAAGGAAAGTAGTGATTCATAGATCTAAGAAATTTGATTCCAATATTGAGCATACAGTTTCAGCACGTAACAAGCATGTACTCGACAATGGTAAATGCTCCTCTGAAGGGATCTTGGTTCATGGGGATGAGTATAAGAAAGTCGAGAAAGATGAAACTAACAGTGACAGCGGTTTAAATTCTCAAACCTTGGAGAAGGATGAAACTAACAGTGACTGTGGTCTGAAATCTCAAAAAGGTTTGATCCTGTTCTTCTCTTACAAGAGTTTACAGACAAGTTTATTTTCCTGCCTTTTTTTTCTTTTGATTCAATATATCTCTAACCGTATCAAATCATGTTTGCAGCAAAAAAATCAATTAATTCAAAAAAAAGAGCTTTAGTGGATGACAATGCACCATCTCTCCTACCAAAGGATTTAAAAGTGCCATCTCTAGGTTCAACTAAAAAGGCAAAGCATAATCATTCAGCTATGTGGAAGCGTCATTCGTCAAAGCTCAGAAGACCTGATTTATGTCCTATATCTAAAGGCTGTGCTCGAACTTCCATTAATGGTTGGGAATGGCACAGATGGTCCCAAAATGCCTCACCTGCTGAGCGTGCTCTTGTAAGAGGAACCTGTGTTGTTCAGTCTGAAAGCAGGTCTGAGATGGATGCATCCCAAAGTTTAAATGCCAAGGGTCTGTCTGCAAGAACCAACAGGGTTAAGCTTCGGAACCTTCTTGCTGCTGCTGAGGGTGCAGAGCTTTTAAAAATCACTCAGTTGAAGGTAAGATGCTTTATGGACTAACCTATTTGCATGCCTATTTTTCGGTGTCGATGCTTTGGTTATTAATGTTTTCTTAACAGGCAAGGAAGAAGCGATTGCGTTTCCAAAGAAGCAATATTCATGACTGGGGACTTGTGGCACTTGAACCCATCGAAGCGGAGGACTTTGTAATTGAATATGTTGGTGAATTGATTCGTCCTCGTGTGAGTATTATTTAGTGTATAAGAATACATGGGTATTGAAGCACGATGTATGTGAGAATAAACAGTAAACGACCTTTTACGGATTGGTTTTGGACAGATTTCTGATATACGAGAACGTCAATACGAGAAGATGGGAATTGGCAGCAGTTATCTTTTTAGACTGGATGATGGTTATGTGGTTGGTGCTTCTCTTCTTCTCTCTCTCAATTATACATTTAGTTTATGTGCTTTTTCACTTACTTTTTGTTTATCACCATTTTCCTTCAATCTTTGTAGGTTGATGCCACAAAACGTGGTGGTATTGCAAGATTCATAAATCATTCCTGTGAGGTACTATATGATATGAACAACTTAACACTGACCACAATATTTTGTTTTTTCTAAACCTTTCTCTTCTTCCTTGCAGCCTAATTGCTACACTAAGGTGATAACAGTTGAGGGACAGAAGAAAATATTCATTTATGCCAAGAGGCAGATATTGGCTGGTGAAGAAATCACTTACAATTACAAATTTCCACTCGAGGAGAAAAAGATTCCCTGCAATTGTGGCTCTAAAAGGTGTTGATATCTTATTATTGTGACTGTGTTGTATCTATTTTATAAATATATGTATGTATGTTTTCCTTTAACCTTAAATTTGTTTTTTTTTTCAGATGTCGTGGGTCGTTGAATTAAGTGTTCCCAATCATGAATAGTTGACGTTGCAGTTGCAGTGAACCATTTGTGTTGTCACTTCGAATGTGTTTATGCTATCTTGGCTTTCTGTCTAATGTTGAAACAGGCATAGAGCTTTTCTGGCAGAATGCTCGGCTCTTCTGTTATGTGAGATGTCAGCAATTTATGAGGTAATTATGCATTTTTTTTTCTTGGGGAGGTGAAGTGTGAAGTTTATTTATCAACAGGTCATTATGTTTTTGACTGTCATTTTAATTATTGTCATTGTTCTTTCAATGCTTCTTTTCGAGTTCTTTTTCCCATTACGTTCTTGCTCATTAACTTACTAGGGACTTGTTTTGCTATTAAATAAATGAAGCAACATGGTTGCTTCTTGGGCAAAAGATGCTTTGAGTCATTGTTTTGAAATTCATTTTAAAGAGGTTGTTTTTAAAGCTTATATCTCCTGTTTGACTATTGTTTGTAATTGGGAAGGAAAATTGGATTATCATATTTTTCACTTTGATGGAAGTATCTGGTGTGTCTTGGCCTGCTATGTTGCTCAATCTGTGAGATGGTGAAAGGTTTCTTTAATGCACCACCCCTAGTGCGGTGATATGATTGGAACCACAATGAAGGCCAAAAGTAGGGGCCTGTGTTGAGGTGACCTACATTAGTTATAGAGTGATCCACAACCTTGTAATTCGACTTGGCTTACATCTTTTCAGTCTTCAGCTTGAGTTTCTAAGTTGGTTGTCATTCTCCATTCATGTCTTGGTATCAGATCTTGGTACCTTTATATCTGATACAAGACATCCTGTTTGAGAGGCTCGCTGAACTGCCATGGTTCCGAACTGAGAAAAAGGCACCCTCTGAATGTGGCATTAATTTTTAGCATTTTTTGAATGTGAGTCTCAAAGATAACAATCTGAACTTTTAGAATGTTGGTTGTTGCATGTGACTCATCCCTGCTTAGCCTTGTCTGTATGGGAGGGTTTATATGTCAAACATTTGCTTATTTGTTTTTTTTTTTTTTTTTTAATCTTCGTATGACCATTCCTGCAGACGTATTTATTGGTCGGTTTACTTTGTCTTGAGCTTGGAGGTTATTTGGCTTTGATGTGAGTGAGAGGCTGAATTGGGTGACTTGAACAACATCAAGTTATGTCATCTATACATTTGAAATGTTACTATTTAGAAGGATTTTGTGAAGATGGGGTCGACACCTGCTACTAGTTTAGTTCAAATTTGGACGAATATTTGAAGATGACCTACTTAATGATAACTTTCTACTGATATATCTGAAGGTATGAGGAGAATTTGTAAACTACTGGCGGTTGATCATTTTCTTCGGCAATTCTAATTTTTTGTTTGCTTGTTGTGTTCCAAGTTCAGATTTTGGTTAGCTGTTTTTTTAATTAATTTTTCCCTTTAAGCTTCTTCATTGATATGGATATATCATTGTCTTATTGTTTGTTACTCTTTTGTTCTATTACATGTTGCATGAAAGTTGAAAAGCACGCTCTGCTTGCATTCTTATGTTATTCTTAAGATTGGTTTTTACATTGTTTTTGGTGGTTGGCTGCAGATTGATGCTTATAATTTACGATTACAGAATCGTCCAACTCCGTCTTTTCAGAACTTTCGTGAGAACGCAATTGCTTTGTTTGTTTGGGGGTTATCGGCAGTTTGAAGCATTTTTGCCTTTTCTTGCTTGATGGATGTACCCGTTAAACAAAGGCAGTCGAGCTCTCGTGAATCCTTCGTCAGCACTTTATTCATTTCCTTGTATGTATCTGACCAACCAGTTGGTTTTCTCTTGTTGTTTTCTAATGAATACTTCATATAATTTCAGTTGCAGTTCTCTGTTTTGTGATAAATCATGAGCCTTTGTAAATAGAGTGATCTACTCCATCAAAAGAAATCGTTTCAATCTAGTTAATTGCCTGTTGTTATTGCAATTTTCATTTCTTGTTTCATTACAAAATTTCATTCAGCAAAAAGAGATAACACTAACTTTTTAATTAGTTTAAGAAAAAAATTTGTCCAGAAAACATGATTGAATTTTCTTTTTTTGGTTTAAATCTTTTATTGCTTTTAGAACTTATGGAGGAATTTTTTAAGTAAGCTTTGGACGGGGGATAATGAAAATTTTTTAAAGGTTGTTTTCTCTTATCGGATGAGAATAAATGGCCCCAGAATGGCTTGTAATGATTTTCTGATGGAAAGGTTTTTTCTTGGGAATTGGAAACTGGGTAGCTCTTCGTTGTCATCATGCAGTTAATTTGCTTGATGTAAACCAGTTGGGTGGTCCTCTACTACAATCTAAAATTTGGTGTCATATTTTTGAATGGTGATTACATTGACGAAGAAATACCACAATGGAACCATGCATCTAGTGAAAAGGGTGTCTTTCTTTTTTAGGTAATGCAAGGGTGTTTGCTATTATGGAAGTGTCTCATACTTAGCCATGAAATTGTGTAACATCTTTGTACAAGAAAAGATTAGAAGTCAATTTTAAAGCCCTTTGGAGGGGGCCAAGTTAATATTCGAAAGTGTGTCTATTAAGCAAATTTGATTGGTTTAAGATTGATACCCGTTTTCAGTTTACAAAAAAATCACCTATATGAGAGTGGTGATCTCTTTTTTCAGATTAGGAAACAGGTGGGGGGGGGGGTGTTGAGTTTTATGCAAATGCACTTTTTGCTTTAAATGCACTTGTTTTATTGATTTTGTGTAGTATAATGTGTTCTCCAATCTTTTTGTTTTTCAAAAGGACGTAGTTTGATCCAAGGTTTTGATGCTCTTATCTTTAAAATATTTGTAGTCGAATTCTATGAGCTGCTGAATACTACCTTCTCCCCCCATCAAAATAGAATGAAGGTACCGGGAAAAAAACAGCTTATATACTCAAGTAAATATTATGGTGTCCCACATTTTAATGAGGATACTAGCTCAGCTTGTTAGAGAATTCATGAATAGTGTTTATTGAATCAGTAGCTTCTGATTTTTGACCAAGAAAGGGCCTTCTAGTATAGCCATTGTGATGGCTTAATTTCTTATACAGCGTGGCAGCATGGGCTTAAGGGTCTGGCAAGTGCTTACTCTTATGGTTGATAAGTATAGTTTCTTATTGCAGGCATTCCAATTGTTTCTGAATCATGAGCCAAACGAGACAGCACGTGTTACATAGTTACGGTACGTTATGAGTCTCTGACTTACTCTTTTATTGTTATGGTCTGATCTTAGGGAATGGATGAACTTAGGGGTTTCCTTATGTTTTGGGCGGTATGCGAGTATTGGGCAGTCTTAAATAGACCCCTAATTCAGTTGACTGAGGGAAGTATTTTGAAGGGACATTGCTGGGAGTGGGAATCGAGATCTCAGTGGGAGATCTAGGTTCAATTGTGTATAGAAATTAATCATCACAAGGGGGAAGAACAATAATAATTATATATTAAGTAACTAGTCAACTGACTGGGGGGTATCGACATTGCTTCTATCTTTCAAGTGAATCTGCATTCAAGCACCTCACATATAGAATTCAAACTTTGTAAAAAATAATTTACACTCGTATATTGATATTTGATGCAATTTTACATGTGCATGGGAGTCTTAATTGGACTACGTAATCTGCATAGTTAATGAGGCTTTTTTATGTCGTGCCTAATGTTGAGATAATATTAATATTAAAAACTTAGTAATGTTTTATGAAAATAAAAAAACAGCAAAATCTCTGTTGGCGACGTAATAAGACAAGCTAAGAATTAATGTTGGCTCTTTCAGTCATCTCTGCCTTGACTATGCGAGGTGGCAAATTAAGTCAGCATTAGTTGCACAAGACATTCAAACTTCGAATAATCAGGCATTCAGCTCTATATTCTGAGTTTTAACCAGCTGTTTCCTATCACCCTCAACTGCGAAATGACATCCGAAACGACTTGTTCCTGTAGTGGAACCATGTAATAAATGCCTGTGTTAGTCCGACCTTAGCTCAGATGGAAGAGCCAAAGGATTATAGGCTTTGGCTAGGTCCTTTGGTCGCTGGTTCAAATCCAGCAGGTCGGGGTCTGTATTGATTTTCTGGCATGGGATGGGTCAAATTTGTGACATGGTTTATGTTCTTGCTCTGATTTCTTTCCTACTGCTAAAGAATAGGCTCTTAGTATGTGATCAAGAGCATGTGTAATACTCACCGTTTATAGAAGTAAATAAAAAGATTAACGTGGTACTCTAGGAAACTGCATTGCTTTCGAAGTATCAGCTAACCATATGTAATTTTAAGTGGGACTGAGCCTTGTGTGGCTTCTTGATAGATTTAATGTGTACTATTTCTGCCCTTATTGAACTCAGAGACTTATGGCAAAAGCTTTTTATTTCCACAGTCGATCAGAATAGTTCCAAGTATTCTCAACTGTACATTCCGTATTGTAGTGCATGTTTTGATTTGCTTTCTTGTCATGCAATGTATTGTTGCTCGCCTTGACCCCAGAACTGGGTTAGCTAAGCTGCTGATCCTTGGTAATGTAATCTGATATAGATAGTGAAGGGTTTAGAGCTTACAAACTCATTTTTTTTTTTTTTTTTTTTTTTTTTTTATCATTTTCTTCAAAAACTTGGTTAGGTGAGAAATTACTATGCTCTGGAGCTGGGACTTGGCCATTTAGAAAAAGTAAAAGCGAAAATCATAACTGAAGTTGGAATATCAGCCAAGATTACTATTCATTATTTTAATTGTTTGTATTGAAGTGTTTTATAAATTTTCAAAAAAATTCACGTGAATTTAATGTTATATAGTTCGTTGTCCAAATTTTTAATTTACATTAATATTTAAGTTATTTTCTATTTTGAAAATATTAATTACTATATTTATTTAATTTTCTCGTATAATTATGATTGAAATGTTTTCAATATATTAGCACAAAATGGTGATCGTTAATTGTTGTAAACCTTATCAAAGATAAGTTGTGTAAATGATTCCTGATAATGAATGATGTTTTTTGCCTCACCCCCTTAAGGTCTCATTAAAATTGGAAAAAGTAGTAGGTCACCCTTTGCCAATTAATTTTATTATCTAACAAACTCATTAACTAATTTTTACTTCAAAATTCAAATAACCCCGTCGAGAATCAAAAAAAAAAAAAAAAAAATCTTTTTGACCCTGAATGAGAATTTTCTTTTACTTTTTGGTTTTAAAAACAGCACAAATTTTTTGGCTAAGGATTTAGGAGAGTTAATTTCTAATTTTTTTAATTAATTTATCCATATCTCTGACTTGAGGTTGACAAAATAAGGAGCAATAAGTGGTAGTGATGTATTAGATGCGGTAGGGAGTAGGATATATAGGAAGAAACTGCTGAAAGATTAGTGCCTAGTGCGGAGTAATGGGCGGCGAAGAGAGGCGGTTGCCGAGTTGGATTGGATTCGACTCATTCATGTATTGGAGTATAAACAAAGTGCAGAGCATTCACAATTTGACACATACATACACAGGCGCGAGAGTTTAGTATTTCGAAAAGACAAAAGGAAAAGATTAAGAAATGCAAAAGACCAATGGTGGGGTGGAATAGCATTACTAATTCACTAGTATCTAAGTATATATATCTATTATCTACTACTAGTACGTGTTTGACGTAGGTAGTCGGTAGAGGCAGCTGCAAATGCAAAATGCAAAATGCAAAATGCAAATGCAAATGGGAAGGAAGAAAAGCGGATTTTGAGAGAGAAGAAAGGGTGAGACTGCGCGCGCGCGCGAGAGAGAGAAAGAGAGAGAGAGAGAGTGAGAGAGTGAGAGAGTGAGAGAGTGAGAGAGAGAGTGAGAGAGTGAGAGAGTGAGAGAGTGAGAGAGTGAGTGAGAGATTGCTTTCGTGCTTTGGTTTGGGGAAAAGATAAAGCGAAAGATAAAAGCGAGGGTATTTTAGTAAGATTAACGTCAGCCGACTCAGGCCCATGATTTACTTTTTTATTTTTTAATTGTTTCTGTTTTCCCTTTGGTAGTACGAACCGGTCTCACGGTCTGGAAGACTGGAAGTGGAAGCAGGCAGAGGAAGCCAAAAAGGTCGTCCCCTCCGAGCCTCGAACCTCGCGGCTCGTCGCATCTTTACGCGATTATTGCTTGCTTGTTTGTTTGTTTGATGCTTCCTTCCTCGGAAAGCAGGAGAAGAAATTAAGCAGGAGGAGAAAGCGCAGTAGAAGAAAGCAGACGAGGCCGAGGGAGAGAGGAACAGACAGCTGAGTCAGTGGACAGCGAACGAGCGAGCAGGCAGAGCACAGGCACAGCGCAGAGCAGACTCGGGTGCGCGCGCGCTCTCACCCGGCAAAAGATCAATCAAAGTCAAGGGATCTCAATTCCCAGAAAGAAAGAAAAAGCCAAGGAAAAACATGATACAAAGTAGTACTTGCTTTCTCCTCTCAAGTCTCTCACCCTCCCAGTCAGAACTCAGGACTCGGTCGGTACTCATGTGTAGAGTTTGAAGAACAAGTGTAGAGACAACACACACACACACACACACTCCCTGCTTTCTTCGTTCATTGGAATGGAAACCCTCGCGAGAGCGGGAGGGGGAGCGACCCGACTCTTCTCATCCTCTCTCTCTCCCTAACTCTCTTCCTTGGGACGAATCCAGGATCGGAGAGAAGACTTTACAAAAATGATTATTTTTTAATTGAAACAGTGGGATCGATCGATAGAAAATTAGAAATTAGAATAGATACACATACACGGTTACACACTATAAAGACTATCTATGGTATAGGAGACACAGGGTGAGAGAAAAATAGAGAGAGAGAGAGAGAGAGAGAGAGAGAGAGAGAGAGAGAGTCTCCGACGGTCAGAGTCTATTGTTGGCATTGTTGCTCGCTTCCTCGCTCCCTCGCTCCCTCGCTCGCGAGGTTCCTCCTTCCGCTTCCTCATTTCCTCCTCCGCTTCTTTCTCGCGTTTTCTACTTCACTGTTTCCATCCATCCCTGCCTTTCTCTACCTGCTGCTAACCAAAGTTCCACAAGAACGCCACCCATGATACTACTTTGCTTCTAGTTTATGACTTCCCTCTTTTGCTTTTTGGTCTTCGCTCTCTCGTAATTCCAGATCTGTCTTCCTCTCACCTCAAAATCCTTCTTATTTCTCCCCTTCCAATAAAATCTCTACCCCTCGGTTCTCTTTCAAGCTAGAAAATGTGACAAACTTTCCCGGAAAAAATGGTTGGAAATGGAGGAGCAAGTAGCACTCGGAACGGTGGCGCGTCCATTACCGCTGCCGCCACCGCCATCGGCTCCGCTGATACCAGATTTCGCCCCCCGGAAAGGGTATGTCTCTTTACTTTCCCCCTCTATATTATTTTCATAATCATTCCTCTCTTCACAACACCAAACCTACACTCCCTCCTCACTATTCTTCTCTCTCCTCTAGATCTACTGCATCCTCCCAAGATTTTCAATATCTCTCTTTCTTAAGAGTTTCTTAACCTCTAATTTCACTTCAAAACTGCTAATTTCGATGAAAGAAGTTCTCAAGCTTGTTCAATATCTGATGCTATTTGGGACCTGGATATTTAAATCCTTCGGTTTGACTATGAAGTTGCAGACAGTTGAATTGTATCAACCAGTGATCCCATTGCCCTCGCGTCCATGAAGAGTAAAACTCAGCACGAAATCGTGTTTTATAAAATTTAGATTTTTCGGAAATCTGCTTCCTAGGATTTCCGTTTCAACTTTTCCCGGTAGCCGAGCTTCAAGTCTTAGATTTTTTCTTCGCCATAACACTCAACTGATATCCTTCTTGCATTCTTAGGTTTCTACGATCTATAGTTGCTTATCCTGGTCCTCGATATTTTATCTAGTTCTTTACCATGCCCTCGAACAATAGGAGCATGTGGAATTGTGGATATTCCCACTCCGCCACTACCCCAGAACCAGACCTTGTGTGCCTATAGGTGAAGTACCCTCCTTTCCTGGTGAATGACAATTCACTTATGATGACATCAGTTGCTCGTCCCAGTCTTTCCCCTTGCCTTTCGTGTTGACGGTGGCAAAGAAGCATAGCGTCAAATTGGAACAGTTAGGGAGCACTTTATAGATTTTGCCTAATATGATTGAATATGACCTAACCAACGAATAAGATCTGTTAATGATACTGGATGGTATATGTAATTTTGCTTTTTGACTGTTGTATGTAGTTTTCCTTATTGACTCTTTTCATTTCCATGTCAAGACAGCTAGTTTGTTAATATTATTTCTGTGGTTTCGTAATTTGATTTCTGTCCTTGTCCACTGCTTGTTTCTTTCTTCAAGGCAACCATGGTTAATCCCTCCAGCACATTAATGCTAGTAACTATCTACTGGTTTATTGTACCTCGAGGAGATTTTGAACTATATTCATATGGGAGGGAGTAAAAAGTGGTTGGGTTACAAAGATAATTCCATTTATTAAACCACCAACAGAAGTTGTATGGCATATTAAACATGGATGTTTTTTTTTTAAAAAAAAGAAAAAAAAAGAGGAAGACGTATCATCATCCCCACTCAAGTTGATGATCATTGTGTCTATCTGAGGCCATCTATTAGACCATTATAGGTGGTGGTTTGGATTCTATAGTCTTTGTTAGGTTAGTGATTTTCAAGAACCTGCTCTCACAGACTGCTTGATAAACTTTATGTGGCTTTTCTTTTTAAATTCTTTACGTACCATTCGGAATGCCGTAGCTATTTGTTTAACCTGTTAGATGTTGAAACCTCAGAGAACCTGTGTCAGGTTAAACAAATTATTGTGCTCATCTCTTCAGCCATATAAGTATCCAAGACCTTATTTTCTGCGTGATGTTGCCCTAATGTATGGCCTGGAATACGACGAAACAGGACTGTCTGCCTAGTATTATCTATGATTCTTCGGATTCATCTAGTTCCTATAAGAGCATTATGTTGCTGCTGCATCAAGGTAGTGAGTTGAAGCCTCTTAATCAGGCAATCAGGCTGCAGGATCTCATTTTTTTTTAATTTTTTCAAATGGTAACATTTCACTGATTGTAAAACTAAATGGATTATGGTCAATGAATTCCATCAAAATCAAATCATTGAGTTCTATTGTGCAATTTCTTTAAAAGTAAAAAATAAAAAAATAAAAAACTTCTAACTATGACTGGACCTTGATGTGTCATTGTGGATAATCTCATGCGTTCTCACTTGCATAACATTCTGATAATTCTGTTGTCATTCTTCAATTGGATTAGTGTATAAGGTGCATTTTCAATTTGACTCAAGAATATATTTTTTTGAAAGTGGTGACTCAAGAATATGTATCTGTCTATGTTTTGCAGCAGAGGAGATGGGGAGGTTGTTTGGCTCATTTATCTTGCTTTGGATATCAAAAAAGGGGAAAGCGTATAGTTCCAGCAACTCGTATTCCCGATGGAAGTCCATCAGCTAACCGTGCTAATGGACCTCAACCTACTGGATTGCCAAACCAAACTACAACAATAACCCCATCACTTCTTGCCCCACCTTCCTCACCAGCTTCATTTACAAATTCTGCTCTCCCTTCTACAGCTCAATCTCCTAGTTGTTTTTTGTCAATGTCTGCTAACTCACCTGGCGGTCCATCAAACATGTTTGCCACAGGTCCATACGCCCATGAGACGCAGTTAGTCTCCCCTCCTGTTTTCTCAACTTTTACTACTGAGCCATCTACTGCTCCACTCACACCACCACCAGAACTGGCTCATCTTACCACACCTTCTTCCCCAGATGTTCCTTTTGCACAGTTCCTATCTTCCTCTGTGGATCTCAAAACCAGTGGAAAAGAAAATGGTATTCCCTTCATGTCATCCAGTTATGCAGGTGCCACTGACCTTCAAGCAACTTATCCGCTTTATCCCGGAAGCCCTGCTAGCAGTCTTATTTCACCCATGTCTGGAACCTCTGGTGATGGGTTGTCTTCATCTTTCCATGATAATGAGTTTCCTGGACAATGGGGTGCATCGGTGTCTGGTCACGATACTCCATATCCTAGAAATAGATCGTCTAAGTTATTTGCTCTTGATTCTGCCTCGTCCAACAATTTCATGCTTTCTCAAGATTCTAGTTTCTTCTGCCCTGCAACCTCAGCTCAGTTTTATCTGGACCAAGCTCAACAGACATATCCAGCTTATGCTCATTGTGGCGGCAGGTTGAGTCTTTCCCGAGAATCAGATGCTTACTCAAATGGCGGGAATACACACCAAGGTAGACACAGCAAAGCTTGCATAGCAGATGCAGAGGAGATAGAAGCCTACAGAGCTTCCTTTGGGTTCAGTGCAGATGAAATTATCACTACTCCCCAGTATGTAGAGATCTCAGATGTGATGGATGACTCCTTTACGATGACCCCTTTTCCCTCCAACAACCCATCAGTTGAGGAACGCTTGTCATCTGATATGACGGTTGATGGAGAAAAGATGACGAAGTTGGGGGCAGCTCAATCTAACTCGTTCAATACAAAAGACGGAATTTTAGAAACATCTAACTGTGTGAAAGTTGATAAAGAAGAGGCAAAATCGCTTGCTGATGCCTGCTATGCGTCTAAAGGTAGTAAGTTTGTTTCTAATGTCAGAAATACTTCCCAAAAAGAATATCAGGACATAAATAAATAGATTTTGATTGATTTTTATGTTATCTGATTTCCCATACGAGTTTGTGGTTCCCATATCAGGACAATTTGGTTTAAAATATCTTAAAACAGACAAAGAAAGTCTGTGTCTTCGGTTGTTAATTCACTTATTCTGTAATACCAGTACTTTGCCTAAGGTTCTGCAGTATATTAGACTTTTTAATTCCTTTTTCTGTTCATACAATTGACAATTGAATTTTGTGTTCAATAGGTCCCGAGTCAACCAAGAATGATTCCAGCATGGATCTTAGGGTAAGCGAGGCGGATCTCATATCTAAAATTGGGGACATCAAGATCAAGAGAAGTCGGTCATCTGGGCTATCAATGTCTGATGCAGAAATTGACTATAGGAAGGGGAGAAGCAGAAGGGAAGGCAATAGAGATCTTGTTTGGTGTTAGTTTTTTGCTAAAAAGATGGTATGCCGGCCTTATTGTACTAATTTAAACGTTACTTTTGTTGTCATACTGAGATGTTGATTACCTATTTGGCTGTTTTGTCTGAGTGCTAAAAGTGTTCTAACCCCACATCTGTTGTCCGAGAACACCTTGGCTGTGTTGCAATTGCCAGTTGTCTGTTGATATATGATACCTTCTGATTAAAATCTTTGTATTTTCTATTTCAAAAAAAAAAAAAAAAATCTTTGTATTTGGCATAATAGTCTGAATATTTTTTTACTGATTTTTCTGGTACCTGGTAGATTAATTTTGGTCAGATAAACCTTGAATGGTTGTTCGTGGTATGGAAAGTTGGGACCTGGAAATTGCTTCTCTTTGCTTTTTCTTGTTTCTCCTGAAGAACTTCACTGGAGAGGGCCTTCTGTATTTGTTTAATATCAAGTGGAAAGGGTTCCGTCTCCATGGTGATTTGTTGAAGCACGTAAGAGAGAAAGACGAAAAGCAAATCACGGGGCTCAGGTTCAGCTTCCACTGCACAACCAAAACTACTTACAGAAAAGATCCACGAACCTGATCATCTTAACCACTTTCAGTTTGATGACTTTCCAGCTTCCCCTGTGCGATCGAAAACTACTAACAGAGACGACCGCTAAACCGATCAGCTTTAACTTAACTAGAATTACAGATATCTAGTTTATCCATCTTAAGAACGTGTTATTAAACTCTAATTTGTAAGCGTACAGTCAATCCATGGTCCGGCAGCCAAATATGGTGTTACTCATGTAATTAACGTAGGTTTTAGATAATATATACACAAACTTTCTCTGCGGCTTTTTGTTCTCTTTCGTCTCATCACTCTTATTTACTGATTCCCATTTTTCTCTTCTGATTCGTGATCATATTTGTTTGTTTCTCCACAAATTGGACTATGTCGTCCAAAGGTGATATATAGAAGGAGATTTAATGAATGTTATGAAATGGAGACAGGAGGAAGCTATGTGTAGAAAAATATATGGGAGATAACAAAAAATCAAAATGTAATTTGGCAACAATGTTTTTAGATCTCTAAATGTGTACTTTATTATTTTATTTTATAAATAAATACATTTTAAACCTTTTAACAAAATAAAAATCTCTAAAAAATTGAAAATTTCTTTTCTTTCTTTTGACGGTTTGCGTGCCGTCCCGTTTCGTTCCTCCGCTGTACTTTTTTCTTCTCCGTTCTTGAAATTAACAAGTGGGAAGTTAATTAGAAGGTAGTAGAGGCGCTCTGCTCAACCCGCGGATTGAATTTGACCACCTCCTTCCATCATTAAACTTTTGATGGTAACATTTCCCGCTAGAATTTCTGATGCCAAACTCCTAGCTGCCCACCACAACATTAACCCTCTTCCCCCTTCGACCTCACGTCGGAGCGCCAAGATGGCAGACAAGCAGCTGATCGTCGTCGTCGAGGGCACCGCAGCCGTCGGACCTTTCTGGCACTCCATCGTTTCGGATTATCTCGACAAGATCATCAGGTTATACTACTTGATTGTAGTCTTTTTCCCCTTCTTCCTTTGTTCAGGACCCGACCTCTTAAAGGTTTCCATTAGTCGCCAATTTTTTGTTGAGAATTGGACAGAAGGTGATAAATCGCTCGTTAGGGATAAATTCGGTACTTGTCATCGAGAGTTCCTATGAATTGAATTGAATTGAATTGCTTCACTTTTACTTTTTCTATTGTTTCCCAGCTCCCTAACCGGGAAATATGGAGATTTATCCTGATCAATCCGTTCGTTAGGAACTAATCCGATCAAATGATATAGGGTCTAAGAATTCTGGCCCACTCAATTACTGCTCAATCCACAAGACCGTGCAAACGTAACTCCTGTATATTTTTCCATTTCGATATCCGCATGTATTCAGAACAATCTGCTAACTGTTCCTTTGGTGGTTTTAATCGAGCAGGCTTGTGGCTGTGACATTCTTCTCAAGTGTTTCAATTCTCAATTCAAAAACCTTTTTTTATGATCCAATAGCTACATCAGTTCCTTTCCTTCTCATTAACTTGTTGGCCCAGTACTTTTGCAGCATTAGTTGTTGAAGAATCACAAATTGTTTTTCTGTGGAAGTTGATTTAACCGGGAACACAATTGAAATACAGAAATATATCTCCTTCAGACTAGTTATAACCTTTTGGATTTTACTTATACTTTGGGGTTTTAAAATTTTAAATACTTGTAGGTTTTTAATCGACCACTTCTTTTTTGTAAGAAGAAAGTTCGTTCCTCTGGTGTAATTTTTTTTTTAATGATAAAATAAAATATCATGATTATAGTTTTGATTTTCTTTGCTTCCAATGTGAGAAAATATCTTTTTCAAGTCCCAATTTTATTTTATTATCCAGAGCGTGTTTATCCATTCCAATGGCTAATTCCCCCTCCTATCGTGTTGCCATTGTTTCAGAAGGTCTGTAATTTTAATTTTTTAATTTTTATTTTTTATCATCCCATGTATTGCATTAAATTTTTGCATGTGATTACGGTCCAAAGCATTCAAATTTTCCTAACTGTGTTATGTAACAAAGCAATCTAGCATCCATTACATATTTGCTGGTTAAGTGAGACTTGCCTGTATAAATTTAAAATTTTTGAGTTTTTAGGGTGTTCTATTTATCTCTCTTACTCTCTCTCTCTCTCTCTCTCTCTCTATATATATATATATATATATATATATATATATATACATACACGTGTGTGTGTGTGTGAGAGAGAGAGAGGGAGAGGGAGTGGGAGAAGTCTTTGGTTGAAGTTGTTTTTACCTTTTTTATTTAACTGAATGAATGCTTTAAAAAAAAACAGTTGGAGTCTATTAGGTCTTTGGTTCAATGTCCAAGTGAAGGGTTTTCTTGTATAATATATCAGGGTTGAATCTCCCAGAGAAATGGTTAAACATTTATACGAAAATTTGAAGTTTCTGCTGCTGCTATTATGTAGTTATCCATCAACAATTACTTGTTTAGTGTTTTGGACCATTTGGTAGCAAATTATTTCTTTTGCTATTTCTGTTGCTTGCTCTAAACATAAAGTGGTATTTATGCAGGTGTTTTTGTGGAAATGAGGTGGCTGGGCAGGTATATTCATCTTGTAAACATTAAATCTGACATCTGCTGTTATTTAACTGGAGTATGTGGTGGTTCTGTCATTTAGCAGCTAGGCCATGGCATTGCATAATGAAGTATTAACTTGTCATTTCTAAATCTTTTGATAATCCCATATTCAAACGAAAAAAAGGAAAAGATACCATATTGGGATACACCGCAACAGCTGGTAAAAATGTGGCAAATATAGTATCATCTCTAATTAATGTTGATTTTTATTTTAATAAAGGGATGTAAGGGTACAAGCGTGATGAAATACCAAAAGAGAAGTGTGAAAACTCTAAAAGTGAGTAACAGCAAGAAGTTGATAACATAGATCCATCTGAAGTTTCCTGATTGATTTGTTACTCATTTCTGTGTAATCAGTTCAACAAATCATTTCTGATTTCTCTTTCAGAAGTAATATTTTTTAATTTAATTGGCTTTTATGACTAGAATATTAAGAAAGTTCCTTTCTGATGTCTAAACTGATCCAAGAGCTGGCTATTGTAATTCCTTTTCTGCAGAAGCATTCTAGTGCAAATTCTGAGCTCTCTTTGGTTGTATTTAATGCACATGGACCTTATAGTGGTACTTCTTCTTTCTATTGTTCTTTTCCTGCTATTCTTTTATTCTTAATGTATCATTCACCTCCATCAGTTTATTTTCATGTACAGCTTTTTTAGTACAAAGAAGTGGTTGGACAAAGGACATGGATATCTTCTTTCATTGGCTTTCTAGTATTCCATTTACAGGAGGTGGTTTTGGTGAAGTAGCCATTGCAGAAGGGCTAGCTGAAGCACTGATGGTGTGTGGTCTGCTATTTCCTTATTCAACTTTTGGTTGACATCTTATTCTTATTCATATTATTTCCTGTACAAGGAAAAACACGACTCATTTTAAGATTTAATTCTGCTGGTTGTTTTAATCAATATTGTTGTAGACCATTGGTCTTTCTTTTGCAGTTAGACGTGAAACAGCTAACCTTTGAGGAGAGCATATGCTGAGAAGAATTTGATAATATAATAACTTAGATACAGTGAAGAAGTATCTTTACTTGCCTATTGATTATGTTCAAAATTTATGATAAAATTGATAAAAGGAACACAGAGCAGTAATTAGGAAACAGTGTACGGAATAACTTATTCCATTTCTTTTGCATACTGTTTACACCCCTATTGGTGGGATATGATTTTTTTTTTTTCTTGTTTTTCCTTGTGAAAAAGAGTTTTTTGATTCATAATTGAGCTCTACTATAATCATCGTTTCGTGCAAGGTAGTTTTTCTTGATGATTCTTGTGTTCTGGGCTTGTTTACAGTTGCAATGTGCTCCCGCTTAGTTTTTCTATATGCCAGAGGATAAGTAAATTGTGTACTCTCTCTCTCTCTGTCTCTAATAATTTGCTATTTCCTTTTTAGATGTTCTCCTTTGGTGGTAACCAGAGTCAACAGAATGCTGATGCACAAAAACATTGTATACTTGTTGCTGCAAGCAATCCTTTTGCATTACCTTCTCCTGTGTGTCTTCCACCAGCGCAAAACCTGGAGCAGAAAGAAAGCTCAGATGTGCAAAGAGAAAGCTCTCTTTCTGATGCCGAGACTGTGGCAAAGTCTTTTTCACAGGTTGCTAATGCTTACGGTCATCACCTCTTTCTTTTGGTAGTCAAATACTATAATTCATGTACCTATCATCATTAAGCAACCGTCTCTCAAATTTTACTGACCAAGTATTTGTTAGCATCTTGAAAGCTGACTGACCTTTTCTTTAAGTTTTGTTTTTTATTTATTTTTTATCTTCTTAGAAGTGAATGGATAAAATTGAAAAGGAAAAAATGAAGAGATTTTTTGACTATTTGGTGTGAGTCAGTGCTCGAGAGCGTAGATATATAGCTGGATTTACTGTATCCTGTCTATTGCCTAGATACAAAATTACCCTTTTTGCCAAAAAATAGATATGTAGTCAGTTACATGTTCATATATCTTATATATATCTGGATATAGGTCATATATCTTATTTGTACTCAATGTGTATTTTCTTTATTATTGTCTGGAGATATTATCTTAAAACAGTTATTTTGTTGCATGCAGCTTTTTGTCTCTCTCTCTGTTATTTCGCCAAAGCAACTTCCAAAGCTAAGAGCAATATACGTTGCGGTATGCATAGATCTTCATGGTGATTCTGACTTTTTAACTTATGCATGTTGGTTTGATGGGATTGTGTGTTGCTAAGTGTATATTCTTTTATTATTCTTTTCTTTGATTTAAACCTAGAGTGGACTAGCCAATTGAACAAGACACTATTGGATCAGTCAGTGAGGAAACCCCAAAAGTTGAACAAGACACTATTAAAAAAAAAAAAAAAAAAACTGGCTGATTTTTACAATCTTAGCCCCCCTTGCAGCCAGGAGGAAGAGGGGGAGAGGAAGGGGTTGGAGAGGGCAAGGGTCGGTTGCGCTTCCCCCTTTTTGCAGTTTAGGGAGGGAGGGGGGGTTGGTAAGGGCATTGGTGTAAGCACTGGATTTTTTGTGGTTGAAGTGGACCTTCCCCTTTTTTACCTACTCAATTGCCCCGATGCTATTGAGAAGTGGATGGGCCCAACTCTGAGAATTCTAGAAAAGGTTCAACATTTTTTCCTTGAAATTGGGGTTTTGGAATATTATAATTTTTTTTTTTATTTGTTGGTCATATATAAGTTTTGGCCACAAAATGTTATTGGTTACGTACCTTTGTCTTTTTGTCCATGTCTGGCACAAAATTTACCCACGGAAGTTATCCAGTTCAAAAGATCTAATTGTTTTGGGGAAATCTAGGCATAAATTATTATTAAAATTTCTGATGCAACAAATTATGTGGTAGCTCTCAAGGAACAAGCAGAGACTGACCAAATAGCAGGCTACAGAAAAGAATAAAAAAAAAAAAAAAAGAGGAGCAGTTCTTGACTTATGGTATATGGACAAGCCGTGCAAGGTCTGCAAAGTCATCTAGAAAATCTATAAACACTATGGAGAGTTTCATCTCACTTCTCTTGAGCCATCGAGACCCTTTCATTGTTGATGGATCTAAGGAAGACAAGGAGGCTTAACCTGCTTGAGGGCTCGTAATTGGTCCAATCTGAATCAACTATTCCAAGGAAGACAGAATATACTTTATGCTTGTTATCCTTATCACATAACTAGGGATGGTCATGGTCGGGTTTTTGAAAACCTAAACGCAACCCTGAAGAAAAATCAGAACGAGATTGTAAAACCAAGCCCGTATCCACCTTATTCTATTTCCCTCAACCCCATCGTTGCCCTAACCCTGTCTCGTACTCGTATCCCAACCCATCCCTGTCCCATCCTTGTTTCCTTGTCCCTGCAAGTTGGGTCTCTTGGAAATCTGTCCTCCATCTGAAAGTTGGTGGTTGTTTCCCTGTTTTGTCCTTGGCATCTGGTGTATAAGACAGAAACCCATCCCCGGGTTCTTTCTGGTTGGATTGGATTCGCATGAAAACCCGATCGAATGCCTATGACTAACACAATCACTCACCTATCATAACCCTTTTCCCAATTGGCTCAAGGAATATTAAAATAGCTTTGGTGTTTATTTTGAGTGCGTGCATAAGGTGCAGTTCTTTTCTTGTTTTCTTTTTTCCATTAAGAGCAAAGTTTTTTGCCATTTTCTTATTTGTCTATGGTGATTTTGAGGTTTCATTTCTTTTCCTATATTCTATTTGACATGGTTAACAACACAGGGAAAGCGTAATCCTCGAGCTACAGATCCCGCAATTGATAATGTCAAACATCCTCAGTTCCTTGTTTTACTTTCGGAGAATTTTATAGAGGCTCGTGCGACTCTGAGTAGAACTGGAATCACAAACTTGACATCAAATCAGAGTCCAGTTAAGATGGATCAGGGTGGTGCTCCTATATCTGGCCCACCACCTACTTCAATCACTTCAGGTTTTTTAGTTTCCAGCTCAATATTTCTAACATTTGCCCTGACTGACGTACTCATCATGTCTGAACTGTTTGCTTACTTTGTGTTTTTTTTGGCAAAAAGATGAGCTTGGCTTGTTTGATGTTTGGTATTGTTGTCATATTCTTTGTGTTTTTGCTTCTTTTATCTTTCCTTAAGAATGTCATATTTGGTCATGCTGGTTTTGAGGTAAAGGAATTGTCATACTGTGTGGTTCTGTTTCAGTGAATGGACCTATGGCTACTAGGCAGCCTGTTTCCGTTGGCAATATTCCCACTGCCACTGTAAAAGTGGTAAGATCGTACTGTCTCATATGTTCAGCTTGACATCCTGGTTCAATAGACATGAGAAAAACACCTATGCATCATTGCAGCATGGGTGGATTGACCAAGAGAACATGTGACTGCTAACTTCATCTTGTCTTGTTCAGGAACCTGTCACCGTTAGCTCTGTAGTTCCTGGGCCTGTTTTTTCACATCTACCAGCACAAGGGGCTGCGCAAGGAGTTACAAATTTTCAGACTTCTTCACCATCTCCTACCCCTCAAGAGATGGTCACTACCAGTGACAATGTGCAGGATTATAAGCCATTGGTTAGTGGTATGCCACAGCCAATTCGACCTTCAGGTCCTGCAGCAGCAAATGTAAGCATCCTAAACAACCCACAAGTTCGCCAAGTCATAAGCTCTGCCTCTCTCACAGCAAGTTCTATTGGCCTTCAAACAATTGGTGGTACATCAATGGCAATGCATATGTCAAATATGATCTCCAGTGGGATGACGACATCTGCACTGCCTACTCAATCTGTATTCTCAACCGGGCAAGCAGGGTCAGGGGGACTGGTGGGAACCTCACAGGTTACACAGAATGCTACGCTTGGTTCATTTGCTTCTTCAGCTTCAAACACATCAGGAAATTCAAATCTTGGGATGCCAGCACCATTGGCTAATAATGTTCAAGGAGTTGGTGTGGCACAGGCAATACCAGCTATGAGTCAGTCAGTGCCTGGTATGGGGCAATCAATGCCAGGTATGGGCCAGTCAGTTCCTGGTATGATGTCCCAAGGAAATCTGGCGTCTGGTGCGCAAATAGGACAGAGTGGCCTAGGAATGAACCAAAATATGATGAGTGGTCTTGGTTCATCTGGTATCTCATCTGCAACTGGCACAATGATTCCTACTCCTGGAATGTCTCACCAAGCCGCAACAGGAATGCAACCTCTAAATGTCAGTAATGGATCTGCTCCGAACATGCCTTTGACACAGCACGCACCTGGAACTCTGCAGTCACAATCAAAGTATCTAAAAGTTTGGGAGGTACTTCTGTCTTCATTATTTTAAACTTTCCTTCTTTTATTTGTTAGTCGTTGATTCTGTTTTGAATGCTCTAAAGCACCATAAGCTGATTGAATATAAGTTCTCTGGGTGGTTTAAGCAATTGTTCAGTGGTCCCATAAGGAGTTTTAAATTAATTGGGCTAACTAATGAAAAATTCACTTTATTTGGAAAGTTATGGACTGTTCTTTGGTAACTATCTGATTTAGGAAGCTTCCTTGCAATTTCTGGAAATTGAAGCTTTCTTCATCCTTGATTTCTACTCATGCTAAACATCCTGTGAACTTTTTATTGAGGCTTCCTGATGTTTAGGAAAAGCTAAAGCTGTTGAACTTAAGTGTTGAGCTTCCTTTGAGCCAAAGCTGACTTCTAATCTTCTGAAACCATCGTTGCATTTGTCTTAAGTTTTATGTGATCTCTGGTGGCACTTCGGATGCTGCCTTCCATGGACCCCTTTTCTTGACTTCTATAGATATGTCCGGAGGCTTTGGCTTGATGTCCTTGCTTCTGTGATGGTCAAATTAGGTCTACTTTTTTCACATTAAATGTGTTTTCAAGGTAATGCTGCTCTCTGGGAGCGGCTGAGCCAAACCAGCTCGTGAGTGCTTAGAGTTGTGTTGGCTTGGCTCAGATCAGCTTGGTTTTTCTGGGCTTGAGTTAATTTCAAACTTTTGAGTTGAGCTTGCTAGCTGGAAATGTGCCCATCTGAACTATTATCGAGCTTTCAAGGTAACGGTGCACGTTTCAATTATTCATTTCTTCACGTCAAAACTCATTTCCAACTAAGATTCCGCTTCTAAACCCTAATAAATACTTATATAAAAATAATCCTGCACAACCAAACCTTATTGAGTTTTTGAAATTTCAGTAGCCAAAAAATGCTTTAGTCAGTGGTTTGAAATGATGAAGCGACAATACTACCGGACTTTCGAGAGTTCCTGAGGTAGTGGGCAAAACATGCTCTAGTCAGTGCTTTGAAATTTAAGAACGCTTGCTACTGGTTGCCTGAGAGTTCGAAGCCGCAGGCGGGGGGAAGGGGGGAAGTTGAGAGAAGGACAAGGAGGAATTGCTTGTGGTCTCAAACCTGTTGAGGTCTGTGCTTGTTGTAGCAAATACTGGACAGGAGGGAGTAGCGACTGCGACAAGGGGAAGCAAGTGTCCTCTGCATTGCCACCCTTTCTTCCTTTTCCCTCTCTTCTTCAGCTTCCTCATCTTTGTATACACCCCCCATTCTCTTTTCTGCAGGGAGAGTGAATTCCTCCCAGATTCTTCCCTATACATGAGAGAGAGAGATGCCCTGAGCATGGTGGTTATAGTTCGAGTAGATCTCCAACCCACTGTACTTTTACCATGCTTGGCTTGTTGCCACCCCTGCCGTTCTATGGGCATTTGTTTCTATTATTATTTTTGAATTTCATCTTTGAAATAATATCATTGATCTATTTTCTCCATAAAATTTTTGTGTGGAAAGAGTTTAAAAAGTTTCCTTTGTCTTATTATCAGAGGTTGGATTACTATATCATTAAATCTCTGACTTAGTTCACCTGTGTTCTCTTTCATATTTAATTTTTTGTTTTTTTCTTTATTTGTAAAATTATTTCTTGAAAAGTATGTTAATGTTTACTTTGTACTAAATTACTCTTGCAGGGTGCATTATCTGGACAAAGACAAGGGCAGCCTGTATTCATCTGTAAACTGGAAGTAAGTTGTTAATCATGCTTATTGAATTTAAGGCACTTTTTGATGAGGTCCGCATGTCTGCCAGATATTTGTTGCCTTGCAAAATGGTGAATGTAATATGTATAGTTATCTTTCCTTTCCTGGCAAAAGGTGGAATTTTTATTTCCATTCTTATCTTAGCCTTCTCCCTTCCGTCCCTTCCTCTCTGTGTACAATCATTCTCATCTTACCCTTTCTTTCTCGAACAGTTCTGAATTGTTTTGCTGTTAATGTGAAAAAGTCCTCTCCTCATTAGTGATTGTTGGCATTAACATTCCTTCTTGTCCCTTGTTTTAGGGTGTATGGGATGTTCAGTGTGCATTCTAGAACTGCTGAGATTATAGAAATGTTTAGGAACATTGAGGGAAAATTTTTGCAGACAATAGAAATATTTATGAATATTGAAGGAGAGACTGGAATGTTTTATTTGGGTGGTTCATATAGTCATGCTTGAGGGTCTTGGGCATTAGCTCAGTGGTCCCATGGGAGTTATTGCTCCGGGAGGTCGTGGGTTCGGGTCTCCACAGGAGCATTGGGAGTAAAATGTATTCACTTTCCTAAAAAAAAAAAAAAATATAGTCATGCTTGCGGTGTTATCTTGGTTCCTGTATTTGTCCTTATGGTTGCTTAATTTTACTTTTGTTACCCAGTCTAAAAAATCCCAGAATTGCTTCTTTGTTGTTTTCTTTTTTCCTCTCTATTAGTGTTCTCACCATGATGCTCTGCGTTCTGTACATTAAAATTAGCATTATGACTCTTTTCCTTAGTGACTGGCAGAGCACCTTTATTATGTTATAGCTGCATTAAACTCTATGACCATTGACTGGAGTTTGTTTACATCTGATGCAAATTTAAAATTATACTTCTGAAGATGACATCACTTTTTTTTCTATTTTGTCAGGGCTATAGGAATGTAACGGCATCTGAGGCGTGAGTTCTGATTGATCATAATTTTATAGATGATGCATGTTTGCTTTCTCATTGGTTGGTATTTTAATGAGGCAAAGTCTGTAATAGCTTTTAAGAAAAGGAAAAAGGGTAATATACTTTAATCTGGTTGAAGACAATCTGAACAGGAGTTTTTAAAAGTGAAGTGCAGTATTTTTTCTCCTTGCTTGAATTCATTAATATGTTCACTGAAATTTTTTCTGAAATATGCTTTTCACTACTGACTGTTGGTTGTTGGTTTTCTTATTCTCAAGATTTTTTCTTGTGTGATTTTCAAGTTAACTGTTTCTTTGACAAACTATGCTTCGGGTTGCTGATGAACTTTGCTGCTTGTAATATTTTCTCTCTTTGTTTCAGGATTGCTGCTGATTGGCCTGCTACAATGCAAATTGTTCGCCTCATCTCGCAGGATCACATGAATAACAAGTAATTCCTGTTTCCCTTCCTTGCAGTGAACCCTCACAATCTTTATTACTCTGACATTTTTTATTTATCATGAAAAATAGGCAATATGTTGGGAAGGCTGATTTCTTAGTTTTCCGAGCTTTAAATCAGCATGGTTTTCTTGGACAGCTGCAAGAAAAGAAGCTCGTGAGTGATGTCATTTCCCCATTTTTCTGTATTTTGAAAAAATCGGTGGACTAGAATTGGAACCTATTTTCTATTATAGCAATGTGCAGTCTGTAATTTCTTAATTAATCACAATTCTTGAAATGTTGGATTAGTGCCTTCTGTATGTTGCTAATCAGGTTACTGCCCGCGATATATGCATACTTGTTTTTTCATTTTGATCAGCTGAAATCAAAACTTTTGCCTGATTTTGAAGCTTTCGTTCACACATTCATTTGCTTTGCTCCAGTGTGCAGTTATCCAGCTACCTTCTCAGACGTTGCTGCTTTCAGTGTCTGATAAAGCCAGCCGCTTAATCGGCATGCTTTTCCCTGGTGTAAGTGGAGCTTAATCATTGTGTGTGTGGAATTTATTATTTGTTGTCGTCTCCAATAGAAACTACTTTTGGCATGAAAATTAAATTTGGCAAACTAAGGCTTGCCTTTTTCCTTCCCAGGATATGGTTGTGTTTAAGCCACAGTTATCTAGTCAACAACAGCAACAGCAACAACAATTACAAACGCAACAGCAGCAACAACAGCAACAACAACAGCAGCAGCAACAACAATTACAACAGCAACAACAACAATTACAACAACAGCAACAACAACAATTACAACAGCAGCAGCAACAATTGCAACAACAGCAACAACAACAACAGCATCAGCAAGCGCAACAACAGATGGTGGGTGCTGGTATGAGCCAGGCATTTGTTCAGGGACCTGGCAGGTCGCAGATGATGTCACAGACACAGTTGTCTTCTCAAGGCCCTTCGAACATGTCTGGGAGTGGATTTCTATCCTAACGAGCAGACCTTAATCAGACAAAGGCTTCAAGATTGTGCCTCGGTGTTCTTGGGAACATTCTCATTTCCTAATTTAGAGACTGAAATCTGAGTCTCGCATTTGTAAATACGCTTGTAATTGATCTTATGCAGGGGCGCTTTGCTTACAGATCAGAGGCGCGTTGTTCTTTATTTCATATAAATTAAGTTGTAGACCGATAGAGCAACTCTATGATCTATCGAGTAATGTAATGGAAGCATCTTGTTTATTTCCATCCTTATCTTGTATTGCTTATGTTGGATGGGGAAACTAGTGATACTTATGACAAAAATTGCTTTTAAATTTTCTTTTGAAAGAAGGAATTGGGGACTATGACTGAGGATTGTAAATGGGATCAGTCTAGATTTAATTCTCTTGTAATTTATATCCAATGATTTAAATTTCTGTTCGCCTTGTCTACTGTTTTGTCGCAGGATTTTTTACTGATTATATGTTGATGTGTATATCTGTTCTTATTTTCACATAAATTCTATGCTGGAGAATAAAAACATCCCTGTAATTCTATGCTGGAGAATAAAAACATCCCTGTAATTCTATGATGGAGAATAAAAACATCCCTGTAATTCTATGATGGAGAATAAAAACATCCCTGGAGAACGAAAAACTGAGACGTTATGTATTTTTACAAGTAAATTTTTTCCCGCCAATCTTTTATTTTTTGCTGCACTTCCAAACGAAATAAGTTCTTTAGTTCGTTTTCTTAATCTGATTTACTTAATTTGTATTTATTTTTGCTACCCAAAATTGTAATTTAAATAACTTGAGTAAATGTGATTTAATTTGATATTATAATTCTATATAAAAAAAAAAAAAAAAAACAGAATACGACTTTCATAAAAAATATAGTGAATATATTTATTTATTTAACCATTGGAGTGCCAAGGCGACGGGCTTCTTTGCTAGTCTAGTCTAACTAACAACGTTGAAAACCGGAAGAGTTTCGGAGAGCCTCTTGCCTTCCGGTGCTTCCCTTTGCTAACGTGATAGTGAGTTTTTGTGTCCTTCCCGACTGCTTCTCCTCATCCTTCTCTTGCCCATTCTCATTTCACGGTTTTCTACCGTGCCAGGAAGTCAACCTGCGATTTTCAGGTAGTTTTCTCGTGTTTTGTTGAAGATATTTTTTCTCAACATACAAATTTTTGCCCGTTGTCAGTCAACTGAAACACTCTTCACTGGCTCTTACTCTGTTTATCTTGCCCTCTCATCCAGCGACACACTATCCAGCGGCACTCATTATGTGCGATTTTCTACAACGCCTTCAAGCCAACCTGCCACTTTAGAATCAGTTTCAGTTTGTTTTGTAGTTTTATTAAAGGTTGTTCTTTAATGAAAAGATCATTGAATTTTTTTTCCTTTTTGATTAGAAATTTTCAGTATGAAGTACATTAGATGTCATGGAACTTTGTATGGGTTCTTAAATATATTAATACAGTGTTCAGTTATATCAATTACAGATATTGAGGAGGGCCCTTATTCTGTAGGTAGCATATAAATAATTTGCCTAAAGGTGATTTTTCAGAGAAAGAAACCAATAGATATTTAACCTTTCTTTAGCTTTTTATTACACAAATGGAAACTCGAGAAAGGAATCTAAATGTAGAAAGTGCCTCACCTACAGGAAAATTCATGTAGGCTACAACAGAAAACTTTTTGAGTTTCGAGAGGGCACAATTGTCCGTCTTTTGCACAGGCTATGTCTGCTATTTTGTTCAGGAATTAAACCTTTCCTTTTCCAGATAAGTAGAGGTAATCTGCATCCATTATCGATGACTTTTTTTTTATATAATAATTTCTTCATCATTGTTTTCATGATTTTCAGTGGTGGATCACTCACGTCCCTGCCCCTCATGTTTGTTGGTATGAACTCTTCTGGAAATGACTCTGAAACTGTTCATAGCAAGTCCGAGCTCCTCTGAAGCTGCTGTTATTTAAACACCCAAAGTCTAATCTGAGGAAGCATTATCCTACAAACTGCCAAGTATAGACATCAGCTCTTGCAATCTGCAGCTTCTCACCAGTGATATTTTATCCAAAGAGAACAGCAATCAAGTAACCCACTCCAGGTTGATCGGCTTTTACATTGAGGCCTTGGTCTCTGTCATTGAAACGTAAGACAATGGAAAGGGACGACATCAAGACATACTTTTCGTCTTCACAAAGACCAGAGTTTGACACTGCTGAGAAAAACAGTGAGCCTCCCACCCTGGTGGGTATGATTGTGGAGAAGGGATTCTCCACCGGCAAACAGCAGCAGACAGTGGGCCCTTCCTTGATGCCATGCCCTACAGTTCTTCCTTTTCCTTTGGCTCGCCATCGTTCCCACGGCCCTGTAAGTTTCTTATCTTCTTCATTCTTGTCATGTGTGAAATGAAAGGTCAATTAGCAAATTTAAACAGACATTTTGCTAGTTGTTCTCTTTCCAGCGATCTAATATCTGTTGCACAGCATTGGGCTCCTAAGGGCTGCCAGGTTGACGAAGAGGATGATGATGAAGATATTGATGTCACGGACTTTGAATTTGTTGCTGCTTTTGCAAATCCAGTGCGGAGGAAGCAAAAAAAGGGAATGGAGTTTAGCAGATGGAGGGAATTTGTTCCAAGTGACTCAGTTCTTCTGAGGCAAGAGAAAAACAGTTGTCCAGCTGCATTTAAATCTGATGAAAGAAAGAGAGAGGCGGCATTATCCGAAGATGAAACATCAAAGATGGGTGAAAATAGCAAGCCCCGGAAGACATTTAATCTCACTGACCGTGGGTCACTTATCAAGTCTAATGTGCTCAGTAGGGAAAGTGGGGAAATCACCGGTAGCTGCTCAACAGTAGGACTTTCTGACTCTTTCTCCAATGAGAAGCATGATAGCACAGACCCATTATATGTTCAAGTTACTCAAATAGATGAATGTATTACACATCCAATAGCTGGTTCTGACAAAACTGAAGAGTCTGGGGGACTAACTTTACCCTCCACGAGTGACATTGATGCTGAAAACCAGGCACTATTAGCAAACATGTCGCCTGAAGAGATTTCAGAAGCACAATCTGCGATAATGGAGAAAATGCGTCCTGGGATTGTGGAAATGCTAAAGAAGCGTGGTCGAAATAAGTTGGAGAATTTGAAAAAAGGCAGATCAGATGCAACTACAATGGAAAGATCTTGTATTGAGTACGATGAGAATCACTCCCGTGAAAATATAGTTGGTGTTCCTTCACAAGGTTCATCAACTTTGAAAGATGTTATTACAACTCCGAGTGGTCATCACTCTTCTGTTGTGGTAGGCATGAGAAATGCGGAGAAGAAATCGTCGAAGGCTGATGATAATGGTGGTCATGCTACTTCTCTCTCTGATGAGAGCTCACGGAAAGAATGGACGAGTAGAGTGGAGGCAGTTCGGACTCTAAGGTTTTCCTTGGATGGAAATCTTGTGGAAACTGATTCTGCTGAAGTATCTGGCAATGGTAAATACCAGGTTCTTCCCTTGGTATATGAAACATGTCCTATCTCTTCTCGCATAATGTAGTCCAATTTTATAGTGTTACTCTCATTGTTTCTTACATAATTCAGTCTCAATAGATACAATCTTACTTATATTGTTTGTTAAGTTCCTGAAAATTTAAGCAAGGTTTATTATTAATGTCTTAACGATTACATCTGTTACAGAGTACTCAGAATGATTCTTATGGATAATAATGTTTTCATTTGTTGTAATAGGTAATGATGTGGGGAATGTAGCAGAACGTGACTTTCTGAGAACAGAGGGAGTTCCAGAAGGTGCAGGATATACAATTAAAGAGGCAGTAGCTCTCATACGAAGTTTGGTATGTTTATTTATGTGCATGATTTTGTTATGTACTGCAGTTAGGTATATTGTCATTTAATTTGATTTGGATTATAAATTGTGCAATTCTCCATGTTATCATGACTTTTCTGCTGTTACCTGTGTATATGTGTTGAACATTAACGAGTAGCGTTTTGGGAGTGCAATTGTAGGAAACATTGCTTAGCTAGAGATTTTTTACTGCAAGTGTGTTTAGGCCTTGAAACCTGTGTTCCCTTGTTAATGAAGAATCAAAACCTAGATTATGTTCCTAATCTGGCACAGAATTTTAAGGTTGATCACGTTTACTATCTTGGTCAATCAATTTATCCTTATCGTACTCAACTGTAACTCTGTATCTGTATGCACATGTTCTGATCATTAATGAAATAATCGTGGAATTACCACTCTTACATGGTATCAGGCCAAACCCTAATTCTCTATTTGCTCTTTTCGTCCAATCTCCTCCATCCTCATGACTGATGGTGACTCTTCTGTTACTCCTACTGCTTCTGCCATGGCACAGCTTGTTTCTCCCTCTCGTGGCCTTTTCTTTGATCTTGGCACTGACCTTGGTCAATTTCACATGACTAGTTCCAACATCAAGCACCAATCAATAAAACTTGCATACATTCGATCTTAAATGTTTGAAGTAAAATTTCTCATTCTCCTTTTTTTGTTTTCTGAGATAGGTATTGTTTAGTTTGTAATCAAATTCCTTACTTGCATTTTCAGTTCTTTGTAGTTTGATTCCTTTTTTGTATTTTCAGATTCCAGGTCAACGGGTCTTAGCATTGCAGCTCCTCGCATCTGTGCTTGATAAGGCTTTGGTCAACTTGCAACAAAATAGTCTTGGGTGTAAAGCCAATAATGCTGTGCATAAAGAAGGATTTGTTGATTGGCAACCTGTCTGGGCATTTGCCCTCGGTCCAGAACCAGGGCTTACATTATCAGTCAGGTTATTTTAAAGTATCTATTAGTTCACTTTTGTTATGTTTAACATTTTTTACACTTTCACTCATTTCCTTCAATGTAAATAGCCAAAAGAAGCTGTATTTGAACTGAAAGAACCCTGCTGAGTATAGGTTGATGATGTATTCTAGATACCCTCACCGAAGTTGGCATCAGAAAACTCAGAAGAAAAATCTACTTAAATTTCTCTATTTTTTAGGACAATCTAATTTAATTTCTCTTCTTCAAGAAATGGCCCATTACCAACTGAAGATTTTCCGGCCATGGGTTTAAGATATACATTTCTTCAGAAAGGTCTTATGCGTGAAAAGGAGAAATAAACTTTTATAAGAGTGGCAAAGACCCCCTTCCATTCTGCATCTTTGTCTGGTGGTTCCATAGGTCTCTTTGTGATTTTGAAAGCCATTCAGTTATCTTCTATTGTAAATTGAAAAAGGCACTTATATGCTGTCTTCTAGTCTAAACTTGAACAAAACTGTGGCCAGAAGGCATTTGACAGGATTCGTTATCAGTTATTGGGCCAAAAGGCATCAATGAAGGAGGCCTTTGAATCAAACTCTGATATATTGGTTCTGTACTGAAAATAACCTTATGATGAGAAACTTGCAATTTGGACATAGTTTGTTTTATTTGCATGTCTTCGCTTTCTCTTGAGTTTATTATTAATAGCTGTGCTTGGCACAATTAATACTAGTATCACTGTAATTGTTTGAAGAATTATATCTCATTCTGTTCTGCACTTAATTGAGCTTTCTCACAGGATGGCATTGGATGATAACCACATTAATGTGGTTTTGGCATCTCTGAGAGTCATTCAGTGCATTCTCAGCTGCAATGCAAATGAAAGCTACTTCAATATTTCGGAGGTGCAATTTAAGTATCTTTATTGTTACTTATTTTCTTCTGGTGCCTGCCTGCTTTCACTAAGAGGCAGTAATTTTGTAAACTTTACTGTGCAAAGCTTTTCATTCTTAATGATTTTTCAACTAATGTTATCAATTTTTCAAATACATGACTTTGCTGACAGAAATTGCCAATTTATTCTGTGGGTGTCTACACGGCACCGGTATTTCGAAAAAGACCAGAGATAGATCATGGATTTCTTAGAGGTGGATACTGGAAATACAACACAAAACCATCAAACATACTTCCTCTTACAGATGACTGTACTGAAGACGACAATGAGGGAAAAGCTACTATTCAGGATGATATTGTTGTTGCTGGACAAGATGTTTGTGCAGGATTAGTGAGGATGGTACTACTCTCGAGATTACACTACCTTTTGGAGGTAAATATTTATGACTCAGTCAGCGTCACACCTTTGAACAGAAGTGCTCTTTTTTTGTGTGTATATGTGTGGTGAATGATGATGCAAAGCAGTTGTCTACCACATATTCCTTGGGTATAAATGGTTTTGTTCTCACAACTCCTTGATATGGAAGATTCCATCAATTTATTGTCGCTTTTCTGCTCCATTTTCCTTGGTGGTATTTGAGGTCCACTGCTTGGCAGACCTTGCTTTTGTTTTTCAAATAGGTGTATAAATGTGATACAGAATATCCGAAGTCTGTGAACATGAATTATTTAGAATAATGCTTGAAAAAGTTGGAGTTCACCATTTAAAAAAAAAAAGTTGGAGCTGAAACAGCCTCTTATGTTACTTGTTGGTCTCTCATGTTCAGAGATCCGAAAATTTCTCTGTTGTTTCTCTTCTTAAGGATTGAGTCAATCCCTTCTTTAAGGGACTCCTTCCACTTCTTGTTATTTTGCCTTTGGCCTCTTCTTAATATAATTTGTGCTGATCTTAACAAAACAATTGGTCATGCAGTTTTTAAATCCAAACAACATTTATTAGCTTTTGTGAGGATACTAAATTGTTATGCTTTTCAAGCTTTACGATTTTACACAAGTGCACTGCAACTGAGTTTGAAAATCCTATCAGAGTATCTTGGTAAGCTTACATATGTGTTTAAAAACTTACCATTGTGTCTTCTTGACTAGTAGTATAAAAGACTATCTAATTTTGTGGTTCCTAGGAGAACAACAGCTCCCCACTGTGAAAAGGGTGCATATGCTTGAGTGCTTGATTGAATGGGCCAATTTTTGGTAATGCATGGGGCTTTTATCTGCATCAAGTTTTTTAAAAAAACAAAGTTTTAAACTGGTTTTAAGTGTCTTGTCTTTTGTTCGAGTATAGCTTGCATCAAACTGATTAGCATATGGATTGAGTTTGGAGATCAAGTTCGCCTTATACTTTTGCGTTTGGTTTAGTGGACTGCTTGGATCAGAATCATTATATGATACTCTTTACATCTTACTTAGTGATTGTTGTTAGTTCAGATGGATCCTCCTCCTGCTTTGGAAGAATCTCTTCTTTCTGTGCTCATTGGAGTAGCTAGGCATTCTAAGGCATGCTCAGATGCTGTAATCAAGTGCCCAAGGCTTGTCGATACTGTAGCAAAGCGGGTTTCAAAGAAGGATATCAAGGAAATTTGTCCTTGGATGATAAAAGCAGTGACACTTCTGAAGGTAATTTCCTAGCCTAGCTTATCTAAGCTAGCAGTATTTGTTTTTTTTCTTCCCCTTTATGTTGAATGTTTTATGGAAATGTTCTAATAATTACTACTTTTCTGTAGTTTTCTTTTTTGAATACACCTTTCTTCTTCACTTAATTTATCTACCTTCATGTAGGTATTGGCACAATCAGATGAGAAGAATTGTGTGTATCTTGTTAGACATGGAATTTTCCAGGATACCATGTGGCATTTGTACAAATATGGTTTTTCTGTTGACAATTGGATGAAAACTGGAAGGGAACAATATAAACTTCAGTGTTCCTTGATAATTGAACAGTTAAGTTTCTGGAAAGTCTGCATTCAGTATGGGTATTGCATATCTTATTTCTCAGACTTTTTTCCTGCTATGTGTTTGTGGCTAAGTCCTCCATCATCGGATAAACTCATGGGTACTTCTCTGCATGAATATGCTTCTGTTGCAAGGCAAGCTTACATCACCCTCCATGCATTGGCCAGTAAGTTGCCTTATCTTCATTCTGAGGAGCATTTACCGGATCAAAATGATGGATTTGCTGACCATAATGCAAAGAGTTGGTCCTGGAGTCATGTGCCTCCAATGGTTGAGTTAGCTCGGAAATGGTTATCCTTAGAGGATAATCCATACTTATTGTCAGTGTTAAATCAGAGATTTGAGACAACCCCATCCCAAAATTCCTCCTCTGGCTGTCTACTCTGGGTGATTTCAGCTGTCCTGCACATGCTTTCTGGTGTAATTGAAAGGGTTGCACCTTCACTGGGTGAAGGCAGTGCTGTTTGTGTGCCATGGTTGCCTCAGTTTGTCCCAGAGATTGGTCTTGACATTGTGAAGAATGGATTTTTGTGCTTTGAGGAGTCAGGTAACATGGATGATAAAATGCTGTGTTCCAATTCTATAGTCGAGAGCTTGTGTAAGTTGAGGGATCATGATGACCTTGAAACATCATTATCTTCTGCTTGTTGCCTGCATGGAGTTATTCAACTTATAGTTGGACTAGATAAATCCATCCAGAAAGCTAGATCGGGGAAGGGAATTCTGATATCAGCTGTAGAAAATTTTTCTGTGGAGGATAAAGTATTTGAGAATGGAATAGCCATGTATTATCAGAGTGAGTTAAGGAGCGCATTGCTGAAGTTTATGACTATCATTGACTTGGAATGGCATGATGTGCAATCTGTTGAGACATTTGGAAGAGGTGGTCCTGCCCCCGGAGTAGGTCTTGGCTGGGGTGCCTCTGGTGGTGGGTTCTGGTCCAGGAGTTCTTTACTTCCAGAAATGGATGCCAACTTGGTTGTGAGTTTGCTTAGAATATTTCCTGTAGCCTTTGTGAACGGCCTGCCTGCTGTTGACGACACAAAACTTTCTTTACGTGAAGTTACCTCTGCTTTAAGTGTGTGCCTGGTTTCAGGACCTAGAGTTGTGTTTCTAGTGGAGCAGGCATTTGATTTCTTGCTTAAACCTCCTGTTCTCAAGTTCCTCAGATCATGTATTCAGCAATTTCTGTATCTAAAGGGGATAGAGCCATTTGTATGGGATTATGAAGAAGAAGATTACCTGTTCTTCAGCAAGATCTTAAATGCTCACTACAGATCTAGGTGGCTTCAGGTGAAAAAATGGGCATCTTGTAAAAGCAATGATGGCAGCACCAACAGTAAAGGAGTTATCGGTGTCGGGAAATTTAAAAAAAGTGATACTTTAGATACAATTCATGAAGAAACAGTGCCATCTGAAACAACTGATGAATACCTCCAAAACACTACTTTGATGAAAGAATGGGCCAAGCAAAGACTCCCACTTCCTGTGCATTGGTTCCTTAGTGCAATCTGTACTGCTGGAGTTGATGAAGTGGCAGAAATTCATTTGGATTCTTCTGATGATATCCTCATCACTGTCAAAGCTGGTCTTTTCTTTCTTTTGGGCCTTGAATCGGTTTCTTCACTCTTAAACTCTGAGTTGCTCCGCTCACCAGTTGCAAGTGTGCCTTTGGTTTGGAAACTACATGCTTTATCTATGTCGTTATTGGTCAAAACAGAGATTTGTGAAGATGAGAAAGCTAGGACTATTTATGAGGCCTTGCAAATGCTGTATGCTCAACATCTGGATCATTTATGGAGCAAGGAAGCTAGGCAGCTGGATAGAACTGAACTTCTCAGGTTTAAAGCCGATGTTCATGATAGTTATTCCACATTCTTGGAGGTCTTCATTGAGCAGTTCAGTGCAGTATCATATGGTGATGTAATTTATGGACGGCAGATAGCTACTTACTTGCATCAAAGTGTTGAAGCCTCAGTACGTCTTGCTGTTTGGAGTGCATTGTCAAATTTTCATGTTCTCGAACTCTTGCCGCCTATAGAAAAATGTTTCTGTGACATCAAAGGATACCTGTATCCTGTTGAAGTATGTCTATCAACTCTTGCTTCTTTCTATTTCTTTTTGACTATCACCTCTTGCCGCTTTCTAGTTCTTTTTGACTTACTCTTGATCATGGTCCCATACAAAAATGACTCATTATTAAGGAGGTCTATTGCTCAACCTGATAAGCCAGAGTTTTTTTTTAAAGCTTTATCTATGGACTGTTTCCTTTAGAACATTTTAACCAATATCTGATATCTAAAGATTTGCTATGAGGAAACTTGGGCTGTTGCTCAGTGGTCCCATAAGGAGTTCTTGTTGAACCTACTTTGCCTTTTGCAAGTGTTAGGCCTTCTATCTGATTCCTTAACTTGGGACTAGATGAAGAGACCAGTTTGATTTCATCTGAGAATAGCTTGAATGTTTTGTGATTTGAACAGGAGTGAGTACTTTTCTGTTTACTGCATTGTTTGAGTGGGAATAAACACTGGATTACGCGGTAAACAAAAGAATCATTGAATTTGAGAATACAGTGTCTAGGATAATCTGTTAGTTGTTACTGAAGAGGCATTCGACCATGTTGTCTGAGATGGAAGAATTAATCTTTGTTAATGTTTGGTTTTCATGCGTCAGAAATTTACTTTTTGCTTTTAATTGTCACTTAATTCCATGATTTGTAACATTTACTTTTGCTACCGAGCATGTATTGGTTTCTGCTGCGAAGTTGTAGACATGGTATTTTGTGAAGTCCAAGAATAATATCTGATTTAAAGGATTATTTTGTGAAATTTGCTTTTTTGCCTTTAAGCTTTACACGATTAAGTTGTCTGGCTTTTGGCAGGTTATCATCCTACCTGCACTTTATTGAAGGAAAATGAGTAATATTTTCGTTTACATTTTGACAGGATAATGTGGATATTTTGGCGGTCTATGTTAAGGCATGGATTTCAGGTTCACTTGAGAAAGCCGAATGCCGAGGATCTATCAGTTTTATATTGGTCCTACACCATCTTTCTTATTTTATTTTCCATAACAATGCAGAAGACAAGTTATCCCTGAGAAAGAAACTGGCGAGGTCTCTTTTGCGCCACTGTTCTGGCAAGGAACAGCACCAGGTATGACTACTAGGTCCATTAGAAATGATATCACACTGTATTTAATGGCATGCCTTTCTTCAACGCAACTCCTGTGAGCTATTAAGACATTCACGATGATGTCCATCAGCATCGATCCAGTCTTTTAATGATTTGCTCACATCCCATTACTCAAATCCGTTCCTAGTGATGATTAGAAACTAATTTTACATCCAGTCTTTTAATGATTTGCTCACTTCCCATTACTCAAATTCGTTCCTAGAGATGATTAGCAACTCATTTTACCTCAGGGATCGTGGAGCTTCCCAAAGTATGCATGCTGATTAGTAGTTGATAGAACTGCTACTTTTTTCATTTTTTTTTCTTTCTCTTTCTAACATGGTCATAGCTGCCAAGTGTGTTACAATTGGTCTGCTCTTTTCTAATCTTTGGAATCACATTTTCTGTTCCGTTTGAAGATAGGAAACTAGTTAACAACCACCTCATTCGGGATTTGTGTTGTGATGGCAGAGAATGTTGAAATTTATCCATCACGAGCAATCGATGACTACTCAACCTGAGAGGATGATGGATTCTTCAGTATCCATGGAGGATGAAATAGAGAGGAGGTTCAAATTCCTGACAGAAGCTTGTGAAGGAAATTCTTCTATTCTAATCCAAGTGGAAACGCTAAAATCCGGCTAGTAGATGATGATACCATTGGATTTTGCCCTTGTGCCAAAGTAAAAAGAAAAGTGGAAAAGGTTTTCAAGTTGATTTCACTCAGCAGGACCTGCTGTTTCATTGCACCCACCCTTCCAAGGAGTCAAAACTCTGGAAGTTTTTGAAGAAGTACGAATCAGATAGTTTAGGGCAGCATTATTAGTCAACGTCCTACCTGGGGGCTTTGTGTTTATATTTATTTATAGAGGTGGCTTGCCAGAAAGCCAGTTTTGTGATTGTAAAATGTAATCTCTTCGCCTTTCATGTTTTCTCTGGTATTGCATTTATTTCGGTGTAGAACTGTGTACATACAAACAGAAACGGGGAAGCTGTGCCGTTATTATAAAAATATCAACCGACTTGCTCGCGGTAAGATGGATTTGAGTCGGATGCCTGTGCCTTTGGATGGGTGCTCGCTTCAAGTGGAACAACCCACCACGGATTTGGATCCCATTCTATGCCTTTTGATCTTACCAGCCGTTGTTTTGCAATTTGAAAGACTTGGTTACAGTGAATGTTTATTATACATAATTATCTTTGGACTCGGAGGAAGGAACTCAAAGAGACCCATGCACGCTCCATAATCCAAAGGTCCACAGATCGTCGATATTATATTATATTATATTATATTATATTATTATTTTCTATTCTATGTTAAATATATTAATTGTATTTGTAAAGCTAATTTAGTTCATCCCATTCACCCTTATAAAAATTTAAAATACGATAACTTCTAAATATCAACTATTAAGACCAAGAGAGCAAGACAAAAATTCGGTAATATTTTAGTTTTTTATTAGTTTGTGTCTTTCTATTTTTTAATTTATTATCCATTTTTTTATGGGTAAACACTAAATAAAAATAAAATAGTAAAAATATTTAAAATTTTAAAAATCATAAAAAAGTAGTAAAAGTAAACAATAATTAGGTAATTAATTTTACTCTTTTTACCATTCGGTGAATTTTTGGGGAGACTGGAGGGGAGGGAATTTTATTTTTATTCCTCTCTCTCTCTCTCTCTCTCTCGGTTCGCCTCGTGGACTGGACTGGACCGGACTCGACGCGACGCGACTCGACTCGACACTCTTACACTCAGACCTGTTGGGTTGGGCGTTTCAGCCTGTAGGGTTTTCTTTGACCTTCTTTCTCTGGCGCTCTCTCTCTCTCTCTCTCTCTCTCTCTCTCTCTCTCTCTCTCTCTCTCTCTCTCTCTCTCTCTCTCTCTCTCTCTCGCTCTCTCAAGTACTCTCAAGTCTCCCCTCTCTCGAGTCCCTGGACGTCTTGACTCTTCCCGGGAGCGGCGCCGAGTATATAGATTGTTTTTAGTCCAGAATCGAGACCGCAACCTCGGCGGGGCTGCTGAACACAGCAGAGCTGAGAGAGTAAGAGAGGGAGCTATGGCTCAGTCGCTGGAGCTCCTCCTCATCCAGTTCCTTATGCCGGACAACGATGCTCGTCGTCAGGCCGAGGAGCAGATTAAGCGCCTCGCTAAGGATCCCCAGGTCATTCCCGCCCTCCTCCATCATCTCCGAACTGCCAAAACCCCCAATGTTCGCCAGCTCGCCGCCGTCCTCCTCCGCAAGAAGATTACTGGCCATTGGGCCAAGCTCTCGCCTCAATTACGCCACTCTGTCAAGGCCGCTCTTATCGACAGCATCACCCTTGAACACAGGTCACCTCTTCCTTCCTCTCTTTTATCAAAAATTATGTTCCGTTTCTTTTAGAATCGTCAAAGTCCTCTCAGTTCCTCGACACGTATCGGATGCTCTTTTCGCTCGCTTCTTCTCTCCCATTCCTATGGATTCTCTTCCTTGCACGTTTTTAGATCCAATTTGACCATATACTCCGCTCTTTTGCGGCGACCATGACTCCTCTAAAAAGGAAAAAAAAAGGCCTTTTCCATCGATCGCTTGGATAGTAAATGATGAAAATCTTCCTTGCTTTAACGATCAATGCTCTGTCGTATTGCGGCTAAACGTATTTGCATCCTTTTCCTGGATATTTTTTGTGACAGCCTCTAACGTGACTGTAAGCTTTATTGGCAAATCGACGCGCCTCCATTCCTGAGAATGCTGCTTCTTCTGTTTTTCCTCTGTTCATTCAGCCCACATAAACTTGTCTTCAATCTGCGCACTCAGCCAACCTGCTTTTCTTTGTCCTTTTTGCAGTCCCCCAGTCCGCCGAGCAAGTGCAAATGTTGTCAGTATCATTGCCAAATATGCTGTTCCAGCCGGAGAGTGGCCTGATTTGCTGCCGTTTCTATTTCAATGCAGTCAGAGTGGCCAAGAAGATCATAGGGAGGTGAGTGTACTTTACCACATGCGAAAGAGGAAGACTGCTCCATTTAAAAAAGAAAGAGGAAGACTGCACGCCGGTGAAGACAATGTTTTAATATTAGTCTTTTCAGGCTCACTTATTTCTTCACTGTGATTTTCTATTAATTGGCAAAATGCTGTACAAACTTTCGACTTCTGGACTGATCAAGCTTTTGGCCTATATTAGGTGGCATTGATCCTTTTCAGTTCCTTAACGGAAACCATTGGAAATACATTTCAACAGCATTTCGGTGACCTTCATGCTCTTCTGCTCAAATGCCTGCAGGATGAGACTAGCACCCGTGTCCGTGTAGCAGCCCTCAAGTAGGGAACTATTCTTCTTCTTAGTTGTAAAATTTCTTTAAAATTTTTTAGAGCGAGGAGCGATGAAGGGTTGGGTCTTTTTTTCCCCTTTTTGTCTACGGTGCTGAATAATTGTAGTTTCAAAACTTCTTTGACTAAAGAAGATCCTCTTTTCTGTGTCAGGGCTGTTGGGTCCTTTATGGAATTTGTTAATGATGGGGCTGATGTGGTGAGTCAACCTCTAAACATAACGTTGTTGTGCTATAATGCATATATTACTAGCATTTTCTCTGTAGAGGAAGCTTGTGCCTTTAAAATGGAGCGTGGGCCTTACATAGTTGGATGAATCAAGCTCCTTTATGAGTTTATTCGTTACATTTGAGTTTGTGTAAAATGTGCTTGTATGCATTGGAAAATCATATCTTGTTTTACTTAGAAAAGACCTTTAATGTTTCTTACTTCTCTTTTGTTTTGGTCTTTATTTAGGTTAAGTTTCGAGAATTTGTTCCCAGTATTTTGAATGTATCACGGCAATGTCTTGCAAATGGGGAGGAAGATGTTGCAACAATTGCTTTTGAAATATTTGATGAGCTCATTGAATCTCCTGCACCACTTTTGGGGGAATCTATAAAGTCTATTGTGCATTTCTCTCTTGAAGTCTCTTCTTGTAAGGATTTGGACATAAACACACGCCATCAGGTGTAATTGCTGCCCAATCTTCACTGTGATTTCTCATTCCTTCTATTTATTATTGTATGCTAAATCTACCCTCCTCTTTGATATCAGGCTATACAACTAGTATCTTGGCTTGCAAAATACAAGCCCATTTCTCTTAAGAAGCATGGATTGGTCTTGCCTATTTTACAAGTGATGTGCTTATTACTCGTTGAAACTCATGGAGACGAAGATGATGATCTAGCAATTGATCGATCTGCTGCTGAAGTTATTGATACGATGGCTGTGAACATTGCCAAGCATGTATTCCCACCTATTCTTGAATTTGCTTCAACAAATATTCGTAACATAAATCCCAAATATCGTGAGGCTTCTGTCACAGCTTTGGGTGTGATTTCTGAAGGTTGTTTTGAGCTGATGAAAGAAAAGTTGGAACCGGTCCTCCACATGGCTTTAGCTGCTTTAAAAGATCATGAACAAATGGTAAGGGGGGCTGCATCATTTGCCCTTGGTCAGTTTGCTGAGCACTTGCAACCAGAGATTGTATCTCACTATGAAAGTGTTCTACCTTGTATATTGAGTGCCCTTGATGATGGATCGGAGGAAGTAAAGGTAAAGCTATGAATTCATTTGCATATGTAAGTTCGTATTTGCTTTTACTATTTTTTAAAAAAGCTTGTAATTATATTTTTTACTCACATTCTTGTTTGTGCAGGAAAAATCGTACTATGCCTTGGCAGCATTTTGTGAGAATATGGGTGAGGAAATACTTCCTTACCTGGACCCATTGATGGGAAGGTTACTGTCAGCAATACAGAGTAGCCCTCGTAATCTTCAGGAGACCTGCATGGTTTGACTTCTCCCTCTCTCTCTCTCTCTTATATATATATGACATATTTGGAGGAACTTTTGCTAATGGGTTATTATAATTTTGATGTTATTGCAGTCTGCCATTGGTTCTGTAGCAGCTGCGGCAGAACAAGCATTTATTCCTTTTGCTGAAAAAGTTCTAGAACTGATGAAAGTCTTTATGGTGCTTACAAATGATGAGGACCTCTGTTCACGAGCAAGGGCTACTGAGCTTGTTGGAATTGTAGCGATGGCTGTTGGCAGGACAAGGATAGAACCAGTTTTACCCCCTTTCATTGAAGCTGCAATATCGGTTGGTGTGTTAACATTTTGTCATTTCTTCTTGGGAGCTTAAGAAATGGGACTAATTACTTCTGTTCTTACTTATCTTTTGAAGGGTTTTGCTCTAGATTTCAGTGAACTGCGGGAGTACACCCATGGATTCTTCAGCAATATTGCTGAAATCATGGGTGAGAGTTTTACTCAGGTATACAATTCATTGATGAATGCATATATGCAAATTTCTTGGCAAGGAATAACTCTCTGATCTCAAGCCTTGGGTTTTTCACTAATATGGATCTTTTAAAAACAGTATCTCCCTCGTGTTGTTCCTCTGGTGTTTTCATCATGCAATCTTGATGATGGCTCAGCTGTGGACATTGATGAATCTGATGGCGAGGATAATACGAATGGGTTTGGAGGTGTTTCTTCTGATGATGAAGCTCATGATGAACCTCGAGAGCGCAATATTAGTGTAAGGACAGGGGTTTTGGATGAGAAGGCAGCTGCAACTCAGGCTATTGGGCAGTTTGCACTTCACACAAAAAGTTCATATGCACCGTATCCTTTTGCCATCATGCTAATATAATGTGACATAGTTAAACAAGATTGTTTTCTTGACTCTTACAAGCTATCTGGAAGAATCTCTGAAGATTTTGGTGAGGCATTCTGGGTATTTTCATGAAGATGTTCGGCTTCAGGCTATTATAGGCTTGAAACGTGAGTATCTGAGAACTTGTTTAACCTTTCTTATTTCATCATGCTGAGGTTCTCAAAGTTGTAGCTCTTTTTTTCAAAACATGTTGGTTAATGCTTTTGAAGCTTTCCAAACCTCAGCTTTGATATCCTCAGATTCTTGTTGTCCACCTCTAACTTGACCCTTGTTAAAGAAGCAGCCTCCTGAGTCTAGACAATAATGATTACTTAATTCCTGAAAAAGACTATTATTGACCCACTGTACCTTAGAAGCACCTTCGATGAGACTAATTTTGTTTTTCATACTACATCTGAGAGAGTAAATGTTTGTGAAATGTTCTTTTATCAAAAATCACTGTGTGGTTGAGTTATCTGATACTTATTTGCAAATGAAAAGCTTTCTCTCTCTAGGCACTTCTGAATCAAGTGTGCTCTAAGTGCAATTACTTTGCTTACTTTTGCTTGTTTGCACTAGCCTCATTCTCTTCCTGTGGAGATGGTTGTTGAGACATGAATGTGTAGTTAATCTGCAAATTCACCGTTGAAGTCATCAAAGAAGTGTCTTATAACTGTTGGTTTGGATGTCAGTTAATGTTGCCTTTAGCTTGTTAAATCTTTACCTTCTGTTTACATTTCTTTTCTGTTTCCTCATGCAGATATCTTGACAGCAACGTTGGCAATCAATGCTGGATTCAATGTGCGGTTGACTTTGATGTTTTAGGCTTTACTTTGTGTTAACTAGATGTTATCATTTCTGTATGAGTCATATGCAGCATACTTAGCCAGTTCTTGAGTGCTGATGTGATGGACTTTTCCTATGCAGGAAGAAGTATCAGCTAAAAAAAAAGAGGTCTTTGGTAAGAATTTAAGTTCCATCGTTTGTTGAAACAGTTCCACACGATGTCCATATGTTTACTGTTTAACATTTAATTAAGTTCTTCATTATCTTCAGGTACCGTGATGGACATTTACATCAAGACAATGACTGGGGATGATGACAAGGAAGTAGTTGCCCAGGCATGCACTGATGCAGCAGATATCATTAAGGATTGTGGATACATGGATATTGAGCCCTGTAAGTTGTGTTTCTTTTCTCTTCTTTTAGTTCTTCTTCCTTCTGCCTCCCTTGATAACTTAACGTGCCTTACAGATGTGCCTCGCCTTGTTGATGCTACTTGGGTTCTACTACGGGAGGAATCTGCATGTCAGCAAGTGGAGTCCGATAGTGAAGCTGAGGATGATGCTGAACATGATGAAGTGCTTATGGATGCAGTGTCTGATTTGCTCCCTGCTTTTGCAAAGTCTATGGGTTCCCACTTTGAACCTGTCTTGGCAAAATTGTTTGAACCTCTGATGAAGTTTGCGGTTGGTTTTATCAATTTGTGCTAGGATGCTTTTGACCATTTTAATCTCACTATCATGCCTGTTTTATTATCTTTCTGACAGCCCTAAGTTGTCATGGTATTGCAGAAATCATCACGCCCACCTCAAGATCGGACTATGGTTGTGGCTTGCCTTGCAGAAGTTGCACAAGGGATGGGATCTGCAATTGAGGCTTATGTTGATGTGAGATGTTAGAATTTTCATATGAGTTTTCCTGTTCCTTTTCTTACCTTATAAAAGTCTGACATGTGAAATTCTGTTATACCTCAGAAAGTGATGTCCTTGGTTTTGAAAGAATTAGCTTCATCTGAGGCAGCTAACAGGAGAAATGCTGCATTTTGTGTTGGTGAATTGTGCAAAAATGGCGGTTCTGTGGCCCTAAAGTATCCCATGTGTTTAATGTTCAGATGCTTACATATTTGATATGCGCCTTGCCTGACACTTTTTTCCATCCTCAAGTGTTTCAGTGCATTAACTCTTCTTTTTCGTACTAATAAAAGTAAAGATGGGAAAAAAGAAAGTGCTTTTTTCATCTTGCAATTGTGTCTCCGGAACTTGTTTCCTTGCATCTAGTTTACAGGTACTACGGTGATGTCCTTCGTGGACTATACCCATTGTTTGGGGATTCTGAACCAGATGATGCTGTAAGAGATAATGCAGCTGGAGCGGTGGCAAGAATGATACTGGTGAATCCTCAGTCCATCCCTCTGAACCAGGTTGGTTTGTCATCCTTTCTGCTCGGTTTGGTTCTCAAGTGACTATGTTAATATGAACTACTGTGTTTTTTTCTCTCATAAATTTTGATTTTTTTTTTTTTTAGGTTTTACCAGTTTTTCTTAAAGTTTTGCCTTTAAGAGAAGACCGCGAAGAATCTATGGCTGTCTATGGATGTGTTTGTCAGCTAGTTTTAGCATCCAATCCCCAGGTGCGTAAACATAGATTTACCAATTCAACATATGCAGCATAGCCCATTGTAATGTAATATTTATTTCATCTTCTGCCCAAACAGATCCTGTCTCATGTTCCTGAACTTGTGCGCATCATTGCTGAAGTTGTTTCTTCTCCTGAAGAGAGTTCTGATGTCAAAATGCAAGTAGGAATGGCTTTCTCGCACTTGATTACTCTCTATGGGCATCAAATGCAGCCAATATTGGGTAGTCTTTCCCCTGCCCACGCTAACGCGCTGGCATCACTTGCTGGCAAAAGCTGAGATCCAGGTATTACCAATTAGGTGCAGGAGCTTGGTAATTTGGTTGCGTTCATTGAGGTATGCATCAGCTCTGTCATGCGGATGAATGAAGCGTTTTTTGTTTTTGAGTCTTGAAAACCTCTTCCTATGATGTCAACGTTTCCTTTTCCAGGTGTCTCCATTTTTCCCCGTCTGGAGGTTCTCATAATTTCGTTGCTGTAATCCCGAGATGTCATACTAGTATTTATTATTTATTAAATCATTCTTTACAATTCATTGTCAGTTGGTGATTATGTTTTTATTTTATGTTTATCTATGGTGATTTGTTTGAGCCTGCCCCCATAATGTCTTTTTGTTGAGGTTTTATGTGTCGCCCCCTCAGTGTCAATTATGTTCCAAATACAGCATTATATCACAAGCTTGGTAATAAAAGTATTTAGTTTGTTGGTTGAGTTTGTAAACGAAGAGCCGTTTGGCTGTTGATATTCCATTCAAATTGAGGTACTTGTTTACAAAAGAGCTATTTGTATGGATTTGTATTATCCTAAATTTAGTGAAAAATGTCAAGCCAAACTGGCATGATCTTAGTTGTGAACAATGTTTGAGAGTTCATCATATAAAACGCCAAATGTTTGGTTGCGCTGTGTAAAGCATGACACATTACACAGATCAGGGTAAGTGTTACAGCTTGAGGTTTTCCCATTTCCGTGTCATCTGTCAATTATTTTAGGAAAAAGATACTTTTCTTATTTCGGGATGATTGAAAGGAGAGAAGCTCAATCTTAATTGCCTGACATAATAGCTTTTGGTTTGATAGGAAAGAACAAAGAAGTCCAGAAGGCCAGTAGTCTTCAAAGTACAATCGCTGGCCGGCAACGGCTAACATTGATTTTACAATGTAATTTCCCAGTTACATGCTCCATAATCCACAGAGTACCATGATCCCTGAGAAGGACTCATTTGAACGCAAGTCCCAAGCCCTCGTCCCGGTAAACATTCCGCAACTGATTCTGTGCTTGGTATGTAACTTGCTCACTACCATGAATTTGACGAAAATTGCTACATCCTTGAGAACAAAACTGCAGAGCATTGTGAGTGTAAGGCAATGTCTAAGGATCATCTTCTGCTGGAAGGATCAGAACCATCTTTAGTTGACTGCAATGTCCAAACACTCTTCAATTGCGGAATGGTGATTGACTGTCAAAGGGTAATTCGATAGGTATGGCATTGCCATAAAATTCTTCCAAGTTGTAGAAGGCCCTCTGCTGAGGAAGAAATATATGGACTACTACATCGCCTGGAATGATAATAACGAAGAGGTAATGAGATCAGTCAGATAACCCGCATTAGATAGGATGGCATTTATACTATCCCAGTAAAACTGGACTACGGAAAACCATGATAAAATATCATCCAAATCAGATATGAAGGAAGAGTTAAGCAATATCCCAGTAAAACCCAGCTGCCACAATCTGAAAGTTCCAAGAAAGTCAATCATGACATGTACATGTGATGCCCGTGAAGTTCCTACTGAAAGGGAACAAGTACGCAGATGACTTACCAAAATCAAGCAATGTCCATGAGTTGGGTTTGTTGTCACCAGAGGCAATTTTCTTAAATTTTTTCTCGGCCATATCTCTGAGTTTGGACCTACACATATCAATAAAAGAGTGGAATCCCATCACTCATTCATACCAATAAACTAGCAGCTCAGGCAATGCTTTAATCCTAAGCGCAACAATGATCAAACTCAAGCAGACCACAAATGTAATAAATATTGAAACCGGCATAAAAATCAATCAGTAACTTAACAACTGGTGTAATAAAAAAAAAAAATCACAGTTGGAAAACCATTTTTCAAGCATTTACAACAGAATTACTGTCTTCCCATCGACTGCGAGTTTCTCTCTTTTGGCAAGGCAATCATTATCAGGTTCTTGACATGATTACTATGTCTTCTTTCTTGTTGAGCCACAACCATCTCTGCACGACTGCACCCATAAAAGGAGACGTGTTCTTGCATCCATCCATGCCTTCCGGTTTACCCATAGCAACAGTGCATTCACATTTTGGTCCAGTTTATGAGTTCATCCTGAAGTCAAGTTTCCCCATATAATCTGATGGTTGTTTAAAGGATAATGACTGCTGGAGACTTCCTACTAAACGACGCTTGTCATTTGAAAAGTTTCGTCTTGTCTGATAGAAAAACTTTACAGCAAAACGCCCTTTTTGCTAGTCTCGACCCCCCATTGTGAGAGACAGGACTGCACCACATCGTGGTGTAGCAGTTCCACCGGCATTGTGAGCTAAATAATAAAATCAATCCTCTTGAGGTTGGACTCACCCTTTTGCCATTGGATACTTCATCCGTTTCACATTGGTAATGAGGATATCAGAGTTCTTTTGTTCATGTCTGCACACCCTCATATTCTCTCTTTGCATGTTCTCCTCATTAGTAGTAGAGAATGTAGATTAAAGAAGTTGTCACAGAAACCACATACCCCAGAGCATCGATTTGAGGGCGAGAAAATGCGGTGGCAATGATGAAGAAGCGAGTCCAGTACACTAGAGGCTTGACGAAGAGGACTTTAATATCTGCAGCTTTCACCTCACACGCAACCTCAGCAAGAGCAACAGCAACTGCATTGATGTAACTGAAGAACAATTTTAGACCAATAAATTATTAAGAAGCAAAGGTTATGAGGAGGATAATCAGCTAACCTAGGCATCCTCTTGAAGAAGCAGACGTGTTAATTTAAGAAGTTTAAAACGCAAGGGAATTCAATATAACTCACAACACCGAAAACTGTGGTTTTCTTTGCATTAGAAGGAATGAAGATACCATGATTAGTGAGTGATTCATAACTGGCACTTACATGACAAGCTTTCAGCGTCATCATCTGCCTCAGCAATTGGAGACTTTTGATCTTTTCGTGTAAATACGACTTTGCCGTACTTGTCCAACAAATCATCGTACATCTCATCGGTATCTCCGCCGCTTGGACTCTGCAAGAAGATGAAGTTGGAAGATGATATAGAGTAAAGGGAAAATAAATGTAAGTAAAGAGGCGTTTCAAAAGTGTAGGGAGGCGATAAATAAAAGAAAGTGTTGATTGATTCAGATAGGCAGCTGAGAAGGGAAGGGAAGGGCCTTGGGAAGGTGAGGGAGCAAAGAAATGAGTTAATACAAAAAAAAGTAGAGTGATTGATGGAAATCTTACATCGTGGGGTCGCTTTAGAGATGGCGAAGGACGAAACCTGTGATCCCCCGGAAGGAGGAGGAGGTGAATGTCTATGGAGGAGCGTGGTGGAGAAAAAAATGGAAGGTGGCGTGGAGGAGAAGTGTGTGGTGTGTGGATGATGAGAGGAAGGGAGAGAGAAAGTTGAGGGGAAGTGCGCAGCATATTGGGTTGAATGTTGGGGGAAATGGGAGGGGAAGGATGAGGGTAAGGTTAAAAAATGAGGAGGTCTGTTCCTTTCCTTGTTTCTTTCGCTCTTCTTCGTCAGTCTTCTTCGTCTCTTCGTCTGTCTTCCACGATTGTTGCTTATTCTTCTTCTTCTTCTTCACATTCACACAGGCGGCACACACATCAATTCAGGGATTCAGGGAGGGGATATAATTTCCGAGACCGAGGGAGGGTTTAAACTTGAAATGTGAAGGGATGCGGCAGGGCAATGGAGTCAGGATATGAGGGAATTAAAGGCCAATGGGCGACCGTCAACCAGAGAAAGAGAGAGAGGATAAATCACAAGATTGATTTTTTTTTTTGAAATGGTAAATAGTAAATAGTACTAAATATACCACCAGAGAATGAAATTTTAGGGCATTCGTTCGCTTCCCGCTGATATTTTACAGGTATATTTCCTACTACTTCCTAGTGGCTGTAATTTTACTTACCTGGAGTAATTTTAATTAGTTTTTCTAGGTAGATTATCTATCTATAATTCTATATTCTATATTCTATATTCTATATTCTAGTATCGCATATTTATAGTTTTTTTATTTTTTAGTTTTTATTCATTCACATATGATGAATGTATTAAATCTTCCTTGAGTTCCTTCTCTTCCTTCTCCCTCCCCCCACCTTAGTTAGTTATTCTCTACCCTTCTCCTACCTTCCGGAGACGACACACTGTACTCTCTAGTCTACTACTTGGTTGGGGGTCGGTCCGTATTTGTAATTTTGTATTGATATGTGCTAATGCTGGCTAGCCTTCTCTGAGTTCTTCTCTCGCGTCCGCTCTTCCAGCGACTTCCTCGTGACGTGTTTCCGTTCAATCACGCCTCTCTTTGACTCTTTCTCTCTCTTTCTCTCTCTCTCTCTCCCTTCACTCTCTCTCATACTCATCACTCACTCATCAGAAAATAAGATAAAATAAAAAGAGTCCTCTCTCTCTCTCTCTCTTCCTCTCGGCTCTCACTGCTTCCTCCTCCCCTTCCCCTCCTTCCATAAATTCATTAATAAATTAAAATTTCCTCTGTCTATCTATCATCATCACAACATATTCACGACTCAATAATCCATTCCCCGACGGAGTACCCTCCTCCAAGATTCGATCATTCGAGACTGGAGAAGAAGAAGAAGAAGATCCAGAAATAAATTAACGACATCGACTTCTATCTTTCCGTTCTTCCTTCCTTCCTTCCAACAATACACTAGTACTTGCCCCAATTCTTCAATCCAATCAATATGCCCAAACAACAAGAAGACCCCCTCCTTTCGCTCTTGCATTCCTCTCAAGGAACTTCGTCTTCACTCCAGACCTTGGGTAATATCGTCGTTTCCATTGTGGGTACTGGCGTTTTGGGTCTTCCGTTCGCTTTCAGGGTTGCCGGATGGCTTGCAGCCTCTATCGGAGTCACCATCGCCGCCGCATCCACTTACTACTGCATGATCCTACTCGTGAGTTTTTTTTTTCTCCTCTTCTCTTCTCTTCTTTTTTATACATACCCCCTTTCCAGTTTCAATCTTTGCATCATATCAGGCTGTTGCATCATCATATAACACAAGTCTACTCATCATATATCTACTGTATTCTTGAATGATTAATTGTAAAATAGGTTAATACTCGAGATGTGTTGGTAAACAACAACAGAGATGAAGAATTGACGGAATCCAACACATACGGCGACTTGGGCGCCAAGGCGTTGGGGACGCCCGGACGGTACCTCACCGAACTCCTCATCCTCGTCTCCCAGTCCGGAGGCGCCGTCGCTTATCTCCTCTTCATCGCCCACAACCTCTACTCCCTCTTCCACGGCCCCCACGGAATGACCTACTCATCCTTCCTCTTCCTCCTCGTTCCCCTCCAGATCGCCCTCTCATTCATCCGATCCCTATCCGCCCTCTCTCCCTTCAGCGCCCTCGCCGACGTCTGCAATCTCCTCGCCATCGCCATCGTCCTCAAGGAAGATCTCCACCTATTCGTCGGCGGCTTCGGGAGGACATCCGCCCTCACCGGATTGCGCGACCTGCCGTTCGCCGCCGGGATGGCCGTCTTCTGCTTCGAGGGCTTCGGATTGACTCTCTCGCTCGAGGGTTCCATGAAGGAGAGGAGGCGCTTCAGGAAGGTCCTCCTCGCAGCCATCGCTTGCATCACCGCCATCTATCTCTTTTTTGGGTTTTTCGGTTACATGGCTTACGGGGAGGAGACCAAGGATATGATCACGCTCAATCTCCCGAACAACTGGTCTTCCATTGCCGTCAAGGTACGTTATTTTTTTTTTTTTTTTTTTTTTTTTTTTTTTCTCCTTCTCTTCTGCTCTGGCTCAGAATGAATGAATGAATGAATGAATTAATGGGATAATTAAGGCCTTACTCAGTGAGTCGGATCTCTTTTAAGTTGTAACAGGATTGGAAGGAAGAAACGTTTAATTAATGATCACCTGCTAAACAGGGGATATAAATAATAATGCTTCTTATGTTATACGTGCAGACGGGACTCTGCATTGCGCTCACATTCACCTTCCCAATCATGATGCATCCCATCCATGAAATCGTCGAAGCTAAACTGGAGCGAAGCTTCCTCTTCCACAAACTATGCTGCAATTCTCATTTCGCTCGCATCTTCTTCCTCAATACCTCTCGTGCAATATCAGTTCTGGCATTAACAATTGTGGCCTCCTTCGTTCCCGCATTTGGCACCTTTGTATCCCTGGTCGGAAGCACCGTCTGCGCTCTCCTCTCTTTCGTCTTGCCGGCCACGTTTCACTACTTGCTCACCGCCGGTTCTTCCCCGACGTGGCAGAGAGCGCTGGACGTGGCCATTGTGCTTCTGGGTCTGGCTTTTGCTGCCCATGGCACTTACACCACAATATCTCGCAGTTGAGGAAGAACTTGTTGCCTTTTGAGTCAGACACAGTCCAGATAGAGAGGAGTTTCATAAATTATTGAGAAAGTTGAACATCTCATAGATGGATCATCAGGGATGGATGGAACAGAGATACATAATTATAAAATACCGGCTGGACGCACAGTGGTTTTTTAACCGTGCAACAAAACATTTGCTGGTGGGCGCTAGTTGACGTTCCTCTGCTCTAGTCGTTTTCCAAGTGTTTGATAAAAATATGATCGAGGACCAGGAGTGAGCAAATGAAATTGTCTTTTTCAATATGAAGGCAGCACCACACGGACGTTTTAAAATATATTGCGAGAGGAACGAACGACCCACGCAGTGCAATACGGGCCCGGAGCTACAGATTAAAGGAATTTATCTCACTACATATTTCACCCAATAAAAAAACTCTTCCCAAACCATATCTCCCCCAAAACAAATCAGAGGGAATTTATCTCAATACAGATTGGGAAAGGATGAAGCCCAATGAAATAGTGTAAGGCCGCAATATAATTCGTTCCGAGTGTACAGTAACTCCAAAATCTCCAACACCACGACTGTCGGCAGGCTAAATATAATAGCTGATTGAACATGAAAAGATGTCACTGGAAGCACCAGATCTTCCCATCCATCTTTTGCAATTCCCATCAATAACAACGAAAGGTGAAGATTCCCGAGTACTAACAGACAATAGTCTTTGCCACTCCCAATACGCATAGATCCTCATCATCTGCAAAACAACAGACAGTAAAAGACTCAAACTCCAATTTTGATGGGCAAAACGCCACAACAATTATTTTTTCCACGCTAACAGGGCACCGTACGGTTAAAATTGAGAAACAATCCAATGAAACTCTGTATTTTAATCTTCTTTGCACAAGCTTGATGCATGAAGACACCGTCGATCAACACATTGTCACAACTGGAACAGCTTGTTGAAACAATTCAATACTTTGCACAGACACATGACAACTAATATTGACAAGAAAACAATGCATTGTGAATATTAAACCATTTAAATACCAAAAGGGACGAAGTTGTCTCAGATAAAACGAACAAAATACCCAGCAAGTCACCTGAATCACAAATCAATAGATAGATCTAAGGGAAATCAACATACAATATGAATGCCCCACAGATTTCGTAGTAACGCATCTTATAATGAAAAATGGAAGAAAACGATAAGTGAATATATGACGTGAAGTGGTTAAAACATGTAAACATGGTATCCTGTTGTCATGCACATTAACACTTCTACTACTTTTTCTTTCTTTTTCTGAGAAATGTATATGAGAATAGAAACGGATTAGAGCAAAGAGCTCACACAATCAGATGAAGGGAAAATCCGTGAACTATGTACACCAGCAAATCCTAATCCACACGTGTAAAAATGGAGGAAAACAGTTTTACTTGTGCCCAAAAGCAAGGATGGTATCCCAGCGTCTGCTATGATTCAGTAGTCAGTTGGAAGAAAATGCAAGATACCAAGGATAAGAAGAGAGTTCAGAGCCAAGCAAACAAAGTACAAAACAGAACAAAACAGGCAAAATGAAGTTCATGACTAGATGCATGAAAGCAGGAAGGTTCCACATAAACATTACCACAACTATTCTCTAAAGATCATGACGGATGGCCAAGTCCTTCATGCACTTATTTGGACCACAAATGAGGGCAACATAAACTTTTTAAGAGGATGATGTACACGAGGTTGCGTCACAATCACATGAATGACCAGCCTATTCAATTTAAAGTAACGCCTAGAGTAACAGGAAACATATTAATAACAGTAACTCACTTTCTCTCTGGATCAACAAGAGACATTAAAATCCAGGTTTAGAAACCCAGGATACAAGTGGATACCTACACATATGGAAAGTCATCTTTTTTTTTTTTTTTTTTTTTTTTTTTTTTTTTTGAAATGGTGTATAACTCATTTGACTTGATTTGGTCTGACTTAGTTCAGTGGAATCTAAGTTAATGGCATTACAAGGTTGCTACTTTTTGAGGTCAACATTTATGCATACCACTTTCGAAAGATAGCCTTTTGGTCATGATCTTTCTGTGTATTTTGTTTTCCCTTCTCTCATCCACCAATTTTGCGGAGTTCTCTTTGTTTCTTCTTTCGAGTTTCAGAGATTTAATTACTACTAAGCAAAAAAGAGTTTGGACCTACTGGACCAGCTGGTCCTGAAGATGCCTAGACCATATAATGCCTGAGACACAGAGATACTGTCTTTTGTTTTCCATATTGCACTATACTTTCCAGTTTTATTTTATAGTTCACAAAATTGTGATAGTCTTGAGTATCATAGAATAGTTTTTATACAGTGGAATAGATTTCGGTACTGCTTGGTATAAGTTTAGATTCATTGCCAGCATTTAGGTTACAGAAAAAAAACGAAATATTGGAACCCGTGTGACCCCTGGGTATTAGATGGGCCAAGTATCTTCTGGCTGTTCTAGGATACTCAAATTCCAAGTTAAAAAGATTGTTCGTGTAAAAAAGTATAAGTAAAAAGAATCATGATAGAATGCTTCAGATCTCCCCTCACGAACTCCCACAAGCAATGAGCACATATATGATATTTGAGTGATATCATACCACACAATTACTGCATACAATCCCAAGGTGTATAATGTCACTCAACTCGTAAATTTTAAGGTAAATCAAGGGGTATGTTTACAAGAAAGTGCAGCAATAATTAGATTGTTGAAAGTGGCAGATTAAGAATGTACATTGTGGCAACCACAATTTCCTCAAAAAAATAAAATAAAGAATGTACATTGTGGCAAGTTTATTAAAATACTCTGTCAACCAAAAGTAGTGCAACTTTACTTTCTAAAACTTCCCGGCAAGAATCAAAATTAAAAGATGAAAGTGTAAATAACATTGCTTTTCAGATAAAAAAATTGTTTCAACAAACATTCAGTATAACTTATAGGTAAATAACCTCAGTCGAGTGTGAAGAACTGCCAGTTTGACAGAATGTGCAACAAGATAATTGTGAATGATGGTATGGTTTCTCACACATATAAAGAGAAAAATACGCATAAAACAATAACACATAGAAATGATTTCCTATACAGCAGAAAAATAGATACCTCTAGAGAAGTTACCAACTCACTCATCCACTTCTTCTTTGATCTGCTTCTGCAATTCCTCCTTGTATTCATCAAAAGTTCCTGGATAAGTCCTCACTGTTCCGTTCTCCACTACCCAGATTTCACTCTTCTCTTCATCCTCACAAACACGAGATATTAGCCTTGAATCATGACTAACCAGCACAACTCCACCAGTGAACTCTTCCAATGCTTCTGCCAAGGCATCAATACTCTGCATGTCTAAATGGTTTGTGGGTTCATCCAGTAACAGAATATGTGGCTTTGACATGGAAATTGAAGTAAATACTACTCGTGCCTTCTGACCCCCTGATAATTTGGCAATTGGCGTGAGGTGATTATGGCTTGGAAGCCCAAATTTTCCAAGACGAGCTCGAACTGCCTCCTGCTTGCTTAGCCCTTCTTGATCTGGATGAAGCCGCAAAAGATACTGAACAGCAGTCTCTTCCATAGTTAAAAGGTCCACAAAATGTTGTGAGTAACGTCCAATCCTCAACTTCTGACTCCTTCTAACCTCCCCTACACTCGGCTGAATATCACCCGCAAGTAAGTTCAGCAAGGTAGACTTGCCGGCTCCATTTGGGCCCACGATTGCAACTCGAGTTCCCATGTCAATACCCACATCAACATCGGATAGCCTGAAATCATCCCTGTTAGGGTAACTAAAACTCACTTCAATTAGTTGTAGAAGAGGCGGTGTTAGCTCAGTGGGCTCCGGGAAGTGGAATTCAACACTATAGTCCCTCCACCTCCTCGGAGCCTCTGGTGCTGGCTCATCATCATCCACCTTCCCCTTTGCCTTACCCTTGGCTTCCTTGGCCGCAGCAAACTTAGCCCTATCTTTGACTTTCTCTTGCTGAACCCGGTTCCCACTCCTTTTTGCAGCCTTCACCTGCTTCTCGTAGACCTCAAATTTTTTGTTCATCTCTTTCCGTTTCTGCTCGTATCCCGTCTCAAAATCATCGAAATTTCCCCTGTAAAAATGTAATTTCTCATCGTGAAGGTGGATAATTTCAGTGCAGACAGTATTTAGAAAATCTCGGTCATGTGAAACTACGACAAGTGTCTTCTTCCACCGGCACAGATATTCCTCCAGCCAAAGAACCGCCCTGAGATCAAGATGGTTGGTGGGTTCGTCCAATAAGAGCAGAGTCGGTTGTATAAATAGAGCCCTAGCCAAGGAAATTCTCATTCTCCAACCTCCGCTGAACGATTTCGTTGGACGCGCTTGCATCTCTTTCGTAAAACCCAATCCAGCGAGGATCTTAGAGGCCTGTGCCTCAGCAGCATCCGATCCCATTATCTGTAATCTCTCGTATAATTCCGCCAACTTCTCTCCTGCGTCATCTTCTTCTTCCTCTTCAGCGGAGTTTTGGAGTTCGGCGACCTGACGTCGGAGTGTAACGAGCTCCTCATTAGCTGAAACAACGGCTTCCAGTGCCGTCTTTTCATCCCCAACAACCTCTTGTTCCACCAAGAGCACATCGATGTTTCTGGGCACCGGAATTTTACGCCAAGCGAGGAGTTTCAGGAGAGTAGATTTACCTTTGCCATTAGGTCCGACAAGACCATAGCGCTTCCCGTGCGAAATCTTGACGGAGGCGTTTTTAAGCAGCTCCTTGCCCCGTGCGGAGACAGAGAAGTTTTCGATGGCGATGTCCTTGACGTTGGCATCGGCATCGTCCTGGCCGTCCAGGATGGAAGCTTTGGATCCGATGACCACGGTGAAGGCGTCGCGGTCGTCGCGGAGAGCCTCCTGGCGAGCAACCTCGGCGGCGTGGGTGGCAAGCATATCCTTCTTATCTCGCTTCTTCTGTTCCCTGTCGGTAACGCTGGCGGTGGCCGCAAGGTCGACGGTGGAACGGGAAGCTCGCCGTGAGGGTTCGGTGTGTTCTTCCGAGTTATTGAGACCGACTCCTTCTTCTTCATCAGAGTCGGAGGGAGGGAGGTCGATGCCGTCCGTATAGGAAGAAACGGCTTTGGGTTTAGGCTTGGATTTGGATTTCGAAGAGGGTTTAGACTTCTCAGGTTTCTGATCCATGCTCGCTAACATGGCAGAGACGGAAAACTTCTCCTTGGTAGAGCCACCGCCGGCGGCTTTGGATTTGGCGGCAGCGGCCGATGTCTCGTCTCCCTTCTTCTTGCCCATGGCGTAGAGAGGAATGGTACCAATGGCTCTGCTCCGGCCGATGTCAATATCGTGTTTTACTTATTTCAGGCAATTATCACGGAAGTGCATCTATAGCCATTCTGATTGTACTTCACGATTCTTGATGTTACCTCCAGCGAACGACCGGCCGTCCCCCTTTTCCTCTGCTACTTTGATAGGTTAAGAATGATGTTCAACAAATTGAATTGCACAAGTTTGAATATCAAATACTAATCTCTTCTGAATATAGCAATAGCAATAACAATCTAATGAAAATTGTGGTGAATTTGAATCATACACCTTGACCATGAGAGCTTTAAATGTGGAGTTTTCTGTTTCAGAGTTGATCAATGCAAGGTTTGTGCTTGGTAATTTTCAATTTTCAGTTTTCACAACTAGCAACAGCAGGCCACCGACCAAGAAGACAACAAGCTCGCTAGGTCTTTTCCTTTCACGTTGGGTTCCACCACGCCCCTCGCTTTACAGTGAAACAAGATCTGGATTGGGCCGTGGCCTGATGATTGCTGGAAGTGGGATAAGCTTAAGACAACCTCACTTTTCTTTCTTATGCAGTGACTGGTTTGAAGGCGATTAAGCAACGAGGATTCCTTGACGAGAATTTTCACTATATTTGTGTGTGACTAATGTACATTAGACATCTTTTTCTATTGACTTATGACCGTATAAGTAAATGAATGTTGAAACAATAAATAAGCAAAGAAATATTACAATCACCGGAATTTTACAAACTCACCCCAGCTATTACTGATAGTGAGCTCCCCGTAGCTATATCAGTATTTTTTTTAAGAAGGTGAATACATTTTACTCCCAATTACAAGTTTTACTCCCAATGCTACACTGTAGAGACCCGAACCCAAGACCCAAGACCTCCCGCAACAATAACTCCCATGGGACCACTGAGCTAATGCCCAAGACCCATAGCTATATCAGTATTGGTGAGCAACACCAGTCAACCACTGGTAAATATTGAACCGCACCTTCAAAATTCTGCAGAAGTTGCTGCACTGGAAATCAGTCAGCCTTGGCAGAATTCCTCGCACTGCAAAGAAGCTGTCAAAAGCAAAGTTAAACACGTACACCTTGTTTCAGATTCGCCATTAAATCAGATTCTTAAGACATTTAAATGTGTCCTCCACCACCTACATTGGCATTTACATATCAAATATGAGGGTCAAATAGTGCATATTATGTTGACGTTAGATCAAGCTAGACAATCTATTCTAGGGAAGACACCATTAACTGTTTTGTTTGCCAATTTCAGAAAGATGATGAGCACAAGTGCAGAAACTTTCTAGGCCACTTTACAATGGTTTGCAGGTTTGGGATTCCATTATACTTTATACATCATCAAAGTCATACTGGAAGTCTAAAAAACTAACAAACAAAACAGAGAGGTTTTAGGTGACCAGGTCATGCAACATGCTGGTGGAACCCATGCATGTGTACTGCTGTGTTTTCAGGTGTGTATGCATGTATGCATCTAGTTATGCAGATTGTAGATTTTAAGTTGGAAATATACCTCCAAGTGTCATAAAGCATCTTAGCCATACAGTATAGCCTATTCTTTCAAAATCATCATGTAGTTGGTCGTGTCATTGTTGATAGACCACGCCCGCTAGGGATAACACCATGATGACTGCCAGATGACTCTTCAGCTTCCATCATCCCTGAATTGAAACAATTGCAAAGACATAAAATGTATGTGACCAAGCAAAAGCAACCAATCAAGTTGGCCAATCCTGCTCTTACAAGAACAGAAAGTAGAAGACACTTCAATATTCAGAAACAGCATCTACTATAAGTTATTCCAACTCCTCCAAAATCAGCCACTTTTTTTAATGGTGAAAAATTTCATAAAGAATAACTGTGCAGTTCTATGGCATGATAGACAGCACTACTTGCAGCACCATCCTGAAAATTAGAATTCTTACCAGCTATGTCTTCACTTGTCTGAGCACCAGCAATTCCAATACATGAGTATAGAGATTCTTCATCGACTTTTAAGTACTCATAAGCAAGGTGCACATCCTCGATGGTGGCAGCCTCATATAGAGAAGTCAGGTTTTTTATGCATGATAAATCCTGCATTGCATCCATAATTGGAAGGAGAGATCACAAGACTAATCTGTCATAGTGTTAATTTAAAGAAGACAAGAAATAGCCACAGTCCAAATATCTGATAAGAGAAGATATAGTTTGTGTTTAATTTAAATTGCAAATACAATCAAGTGAACAGCAAGGGAAAATGGGAAGAAATGCAACAACAACACCAACAAACACTGATAAGCATGCATACTTTTCGAGGAACAGAAGGAGACTGCAAATGAGCCAATAATCCAAGCCAATAGGCATTCGACTTGGTTTCAGCTTCATGTCTCATCAGTAATGTCCTTTTAGCCTGCAGGGAAAGAAGTTCTCCACGTTAAAAATCATGGTTCATCAATCAAATAATTGGTCTAGATCAACAATAATCAGCAACTATGTCATGGTATGTGTACCGACCAAGAGAAATAGCACAATAACTCCTACTTTACCATGCTGAAGAATCACAAAAGAATTACACAAACAAATTGATAACTACTTAAGTTGCCTAATCAGAGATAAAAAGGTCCAACATACTGCTTAAAAACAGATTTAATTTTCTGTCACATGGCCCTTTCCTGCCTCTATTTAGAGATGCCACAAACTATTCTGCTATGAGGGAACCCCAATTGGTGCAGACTGAAATAGCACACATAAATTACAGAATGTGTGCGCACAAGTTCGTGTTGTACAGCTATTTTCAGGTGAACTTTTCTCTCTTAATTTTCACTCTTGATTAACCAAAACAAACAGCTCATGCTCCCGAGGACAAAACTATTTCCTGAATTTTTTTTGTAAGTGCATGTATTAAATTTGTCATTGTTAGACAGATTAAAAGAACTTATTGGTGGCTTTTTGGGGAGGAATTCATTCTGAGAAACAAACAAAACTTTATTTTTAAAGAAGCCAGATGTTAGGGGACCCAGAATTGAATGCCAGCAAATCTCTCTTTGTATTTTTTGTATATAGGTCAACGTAACAAGACAGGTACATAGAAGGCAGTAAGGAAACTGGTCAGTGACTCTCAGCCAACTGGAAAATAAGAAAAGCAACAAAAGGAAGGAGATCTTCGAGCAATAAAAGGCAACATAAATTAACAACCTTGAAATGATGTTATAGGCTAGAATTTCTATTTAGTAACTTTGCTGTTTTTTCTCCAAACTCATACTGATACTGGAACAAGAACTCTGAGTCTAATAGGTCTTCCTCATTTTAATTCAATAATTTTTTTTTTTTTTTTTTTTTTTTTTTTTTTTTAACAAGTGAACCCCATACCCCACCTAATAAGTCCTCCTGTGAACTCGAGAGCTCCTCTTTTTAATTCAATAGTGACAATTTCATTAAGAAAGAGAAGCTCCCTCCTTAACTTCGACTTCATCAATGCAAGTGGTTGACCAGGGACAGCAGGTCCACTTCACAACAAAGTTTTTCAGTCTTAACCATTTCCCAAAATCCATGGTGCATCAAATCATTGAGCTCTACAAGACTGCTAACTTTCTCCCTTTAACCTCCACGGGGCCTTACCATTAGCGTTTCGTTTTTAACATGAACAGTTCACTTCCTAATTGATTTCCCCAGTTACAATAGAAGTTTCTAGTTACAGGTTATACTAACTTGCATTGACAGCAAGATTTCCTGTCAGAACACTAAATCAAGATATAAACAAACAGAAACAAATGCTGCTGGAACTTCCAAATAATTTTATATTAGTTGAAGATTAAATGTTATTTTTAGCCACATCATCAATCATATCTGCTACATAAACAAAAGAATCAGTTAACCTTAGAACCAAGCTTTTAGATGGCAAGCAGATTTTTAATGACAAACACATAACTCAGACTTGCAATAAAACGTTATATAAAACAGAATAAAAAGAATGAAAGAAGAGAGGTACAAACTCGATCTAGCTCCCTTTGTGTGATCTTGCTTTCTTGGAAACCTCTAAGAACATGTTTGCATGCATCTACAGCTTTGAAAACCTGAAAAGACAATGTATTTAAGAATATTAAGCACCAGCATAATCAAACTATTCTTTAAAGAAAATAGTAATAATACAAGTTTAAATAGAATAAGGAAAACTAAGAACAAACCTTGGCAGGAGTTGAAGTCACAGATATCACATACCAACCAAAATTCAGCCTATCAAAGAGGCTTAATTCAAATGACACATCATATGTTAAGCCTAAAGAATCTCTGACAGTAGTGAAGAGCCTGTATAGTCAAGAAAGCAGAAACACCGAAAAGTTATACCAACTGACATTTATCGAATAACTTTTTCTTTTCTGAGGAATTTGCATATCGAATAACTATTTTCATTCACAGAAAGGTAATTCTTCCTTGTTTACTTTCAATACTCTTGACTGTTTATGACCTAATGAAAGAATGACAATAATAAGTACAAAGATGAGGGCAAGTTGAATTTCGGACACTGCGTTGGCAGTCCTTTTCCTTTTTCAGAAAGGGTGCATTTTCTTTTGCAAAACACAAGCTAAACACTAGATCAAAGATGGCACACTAATGGGTTCACAGTCTTATTTTCTGAAGAAAATTTCTCGTCTCCCAAGGCAGGTCTCTGTCTCTCCCTTTTAACAAACACTCCCCATATTTCTATAGTGTTGAGATTGTTCTACTCAAAGTCTGCTCGGGTAGATCTCTCTTCCTTTTTGCAAAACTCTACTATAATTTTTATAATAATGAAGAACTTTTCTGCTTATTTATCTGATTTTCCATAACAAAAAGGAAAAGAAAAAAAAAATCAAATAAACGGTTTCTCATTTATCTAATCACAAAATCTGTTTATAAAAATAACCCTTTTTGGGAACTTGGGCAGTAGCTTAGTGGTCCCGTGTGAGTTATTACTGATGGAGGTCTTGGGTTCGGGTGTCCAAAGAGGCATTGGAGTATTGGAGTTTATTGAAGTTTATATCTGGAAGTTTGTATTCGCCGTTCAACAAAAATAAAAAAAACTTTTTCGTGCAAATAGTTTCTCATGTACCTAATCAACTTATCCATTTCTTCTGAAGTAAGGCATAAACATTACAGTAAAGACGATTTCCATATGTTTTCTTACAAAGGAGTGTTAACAAAGGAAGTGGTTTTAGAAGGCACAACAACCTAAGAATAATGGATGATTGGAAAGAAGCTGTACCTCGAATTTATGACTTCAGCCAATAGACCCAATGCAATGCCAAAAAATAAGGGATGTCGCCGAACATTACTTTCCAAGCGATTTTCACCATCTTGTGTAAGCAAGACTGCTGGCTCCTCAGATGCCACCTGTCCGTCTATAGAAGGAATAACATGGCTCTTATTAGCATTTGAACCTGCTACTGAATAAAAACAGTGACTAAGCATACTGTGGTTTCTTCATCCTTGCATAGGATGTGATAAAAAAAAGACAAGACAATAGTACCTTCCAACTATAGAATGGTATTTAAGAGTTTTTTTCCATTAAATAAAACAAGCCTCTTATCCTGCTTTGAGATTGATTTTTTAAATCCATATCCTTTTCAAGTGAAATCTTCTTTACTTTTGAAAGGGATTGAGAAAAATTTTTAAGCACCAGAAAGCTTATTACACAAACAGTTTAATATCATCATCATGCCAACAATGTCTGAAGTCAGCTGTATGAATCCTTCTTTATTCTGCAGAGTGACCTGCAACCTCTATTACTGGATTAATTTTTGTTTACGTCATTCATCACTTTTATATATGCCATTTTCATCTTTGTGCAAGTTTTCAAGGAATGTTGATAACAAATACAGGCTGCTCCCCATATCCCTGGTGAAACTTGAGCACAAAATCCTACATTTGAACCCTCCAATGCAGCCACTGAACCAAAGGCCCAATTCACAAACTTTCCTATACTCCTAGTGTCCCATCCCTCGTGATAAGACTTATCTACCTTTTTCTTTTTGAAAAGTGATGAGATAATTATTCATTAAATTGATAGCACGACTCAAAAAACTTAACTAGCATCACTAAGGCATTCAACACTATAAAATGATTTTCAATTACTGTTCTCATCATGCTGCTCCTGACTGTTGTAATCTCCATTTCCAGCTTCCAATTTTTTGCCAAAAACACTGATGAACCACTTCCTTTATGCACCAGCAACACATCACTGCTATTAATTGCAGGGCTTAGCTACATGCCAGACCAGGCTCTTAAGATCTCATGTAGCATAGAGTGGATCTACATTCATAATCAAGAATTTGAAGTAAAAGCTGAACCTATATCGTGGGTGATCTACCTACTAGCTAGAAAACAATAAATTAATATTGACTGATGAAGCTCAATCTCGATCAACCAAATGATTTCTGAAGTTCGATCTCAATCAACCAAATGTTTTCCAAAGTTCAATCTTACTTAACACGCACAACAAAAAAGCCGCATGCAAAATATCATCTCACTCATTCTACCCAGAAGCAGAGGATAGTATAGAAACCTACATGTAAGGCATTTTTCAGAAAATGTCAAACTCGAAAAGCAAGAGAAAATTACCAATTGCAGATGAACTGGTAGCGAGGAACTCATAAAGGTCCTCCCCTTCAATGGTGAATCCCCAGCGGTTTGGTGCTGGACCCGCAATATATGCACATGCTCTCTCATCAGTGTCCTTCAAGTACACCTGCCAAGTTCCAACCAAGTAAAACTTGTGAACTTAAATCTTTCTTCGGCAAGGTGGATAAATATTGTTCAGCAAACGGAATAATAAAAACATCCCCTTCAGCAAAAGTCAAGGCGACCTAAAAGAAGAACAAGGAAAAGGCAGATGGTTTTCCTAATGTCATGTCCTGAAGTCAAATATTGAACATATTGTCACTAGTTACAGCTCACAAATAATAACCCTACTACAGCTTCTATGACATAACCTCTTCCTAAAAAAAGTAAGGATGTATATTTATTAATTGAGCAAGCTTGACTGCCAACAGTTCCTCAGTAATACCGATATCTAGCCTACCTAATGAGGATTCCCATGTCATGTGATCAACAAAAATGAAGTTTTCACAACAATGTTCATACAAGCAACAACCTCTATGTCATAGAAAAATAAAAAATAATTAAGTATAAATATAAAAGAATCATAAATAGAATTCACTAAACACATGGATACACTTTTCAGCTGAAAAATAAACAAACGGCCTCCAGAAGAATCTCTTTCAGATTTCATAACTAAGCTAATAAAAATCCTAAATAGCTCTATTTTCTCACTTGTTGATGCTGTAGATCTGATGGAGATGGTCGGAATTGGATTGGGCTAAACTTCAGCCTTTTCTCTACAGCTCTCTCGGCTTGAACAGTTCCCAGATAATCAAGAATGCATGACTCGACATCATCTTCAGAGAAATCTCCAACGATACTGACCTGAAACAATCCAGTTGCTTCAAACTAAGAAGGAAAAATTCTACAGTACATCTGAAAAGTGCCACCAATGACAGAGACTCTCACTGGATCATTAAAGCAAGATACAAACATAAGACAAGTAAAAAAGTTTATAGACCTCCATGTTATCAGCCACAAACTGATTCATTACTGCATCTTTTACTGATTGAAGTGTTAATTTTTGTAATGACTGTGGTGTGGGCTCCACAAAGCGCTCATCTCCATTCAACATTGCCAACATTAGCTTGTGGGCAGTTGAACGTTCCAAACTCTTTGGGACTGAACGGTAGTAAGACAAATAAACCTGTATTGCTCTATCAAATGCATCTTCAAGCCAAACACTATGCTGTAAATCAGAGATCACCACCAGATTAGTACAAAGTTAAAACTACTGACAACATAAGATTTCCATTTAATTAAATTATAAGGTATAACAACAACTAAAAACTAATAACAGGCTAGTTTAAACAGAAAAAATAAGTTACACGTCATTAGTCCAAAACAATGCTGAGCAAAGAAACAATGTTAAGCATCTTTAACAAGTTAATTCAGGTAGAACTAACTTCAGGATACAACAAGATTCCAATCAATGAAAGATGCCTCAGATCTTTTCATTCGCACATCAAATGATCGTGCTCACATAAAATATATCTTATAGAGACATAACAGAAGTAAATAATCAAGAAACAGTAGATTAAAATCACAATTTCCCCCTTCAATGTTTCAAAAAGTAAATAAAACAAAACACACAAAATGTGGCAACAGCTGCAGATTAGCATTTAAAAGAACGGCTCCACGAAACAAAGTTCTTGGAAGTGAAGGAAGAATAGTGGTTTCAACAATAAATTGAACTTTGTCTGATTGTTTTTACTCGAAGGAGAGTATAGATAAGCAATACTCAATCACATAACATGCATGCATACCTCAAGAACCATATGAAGCAACTGGAAGGCAGCACGCATCCCATTATCTCTTAAAGTAAATCGAAATTCTAGAGAAATAAACTCCTCTGTGGACTCCAGAGAGCAATTTATTAGGTGATTCACACAGAACAGCTCCACCTGGAAAAGCACACCCAAAAAACAGACAACCAGATGTAAACAAAATTTACACTAATGCAACCGCACTATGCAAAAGAAATGTTACTTGTAAATGGCTATTTTAACATTTTCATCAATAATGTGGATGTCAAACTGTCAAAGGTCTCTATTTTCTAAATTTGGTGATTCAATCTACTTCAACATTTGCTGATACAGATAGGTTTACCAAGCAACAAGATCAGTTAAAGAGACTCGATCCTCACTAAAAACTTGTATTTAAGGAAAAACAGGGGATTTGATCAGAAAAATGCTTCAGCATACTAAGAACCAGATGAACAGTTGGCAATGTTATTACCATGACTCCATAATCATGAAAAATTTTGTCGATACTCACTGACTTGTAACATGGCAGTTATTTCTCTTAAAAAACACATGCTCAGCTCAAATATATCTTGATGCACTAGTTTTCAACTATCGCAGAAGAACCATACCTGCTCCCTTGAAAAATTACCCACACGGCCACCCTCACTCAGAGTTCGAACCCCAACTATAACAGCTCCTTTTGATTCCATGTTTTCAACTGCACGACCACCACCAACTATCAAGCGCATCACCCCACCCTTAGCTTCGTTTTTTGTTATCTACCAAATCAAATATATGTGATAGATGAGTAACAGAAATAATTGGTGACTAAGCCTTATTTCAGATGTAAAAAACAACAAATAAAATAAAGTCCTGAAAGACTCCAAGGTTGTTACTTTTATAGATCTATAACAAATGTATTTCCCATTTTTTTAAGGATAACCAGCAAAATAGTCCAAGAACATGGCTTTACATCTGTAGGGACAATGTAGCATTCCCTGTCAATGTTGAGGCTCAATGTAACAAAATCCAATAGTTATAATTATTTGGTGGAGGCAGTGTGCAGCCACAAAGACCTGGGTAAGCCCACTGGAACTGTAGCTTCATTTTCCCCTTTTTCCATTTCATTCCTTTATAATTTATGAAATAGCTGTAATTGATTATACAGAACTGCTACCAATTGCTTTCATTTGATGGTTCAGAGAGAGAGAGAGAGAGAGAGAGAGAGAAACAGACAGACAAGGAGAAACAGAGACAGGGACAGAGACAGATCTTGTAAATAAATTCCCTTAAATACAAGTGTACATAAGGCAGCAAGAAAGTCATGAATACCTTGTAGTTTACAGGAATCCCATTTGAAAGGTGGCGCTGTGTAATGCCAGTTTCCTTGTCATATGCTTTTGTTGTGTTTAGCTCTTGACCTAACGGAATAAATGATGGTTTTCGCGATAATTTCAATTCCTCAAGCTGAGATGATGAGATCAGTTCTTTCGGTACTTCCAGCTGCAAATAGACAACCAAAATCAGTAACAGCTTTAAAGAGAAAACAGCTTCGAACGGGACATCCAGCAATATTCTGGTGCTCAATCAGTGTGAGATGACTAAGCAATAGTTTCAGCACATCCACTTTTAGTTGGAAACACTTTAGAAACATTAAAAGAGAATCTCCAGACCAATCTCTCTCTCAAAAGCCCAATATAAGTTTCAAATCATGTCTGAAAACTAAGTAAAACTCAGTAGAAACAAAGCAAGGTATCAGTATGACCATTTCAAATGTGGCTAGCATCTATGAAAATAACAGAAAACAAATAATCTGTAAATGCTGTTACTAATCTGTAGATACAACTCATCTAATCTGTTCAAACACAGATTCATCAACACAGAGTTTTCATAATGGAGAAATAACTGCATTTGGACCCTTTGAAAAAACTTATTGTACCAACACGTGCCACAAATTTGCCTATTAATTCAATTCATGCACATCGTCATCTTTTCTTCAAAGTAAAACCTGCCTAGTTCTCTACAGATGATATTGCTTACTAGAATGTCAACAAAATGACTGAGCCATGTCCACATCAGATATTGAAATGTTCAAACTATTTTATAAAAAAGCACCTCTTGTTCAGCCTGTATTGGTTGCTGTAAGCCCTTCTTAATAGCATCTGTAATTTCATATGGCAAAATCTTGAAATCCATCTCCCCAAGTCCATCAATATGTACTTTCTTTGGAACACATGCAACAATTGCTGCGGGAAGTGGAGCACCAGGGCTTCCAAACTCGGAAATGAACTCCAACACTTTTGCACCAGTTGAATTTACCTGCACCAACCACTCTTTGAATATTTCATGTTGGAAAACAATTTAATCAGAACTATTAAAGGTAAAATCTAAAGAATAAGGAACACTAAAATCTACTAGATTAATAGATAAATTCAGTGACACACTAGGCTAACTAGGTGAGGAGCATGCCAATAAGACACACTAGCATGACTGAGCTGATAGACTTCACCTGACAAGCGTACAAATTCCTGGTGTGACTTAAAAACTAACTGAGCTAAGAATCTGGAGGAATAGCTTGGACAAGTTCAACCTAGTTAAAGTGAGTAAAACCAATAGGCCAACCACTTCACTTTTAATTAAGAGAAATTGATGTATTAGCGTGACAGCTGCAGATAGATTTACCAGACAGGGGTGCAAACTCCAGCTATGACTTAAACCTCACTGAGCCTAGAACCTAGTGCAATAGCCTAGACTAGGCCAAACTAGTTAAATTGGGTAAAACAGAAGAGGTCAACCAATTCATTTTCAATTAAGAAAATTGAAAGGACCTTCACAATAATAGTTTCTTATAGTTAATATTTGAAGAACCCAACTAAAGCCAGCCAGCCAGCAAGTGGAATCAATTAATCCAGATTGTTTAACATAAGTAAGAAAATCAGTTTCGATGTCCTCTGCAACCTAATTCACCTTACCAGTCTAGTCCAGGTTTTATGACATTGCTTAAGGTTCTGTGGAAGCAACAACGTGAATAAATATTTCAACAACATAGTGCAGAGACTTACTTCTTCAAGAGTAACTGTCTCAGCAACACCAACCAAGCATTCATGTCCTTGCCTCTGATCCATTACTGTATGACCAAGTGCATCACTCTCCATGATAAAATCCAAATTATCCACAGAAGGAACATTGTCAATCATGGCAGCCAATTGTTCACTGTCTTTTAGAAGTGCATCCATATAGCGAGCTAACTCTCCCTGTGTTACACCGAACTCCTTTAGCCTCCGGACCTGTGTTTAAATGAATGATACAGATAAGTGGAAAAAAGAAGCATCAGTGAGGAAGGATAAAAACCTAAAAAAATGACACAAATAAATAAACTGATAGAAATAAAAGACACTGCAAAATAGACAGATATTTATTTGCACAGATTAGTCGAGGATATGCTAAAAGAAAAGTCAGATAAATACCTCCTGAGCAGCAACTTTAATAGCATTCTGCCAATTTTGGGGTTCAGCAGTCACTGTAAGCGTAGTGACTGTGCATCCTTCTCTCCCGGAATCACTGTGATCTAGCTCAACTGATACAAAAGGAGGATTGGAGCTCTGCTCCAGTTTGAAAAGCATTCAACATTAGAATCCAGATGTTCAATCTCTAAGGTTAGTACCAAATACGAAACCATAAATTTTATTTAAGGATGTAAAAGAACAAATATGCAAATCGTTAAATTACTTTTTAAGTCCAAATACATGAAATCTAATTACAGATAGGTAGGTAGGTAGGCAGATAGATAGATAGATACAGATAGATACAATTTTAGTAACAATAACAGAGGAGACATGCATTTAGCTCCCTATCAATCTCAACACAGTAAAGCTTCACCTTGTATCTTGTGTTAATTCGAAAATGTAATGCTGACAGGAATATTCTCTTCATTAGGACATTCCGCAAGTCTCCATATGTTTGGACTTTATTTACAGGAATCTGCAGCATATTAGACAAATTTAGCTTAAAAAAAAGGCTTGTCATAAAACTCTGCCTATATTTACACTTAAAGCCAGAGTAATGCATGGACTCAAGTTCTTATGCTTTTCTTAAAGAAACTTTTGCAGCACAAACAGAGTATTCTTGAATCCTTTCTGAACTCTTAATGAATTCACAATTGTATAAAAAAATCAAAAATAGAAAAAAATTTAAAAAAATAAATTGGTATATCTGAATCTAACATAACAGGGCTTTAGCTAGTAACAATGCCATCTGTTCTCAAACATAATGTTACTAAGAAATTTTCTACTTTAATTAAAGGTGTATGGCAGGGAAACCATACCCTACACATTTGGAACTACTATTCACGTTTAAGTTCAAGTAGGAAAATTTTCAAGGTGAACAGATATTAAGCAAGCAGATAAATGCTTCCATGGTATGTTACATTCGTCGTAGTTAAATAAATATTGATATGGAGCAATTGACCTTTCACTGTAGTTCTAAATGTACCTTGCAGAACATATTAAATGAGAAATTTTGAAGCAACTCGTGCTGGAAGATCTGAGGAGGCTCAGCATCATGTCCAATTCCAGGAAGAGACCACCTATGCTCTACAGGAGGTCGAACTGCATGCCTTTCCTTTTTTATTGTCTTGGAACCATTCGAAGGAGGTGGGGACTTTTCATGATTAAAATTTCCAGTAAGGCTTCCAGGAAATTTAGGAACAAGAAAACTCGCCATTCCAGCAAAAGAGCGGGGTGTAGGAACTGCAGCTGCTTCCTCAGCTGCAGGTGTTCGTCCAAACACTGCCTGCACATCATTTATAAGTTTAGATTCAGCACCAAATAAAAAATTAAGCAACTGAAGCTTCATCCACAACAAGAAAACAGATACAAATTGATGCATTCGACATACTTCAATTTGATAAACAGTCTTTGGAATATTATCAATATCTCCGACTATGTACAAGGTGGCATTCGCAGGAAAATACCAACGTTCATGGAATTTCTTTATTTTATCTGCATCCCACTTCTTAATCTGCTCCTCCAGTCCAATGGGGAATCTCTTACTCAGTTTGTTCTCTGAATGCAAATGCTGCAGCAACTGTTTCAATGAAACAGCACCAGCACGGTGAGAAAAAGGAAAGAACTAAATACTGTGTCTTATTTCAGGAACTCAAAATTGCATCTTATATCCATTCTTCAAAGAAAAGTGACAAAGCGGCTGCAACCATCAGTATAAAGACTCGAACTTGCCTGACAGTCAACTCGGTACTCTATGGTATTCATCATTTGAAGCTCTGAAAGAATTGCTCTTCTCTCCTTCTCTACTCTAGATGCAAGAAATTTGGGGTGGAAAGCTATCTGCATTTGAATCAGATAAGATCGAGGATGTAATGTTATTGCAGCTACAGAGCTGAATGTACCACCACAGAAATAAATTAAATCACTAATTGATGAATATATTGCATATATACCTCATTTAAAGCGTCTAAAACAAATGGAAGCAGGTCACCATCAGAATCCTGAGAAAGTGACAAATCCTGCTACTCATCAAAATATGCAATAAGATGTCACTAAACAAAACATGTTAGTTCAACAACAAAAGACACTGACCTTTGTACTTGTAGGTGAATGAATATGAAATACAGTGTGGTGAAAATCTGTATATGCATTAGAACGTGCACCAGTCCCAAGAAGTTTTTCACGCTTTTTGCTCCCAAGAAATGCAACATGTTCAATCATATGTGCAATTCCTTGCTCATCCTCTTCCTCATCAATGGATCCAACATGAACTTCCATATGTGCCTCAAACCTGAAAACGTAATGACGTATGTAATATTAAGTTCATAAAATTCAAGCTCACACACATCAATGTATAATTGTGCAAGTAATTATTACTGCAAAATCACAGGAAAACAGATCAATGTGACAGATAATATGCAGAATGTCTTGTTGAAGTACTGTCACATCTTTAAAAATCTTGTCAGTATCTATTCCAGGTTGAAAATCTAAGAAAGTGTACTTGGGCCTTTATTCGAACTCAACTATAGCTTATTCCCAAATGGGTTAAATTCTACAAGGTAAAGTCTAAGATTACTTTTTAAAGTGACACTCGTTCAGCTTTCATACAAAGACTGCAAGGAAGAAATAACTCAATGAGGGACTGGAGCCTAGGCCAAATCCACTACCTAGAAAAAGAAGTTTCCCACCAGCAGGTGACAGGCAAGAAAGAGATCAAACCTATTGGCTGGAACTTTATTTGGTAGAATAAGATAACGTAGCCCATTCTTTAATTGTCCTCGGTGCAGCTTAGGGTGAGATGGAAGTTGTGTATGTAAAAATGCTTCCAAATGCTCCTGCATTTCTGGATCCCAAAATGTTGGATCTTGTTTTTCTTGGATGGCTTCCGGCCATGCAGTGCTTGCAACATGTGGCTCATCTGGACCAACAGTGGCGTGTGGAACATGATCTGGCAACACCTGAAAAATCAAACAATTATCAATCCAATGTACGAGTTCCATAGGTTTTCAATTAAAAGATATTATGATAGATTTTGGCTGTACAAGCTCACAATTCCCCATCTATTATATGACTCACTGTTCCCCCTCTATTATATAACTCACAGTTCCTCCTCTATTATGTAAGACACAGTTCCCCCTCTATTATATAACTCAACTGTCTAAACTCCTGCAAAAAGTATCACTACTGAGTGAAGGGCTTAAACAAGTTTTTATTTTTTTGCTGATTTTAATATGACCCTTACACATCCTGATGGTACAGAGATCCAAAATGTTAATTAGCACTTGCAAACAGGAGAATGATCTTACGGAGTCATGTCCAAGTGAATACTTGCTGAAAGAGGACTTCAACTTGCCCAGTAATGGTCTCGGTGTGCAAGACCATTTGTAGCTTCCACGTTGATGACGATAACGGAAGCAGGAAAAACGTCCAATATTTAGAGTTGAATGATTTAGTGTAAGTGATCTGCTGACCACAGGAATATGGTGGTTCCAGGACTGACCAATCCTGCATAACCGTGAACTTCCACATTGAGCTTCTTGAGGCCCCCATCTTCTGAAGAAGTGGAAGTGAGCCATTATTCATGTATATAGATTGCAGTAGATGAAAATGTATTCAGTAAGAGCATTTGATATTCAAAGAAATTAACTGGAAATGATTGCAACCTCACTTGAAGCATAGACTAAAGAAACAATGAAACTACAAATTCAACACCGAAAATGAAGAAAATAAACTGTCAGAAACAAATTTTAACTATCTCTACGCAAGACTGGGAAGTATTAAAAGCACAGATGAAAAAAACAAGGGAAGTAGGAATTCAAAAGAGAAGACAGCTAAACCAAAATTGAACTATCTAGCGTGCAATTGAGCAAGAGATATACGCTGTGTCACGGTTAAATGAAAGTCAAAGGAGTAGCATGAGACTTTAGTGTCGGTTGTGTCGAAATGAACATAAGTAAGCAGAATAAGTTGACCTGCTTCTGTCCAACGAACAATGTTTCGTGGAAGAATATGAGCAACTTATTCACGAAGCAATTGCTTGTGATGAAACTGAGTAGAAATCAGGCAGGAGGGCGTGCAGAGTAAGAATGGGACACCTCGCACTGATTAACTCAGTTAAGATTAAGGTTGTGCGAAGCAGTAAGAGGAGGAAGGGGAAAAGGCGACTCTCGCGAGAATTGCAGTCGGAGACAAGTGAATTACAAAGAAAGGAATCGAAAGCAAAGCATTCAAAAGGAAATTGAGGTGAGCGGAGAGCTTACTTGTGTCTGTAAGAAGAAGATCGACCCTTGACATTGAGTCCACTAAGACATGTGCAACTGGCGGAGGGGTGGAGTAGCAGGCGACTTGAGCGAGGCCTGGAATGATAATCTTCGTACGCCCTAGGATTGGAGGAGCGGACGGTGGGAGCTGCCGCCATGAGCGAAGCGGAAGCCATGGCGCAGGGAGAGAGGAGGAGGAGGAGAAAGGGGCGAGAAGGAGACGGAAGGACGATAAAATTAATGGTCCGCGGTTCCCTCGGTTTCGAAGATTTTTTAGGCCCCTTCCTTCAATCCTTCCTCGAGAGTTTTTTTATTCTGTTAAAAAAATCGTGCCGGTTTCTTCCTTCCACTGCTGAGTGCTGACACCTGACTAACTTATTATATTTTTGTTTTTGGTTTTCTCTTTTTTCCGTCAAAAAATCTGGAAACGAGGAACGGCAGAAAGATGAGTGATTTTTTTTTTCTTTTTTTTTTTCCCGTTCCGTCAGCTCCGTCCAGGATGGGCTTTTCTCTTTTAATTCGTTGCTCGTTGCTGCTCATCGACTCATGGCGGCCGTATAATCCTTCGACGACTGCTCCTTACGCACGGACGACAGGCAGTGAGATATCAACGACTGTAACGGTAAATGGCGGCCGACTGTAAAGATAAAATTCTTCGGTCCTAACCAAAGATTATGTATTGCTTAGACTGTAAACCATGTAATGGTCCCAATATTTAAGACGAATACCCATTCAGTCCCCAGAGTGGGTCGCACTTCCTTTTTCTTTGCGTGAAGAATTTCACTCCCAATCCGTTCATACTCGCCCAAATATAAAAGGCTAGCATTAAGGTTAATACACACAGGCTAGCTTAATAAAACCTTCTTGTCACATAATACACACTCTACAACCTGTGTGGAGTTCATTACTACTCAACCAGGAGGGAAAATTGAGAGCATAATTGATCGAGGAGGATGAGAGTAACTAATCAATTTCCAGAATTTATTTTATACAGCCAGCCCAACAACAGTATTATGAGTGAGTTGCTGGGTGAAATCAACGTGAAAGGTATCGGTTGTGTCATGGCCCAGTGACCTCCGAAATACCTTAACGAGACAAACCAAAGAAACGACAACAATGCATCATCCATGCTAGGGGAGCAAGCAAGCTACAGAACAAGCTGGGCTCACTCCTCTCTTTTTCTCACTCTCCTAAACCCAACGTGATGGCCAACAAAGACCCGAGATGTCGATGAATTAAGTGGTGTCTCTCAATAAATCACCTCTGAGGGGGCGGAGGCGGCGGTGGTGCTGGTTGAACTGCGCCCGTTGCTGCTGCTGCATGATAAGGCCCTGTCCATGCTCCCCCTCCAACGGACTGACCCCCGTTTCCTCCATAAGGACTCATTCCCTCCACCGGGACCTCACCGCCGCCACCCATATGATGAGCCCTTCCATAAGCTTCTACTGGCATGCTACCACTCGCTGGCGCCTGAGGCATCATCCCATACGCTTCTCCTGGATTACCACCACTCATCTGAGCCTGGGGTCTCCCGTACGCATCAGGTGGACCGCCACTCATTTGAGCCCCCGGAGGAGGTCTTCCATATGCTTCTTCAGAAACCCCACTTGCCGGAACTGGGGGCCTCCCGTAGGTCTCTATGGAGGAACTGTTGTTCATATGTGCCGGAGGCCTTCCATAAGCATCCACATATCCACCAGGTCCACCGCCTGTAGCCGAATGCGAGCGTCCTGGATCTGGGCTACCATATGTGCTCCCATACTGGATGGCAGCTAAAAATAACACAAAACAACAACCTCAAAACTATGCAAAAATGGGAGTGCAAAGATGCCAAAAAAGAAACACCTCAAAGTAAGAAGGCAAATAAACATCATCTATCATATGCCAATAGCTATTTAAGCAAAGTGCAAAATGTGAAAGCATACCACAGCAAAAAGAAACCATGAAACTGGAAATTCCTCCTCATGTATCATTCTTCTCAGTCTAAAATTGGGGTTAAGAACATGAAGCTATTAGACAGCCAGTACCTTCCATTCTTGTACTATGGGTATATACACATGCAATGAAAAGTGTGTATATGTGTTTGCATGTGTGTCCGTGTGGACACAAGCATGTGCTGACTCAGTAAACATGATTGGGCCCATTAATTCACAAACTACAAAGTATAATAAAGATCAATTTTCAGGCATGCCAATCATCAATCTAAAACGCAACACTACTGTTAACCACTTTCAGGCATGCCAATCATCAATCTAAAACGCAACACTACTGTTAACCACATTGTGATGCACCTTCAGCGGTGATTTATAAGAAAAGAAATAAAATGAGGAAGGAAAATACCATGTGCTCTCTTCTCAGCATTCACCACTTCAGCTCGTAGTTTTTCCACCTCTCTCGCCATTGATATTAAGTTCCTTTCCATCGCATGCATCTGCTCCACTTGCTCAATGTTCACACCTTTTTCATACTCAAACTGAGCTCTAATACCAAAAAAATATAAAGAGAACAAGGGTAAAGACAAAGTGATATTGTTTTTATGCTTTTAGGTGAGAACTGATGATTGAAGGCACAAAAAAAAGTAGTATATCATATAAGGTCACGTATCAGATTTTTTTCTTTAAACTGATAAAAGCAGATACCCCAGTTGAAATTTGCCAAAAGGCCAAGAAAAGAGCATAAGAATTTGGTTACTTATGGAACTATTAGGTTCTGCAACATTGCCAAATGAAAAGAAGTAGAGAACAATCAGAAGAAATATGGTAATCAGAAGAAAAAAGTTATGCTGAGAAACCTATACTTACCGTAACCTCTGGTGTTCTTGTCTTAAACTGTCAAGCTCAGCATGCATTTCAGGGAAGCTATTCAGGTCAGAACGAGCTTTCTTTAGTTCCTGAGTAAGCTTCTCAATTTCTGCATTCAGCTCCTGCCTGGCCTTGACTAGTGCTTTTGCTTCCAAATGAGCCTCTTGGAGATCTTTCTTCATACTCTCACTAACTCGAAGATCAGCTTCCATTTTTGCAATATTTTCCAGCAGCCCTTTGATTTTAATTTCACCATCAGTATGAATGCCTCCCATGCGGTTCTGTACCCTCTGCATTTCTTGCTGGGTGGCAACCAGGTCCCGCCTAAGTGTCACATGAGTAGCAGCCAATCTTTGGTTTTCCCTTGCAAGCTGCTCCATCTCGGAGGCCTGAATGGCCATTTTCTTCTCGAAAATTTCAACAGGAGGAAGTGGATCCAAAGAGTGATGGCTAGAAGCTGGACCTACACCAGGATATGGAATGTGACGCAACATTCCAGGAGACTGGATGGAGTGGCCATCATAAGGAATGTGCCCTCTGGTAGCCATGGCCTTCAATTATATTTGGATGCCTAGAATCTCTCAGGGAAAATCAAGTTATTCCAAAGTGGAAAACAATCTGCAATATTTTAAACAAGTTATGAGGTTAAATGACTTCAAACTGAAAAGTGTTACTCTAAATCTAAACAAAAGTTACTGCAAAAAGCATTCATTTTGATTTCCTTTCATTCCCACGGGCAGGATGAGAAGTGAACCACACATCTAGGGCTCTGAACGGAACTCACCAGGAGAAATATTAACTTAACATGCAAATGTCACAGAATGATCAAAACAAAATAGAGAAATAAGAGAGAGTACTAACTCTGACTAAACTAGCAAATCCATTTAAATGAACAATTTTTTTTTGGTAATACGTATTAAAATAGAAAAAAGTCTGGAATAACTCCAGTCTCCTCCAACAAAGTAATCATTTTGATCAGAATTTCCACTTGTTTCACTAAAATTAAGAACAGCAAGGCACCAAGGGGGCATTCTAGCAAAAAATGTTATTTTGCCAGGAAAGAAAAAAAGTACAGATATGTCTGGTATAAGTCCAATATTGGTGTGTAAAACGTCCCACCTTTCTGTCTCTACCTATGTCGCATGCATCGGACAATCTCTAAGAGTGACAAAAGGTGTAATCTAGTTTAAGGATGAAGAATTCTAACAAAGGAAATAACAAACTATTACAGGAATTAGAATGATCATTCATTGTTTTGGGGGAAAAAGAATACATTACACACAAGAGGATTTTACACAATGAGCTGAACAGAAAAACACAATATATACTACAATACCTGTACGAAAATTTTATTTAGAAAAAATAATATAGAAACGTAGAACTAACGGTACTAAAGGTAATTAAGTAGAGATAAAATCAAGGAAATGTGTGCAAAAATTACTTTGCCAACGTAGAGCCACCTATAATGACATATGAGATTCCCGCGAAAGTGGCGAGAAAATTTACAAGACTAGCGCCGGAGAAAACTGGAAAAGCACACTTTCGCAAAATAGAGTTAAAAACAAAAGAAAAAAAGAGAAAAAAGCGAAGTAACAATCTAACCTGTATAGCTTCCAACCTTTATCGGTTGGTTATGTCGATCCACCAAGCGAATGACTAAACAGGTTTAGCCTTTGAAGAAAAAAACCATAAGAGCAGAAGAAGAGTGGAAGCAGAGTAACCGGGAGGTCGTAGACTAGGACGGAAAGGGATAGGATGGATTGAGGAGGGAAGGGAGGGAGGGAGCGAGCGAGCGAGCGAGTAGGGTTGGAATAAGAAATCAGAGAAAAAAAAATAAAAATAAAAACAAGGGAGAGCACCGGGAAAATTCTGCAAGGGTTCCCGGACTCGGAGAATTGAGATGTCGTAAGACTCGTAACTCATAAGTCATAAGACGGACACGCGATTATAAGCAAAGACTTTGTTAATTTGAGAAGCGCGTGAGAAGCGCTGGAAAGCATGTGATGAATGAAAGTATGAAACGGAGAAAAGCTAGTGAAAATGAACCATAATGTCACTCGAAAAGGAAAATGCTTTTATAATTTTAAAAGGAGTTTGAAATTGAATTGGCTTGTAAACTTATCTTTACATTAGAAACAATTTCAGAGTCAAACAATTTAAATTCCTTTTTAGTATAGATTTCTCTGAACTGTGCGGCGACATTACATTCGCAAAGAAGTTAGAACGTGAAGGCTTTTTTGTTCGTATTTTATCCCCTTCCTCGCATCAATACATGGAAATGAAGAATATTACAGCATTTTACCTTTTCTAGTCTTCGTTTTAAATATGTATTCGGCTTTCTATTGTTTTGGGATATTTCCTTTTTTACACAAACATAGTAAATTCAGTAAGAAAGCTATTTAAAGAGTGCTTTCTCCTATGAAGAAGAAGAAGAAGAAAAAAAACCGCTTTCTTGTACTATTCAACTGCTAACATGTCATTAATCCGCACAAACACTAATGCTTAGAAAAACACTTTCTCCATGAGATACAAAGCAGAAGATACGAGGAGCAAAACCCTCAAGAGTGACCTCCTTACAACCCTGCAGCCTGTGTGAAGTTCATGCCATTAGACCTACAGATACAAATACATTAAGACCAACTATAAATTAAGCTCCGGACAAACAGTGATTTACATTCAGGCACATGGACCCCATATATCACAGATGTGAGTAGTCCTGCAGGCCCCATTCAATCTCTGAAAGCTACCCAACTTCAATTAAACTTGAAGTCTTCCACCCATCAGGCAGGGGCCTACTGATTGTGTTGCATCTCCTCGGTCCCATAGCCATGAAACCCCCATTGGGCTCCACAAACAAAAGAATTGAGTATATCTATACATCTCTTTCAGGTATAAACTTACCTCAAATTCTCCGTCAACCATGCCTCTTTTTAGATTTCTTATCTTTCTTTTTAGATTTCTTATCCTTCTTTTTCTTATGATGTGTCTTCTCCTTCTTCGATCTGTGCCTATCCTTGGATCTCTCCACAGAGTCCCTCTCCTTCCTTTTATCACGAGCAAGAAAACATTCAATTTTCTCATCTTCAGATTTGAGAAAAGAAGGTTTTTCAGGACCAAGAACGCGCTGTTCCCATTCTTCACCAATTCTTGAGTCAGAGTTAAGCTTTTCACTCAAACCTAAAGAAGAAGACGGTATGAGATATGGGCCCGGTTCCTCCATCCTTGAACCTACTGAACCACGGCCTCTTTTTTTCCTGGAATAAGAAAAACAAGTAAATGTCAACTTACTTGCTCTAAAAGTCTCAGGCGTAATGTGGATTAGAGAAAAGAGGAGAGAAAAGCAACCTTGAGTTCAAAAATTCTTCAACTTCCTCGTCTTTCAAACTGCCATCTTCGTGCAAGCTAAAACCTTCACTGCCACGCTTACGTGGTTGACAAGAAGCAGCATTCCCGTCAACTTCTTTAAGCCTGGAACTTTGTTCTGAAGATCCGACCAGGTGCCGGTCGCTCTCAACTCTATCACCATCTTTTAATCTACGCATCTGCCTCTCATCTAGTTCCAGCTCCTTCTGGCGGACCCGCCACATCTCATTCACTTCTGCAGCTCGATTAGCTAAAGACAAGACCAACTCTCAAGATAAGTAATTGAAAAAAAAAATCCGAAACAACCTCATTGTGGTTCGAAGTAAAGAAAATTAGAGCACCAACCTTGTTGGACCCCCATTACTGTTGCAGTAAGAAAACGTGAATTTGGACGATATCTGACAGATGGCTTACGAAGGTAAACATGGACACCTTCTTTTTCTGCTTGCAGCCGCAATCTTGTTGCCTCCTGCATAAGCAATGCAGCTATGCTGTTTTCTGTTTCCAGATCCATTTAGAAAGTTGCAAACCTGTTCATAACTTAAAGTTATAAGCATAATTCAAAATTCCAAACAATAATAAGTAAAGATTTTAACTGACAGTATTAAAATAAGAATGTAGTCATTCTAAGAATGAAAATTTCCAGAAATTAATGATTTTAATTATTTTTTGTATAATGAACATCATAAACTTCTCAAGGAAGTTTCCTTGAACAGTAAGGCTGCTCAAAACCCATGCATTCCCTTATCATGTCCATACTTGAAATGAACCTTCCCGGCAGGCAAGCAATCCACATCATTCTTTCAGAGATAATTTCAGGGCAAGGCCATAATTATGCTTTTTCTTTCCACTCATGGTAGTGGTTTCATTATTTTTATGTTACATACAGTGTCCCCTCAGCTTTTTATGGGACATTCTTCATCAATTTTACTTCTTGCTATCCAGAAACACCAAAATCACATGCATATAACAGCATCTCTAAAATATGCCGTCTGGGAAGATTTTTTACATAAGATGGAGCATTAATCAACTACCTAGTAAACCATGAAAAGAAACAAAAAGAAAGAACCTAACTCGGAGAACCCCTAAGCAAAACCTGCAAGTTTTGCCAACACGCTCTAAGAACACCAGCAGCCGGTTTGCCTAGACAAATTGAAAAGTAGTTTCTCGTATGCCAATACAAGAGGGATTGCTTCTCAAAATCTTAATCAAACTTCATACAATTTTCAAACAAGAGTTACGAAAAGCAAAAGAGAGATAGACAAAGCAAGAGGAATAGAAAGAGGTAGAAAGGAAAGGTCCGGCAACGATGTAAAATCAATTGGGATGCGAGAGAAATCAAAACTCGGAAGTAGAGAAATATCAGGGACTCCGATGACTAAAAGATGCAGGTTCAAGCCTCAATGATGTCGGCAACTTAAGGGGGAAAAAAGAAAAGAACCCTAAAACAAAAATGAAATCAATACAATACAACGATCGTTGGCAACAACCCGCAGAAGCTAGAGCACAAGGCAAAGAGTGAAAGCCTTTCAGCAGCAATCGAAAGGAAATTAAAAGAAACCGCATATGAGAAACCAGATTGAGTAAATTGCCCTTACACGAGTTCTTCCTACATAGAAACCATTTAAAACCCTAATATCACATGGCCCAAATAAATCGAATCGCGATTAAAAGGTTATAAGAATCAGAAGACTCACCAGGAAACAGATCAAAGCTCACGATCTCCTCTCGTCCCCGCAAGGCAGCAAAAGATTCGCGTGTTTGGGTGGGAGAAAGGGAATACTAGTACACGAAGCGAGACGCCAAGGAAGAAGAAAATCGAGAAGGGGGGGGGGGTTGTCACTTTCGAGTTCGACTTCGATTAGGAATTTAGGAGGAATCGGTAGAAACCGCGGGTTCAAGACGGTGGGCCGCCTTGGGTAGGTCCAGATCTCCAACGAATAAGTTTTTTCTAAAAATTAAAAGTTAAAAAAACTATTCAAGCTCTTGTCTTTTATTTTTTTTTATTTTTTAAAAGCCAAAAGTATATATAAAATTCGGTTAAGGAAGCAAAATAAAAACCATTTTTTAGATATTTTTATTTTCTCTCTCTACGTCTCACTTATTTAGTTATTTCTTACCAAACCTTAATAAATACATAATACGATATTTTGTACTATCTGAAATGGGCACAGAAAATGATCCACAACGAGGCCCATGGTTGGAGCAAAGCCCACCTTTTTCTTTGGATCAATCTGGGCCCAGTCCTTTTGATGACGGAACGGAATGCGACCAGAGGCGGCGGCAGCTGATTTGAGCGGAAGGCTCCTCCACAGGGCACCTGCATCAGGACGCTCCCATCCCACTCTTCCGTGCTCCTCGCAGTAAATCTCTACCTCAGAGGAGGAGGATGACATTCATATGAAGAAGAAGGCGCGAGAAGATTGTTCGGACGATGGAGTGGGCGGCCAGGCCGAGCCACCTCGGCGGCGTTCCTCGCAAACTTGTCTTCATGGCCGTCGGCGCCTTTGCCCGCACCGTAACTTCGCTTTTGAATTCCACTTCGGTACACAATTCGGAAACCCTGATCCGTTTTGTCCGTGATCGGCCTAAAGGGATGCCTCTTATCACAGTTAGCAATCACATGTCTACGTGAGCCCCTCCCTTTCCTCCTTCTATCTTTGCACAAAAATACTGGTTTGTTGTCAGCTGCAAACAGCATTTTCCTCTTTAAACTAGTTAACAAGCCAAAATGACATATTGAACCCGCGCTTTTTTCTCATGTTAGATGAGCATTCCAGTTCAGAAGCTCATCACTTACTTCGCCGGTTCTTAACTTCTTGGCCATTTAGAACGTCTGACATGCTCTGTTTGAAGTATATGCAGTTATACAGACGCGTTTTCTTTAGTTTTTTGTGGAATACTTTCCCGGTTGTGCTTCATCTGCCTGTTTATTTATTGTGGGTCGACTTCTATTCTGCTGAGATACGGGTAAATATTATAGAACTTCCGGCTGAGAAGATGTATTACTTTCTGAACTGTATGCAGATTCTGAACCAGCACAACTTATGCAGTCTCTATGGGGCTTTAAGAAACTTATGTTTGATTTTTCTAGATCTGGAAATGTAGCATCTTGCAGAGACTTTAATCCTCGGTTTTTTTGTGGTGTTTTTTTTTTCAGTTCAAGTTGTTCTGAATTACTGACCGAATTCAGTTCATAGCAAACATTTCTCTAGTAACACCAGGCTTCTTCCTTAGATACCTTTTGAAGAAACTGGCTTGTCTATAACCCACTGGGCGCATGCTTCACTTCTATTCTTCTGAAAATTCACTCCTCAGTTCGGAGAGAGAAAGAGAGAGAGAGAGAGAGAGAGAGAGAGAGAGATTGTGCTCTATTTTGTTCCTGTATCTAATGAATGTGAATGCAAGTCGTTTGTGACGTGCTTGTCTATCTCCTTCGTGCAATAAATAGGGCAACTGAATCTAGTAAGCTCTTTTAGAAGAAAGGGGCATTCCTTAGGGTAGGTTGTTTTTCATTAGCAACTTGCTTGCATACCGTGGTCTTCAATATACCTTTCATGAGGAGTATAGGTATTTTGTTAACAGTGAGTTTTTTCTTTGGTTGAATATATTTTTCAGTGAGTCGTATAGGCATTGATTGTGTTGTCCATTTGACACCATCCATTTCCAGTTTTTGCTATTATCAGATTAAATTGTTGGATTAAATTTCATTGCACGTCAATTGTTGATTATATCTCACTTAGGTTTTAATGCTTGCAACAGCTTAGATGACCCACTTATGTGGTCTTTCAAAGGTTTTCCTGTAGCAGATGCAAAGCTTGCTCGGTGGGTACTTGCTGCAGAAGACATATGCTTCAAAAATCCAATTTTATCATACTTCTTTCGACTTGGTAATGACATTCATTTAAATCCAAACAGTTTTATGACAAATGTTTTAAAATAATTATATTATGAACAATTGGAAAAATCAATCCCCAGATCACTTAGGATGTCACATACGACAAGATTTCAGCAAAAAGTATAACTTCATTTTCTTTGTTCTCTGGGATAATTAAATTAAGAATAGTCCTATTCTTCTTTCTTTCTCCCCTTCCCCTCCAGAAAATTTTTCAGAGTTTGTCGGTGATGGTTGGATTTGTGCAGATTAAAACTGAAATTTATCGCTTATTTTTTTTTTTTTTTTTTTTTTTGATTCAGCAATATGTTGCTTGAATTTTTCAGTTTTGAATCACTTGCATTAGTGTTAAAGGTTTGTAATTCAGCTTCATCCCTTGTTTAACTAGTACAATTGAAATCAGGGCCTCAGTTCTAAAGGGTAAACTGCACAGGGAAATGCATACCCATAACTAGGGGTGGAGGAATTTATCAGGAACGCATGAATGAAGCTTTGGATTGTTTGACCAAAGGATACTGGGTACCTTCTACAACTCTTCAATGTCCAACCTATGTAACGGTTTTCCTATTATAGTATATTTATATGCATTTTAAAAATCTCTTTTGAGGTTTTCTCTTACATTGGACATGCAGTTACACACATTTCCAGAAGGAAAAGTGTGCCAAGAGAACGTACCTATCAGAAGGCTGAAATGGGGAACTGCGAGTTTAATTGCACGTGCACCCATTACACCAATTGTTTTGCCTATTGTTCACAGTGGGTTTGAAAAGGTGTGCCCTAACTCCTATTTCTGCCATTCTTCTCTTCTAGGCATACTTGTGAAAGCTAGAATTGGAGAAGATCCAAACATTTCTGGGGTACAACATGGACAAAGACTGTAATAAAGATAAAAGCTTTCAGCATGTACACTATATATGTTTTCTTGTAGGAAGAGTTGGGTTAATAAGAAGCATACCCTTGTAAAGTGTTTGGTTGTAACGAACCATGGAAAAGGTAGTTGTCACCGTATGCATCATGACAGGGTAAAAAGCCACATTAGTAACATGAAGACATATTTGTCATAGTATCCATTTCCTACAGTTCCTATGAATGCACTAACGACTCATTTATTCTGTTGACAACATGGACGAAACTATCTGCAAGCAACATAGTAGGGTGGCATGTTAATGTCATCGAAGTATTTAGTTGTGGCTCTGAAGCATTTGATTAAGAATTTAGGCTTCTTTACAGTCTGCCTTCAATTTGCAGGTGATGCCAGAGAAATCATTTTTTGGTAAGAGGCCGCCGTTTCCGCTGTGTAAAAAGGAAATTAGAATCATTGTTGGGGAACCAATAGAATTTGACCTTCTCAGATTGAAGGAGGAAGCCAAGTCTGCGTCAGCGGAGTTAACTTATCCCAGTCTGGGATGGCCTACTTGCGCTCATGGCCTCAATGAGGCTGCCCAAAGATGTCTCTACACCAACATCTCTCATCAAATTTGGACTGCCATGGAGGGTCTGCGAAGTTTTGGTGCTAACTTCATGAAAGTGAAAGAGTACAGCTAATTGATGGCTTTTTTTTCTGAAGTCAGCAGCTTGCATATATGGCATTATCATAGTTGCATTTTTTTCTTCGAAAGATTTTTTTTAGAGTTAGCATAGGTTGGTCATTAGAGTTGGGCACAAATTGTTTGGAATCTGTTTACTAAGATATGAGTCGCGCGCGGTGAAGGAGGAGAAGTTGCCGGCCACCAAATGTGGGGAAAGTGCAACATGATTTTTATCACCATGTATTGAGAATGTTAGTTCCAGGTTTTGCATTCGTGGTTGCTAGACTCATTCTTCCATATATGAGAATGTTCTTTTATTCCACTACCGGTAGCAGGCACTGTGCTAAAGAGATACAAGTTTTCCTATTTCGTTTCTTTTTTCTTTTTTTCATTGATTCACTTCGGACATATATATTCACCGTTCAGTTCGATGATCGTGTTCAATTACAAATTAATAATCTAGATATCAGATTAGAATGATCTAGTAAAGTTGTCAAGAGAAATCAGATTAAGTTAGATGAATTTTGAAGAAATATATATGTTTCAGTATATATACATGCACATATATATAGAGTCAAATATCTCTGAATCGATGTGAAAGCATAAGATATGGTAACAATCAAGGAGAAAAAAATTAGCCGGCGGAGTTTGAAACTTGCGTGAGAGGACCGGAGAGGGACGAAGCCAAAAGGTAGGCCTTCCAAGTCTGAACTCAAAGTCTCCTTTCCCGGCGGCTCTACGCGACTAGACTCCGTCCCCCCCTCGGCCGTCGGCCAGAAGTCGATGGGGGAGATTCTGTGAATGAATGAATGAATGAATGAATGAATGTTCAGGAATCAGGAATCAGGATTGCGTGTAGCGTGTAGGCCTTGGGAGGATGATCGACTCAACACCGGAAGATTTCTTTGAAGACTCCGGCAGTAAATTGACTGCTTGTCATTAAACGATCGATCGAAAGAGAAGAAATTTAGTGTTTTACTACTTTATTTAGTTCTGCAATTAATTAATTCGCAACAAGCTAGAAATGATGATTGAGATGAGACGACGCGCGCGCGGTACAATATTATCATACAACAACATCGATCCACTTAATTCGAAAAATCAATCAAATGCTATTTACAGGCCACCGAATTAATCGAACCAAAACATTCACAAACAATAAATGAAAAAAAAAAAAAATAAACAAATAAACAAATATAATTGATGATGATGATGATTGATTATATATATCAGAGCATCATCATGTGCGTGAACTCGTCGAAGCTGAGGACTCCGTCGCCGTCGAGATCAAATCGACTGATCATGGTCTTGCAGTGATCGATTGTCGTGGACTGGCCGAGTCTGGTGAGCATCCTGTTCAAGCTCTTGGGTGTGATGCATCCGAGGCCTTCCATCTCGTACATCCCGAAAGCCTCTGCCAAATCCCTTCTCCTCTCCTCTTCCCCCTCCACTTGCATCAATCTCACGAAATCGTCCAAGCCCAGGAAACCGTCTCCGTCGGAGTCGTTGGCCTCGACGACCGCCTCGGCGTCCTCCAACGACAGCTCCAGCTCCTGACAATTGCCAGTACCGCCGTCGACGAAGTTCATGTTCATGCAACTCCTGAGCTCCGAGGGGGATATCTTGCCGTCTCCGTCGGAGTCGAAGTATCGGAAGACACGTTCGAAGGGGCTGCTGCCGCTGCTTGCTGCTGGTAGTGGTAATTCGGGTGGTGGTGTGACCACAGCGAGGGGGCGCTTATAATTACACGAGTAGGACTCGTTCTTCCTCGGAGAAGAATTAGAGACCTGCTTCCGGCGCCACAGCTTTCCGATGGCGGCAGATAAATCGATGGGCGAGGAGGCGGCGGCGGTGCCGTTGTCGTCCGCCGGTTCATGAGGGGAAGTGGGAGTAGTAGAGGACGACACAAGGGCCGGGGAAGCAGCAGCTGCTTCCTTCTTCGCGAAGAGAACTAGAACCATGATTGATTGATTGATTGATGTGTGATCGACTAATAATTTCTTTGCGACAAAGCCCAGCTAGCTAGCTGCTGCTTTATATATATCTATATATATATATATATATATCACAAAGAAAGAATAGAGATAAGGATCGAGGAAGTAATTAGAGGAAGAAAAATTCAGTGGGCCGGGGCGCGGAGAGATAAATATTATCTGTATAGAAGCAAGCAGGAGGAGCTTCAGATGATTTACTAATTATGTCGTCCAAGTTGTGGGAGGATAGAAGAAGATGATTGGGATTTTATACGTTTCCATCCGGTGGGCGCGGAGGTAGGTGTTTCATGGGAACATCGGAGGGAATTAATTGGGCGGGTTTTGGAGGATCGATCGATCGATCTTTCTGAGAAACTGCCTGGAAAGAGAAGAGGGCGCCGTACGTGGAGGAATTGAAGAAGGAAGAAGAATAAAAGGAGATGGAAGGTTCCGCGCGTCTGTCTTCAAGTTCGTTGGTTCCTTCCTTATTTCCTTCGACTCCGTGTTTCCAGAATTCTTCAGGGTTCAGACTCGGGAGTCGATCGGGAGAAGGAAAAGATCTAGTAACGGTCAAAACCGCCGTGGAAGGCGTGTTCAAACATCAGGACACGGGGGAAGCCTCTGGAGTCTCCTCTGGAATCATCGTCAGTCACTCTCTTATTATGTGTATAATAAAACAGGAAGGGAGGCCTTGCGTTGCGTTATCAGGTAGGCGTCGTCAACATAACATATTAGCAAGAGTCAAGTCGGTGAGACGAAACAAGGAACGGAACGAAGGAACGAACGAAATAAATGTCGTTTCCTCTTTAATTAATTTCTACCCTTTTTTGTTTCTCTTCTTCTTCTAGACTACTCTTCTTTCTTGCCCTCCTTATGCGGCACACACTCCACATCTATCTTCCTTCACCTGGCTACAACACCCGCACATGGTTTTAATCAATTTCATCATCATCTCATCATCACATAACAACCCACACCTCTTTTTGATTCTATCAATCAAATCTATAAAAAAAGATAAAGATAAAAAAAAATATATATATACCTTTCATTCCACTTTCCAAATTAATCCGCTGGCCATATTGATATTGTAGGTAGCCACAGCGAATCACGGGGCGTCAAACACATGGGACCCCTGTGCAGCGCTCTCACTTGGCGCCCCGTGATTTGCTGTGGTTACCTACAATATGATCCGCTTATTCAACAACAAGTCAACAACTACAACAAAGAATAAAACAATAATACACTCGGAGCTTATATGTAATTTATACATAAACAAAGAAGCTACTAGAAAAGAAAAGAAATATTATATAAAAGTACCAAACAGCCGCCGCCGCCCATTCTATATGTATATATATATATATGCCTCCTTCCCACTCTGCCGCGTCTCCCGACTTGGTGGAGGAGACGAACCAAAACAAAACTCAACCCGGGACCATTTCTTCCTTTCTTTTCTCAAATGAAATTCAGACGACCAAAATTAGGACGTCCACTGTTTAGTTAATAATCGATAGCCCACCACGAGACAATTACAGAGAGAAAGAGAGAGAGAGAGAGAAACCCTCAAACAAAATACAAATTACTCTATATAAGGGAGAAAGAAAACGAAATCACGAAACATTACAAAAACCAAAAACAGAGATAAACTACTACTACTACCATCATCTTTCTTCCTTTCTTTATTTCTTTATTTCTTCAGAGCCGTCTCAGTCACTACACCACACACTCAATTTTTTCTCACGAGCAGAAACCGTCGGACTCTTAGGTGGTTTTACACCCGCCGGTCCTAATGTGTAAGAGTACTTGTCGTTAGTTTTATTCTAAAATCTTAACCCATTTACAATATGATGATATTGCAGTCAAATACAACAACAAAAGTACAACTTTGCAAGAGTACGCAGCAAGCATTCTTATAACATATGGCTGTTGGATTTTCTCACAACATATCTATCCTCTCTGCCTCTGCCCTTAATAACATATTGCTCCTGCAAACGTCTTTCTTACCATTTTTACATTCCATTCAGAGTGATCACAATTTTCCGTGGGGTCGCATGGTCCCGGTGTTCACATAGCCATATTCCCTGAAAATTACAGAATGAGAAGAAACAAGACACATTCTAGGAGACCATGAATTCCTGCTCATTGCTGCAGAATCAAAACTACTGAAAACAACAACTTCCAAGTGCCCCACTGCTTGTTTCAGCAACCAGACACATGATTTTTAATTGCTGTCAATCGAATGTGTCATCTTGGCGCTACACAAGCATAGTCTAAGGCAATAACATGGCTTGCCTATCTTCAAAAGATCCAGCCAATTCCTAGAGGGCATCAAAAGTGGGAACTCCGCGTCCAAATCTTAAGGTTATCATAAAGTTCATTCAACCTTTCTACAACTGGTACTGTTCATTGTATACGTCGGTTCACAGAATCTATAAAGCCTGATTCTTCCGGAGTATGTTAAACCATTCATAAAGATATGACCAATCATCCTACTCACAGAAACCTACAACCTTTTCAGTTCAGAAAGCCATTTATCTACAAAAACTTAGCCTCATTTACCTGCCAAGTTCCCATGTTGAGACGTCCCTCAGTTATTGGAATCCTGTGATAGCGAGAAAAGGACAATACCACTCATGTTTACTTCTTCATTAAAACCAAATGTAGGAAGAAAAGTCCATGAAGTAACACAATCTAGGGGATATCTTACGTAAGAGAGCAACCAAACATTGATGACTTGATGTGTGCTGGCATATCATCAGGTCCTACAAAACAATTATGTTTAACCAACGTCAAATCACTATTTCGAAGGATCTTTTCTCTACACTCTTACTTTTGCAATCCATGCTGTCATGGATTGTTTTAATAAATAGCATAAGATGGTATTAATAATTTACTATAGCAGGTAATGGCCAACCGAAAAATACACCAGGAACTACCTCACCAACAAGAGTAAAACAATTTCTCATGAGTACTTAAAAATTATTCCTATCAACAAATTACATGCCTTTGAGGTGTTGTCCTCCGCATTGAGGAACAATAAGATAGAAAACAAAATATAATTTGCATTGAGAAAAAGTCATCAATCAAAACCTTGGAAGCAACTGTTTACACTACATTACAACTTTTAATGTACATTATAATTGACTTGTTGAACAGGATATAATGGTAACACACCTTCCAATGTGTGCCTCCATGGTGCAGATCGCCCCTGAAGACATATTAAACAAATAAGTTATTCCATCATCTCAAGGAAATTACTGAGGTTATATCAGAAAGAAACAAATTAAACATACAAACCTCCGGAACTATCTTATTTAGAAAGGTCTCAGTGTCAGCCTGGACATCAGAGTCATAGTTCTCATTTATGGTTAAGGAAGCACTGGTGTGCTGTACTGCAAATATATAGACATGTTTCAGGAGAAAATGCATCGTACATTGGACATAAAAATAAAATCAAAATCAGGACTTACAAAAGAAATGCGCAAGGCCACACTGAAATCCGGATAGATCTTGCTCTATTTCCCTCAGTACCTGGTAATGACAAAAAAAAAAAAAAAAAAAAAGATTAGAAAGTCGCAGTATTTAAACTTTAAGTCAGCTCACTTAGCTAAGTTGGACCTCATAAAGTTATTTTCTGTCTCTGGGGTATCATATCATCAGGAAAACGATAGAGAGAGGTGGAAGGGAAGAAGAAGAGGCAAAAGGAGAAGACAAGGGGAAAAAAGAAATGTCAATTTCTGGCTACTGATTTAGCAAGAGGGAGGGCTTTTTATTAAAAACCTGAGTTGCTCCAGTAACAAGAATGCCCCAGCTGGAAAATCTCCAAGACTCGAATTCAGTATAGGTAACTTGAGAGTAGGGGTCATAGAGCCAACTTGACACAGAGGTGCGGGATTTCTTGCACCCCCAGTACATGAGGCAAGAGTGGGCACTGACACTACAGGGCTAGAGTTGCCCACCCCTGAACGAGAGGCCGATCATGTGCACTGGCAATAACACTTCAAAAATACAAAATAAATGGTGAGAAAACCCATATAAATTGCCATATAACTGACTTCAAGCTCATCCCATCTCCAACCAACCCACTCTTGCTCCTTTTAGATACTACCAAACAAGTTAAGCACAAAAACTACTTGCATGAGCTGTCTGCCCACTTTATATATGCAGGAACATACATCAGTCTTACAAATGTAATATGCAGACATCTAGTAAAGAGGGAGGCTATGGAAACATAAATGGCATACATGTATTTTCTTCACATAGGTTATTTTTCATAATTAATGTTTGCAGTACAGCATACCAGTGCTTCCCTAACCATAATTTATCAACTGTGGTATGTATTTTTTCTTCAAACTGGGTGATCTATTCTCTTCACATAGGTTCTTTTTCATAATTAATTCTACAGAATAACAGAATCAGTTGCCTGGTTATTCATCTAAGGATTAGATGGATGTCGCATATGCTATATCAAGCATGAGTAGAAAATCACATGATCCAACAGAGACTACTTTTTAAACATCTGTCAAACGAAAATGGGTTGCATCCTGACTTACATCCTAGACCTACTCGCTGTACGCTTACGGCCATGCTCAGAGCATTTCCCAGAGCACGATAGTGCTACCACGGATGAACCGCAAATTACACTTTTGAACAGCTTGCAGTGTCTAAGAGCAAGGGATTAAGATAGACAATTAACTGAGGTACAACTCTTCGTTTCCTTAACTGGGCTGAGTCCTGCCACTGCCAGGTAAGCGATAAATCTCCTAGAGCTCAAATTCGTCTCTAATCCAATCTGTCATAACGACTAGTGGTTGTGGGATAAACAACACTCGCCAACCCTCGTAAATTCCGTCAACGTGATCACCAGCTGAAGGATTGGCTTTGGCACGTTAGCGCTCTAACCAATAGGATAACTCGAAAGTATCGTATAATTTCATTTTAACAGTTAACAACGTATTATCCATAAAACCATTTTCAGGGACCCGAACTATATAAAAAGAGACTTCCTAAAGTGACGATTAACAAAAGCCAGATTAGTCGAGACCAGCTCCCAAATCCTACAGTTGGTAAGAGTCGCAGAGAAATTGAAAGCTAGGAGACCGCCTGGAAGGAAGGCGGTCAATTACCTTGGGGGTAATGAGATGGCAACCGCGCCTGTGAGCGGGAATAACGACAGTTTTCTGAGCCCATTTAGCGGCCATGGATTCCCCTGGTTTGAGCGGGAGGTTGGTGACGGAGGAAGAGGAGAGGTGGGATTTCACCCGAATCGGCACCGAAACTGGCTTACTCGAGAAGCCAAAAGAAGCCTCCATCGTCTCCAGCAGGAGGAGAGGCGGGACCGGGGCGTAGGAAATAAGCGAGTAAAAGATGTACGGTGTGACTAGGAAGAGTAGGAGTGGACGAAGTAGGAATAGAGTGAGCTTCAATAACGGCAGAGACACCGCTATTTTCATCCCCTATTGATGATGATCTGTTTCCCTTCCCTCCTCTCTTTCTAGACTTGCTAATTTCCTATCGATGCGATGTAACGTATCTTGTATGTGGCCACCATTTAGTTTCCGAGACATCACCAGGCCTCGAAGACGGCTCACGGACTCCATTCCTTTTGGTTGCGCTTACCTGCTTCAGTAGTCTCTCTTGTTTTTTACTTCCACGTGTGCACTATCGTTTAGGGTTGAATAAAGTCATAATTAAACCATATATATATATATATATATATATATATATATATCCATACCACATGTTCCCGTAATTCTTTGAAAATGTTACTCATTTTGATTTATAAATACCACATGTTTTCGTAAAGGATGTTACTATATACGTAGCGTCAATCCTACAAAATCATACATTTATGTGACAATGCCTGATACGTGTAAGCCTAATGCATGACAACGTGGTACAGGTATAGTTAGTCATACACCTCTATATATAACAAATGCTGCCCTAATAACGTGACATCCTATTATGTGACAAAATTTATTACAATAATATCATAAAAAATTTAGGGGTGGCCCTAATAACGGAGTCAGCTTGTGAATAGTTCGAGGTAAAAGTTAGATTCGGCTCGAATATTATTTCGAACTCGAATTAAATTTGAGCCTTGAGTAAGTCTCGTTTAGTTAAATGAGTCAAACTTGAGTTTTAGGTGTTCAATTCGAAGCTCCAGTTCATTTGTATTTTTTAGTCATATATTTTTAAAATTGTGTGTAATATTTTAATTTTTTTAAGAGGTGGGAGCCAAAAGTTTATTAAGCAATTGTATTTAGAATTGTCTTTTTAAATTTATATCAATAATTTTATTATCTAAAATTAATAATTAACTAAAAATTTTAAAAGTTATATGAATTTTTATTTTAGTATAATTGGATACGTAATTACTTTATAATCACTAATTTAGATATATTTTTGTACATAAATTTAACTAAAATAATTAAAAAACCTGAATTAGCAGATCCGTTGGATTGGAACTCGAGCTGGGCTTTAATGGCTTCGAACTCTAGCTGGGCTCGACCTGGGCTCATCCGAGCAGCTTCTCGCCTGGGAAGTTGGAACTAGGAAAAGTAAGGGTCCCACAGCTACGTGGAAGGAAACGAACGGAGTAACTTTTGTCCCCTAAGCATTACGCGCCATGAATATCCACGTCCATCTTCGTCATTCCCCGATTCAACTGCCACCGTTCCGACTTTTTTGATCGAGTCCAACTTCCCCCGCGAGCTCTCGACGAGACGAGTCGAATCCATACCAAATTCCATTTTCCAGCCTCCACCCCCTCGCATACTCGCATTGCCGCTTCCGGAGTTTCGGCGCGCGCTGCTTGTTTCCATGCCTTCTTCTCACGGATAATACCATTGCGTCAATTAAGAGGAATACATCGCTGATGGCGGTCGCTGCACTCGCGCTCTCTCTTCAATTTTTTCTCGTATTTGACCGCTTTTCTAGCTCCGTTGCCCAGGACCTTCTTGTCTCCAGGATTGCCTTCGGTTCCTGTGCCAATCAAAGTGCCCCGCAGGTTTACTCTCGCTCCTTACTTATGGTGTCCACCTTGAGATTGATCAAATTTTAATGGCGAGACGAGTTTGGTTATTTGATTTGAATCATGTTTTTCTTCCTTTCAATTTCCTGGCGACCCATAAACCATTCAGCAGAAAGCAACCTGCCCGTATACCAGTGATTCAATTTTGGTGTTGATCGTCACAATGCTTACTAACTTATTGTCACATTGATCTGTTTATGCCAATCCGAGTGTTATCTGACTCTGATTTTATCACCACCCTGCCTAGTGCCTACCGAAGTGAAGAGTTAAAGCTTTCGTGAAACTCTCGTGGCTTAGTTTCCTAGAGTTCAATCTCCCCTCCAGAGTCTGCTGGCTCTAGTTTGTCTCGACTTCGTGCTTTCTCTGAAAGCTGTACTAACATTAATTACTTGCTTCACGGAAAGAACCTCAAGAAGGTTTCACGCTGTTTAATTGATTCCTAGGGACTTCTTGTTTTCCTCAGCTACAGAAACTAGAAAAACGTGCATGCTATGGACCTAATACTGGGCCTGGATCTGATGAAACAGTAGCTCTTCCGAGCTTGAATAGCATTCCGAGATTTTCACAAGAAACTTGTCTGCCATTTGGGAGGATGATATATTGTATATGACAGCCATTTGATGAGATGAAATATCAAAGCAGCAAAACGCTTGCTCCTTTGGGATCCCTTGAATATGTCTAGATATAAGCTGCATATAAGAACGAAATGGATCTCTATTATGACATGAATCTATGCGACTATGTTGCAGTAATTTTTTTTATATGAGAAAGCTTCTTGTAGTGTTGATAGTTGATACAAGTTATGTTCGGCTATGGTAAGGTTTACAATATTTCCTTTAGCTGTATACTTTCAGGTCTCTGTCTCAATGAAGTATTTAAGCAATGCATTCCTCTTTCTGTAAAAAATTAGCTTTCTCTGGAACAATCAGTGCTTATTTAATATTTCCCTGCTTAAGAAAAAATGTTCTAGTGCAGCCTATTTGGGATGCAATAAACAAGTTCAATCCCCAGATCTTTATTTGGTTAGGAGATAATATCTATGGGGATATCAGACGCCCTTTTAAGCTTTTTGGCAAGGATAGGACTATTGGTCCCTGGAAAAATGCCCCCAGATTTGTTCCAGCCTCAGAGCATGAATTAAGACTCAGGTATCAGATGGTAAAGAGCAAGCCAGGATACTCTCAACTCCGGCAGAAAGCTAAGGTATCATTCAAAATCTCGGAGCATGAGTTTATCCCTTCTGTTTCTCAGCTCTATCTTTCCCGAGCAGTTTTTTAGAAAAGAAATTTACTTCTTCTATATGCAAAACCAAAATACATTATATTAAGGGAAAAATCTAGTGAAACTCATCCCAACTGTTAATATTACCAATTAGGTATATACTGGTTTTCATAAAATATCTTTGTTTTTTAGCAGCTCAAAGGGGTGGAAATAATTACAAAACTAATTATCAAGTCATTATTTTCTGTTGGTTCGCTTCATTTATTTATTTTTACTTTATTGCATTATATTTTGCAGATTATTGGTACATGGGATGATCATGATTATGGGTTGAACGATGCTGGGAAGGAATTTAAAAATAAAGTCATAAACCAGAAGCTTATATTAGACTTCCTGGATGAAGCTCCAGAAAGCCCAAGGTTCGATACTGGCACAGTTACTTGACTTATGCATAATTTTCTTCTTTCAATAAGTTTGCAAGAGGAGTATGATTTTTTTTTGAACTGGCAAAACAAGAGGAGTATGAGGAACGTGGACCTTCTTGTTAAAATGATTATTAAATGTCTTCAAGTTAGTCATTGCTTTTGCTTTGTGTAGGCGTAAGCAGGAGGGCATCTATACATCTTATGTGTTTGGCCCACAGGGAAAGCAAATCAAGGTTCAAATTCCATTTATCTGCACCTCATAATGTTCAAGTTTGCTTTTGCAGAATCTTATGCGTAATAGGCTACAAGATCTCGTTTTAACATGACCTACATCCATCATCAGTATAGTTTCTTGGAAGAAAACAGGTTTACCAAATTTGAATATCCATTCTTACTTACAGATGAGAAAATGAGACTAACCTGACCAGTTTCATGGATGAAAAACTGTAGTTTTTTCTTACTATATTTGTACAAAGAAGGGTTTTCCATTATTTACTTTGAAAAATTAAAATAATGGACACAATACTGAGAAAGTTAAATCTCTTCTAGATGGGTTCACCAATCTAAAAAGGTTCACGTCACTGATGAGCTGTGTATATGGTGGCAAAACGATTGATCCAATCAATTATGGGAAGTTTTAATCCAAAAGCCAAGGGTAAAGAGATCAAAAGTAGGGAGGGGAACCAAGACAATTAGAGACAGGAGGGGCACCAACTGCTTAGCTAAACAATCAGCTTTATGAGTAACTGCTCTAGTACATGATTACTAATACAATGAAAACCAGAAAAAATTTATAGAACATCATAAAAGGTTCCTGTGGTGCCAACAAGAAGTTAAACTTGGGAGATATAACCTTGAAACACAAAGAGATGACCAAACTAGAGTCGTCCTACATCCAGTTCATATGGTTACAATCATTGCTCTAGAAACTTTTATCAGGTAGACTACAGAAAATAAATGCTTTAGAAATTTACTGGCCACATTAGTCACCTTGAGTCTGTTTGGAATTTTAATGAACATGCAACTGAAACTGTAATCATTACTCAGCATATTAGATATTCTATCAGTTGAACCAGTGATAAAGGGTGTCAAATTCCATGTCAGCTCTACCTTTTTTATTGTTAGACGTTGCAATTTTTATTTTTTTTGAAATGGCGAATATATCTGGATACTCCCAATTACAATTTTACTCCCAATGCTGTATGGGTGATCCAAACCCAAGACCTCCCAAAGCTAACTACCCCCATGAGACCACCTGCGCTATTGACTTTTTTTAGAGATCTAGCTATTGACTCTTTTAAAAATCTTTCTTATTTAACTATTGTCATATTGCCACACTAATATTTATTGAGATGCAACTGATTTGAGATATTACTAAAAATTATAAAAAAAAAGAAAAGAAAGCACTAATGAAATTGTTTCTGATTTGGGAGATATGCTTCTTCAGATTATCCTCTTAGACACCAGATATCACAGAGATCCTTTGTCAACTGATGGAAGTATATTAGGGGATGTTCAGTGGGCATGGTTGGAAAAAGAGTTACTTGGGCCTACATCAGAAATTACCATAATTGCATCCTCTATTCAGGTACAGTTAGAAGGTTGTGCATGGTCACAGTGTGGAATTTCAGTTCTTGTGCGTGGAATGCTTTTCTGCTTTTATTTTATTTTCTTAATATTTTAGGAACCAAAATGACATGTGTAAGTGCCTATGTTGTTTAAATAAATAGTGGCTGCTACCCCTTGGGTAGTGTCTAAAGCTGTTTTTAGTTCTCCGGCAAGGCTTGGGTGGCCTAGTTCGCTGGTGGTTATGAACACAAGAAAAACTAGAAATGTTGACTGTGGTGTAAAATTGAGCTCGAGTTACTATGTAGGAAATTAATTAGTTAGCATTTTCTGGCTAAAGTATGTATGAAAAAATATGGTTGCATACTACTCTAATGTTCTTTTCTTCATTTAGGTTGTAGAAAACCTTTCTGCCCTTACGGAGCCTTTGTTTTCTGTGGAATCCTGGGGGCGTTTTCCAAAAGAAAGGGACCAGTTGTTCAAACTGATAAAAACAAGTAAGGTAAGGCCCTGCTATATTCCTAATGTTTCCCATAGAGCTGAGGTCCTGTGGCATCAGCTTTATAAAAAAGTTTCCATGTTTTGATGGCTCTCAGTGACCAAGTCTTTTATTCACCATTCAGAGAAACGGGATCTTCTTCATAAGTGGTGATGTTCATTTTACTGAGATGGCACGTCATGATTGTGCTGTTCATTATCCTCTTTATGACGTAACTTCGAGTGGACTCACCCAAGCTGTTGAAAAGGCACTTCCCGCGCCATTAGCTTTTTTTCTGAGGGTGACAGCACGGCTAATACCTACACAAATGAGAGTTTTTACTCCAGCTTGTAGACGCAGATCATGCACTTATGGTACAGATTTTAGTTTTTGCTTGTATGAATAAAATGAGAAAAATGAAGAAAAGGGCAATTGCCTTGATGTGTGCGTTGAGATTGTCTTTCCTATAAATTTTCTTTGCAGTGTCTGATCTTTTCCCTTGTTTACACTATTTTCTCAAGGAAAAGCTCCCTAACTCCTGAAATTAATTTTCACATGTTGTATTTGTGCAGGCAAGCCAAATTTTGGAGCCATAGAAATAGACTGGGCTGCAAGTCCAGTGACTCTGAAAATTGAAACGAGGGATGTGAATGGAGACCCTGTTATTGGTGTGACTGTATCGTTGTCGGAGTTACAGATTAATAGAAGTGTGCCCAAGAGTATGAAAATAGGAAAATTTCAGCGCCATTGTTCTCTTGAAACCGACCTCCCCTGGATTGCAAGACATAAATTAGCAATTTTATTTTTTGGAGCATTATCAGGTGTGCCTTTCAACTATTGGTAGAACTTTCTTTCTAAAAACTAATTTAAAGTGGAATTATTGCTGCAGAGAAAGGCTTATCAGTAGACTTTCTGTGTGTCCACCTAATGAAGGACTCGCATGTAGATTCAGTTAGATTCTAACTTCATAGATCAACTTGCAAAATGCTAGCTGTTAACTAGAAAGATTTTAACAATTCACACTTCCTTTTTCTTCATGCAAAGAAGAAAGATTTGGTGGTATTGTTGTATTCATTTGGATCAGGCATGTAGGAATTTTGTGCCAATCCAGACTTCCTTTTTTGTCATGCAAAGAACAAAAATTTGGTGGTGTTGGCGTATTTCATTTCACTGATCACACATATAGGAATTTTGTGCAATCGGGACTTTCTTTTTCGTCCTGCAAAGAACGAAAATTTGGCAGTGTTGGTGTATTTCGTTTCACAAATCACTCATATAGGATTTTGTGCACTCCACATTTCCTTTTTCTTTCGTCATGCAAAGAACAAAAATTTGGTGGTGTTGGTGCATTTCATTTCACAGATGACGCAGTGTATGTTTTCGTGTGATACTCTGGTAAGATCAGCTCTTGTTTAATCTCTTCTGGCAGTACTTGGGCTTGTGGTGGTTGTCCTCCTCTTCTCAGTGGTTTTGATCAGTAAAAGATTTATTCGGAAGTTCAAGGTTGAGTGAGAGCATCAAAGCGCCTCTGGGTATCTGGGCCGCCGAAGGTTAAACTTTGTGAATGAAACAGTCAAAGTGGCAGCAGCGGCAGCAGAGTGCAAATAACAAACACACTCAGGTTGGTACATAATGCTCCAAATTTCTTACTGTATTCTGTTTATTTATTTAGGTCTGCCTTAGCTTCAAAATCGGGGTTTCATAGGCAGGGTTCACACGTAGTCCAAAACTACATTTTCACTCTGATCTTTTTGTATCCTGATTGCTGTTGTGGGATTGGACAATGAAAGAGGGTTACATCCTTCAAAGCACATAGCTACTGACTAATCAAACATGTCTACTCTTTTTGGTGAAGAACAACTCACTGTGACAATTAAAAAGGAGTTTTCATAGTTTCAACGAGTGGAATGCAGATTTGTAAGATGAGTGTATTGGCACGGATTTGGTCCCTTCAAAATTAGAAGCATATGGAAAAGATAAATTTTAACCTATTATTTCTCTTATTTCTCTTATTTCTCAATGTAAAATCATATGCAAAAGGGTGAATCGAACTTTTGTATATTGGACATCATCTAACACTGTCCCTGTAAGAAATTGGAAAAGGGTGAAAAGAAGCGAAAGAGGAAGTCGGATGGTCTTGCTTCATCGCCTCAGAAATTTTCTCCAGTCAAAAAAGGTGATTCATATATTGCTTGCCAATAACGTACTGCCCGGTCCGTCCTTGTTACTTAAGAGGCTTCAGACCATAACCATGGAGTCCATCGACTAAGATTTCTCCACTAGAGCCTCCCACTACTAGTCTTAAATAAAACGGGTCTTGGACTATTTTGTAACCAGAATTCCACGTCGAAGTGAAGAGTCTCACTGTGAGACCTCGGCGGTCTCTCTCCTGCCACTGCCTAGAGATATAAATTCCAACCCTCGCCCATTTTTGTATTAATATTCAGGCCTATTAGTATAGGAAATGTTGATTTTTTATTTTTATTTTTATTTATTTTTTAAAATTCCGTTAAAGAGCTTTTATATATAATATAAACTGGTCTCCTGAAATATCTATCTCGTCGTGTCGTGTCATTTGCACCATACGCATTAAATAGAAAAACGCGTTGAAAAATCAACATTTCTTACTACTTATTATCAACCGCGGCGCCGCCGCCGGTCACCAAGAGGCGAACCGGGAAGAAACGGAGAGCGACACTGCTTTCCGTTCCATCTCTGTTTCTTGACTTTCTTCATCCTTCGGAATCGAAGCTCTGAATTTTTTAAACGTTGGAACTCAATGATCGGAAGATAAACCATGGCCTCCTTTCCCCTCTCTTCTCCTCTCCCTTTCCTCTTCTTCTGCTCTCTCTTCCATCTCTTCTCCGCTCAGCAGCCTTTCATCAACAACAAGCAGCTTGATTGCTACGTCAACGACACTTCCACCTGGGGATACACCTGCAATGGCCCTCAGAACTCTTGCGCTTCTTATCTCATCTTCAAATCTCAACCCCCCTCTTACGACTCCGCAGTCAGCATCGCTTACCTCTTGAACTCCCGGGCTTCAGATATTGCAAGGCTCAATCAGATTACAGATGTGGAGAAGATACCGGCCAATAAGCTGGTCTTGGTTCCGGTGAATTGCTCCTGTTCAGGTAACTTTTACCAGCATAATGCCTCCTACAGTCTCAAGTCCCGCTCGGAGGTCTATTTCTCCGTCGCCAATCTAACCTACCAGGGATTGAGTACTTGCCAAGCCCTGATGAACCAAAACGTGTATGAGTCTCGAAATCTGACTGTGGGTTTGAATCTGTTAGTGCCCCTCAGATGTGCTTGTCCTTCCAGCAATCAGATTGCTGACGGTTTCAACTACTTGCTCACCTATACGATTAACTGGGGCGATGACATTCCCACAATTGCCCAGAGGTTTGGAGTCGACGAGCAGAGCGTTAGAGATGCCAATAATCTCTCCTCTTCTTCTTCCGTGATTTTCCCCTTTAACTCACTCTTGATTCCTCTGAAAAGACCGCCCACGAGGGACTTCACTGTGATACCTCCTCCGCCACAGCAGTCGCCGGAACCGCCCTTCGTGGGCGTTGATACTACCGGGGTTAGCAACCGCTCTAAAACCCACAAGTGGGTTTATATCGGTATCGGGATCGGGGTTGGCTTTCTTCTTTTACTGATCTTGCTGCTTGGGTTTCTCTTTTTCTGGTTTTCGCGACGGAAGCGTATGCAAGGGAAGAAGCCACCAGTGCCAGAGGTAATTAAGAATGCCGAAGAAGCCCTTGGCTTTGCTGGGTTTCCTTCAAAACAGTCCCAACCGCTTTCCCCACCGGCGCGTAATATCCTGATGGTCGATTCTCTCACAATCTACAAGTTCGAAGAACTTCAAAGGGCAACTGGCTTCTTTGGGGATGATCACTTAATCCAAGGTTGTGTGTACCGAGGAGTCATCAACGGAGACGATGCAGCTATAAAGAGGATGAAAGGTGATGTCTCAAACGAGATCAACATACTGAAACGAATCAACCATTCCAATATCATAAGGCTCTCTGGCTTTTGTTTGCATGAAGGAAACTCTTATCTAGTCTACGAGTTTGCTGAAAATGGTTCCCTCAGCGATTGGCTCCATCGAGGAAACACTACTTTTAATTCCTCACTCACTTGGAAACAGAGGGTTCAGATTGCCTATGATATCGCTGATGGGCTACACTATCTTCACAGTTATGCAAGCCCACCCTACATTCACAAGGACTTGAAAAGCAGTAACATCCTTTTGGATGGGTGCTTCAGGGCAAAGGTAGCAAATTTTGGTCTTGCCAAGGGCGTGGAAAATGAAGAAGGCTATCAAATGACCAGGCACGTTGTGGGTACTCAAGGCTACATGGCGCCCGAGTATCTGGAGCATGGACTGGTCACACCAAAACTAGATGTGTTTGCCTTTGGAGTGGTAATCCTGGAGCTTCTATCAGGGAGGGAAGCTGCAAGTTCCTCTGCAGGTGATGGAAAGATAGTGGACGTGCTTCTGTCTGATTCGATTAAGCCCGTCTTAGAAGGTGAAAATGTTCGGAAGAAGCTGAAAGACTTCATTGATCCTAATCTTCGCATCAGTGATTACCCTCTTGACTTGGCATTCACTATGGCACAGTTGGCGCTCAACTGTGTAGCGCGTGATCTCAACTCTCGTCCATCCATGAGCGAGGTCTTCTTATCTCTTTCAAAAGTTCTCTCCTCTTCACTGGATTGGGATCCCTCGGACGGCCCAAAGTACGGTTCGCTTTAATTAATTAACGTGATTTCTTGATATTTTGAGGATATATATCCCTATTCTATTGTGTCTACCTTGCAGAGCAATATATTGCAGAACGAAATCCGAATGAAAAAAAACAAAGTAGCAGCAGCAGCTAGCGGAGTTCATTTGGGGCTACATATACTGAAATGGTGTCATTTACTTTTTCAAATCTTATACTTACACAGCAATTTCTCCGTTTTATTTAGACCATCCGAGACTCCATTTATATATAGAACCAACAAAAGCATGCATGCAGAAGAATTAATTACCTAATACAATCATTCACTGTTTAATTAATTGGATGAGAACAAGTGCATCGTGGTGGTCGGTTTGGAGGAAGTTTCAGCGATACATGAAAATTGCTCTCCTTGGGGTAATTCTTGGACCAGTCTGGCTAAACTTTCTACGAGCACCTCAGCAGTTGGTCTCAGGGACGGATCTTCTTCCACGCAGTCTCTTGCAAGTTTGGCCACAACCAGGGCTGCCTCCAAAGAATAACCCCCATCCAGTGAACTGTCCATGAAATTTCTCAAACCACCTTCTTCTTCTTCTTCTTCTTCTTCTTCTTCTTCTTCTTCATCATCATCATCAGCTGGCTCATTTTGTAATACAGATTTGATCTTCTCCGAGAGCCTGATACTCTCCCCTTTCTTGGAGGGCCTTGTTATCGGAGTTTGACCCGAGAGCACTTCCAACAAGACCACCCCATATGCAAAGATATCTGTACTTGGGGACATGGTGCCATTATTATTTTGAAGACGGTACTCAGGGGCTAGGTACCCCTTGCTCCAAGAAGCAGAGAGTAAATATTGTTCATGATCTTCCACATCATCATCCTCGGCGGCGCACCTTGACATTCCAAAATTGCCTAGCTTGGCATTAAATTCTTCGTCAAGGAGAATGTTCCTGCTCTTTACATTCCCATGGATGTAACTGGGAGACAGTGTGTGGTGCATGTAATGAAGGGCCATCGCCACATGGAGGCATATTCTAAGCCTCTGGTTCCATGACAAGAAGCAGTAGCAGGAAGCAATGAACTGGCTCTTCATGGCCAACCCGGCGTGAAGCCAATCTTTCAACGAACCGTTCTTGGCATACTCGAAAACCAAATAAGATTCGCCTGCTCCGTGATGATCAGTACCCACACACGTTCCCAGGAGCCTCAAAATGTTGGGGTGCCGATGGCTTCCCAGCTGGAAAAGTTCAAAATCGATCTTGGAGATGGTTTCTGCGCTGGTCAGCTGCTTGATGGCCAGGTTCTTCCCATTGAGACGTCCATGAAACATGGTCCCTTCAATGAAGTTGCCGGAGTTGAAGTCCCCCGTTGCCTTTCTCAGCTCTTCCGGGCTGTACGTGTCCAATCCTCCCTTGTGTGGCGTATACGGAAGGTTTTCATGATCAGGGTCTTGATCTGCAGGGTCGACGTCGTCCAGTAGTTCTTTGGATTGTCGAGGATTTACAATGGTTAGCTGCTGTAGCTCCAAATCGCCTTTGGTATCCAAATCGGACTTGTTCCTGCAGATCTTACGCTGCATCACCAAAAAGACGACGGCCATGGCAACGCCCAGTGCTATTATTGCTGCACCGAGTCCTATGTAAATTCTTCCAAGCTTATGGATTGTTACCCTTCTTCTTGTGGAACTGCTGCTGTGATTCTGGGACTCGTTCACGATTGGGATGCTTGCGCCGCCGGAGGAATTGGGATCAACATGAGCCCGGATGAGGGGGGCTAGATTTGGTAATTTGTCACCCATCAGTGGAATCAGGAGAGTGGTACCCGCCATCAAATCTTCGGATATTATTGGAAGTGATCCAGCAGATGATCTGTTATTAGCAGAGAGCAGAGCCCCTGCGGTTGTGTTGAAGAGGGAAGATAGCTTTGAGACGGTGTCACCTGGAAATACAGGGTAAGACAAGAGAAGCCTGGTTCCTTGACGGAGCTGAAGCGGATTGGGGCAGGCACAGATGAGGGGGAGAATGAGTTGGTGGTTAGTTTTGTTGCCGATCATCAGATGTGGTGCTGCAGACTGCTGCAGGTAATTGGGATTTTTGTGTTTGATGGCTGTACAGGTGGTGAGGCCTTCCAAGGAGGCAGCAATCCCTTCAAAGGTCTCCCCTTCGATGGCCGTCTTCGTCACCCAAGCCTGGAAGTAAGCTGCAGTACTAGCGTCGCATCTGCAATCTATTGGTAGGAGGAGAGGTTGGTTTGGAAGAAGAATGTCGGCTGCATTCTTGGACAGGCCGCTCGCTTCGAGGATTGCAACCCGATCGAATCCCAGGTATTGTGTGAGATTGGAGAGAGATGAGTAGAAGGCATTGGCATAGAAGAGAGCGAATGTGAAGCAGTGCTGGTTCAGGTTGGGCGAGGCGGCGGGATCGCAACGGTAGTACTGGTGAGGGTCGGAAGGTTGTGATTGGGGCAGGGATTCACAGGTTAATGAGTTGACTACTCCCTGGACGAGCAGAAGGTGAAGAGCAAAGATGGCGGAGGTGATGAATAGGGTATTGGTAAGACACGAGTGGTTGATGAGAAGAGCCGCCATGAGCGCAGAGCGCCGGACCTGACCTGAGTATCGTGTATAAATTAAAAAGGGGGTATCGTCTCGTCTCGTCGTCTCGTCTCGTCGCGTCTATAGACTATAGAGTATAGGGGAAGAAAAAGAAACCCACCAAGTTGCTAGAGTCCTACCACTTGAATCCTAAGGTGAAGAATGTGGAATTGAGTTGTGGGCTGTTGGTGGTAAGTAAATGAAGGAATTAATGAAGTGGAGCTACTAAAAAGGATCGAGTATAAAAAAAAGGGGTGTGTGTGCAGCCAGAAAAAGGTGTGGAATATGTGAATGTCGTCGATGGAGGTGGGTTCTTGGGTAGTGTAGCTTTACGTTGGAGGAGATGATCATCTTTGTTATTTAAATGAATCAGCTGGTTGGTTGCAGGCTTCCAGCTAGGTTGGTGTTAGCCAGTTACCGTTGCCTTGGGCCAGGTTCCAGTATGGGAAGAGGCGAGATAAGATAACTGAGTCATCAGACAAGTGTTGGTAGCAATAGCAAATGCTTTATTTAAGCAATGGAGAGAGAGAGAGAGAGAGAGAGAGAGAGAGAGAGAGAGAAAGAGAGGGAGCAGCTGTATCTGTTGTTTGTGCTTGCTAGTAATGAATGATTCAAACTTTTGGGAGGATGCGTAGGGTGCAATGACGGATGGGAACGTGTAAGATAGGTTGCGGTGAATTCGATGATGGGAAGGTGGAAATGTGGAAGGAATACTGGAAATGAGGGTGGTGGGCGGTGGCCAATGGCCTAATGGGTGGCATGAGCACGTGTGAGCATGTATTAATTAACTTGGATCGAGGTGGAGTCAAAGTCAAAGAGTGTCAAACTTTTTCTTAAATTATATATTTTTATACGACTTCGTATGTATATATATATATATATATTCCCAAGGATCGAGTAAGAGTAGTAAGACCGAAGGAGTAGTTGGCGTGTCAGGTGTGGAGAGAGAGATAGAGAGGGAGATATAATATGATCGTACTCCATTTTAATGCAATACAATACTATACAATACAATTTTAGTCATTGACCGTCCATCCCTCTGACTACTCAATTTCAATACAACAGAAGAAAATGACAAAGGACGTACTTAATTATAAGGATTATGATTTTGAAGAAATTAATATATATCCTGATAAATTAATTAATATCCCAAGTCTCTCTCACTCCACCATGCATGCATGCATGCTCATGCATGCTTGCGTCTGATCACTCAAATATAACTCTGTGTCTGAGCGCTGAGTGCTGCTGACCTGAATCTCTGCTCTCCTCTTCATCATCTGATCATGAATCTGCATGCGCTGAATATTGCTGATACAAAACAAACAAATACCTGCTCGGTCGCTCCTGCACTGCACTCCACGCCCTCACTCACACTGTCAGCACTGCTTTGGGTTGTCCCCAATATTGGGTTAATTCAGTCCCACTATAACTTGTAGCTTACTTAAAACGCTTGGCATTTTTTCTTTTCGAATTAAGATTTGAAGTTTCAATATATAAATGGTCTATTAAGAAATTTCCCTTAAGGTAAATATATATATATATATATATATAATCTGACTGCTTTTCTGGTTTCTAGCTCTGAATTCGAGTTTGTAATTTTCTTTTCGTTTCTTCAAACATGCAGCCGAGGAAGATTCGAAGCTTCCCAATTACTCGTTAATGGATGGATTCCTAGATAAAAGGATGCTTCAGTTTAAAAATAACATTATAACCCAATGAGGCTGACGTACAGAAGAAGAAAATAAGAACTTGAACCGAGAAGAGGGAAACTATGACCAGTGATCAAGGTCGGAGTACAAATAAGAATTTGTTGGAATAAGAAATCTGTACCTAAGCGAGGAGTAAATATCAGATATTTCGGCTCTCGTCTTCTCTGAATCTACTCGAGCAGAAAGAATTCTTCCTTCTGGTTTGAAAATAAATAAATAATTTTTTTTACCATGGAAGACCGCGCTGAGCAGAGTCTTTAAGGCTCTGGCTCTAGCAAACAAAAAAATATATCGACAAGAATAGATCAATGCGGAGGACCAAATTAAACAACATCGGAAGCATCACCACTCACCACCTCCTCAACTATATATATAAAAAGACTGAAAAACTCTGCAACTCCAGTAGCAATATATATGTAAATATATTGCAAACAAGGTATATATGCATAACGAAGAAATTAGAAAGAAAAGACGGGAACATTAATGTAGCGCAGACCATTTTATTTAATTAAGAGGAATAAAAGTTTTTTATTCTCTCTGCGACAACAGCTAGCCAAACGTAATCAAATCTTTGCAGTGTTCTCTCTAGTTTCATACCATATATATATATATAAGTAAGAATTAATTAGAAGAAGCGGAAATGGATAAAGGCCGATCGAGGAGTTACATTGATCAAAGCGACTTTACAAACATTCACCAGAAAACATCAAGTAAACAAGATGGATGGAAAGATTGATAGGCTGGTGTTCTAGCTAGCTAGACACCAGCTGAAAGCAAGGAATTTGTGGGTTTGAAACGGAAGGGGCGACAAGCAACCAGATAAAAGGTGACTTTGTTTTTCAGCCTCCGCAGCACCATACCCTTCCCTCCACTCCGTTTAATCACACCCAAAAGTCGTCCTTTAACGCCTCCTCTTTTTCCTTGATGATCTCCTTCCTCTTCGTTTTCTTCTTCGTCTTCTTCTCCTCCTCCTCTCCAATGAAGAGGATAACTCCTCAAGAAGATTCGTCTGTTATTGTAGTCTTCGTAGCGGAAGCTCCTCGCTCTCACACCGTCTTCCTCCTCCATCGTCTCAAGAAAACGAAATGAGAACCCGACCGATGTCCATTGCCTCTTTTTAAAGGGAGAGAAAGAGACGCAAAGAGACGCAAAGAGAGAAAGAAATAAGGAAGAGCGGAGACGGGCCTTCCCGGGCACTTTGACGCAGGACGTCAAAAAGAAAACAAACAAGTGGAAACAAAAACGGGCCCTACTTGAAATTAGTTGAAAACCTTAACATAAATACGCATACACTTGTTGAGATTTTGTTGGGCTGATAGGATGAAATTAATGTCGGATTGCGAAAATAGAACCGAAATTTTTATTTAAATAATTCTAAAAAATAAAATATATTTTAAAAAAACACAAATTTTCAACATATGTCATTCAGTAATAAAGATAGTTTTGCAGCCATCACTGATATCGCTAAGCTCACGAGTTGAAATATAGGAGAAAAAAGGAGCCTGGGATTCTTAGGTCCGATCAGGTCGCTTGATCCCAAGTCAATTCAGCACCCACTTCTCTCGCCAAGTAATCGCCCTTCGTTACTTAAGACGGAGAACCTAAAATCTCTAACCTGTTTACAAGTGGTGCAGTGCAGTTTTTGACGACTTTTACAAGATATCGGTATCTTAAAATGCATTATCTGTAAACACAGGGGCAACTAGTGGATCTTCAGACCCTTCATTCATCGTGACTGTTTATCTTGTCACTGGATCTGGAACCCAGCTTTCAATTGGTATTTGAAGAAAACTTTCAGTAACGGCCAAAATAATCCATTCATTAATATATCATTAGTTTCCAAATTTCACCACCTTATGGATAACAAACAGCATGACAAAGAGAAAAAAAAAAAAAAAAAAAAAAAAAAAAAAAAAAAGGAACGCAAACTACTTGCTATTGATAAAAATTGTAGAATTGCAAAAGCGACTCATCATGTATGAACTACAGATACTTTCTGGCAAGTGCACGGACTTTGGTATCAAAATGTGATGATGTAATGCGAGAACCAGGTAGATACAGAGGATTTACAAGTATCTGCAAGTTCAAGGAATTATTAAATGCCTGAGATATCAACCATACAGTAATGCAACTACTGTGGGGAAACATAAATAAACTCATGAGAGCAAGCAGAAGAGATTGAAATCACATTGATTTGTTCATATGACCACAACTTTTACCAGCACTATTGGAGGAGGTAAGGCTGCTTGGGAAAGTAATCTAAAAGAAATCATGCCAGCATAATTTTCTTGAGATTATGCAGAAAATTGTGCTTAATGTTTCGAAAATAAAAATAATAACTCAACAATTACTTCTTTTATTAAAAGATATGGGAATGTGTTTCTGGACTCCAGAAGGAGAAACACAACCAACTGAAAACAAAACGAGCACGTTGCACAAACACCCACAAAGAAACACTGAAGAGAACAACAGGATACAAAACCGAGTACTAAGTAGAGCAAAAGCCAGAAGAACAGTAATTTCCAAGCCCATAAAAAATGACTGGACACCACAGTGCCCATCCAAATGTCAATTTAAAAAGAGAAATAAACTCTGTTGACAAAAGATAACTTTAAATTAAACACAAGCAACCTAATAACAACTATACTGTATACGTTTAGCATTATTACGTTGCAATCTCAAAAGGTCAGAAATATAATTACCCGATTAACAGTACCCAACAAACTAATAATAATCTTCCCGGTTTCACACTTGAGAAAAGAAGCACTAACAAATTACGACTTTTAATGTATGGAAATAAATTTAAATTCTTTCTCAAAAAAATAAATGCAAAGAAGAAAATTTAGCCAATAAAGTAGTTAAGGAAAAAAATACCTTGATATATAGCTCATGGACCTCTTGGAAAAAGCTTTTTATCCCATCCTCATTGCGGGAGTCATGAAGTAGCATCAATCTAGTGTGTAATAAATAGAGTCAAAGAAACAAATTGATGATTGATGCACAGACATTACAAATGAGTTACAGCAACGACTAAGCAACTAACATAAAATGATCAAAAGAATTTCCTCAATTTTCGTCAAAGACATATATAAGCTCTAGGCACTAGTCTTTTCTTCTGCTAAAAAGAGCTTATGTCAACCACCAGAAAATCCAAAGGAACAGTCTGAGAGCACATCATCAAATTAATACAAGATTAAGATATAATTTATGACTCCTAAGGAATAATTGCTCTTCAAAGGAAGATCATGTCAGTTCAATATTAGCACCATATCAAGAACATCACTTCATCCCCATCTTTATAAATCTCTGAAAGCAAAGTTAAATCATTGCAAATACTTCAACCAATCAAAGTGCTTTCACTAACAACCCAAACCGAATTTGCAATGATATGAAAGATAATAAATATCAATAATAAAATACTGAAGTGACTGTGTTACAGAGTATATTATACATCATGCATAGAAAGGATATGACCAGCTGTAACATACACAGACACTGCCAGATCATTAAACCTGTCCATTGCCTTCAAGAACCTGTATTGGAACCGTTACAACAATCACCCAGATTGCCATGTGAGAAAGCAAGCAAAAGTGAAGAAAAAAACAGCTATACAACACCAAACAGTATTTATAGCTAGCATGAGAAATGAAATAAACACAATGTAGTAGCAACAATAGAAATAGGAGGTACTGGCTGCTGGCTCACATAGCACTGGTTGTCCATGCAAGGTCCTGAACAATATCCAGGGCTGCATGGAGTATGAATTGATGCTGATGAGCTGCTTCTTCTTTCTGGAAAAATCAAAGAGCGAACAGTCAGATGACTGCAAAAGTTCAAAGAAGAAAAAAGAAAAAGAACCACAAAAGTTGAAACTACTTTGTGTAGCTAAATAAAAGTATAACTAGCAAGGGATAAGAAATAACCATGTCTTAAAAAAAATGCAGTATTCAGAGCAATATAGAATGTCATCTCATAATTTGGATACACTAGTAACTTTTCATGCAATTGTAAGCAATAGCCGCATCAACATGAATGGCCCCTAGTAGGAAACGGCAGCTGAGAAACTAATGCTCTTGTTTCTCCTTGCTTAAATTACAAAGACAGATAAACTCAAGCCAACTTTTCACGAAAAAGGAAAACCAGAACAAACACTTTTTAAGAGTAAATAAAAAAAAATAAAAAAAGAGAAAGGAATTGCTAGTAACAATCATAAACTCATAAGAGCAAAAGAAAGATAAATGTCAAACAATGATCTTCATAACAGTACCACAAGTCCATTGCTATGGACAAAATTAACCTCCCAAACTTAAGAAGTTAATGACATACCTTAACAGCAGAACCCACTTCAGCTTCATAGATGGGAATGTCATTCCTACTAACAATAACGAAACATGCTGTACTTGCCATACTGAATTCTACACAACCTACTCAGTAACCTGATTTATTCCCTGCACATAGGAGAAAAAGTCCAGTAACAAGTCATATTTTAATCACATTCTCAAATCATTATCACAACCATAAGTATTCATGTGAAGATAAGCAAACGAGCATTTTGATTGACAACTAAGGCTAATCAAACAAAAATTTGCAAAGAAAAAAGAACTGAATAAACAGACAAGGTGTTTCACTCTGATATTGGCAGAATGTATTCCATTGTATCAATCCTGTTGCATGCTAACATATCAATCCTGTCTCATGCTGTCAACCCTCTCACATGCTTATGTATCAATCCCATCACATTCTAATGTAATATATTTACATCTGAAAGGATCTCTAAAGCCTCCAAGTGCAGCATAAAAGATGCCTACATGTCAAAACTTAACGAATATGGGTCCTTACAATGGAGAAAATAAACACACTCCATTCACATGAAAATGGACCGACTCACACGAAACTGGATTAATTAGATCAACAGCAAGAGTTATAAAGATTGGTTTATCAAGGGATTGCACTTAGGGATGTTCACTGAAATACACAAGCTAACCCAGAAAACAATCACTTAGTGCAGCTTGCGAGTTTATAGCATTATGATGAAATTATAAGCATGCAGAACATAAATGGGCTCCCTCAGGTAGACACTGAGATAAAGCTCTGGCATAAGCCCTGATTAGCTATAGTGATTGTGATGAACTACTATCACCGACCAAATTATATTTACACTCCCTAAATGGTATTTTAGATATAGTTTGTTACCTTTAAGTTTTCTTCCATTGGAAATCAGCCTTTGATAGTTTATACTTTGAAAATCTATCTGATAGCATGGTAGGTTTAAAGAAACTCACACTGTTGCCATCCTTAGTTAGCATTCAAAATAGTTCATTTGGCTGAATTGTCTTGTATCTAACCATTTCAATTTTAAAAAAATGTTCCTTCATGAAACATCTTTACTAAAAGATGCCTCATTCGAGCACGAAGTCCATAGGTAAAGAGGTCACAGCTAAAATATCTGGTGATTGTTAGCACTTGGTCATATGTTGCCAACACCTTAGTTTTCACCCTATAAAGTAAATATGGACCATCTTTATGAGCAGGTATTTGTCTTGATAATTGTTTCTCTCCTCTTTTCCTGTTCCATTTTATTCCATCTCTTTTGAATCTCCGAGTTTCATATAGATCCATTAGAAGCAAACTAACAGGGTGGTGTCACATCGTGCTCCACGAACACAGAAAAAACCTATTTTCAAAAAACAGTCATATCCAAGAGTTTTTCTCAAATACAATAGCATATAAACCAAACCTGGACAGACTGCCGCAAATTACATAACCCATATTTCCGTGTATAAAAAATCCTAGAATCAGTTCTTAGTTGCTTGTGATCACCAGTTCACAGCTCAAGGAAGAGATAGTAATAGGAAAAAAGTAGGAAAGCCATAAACACCCAAAAATAACCACTCACAAAATAATTTCTCACCTGGTATGAGGCAAAAGCAGTCGTTTAATTGGGATGAATTCTAGCATTTCATGTCGAATTGGGAAGCGGTCAAAAAGCTGGAGATGGAATTACCTTCGCAAAAATCCGGTTCAAGCCTAACCCAACAGATGTGCCCGTCTTGGCAATGTTGGATCCTCGTGCTTGGCTCTGGCTCGAGGCTATCATCTCCTCCCCCTTCATGTTATTTCTATTGGTCATGGACATAATCAAGCGTTACTACATTTACCCCATTGACAAGAACATATCCGAGGTCTTCCCCGCCGAGTTACTACATTTACCCCATTGACAAGAACATATCCGAGGTCTTCCCCGCCGCGTTACTACATTTACCCCATTGACAAGAACATATCTGAGGTCTTCCCCGCCTCATCGAAGGGATTACTCAACACTTGGGTCATCTGTTCAGTGACAATGGGAATTGCGAGCATCCCCATCCTCTGTAGCAAGCGAGAGAATGCGAGGGAAGAAAAACAGGTAGAGAACATCATGAATGCTTCGCTTTCGGCACCCACCACGACCTCGGTTCTAGGGCCTCGTAAGCCAGTGACAGAGAGCTGGAAAGCTTCCCGCAGCAGCACTACTGTCTCGCACAAAACACCGGACTTGGGTTGTTAGGGTTTTCCGACTGACAAAACCCTAATCGAAGCCAAAGAAGAGGAAAGGCGTAGGTTCGACGATGATTCAAGGACGTCTCGCTCCTCCTGTATCCAATCGAAGATCTCCGGTGTGGATTCAACGAAAATCGACGTCCAGAAACGCGAATAGAAGCTTTTCTGCAGTGCCGCGCTCGGGAAGCAAGGAGAATAGAAAGTTTGAGAAGAAGTGAGAAAAAAAGAAAAATGGTAGATAGGGTGTAAACGGTACACGAACGAAACGGAATAGGTTATTGTGTGTATCATTTCTGATTAAGGAGGGATCTCATACCGTTTCCGTTTCGTCCGATTAATTTTGTGGATTTTTTCGTTTCCAATTATTTCCGAATTTCCGAACGGTAACCAGGTAATAATCGATAAATATACGAAATTACTGAAATTACTTGATGAAAGTTTTGATTTCTCAATGTTGATAGTGTGTAGCTTACATCTATATATACATTGATATACATTGATCTTGAAAATAAGGATCTAGAGAAAATGACGAAAGAATATATAAGTACACTGTTAATACTTGAAACCCCAGAAAAATCTAAATCATTGGAAGAAAAGAAACATATTTAAGTATACTTTCCTTTATTAATAATGTATCTGAGTCTTAGTTATTCAAATTACTCACCAAAGTTTAACAAGTCGAAAGCTTGGCTTGAATCGATGCTTGAACCGAAGCTAAGTCAGACGCCTTTTACTTGAATGGAAGCGAAGCTTGCGATCGCTTAAATAGATGAAGTGATTAACGAGTGACCCATGAATCGAGGCTGCAAAGAAGAGATCCGGAGTGAACAGGATAGATTAGGGGAAGTGCAAAGGATGAAACGAAGATCCATCCAGAGCGAAAAATCTGATGAAGCTCCTTGAGTCCTCCCGAAGTGAAGATTCAGGTGAACACTCTGAGTCCCGATAGCCGATATGCGACAAATTTAGGGCAGGGAGATTTGTGAAGGGAACGTGAGAATGTCGAACGGAGTAACCTATTTTTTATTAGTTCCCTTGTTTTGAGGCCCAAGGGTGCGCCGTACGTTATTTCCATTGGTTATGTTTCATAACATAAATTGCTGGAGTGCTAATAAAATTATAGAATTACAAGAACATGTCAATAGGCATTAATTTTATCAGTGAACAGTCTCAAGACAACGACGTATATTTATTTGCAGGATAACGATTCCCCATTTCTTTTTGGGTTTAAATGAATATTTATGGCTCTTTTGATGATGCATATTTTGTATAACATGAGTGACCAATTTCTTATGTTTATGGCGATCAATTTTTCCATAGGCCTGACGTACTGAAGCTAATTTATAGCCAACCACTTCAATTCTAAAGACTCTCACGCCTCAACCCATACACACGGACAACAGTTCCAACATATCTCCAAACACTGAACTGCAACACTTGTCTTTTACGTAGAATAGCTGAAGCCACACAATGCATGTGAACTGTGAACTGTGAATCATTGTTTCGGCTGCTTTCTTAAAGGTTTAGCAGTGAGAATCATGGCTTACCTTTTCCACATCTGCATATCATGCATGCAGTTATAAAACAATGATTTCATTTGTGCACGTCTCTCCAAACACGATTCCCATCTTAAACAAATTACAGATGCTTCCACTGTCATCACCATCAGGTTGTCAAAACGTTGCTCAACATGTGCCATTCTGTAAGCTGATGTCCTTGATTAGAAGGATTTCATTTTGGTGCCTGTTAAGCAACCTGTTTGGTATATCAAATGGAAGTCTCCACCCATGAGTGATCAACTTACTTGTGACAGAACCAATAAGATACACACAGTCACAAGTTTGTATGCGTGGACAAAATAAAGAGCATGTTAGAGCATGAGGGTAGGTAAGACGCCACATATTTCAAATAGGGAGGATGTTAATGACGACGTATATTGATCAGCAAAATGTGTAAGTGTACATACAAATAGAAATTATTCTTTCACTCTCTGCAAAACCTTCCAATACCTTACACAGGATGGATTTAAATGAATTGCTCGTAGGATCCATTTTTGTGGGCTTTGCTGTGATTCAACACTAGAATGTTTTGCAACTTTTGATTGTTTTGCAAGCAAATGCATTTGGAAGTATAACTCAGCGGGCCTCATCTCTAACAAGAGAAAAAAATACTGTGATTAGTAAACAAATTATCTATATTTAATTGATAAAGAAATGGAATAGTCCGAGACAGCACTTCAGACCTGCTGGCCAAGAAAACCATTCAAGACGGAGATAATCTTCCCATTTACTTCTGGCACCTAGACTCGCTTCTGCTTGGGCAAGTAGCACAGACACAACAGGTAACGAGATGAGAGAGAATTCTTGAGCTTTAGTGAGGCTGCCTACTGCAAGTGACAAGAACTCAGAACCTGATCTTTGCCTAGCAAGTTCCAAGCAGATTAGCCCTGTTGAAGTGCCAAACATTTTTCTTGTAAGACAAGCCATGTGTTGAATCTTGAGAGCAATAACAACAAAAAACAAGTATAGTATTTCCTTCGGAAGAAAAAAAGAAAAATTTCTCCCGGAGTACCATGCAAAAGCTCACAAGAAACATGCCACAGAAGTATTCACAGAAGAAGAAAGTACCATGAAGGAGATGAAGACAACTCTCGGTAACATCAAGTGAACAAGCATGTGCTTGTACTTGTTCTGCCTGAAGAAATTTCTGATCCCACAGAAAGCTCTGGGCAGACACTACATCAGATATAGCCATCCACTTTCTTCTTGCTGAGCCTACATCTTGCAAACATCTTTCAAATCCTAGATTTATAGGGTTTTCTTCATTATGAAGTTTATATCGACATTCAATATATTTCAGAAGTATCCAACCAATTGGTTTATCTGTTCCAAGCTGGACACATTCCATATACTCATCTTTGAGCTTTGAAAATTCCTCATGTATCGCATATGCACGACATAATTGCAGGCGTGCAAAGAAAATGTCACACGATGGAAGTGAGAGTTGAGATGCATCCCTAGCATAAGTTACACAACCCAGGTGGTCTCCACTTCGCAAACAAATTTCAGATGCAGAAAGCAGAAGCTGGAATTTCTGATACTGATAATGTTGATCTTTCCTTGAGTACACTTCATTGGACAAAGCTATGACAACTAACCGCTTCATTAAGTCACACAAATGGGGAGGGAATTTCTCTTCTCGAGCCTTCTGGAAAAAACTAAGCACAATCAAGTACAGTGACTTGTGGTTCCAAGGCTCCTGATGCAGCCATCTGCCATAATGGGACAAATTGTATATGTCAGTGCAAAAACCTCGACTAACTCCTAAAGGGACAAAATAACATGCACCACCAAACATGCAGTACATTCTTATAATTTCCTAATAGCATAAAAGAGACATCTGATTGATTTGACGGGAAGAACAAATTCCCACAAGTACAAAGAGAGTACCTGTACCACAAATGGAATGTTTCATTCAAATATAAACACAATACACCAAGAGTAAAACAATATCAGTCAGAATTTTGAATCCCTTCTGTTTGAAACAAAGGACGATTCTTAGCAATATTATATTTACAAGATTTTGTAAAAGTAAGAATTGACCTCCAATGACAAAACCCAAGATTTACAAGTTGCTGAATTAACTAAAAATTGTTCATTGACAGAAAAGTGTAATGCACCTTAGTACAATAGCTTAGACTTGCCTCAATTCAATGATGCATAACATAAAGTGTCTCATACATAGTGCTAGAGAAAGCTATTGATTTTACTCTCCAAAAAATAAAAATAAAATCTTATAATGTTCTTCCTAATTGACTCTATCAGCCAGCTAATATACACTCAAAACTACATTAGGAAATTCGTGGAGTAATATGTTATTCTTTTCAAATACGTTATTTTGGAAAGGACATAGGAATTATCTCTTAAAAGAAGAAACTCATAAGCACTTAACAAGATCAAATACACAATAAACATTAATAATAGTTCTTATAGAACATATTTACATTGAGGACATATTTAATAGTACAGTCTATATTGGTCAAAACCCCCAATCATGTCATTTTATGCAAATATTACTATTATTGCTAAGAAATGCATTTAAGGAATAGTAGAGAAGTGAAATAAGATACTTTTGCAACTGCTGCAATATTCCTGTATCCTGCACACAACGATCTGCACATGTTGCAAAGGTATGCTTCAATGCTGTTGCACAGCTTGCATAGCATGCTACTGCTGCAGAGCCAATAACTTCATTGCCGGATGTGGAAATTTTGGGAATCTGATGTCCAGGATGCTTTATAACTATGCATCTAGATGCAGAGTGAGAAGATCTCCACTCCTCTCTCTGTAAGAGGAGTGAACCAAGTTGGTTCCTGCAAGAAGAAAGATTGCAGAAAATGCCTGGTTATACTATTTGCATACATAACATTTTACTAAATAAAGCAGTTGCTCAGGTTCGCCTACCATGACACTGACTAATTTTATATACTTATTCAAAGGCTTTCCCCAAGTATGGCTGTCATCAGCTAATTTCTAATGAAATCCCTTTAATAGTAATTACAATTATTTATTTGGTAAAATGGATGAAAGAAAACAACAATTTCTCAACAGCACCAGATACACGGCAAGTTCAGTTTTAAATGCAGATGCACTTACCGAATTAAGGTACTGTCAGGATACGTATGCAAAATTCTTCTCAAGAAATTAACAGCACTTTGGATTCCCAGATGGTTTTGTGATCCATCCACCACCTGAAACATGAACCGCATCATAGTCATAATCCACTTTGTACCAATGAACCAGTGAAAATTTTCTTTCAAAGGAAACACTTGCCAGTTTAACAGTAGCAATCAAAGAGTGCAGTGCAGTAATCTCTTCACAAGATGAAACAAAACTAAGATCACTTGGCAGAAATGACTGAAGTTGGCCACTCTGATCCAAAGCAACAAGCACAGAAAGAATAGAAGTGATCTTCACACTATGCATCAAATTTCTAGGAACTTTCAGAATTGATGAAGCCGCCGATATTTGGCCAGAAATGCAATACAGCAATTTTAATATCAACCCAGTTGCAGCAAGCCCAGATGTCTGATTCATAGTAGAGACACTTTTAGCTAAGTTCCGTGCCATGGCTAGTGATTGTTCTGTTTTACCAAGTTTCCATAATGCTACAGCATATACTTGCAGACCCTTGTCATCCAGCAGACCTAATTGGGAGAAAAAGGATATGTGTTTTGTAAGAATGAGAAACAAAAGGTATTGTACAAAGTCAAGTTGTATTGCTGGCAAATAAAATCATATTGAAAACCTATCAACATTCAAAAGTTTGTTTTAATACGTCATCATCTATTCAGGCTTCCCCATTTTTTTTTATCCTCAATTCAATACATTTTGTTCTGTTTTCATTTCAGGTTACATCTGAAACTATGCAACTGTGGTTCCCAGTATCAGACCTTCTTTCTTCAACACTTCGCACTCATTTGCTGCTTCAAGAGCATACCCTGCCTACACAACAATATAAGTGTCAAGAACTAAGCTGATAATAAGCATTTTCTTTTAGAAATATTAACAGAAGAAACAACAGAAAAAAATTCTACACAGGTTCCAAAAGAAATTACCACACAAAGAGATCTTGCCAGATTGAATGATGCATCAGCAACACCAGACATTTGCTCACTTCCAGAAAAACATCTGTAGGCATATTGTGCCAGTCTATAAACACTTATTGCAGATTGATACTCACCCCGGGCTTCATAAACCAAGCCATTTAGATTATGCGATTCTGGATAATGAGGCACTTGATTAACAGCTTGCCTTATGGCACCAAACACCTGGAAGAAATGAAAACAAGACAATCTTATTTGTTTTATGCTCAAAGTAATCATCACAAGATGGGGATATTATACTGTGCAAATGGATGAGAGCTGTCTGTTTCAGACCAACATAGTTGTAATTAAACTAATGAAATACAGAAAGGAATCACAACCAAAAGCATGTAAGGAGGGCCTTTTTATAGCCATTTTAGACAAATTCTGAGATTTTATTCAGATAACTTCACTTATGATTTTATTCATCAAAATAGAATAAATAATTTTAATCCCAGGACAAATCTTTGAACAGGCCAACTAGAACATAGTGTGTCTACCCATGATTCAACAATAACTCATGTTTTTCTAGCTAAATTTATTAGTTGTAAAAAAAAGTACAAGAAAATCTGAAAACTACTATAACTGAATACAAAATAAAGAAAAAAATCCTACAAAGGTATCCATTTTCATGCAACCTACTTCTCAGGTTACGCATTTACTAAAATCCATTGACAAAAGAACAATTTCATATCAAAAGTGAAGCAAAATAATATTTAAAGTTTCAAAATAATGAAAATTATTAGTTAATTTAATAAGGTGTACCTGTGGAGCGAGCAACTGGCTTGAAGAAAGAGCAAGTTTTCCTAGGCCAAGTTGAAATTCGGGAACCTGACAGAGCAAAATAATCGAAGTCATACTTTCGATTTAGATTTTAATTGCAAGCATCAAATATTCAAGAATAAATACACAATTATAAAAGCATAAAACCATACAGGCAAGATCTGAACGGCTCGCAGGCAGCTCTCATAAGCCTCAGCAATTGAGCCCCTGAAAAGGAATTTTAGAGGTTTTATTCATATAAGTGTTTGTATCATGCCCTAACAATGGATAGCTACATATATAGTTCAAATGCACGACATCATGTATTTACCCAGTATGAGTATCAATCGACATGCCAGCCCATGGCAAGGCAAGTGAAGGATCTATGCTTCGAGCAAGATCAAATGCTTGCCTGGCAAGAAACCTTTCGCCTTCTTGCCTGTAAAGCTGAGAAAGTACCACATCAGGAGGGCTTTTAAGCAGGGAACCAGAAGAATTGTCAATGAAGTACCTTTCCAAGATATGCCCATGCCACAGAAAGAGACAAATCCAGTTGTAGTCCCCTTATTAAAGCATGTTGCTTTAATGATTTGTGATTGGATAAGCAGCTCAGAACAACCCAATTTTCACTATTGCCAGGTTCTAGAATCAGAGCACCGAGGGACATCTTCTCGGGTAACTGCCTGGCAAATAAGATGATTAATGAAACTGGACAAAGAAGAAAAAGAAAAAATGATATATCTTCATTAATGAGATGTTAAAGATTTATAAGTTGATATGCCTACTCAACTTACCAAGCGTCAAGATTGGAGTGGTCAGATGTATCTGTCACATCCTGAGAGGAAATATGCTCTAAAGTAATCGCAACATCATTGTAGATATTGGCTTGCCAAGGGGTCAGACGCAAGGCTTTCTGGTAAGAGCGATTAGCATCGATGGCAGCCTTTAGACGCTTCTTCTTCCACTCCAAAATGGAGGTTGTGAAAGAACTTTCATCAATTCCTCCATTCTGATCCTTGCTAACCCATGGAAAACATTTTGAATATGCAAGCTGAAGAAAGCGAAATAAGTTAAAATTTCATATTGTTTGGGGAAAAGCATAACAAGTCGAAAGAAAGGTACGACGGGTTGCACTCAACTAATTAGAATTGATTAGCACTTGTCTCACTAGCATACTTGATTACACAATGAGTTTTGATTCCAAGTGATGAAACTTTTTCAAGTCTTGAATCCTTATAGTGCACAGCTAGAAAATAGGCTCCTAATAGTTCTTGAACTAACAGAAAACATCTTAAAATCCCCTTCGGCCTCAAAATGGGACTCGACATATTTTTTTTTTTCATCCTGTTACATACTTAAACCCCATAACCCAACCTAATACCCTGTTAGAGGCTCGAACTCGAGACCTCCCGTAATTTCTACCCCAGTGAGACCAACTGAGCTATGCTCAGAGCTTGGACTCGATGTATGTAACAACTAATTTCTGTTCAATAAAAAAATAATTATTAGACAATCAACTACGCATCACCATAGTAGTAGCCAGAATTTTTTTTGCTTTGGAAGCTCGGCAAAACTTTTCTTTTACATCAGTATATCCCGAAAAAGCCGGAAGTTTTTCAAATGACATCATAAGAGGCATGATTGTTTCAGAGAGATTTTCAGTTAAAGATCAACCCTTACTGCAAAAACCAAAATTCCAATGTTGAAGAGTCATATTCGGTAGTAAACACCTAGTCCACAAATAAAATCATGCATTCTATTCTCTCTTACCAAATTATAGTTACGAAATTATTGGTAGGTGCACTATTTCAAGCCAGTTTAAAAGTACAGTGCTGTTTGAAGTCATATTTAAAGTTGGTCATTTTCTAAAAAGCTTTTAAATAGGTTTCTTTTCAGAAAGTCATACCAGACTGAGCTTCAAGATGTGTAAGCACTTTTTATTGAACCAAGCTTTTACTACTCATGGTCTGTTAAAGAAGATTAATTTGCCCTGAAACACCAATTCCATAAGTCTCCTTTTTTAGTACTCCCATAAAGGTGTTTTTACTACCTCTTTATCATTCCAGTTGTTCCGTTTCCCATTACTCCAAAAAAACTGAATGAAGAAAAGCAGGCTTTGATATACCAGACACTGATTTTTGTCGGCAATATGGTTATGCATGTAAAGAGGGTATCTACAACAAGAAAGATACTGTCACAGAAAAAAAATCTATGCTCGACAACAGTTGGAACTGAGCCACATATTGACATAAAAACCTTCATCAAAACCATTAAACAGCTTAAGAAAAACTTATCCTCCAATAATATCCAAATAAAAACAAAAAACCAATACCTCAATGTCGCCCAGCAATTTCCAAACAGACGAATTATTTCCGGCCAAACAGGTACTTGCTTTTGCAACATCAGCTGCCTCCTAAACTAATAAGAATATTAGTCTCAAGGTATGGCATGCTCATCTACGAAAATAGTAAACTTTCAGGGGAAAAGAAACCTCCAACAGAGAAGCTGCCCATAAACATGCACCAGAGTTGATAGAATTCTTCGATAAACCAAGAAGGGCTGAAGCAAGCCCATATTGCCCAGCTACATTATGAGGTGCAACCTTCAAAGCATTCTGAAACTGCTCAACTCCCTGCAACAATACACAGTTAAACATAATAGATCAGTCATAATAAACAAAGCACAAAACAAGTAGCAGCCTAAACGTAAAAATTTTCGAGTCTCCATGTCCAGACACACTATCAAGAATATTCACCGGTCCATAAAGTTACACACATACTTCTCCCACATCATATATTGAGCTTATATAACTATATGTACATGTATATGTACATCCATACATATGTAGGTATATATACAACACTGCACTAAAAGGAACAATATGCAGAGAACATTAACATAATAAAATAAAATAAAAAGTCCTCACCTTTTGGAAAGAACCAAGCATCAACAAAATGTTCCCACTTTCCACTAATGCAAAGACGCTTACATTTTCCAGTTCAATTGCCCGCCCATACGACTGCCAGAGCATTGTTTATCAGCAGGAATATCATATAGAATGACAACAACAGTTTTTGGATTCTACAATATTAAATAGTACTCTATGATTCCCCCAAGACAGGCTTCATAATGTAAAGAGCTTGAGCATACAGGAACGAAGACAACTACTAAACGATTCTGGAAATCACACCTTTAAAGCAGCAGTAAACATACCCAGCCGCTGATATGCAAGACCAAGTGCCTGATAACCATAACGAACATGATTGTGGGTGGTTGACTCGTGAATATGAATTTTAGACTAAATTTAAAACCTTCAAAAAATTAAATAGCAGAAATGTTAATGCATTTAAAAGCAATATACCTCCCACAAATCTGAGCAACTAGGAAAACCCCGTATGGCATATTGGAGGCTTTGAACCGCCTCAGACCATTTTTTCTGATGTACCTACAAGAATAAAATAAACAGATGATGTTTCGCCCTTCAGAGTTGGGAGCAAGAAATAAATATAGATATTCCTCAAATATAAGAAGTGAAAGTTGAAGTCACTTCGATTAAAACAGTTGAGATAAAAAATTCTTGCCCGCATACATTGTTACTTTCTGATATCAGTCACAGACAGAGAGAGACAGAGAGAGGGGGGGGGAAGGAGGGAGATTAACGTGGAAAATTTGATGACAAATTGGCAACGATATGATACCAGCATATAGCCTAGTCTCCGAAACGCCCAAAAAGCTCTGGGAGACTTCTTAGAAGCTTCCCGGCAAATGGCAACCTCCAAACTCTGTTTTCCTTGGACGTCCAACAAATCGCAGAGCCCTTCCTGCGAAAGATTCAAAACATCGAAAGCAGCGATGTGAAGCAATAAAAATGAAACTAGTGAGTTCACAACATGCAGCTATGCCATCAAATTATAACCAGAAATACACTTACCCCAGCTTCATAATCATCCGGATTTATAGTCACTGCCCTCTGATAACATTTGGCAGCTCTCTGCGAATCTACTGAAACTCTACTATAGTAATGCCCGAGGAATCTAAACGCTACGCCATTGTTCGGGTTCAACCTCGCCGACACTACAAAATGCTCAACCGCTTTGTCTTTCAGCTGGTTAGAGTTGTCGCTTTCTTCCCACAACAGAAGTCCCTGAGAAAAATGTACCCAAGAAATTCAAACCCGAGAAATATAGCTAAAGAAGGAAGCGCACAGAATTCAAGAATTTACAACTCACAAGATTGAAATGATTTTCGGGATTATCTGGATCAGAATCTAGTGCTTTTCTCAACTGACGGAGTCGGTCTTCTTCCTGAATCAAAGACCGATAAGCAACGAAACGAAAAAATCATAAAAGTTGAAGAGGGAGAACCAATAAATCAAGTCTGCAAGCAAACGTGAGAAGGGCATGTATCAAGGTTTACCATCTTGGAGAAGAAACCCTAGACGGGATTGAACACTAAAAGCAACAGCGCAGGAGAAATGGAGGGAAACGAAATGAACGAGGACGGACAAGGAAGCGAGGAAGTGATTCAAGGCGGGCAACTGCTTGACACGTCAGAAATGCATATAAAATTTTTGAGAATCATCTGTAACGTAAAAATCGGTTTATTGTCATTTTTAGCAATAAGGAGTTAGTAATCGAACACAGGAATGGTTTTGTAACAAGTTCGCAAGATTCATAACAATTGGGATTTGGGAGTGATGAATGTTAATGGAGTTAATCTATTGATGGCCTAAGCAGAAAAAAAAAATGAAAAATCATATTAATATATATTTTTATTAGAATTTTTGTAAAATGTACAAGCAAAATTGGCATGAAATTAGATTATTATTTTGAAAGTATATATAAATCCAAACGAGAATCATTAATATAAAATCATTATAAATGACATGTTCCATAATATCATCAGAATACACGTACCACAAATAATAGTAATATACAATTAAATTGAAATAAAAAAACGAAACCTAGTAAATTTTTTTATCTGCTCTGTTACTTCGGTATAAAATAAAACTTGTAATTTCATTTCTTTGGCCCGCTCCGCTCGAAGACGATGGCGTAATGATGATAACGATGCCCGCGCGGGTGGCCGCCGCGGCGGCGGCCGTCTCCCAGAAGCCCGACGCGGGCGGCGCCTCCGTGCCGAGGCGCATCGCCTTCACGACGCCACTAACTTACGCGGCGCGCATCGCTCGGACGATCGAGCTCAGAGGCTGGGAACCGTACCACTGCCCCACCATCTCCGTGGGTCCCACCCCTCGCACGCACTCCGCCCTCGAACCCTATCTGCTCCCCCCGGACCCCATCCTCCGCCTCTTCTCCGCCGTCGCATTCACCTCTCGCAACGGAATCGCTGCCTTCGCCGATTCGCTACGTCCCGGATTCCCTCCGCTGCCGCCCTCCTCCGGCGAAGTCTTCACCGTTTCCGCACTCGGCAACGACGCGGAGCTCCTCGACGATGCTTTTCTCTTCGGTCTCTGCCCCGACCCGAGCCGGCTCGAGGTGCTGGTCCCTCCTGTCGCAACCCCAGCGGGTCTGGTCCAGTATCTCGGCCCCGGTTCGGGAAGGAAGATTCTCTGCCCGGTCCCGCTAGTGGTGGCCCTGGAGGAGCCCCCGGTGGTGCCGGATTTTCTCGACGGCCTGATGCGAAACGGCTGGGATCCGGTGCGGGTCCCCGCGTACGAGACAAGCTGGGCGGGACCCGAGAGCGCGGAGGCCTTGCTGGAGGTCGCCGAAATTTTAGACGCGGTCGTGTTCACGAGCAGCGCGGAAGTGGAGGGACTGTTGAAGGGCTTGAAAGAGTTGGGTTTTTGTGAATGGGAAAAGTTGAGACAGAGGTGGCCGGAACTGGTGGTGGCCGCGCACGGCCCCGTCACGGCTGCCGGCGCTGCGCGGTTGGGCGTCGTCGTGGATGTTGTAAGCCGAAGGTTCGGAAGCTTCGAAGGAGTGATGGAGGTTCTCGAGCGTACATGGGGGAAATCCGAGTGAACTGACCGGCTGTCATCCGTAGTGGTCAAATCAGAGATGGATTCTCGCTCCATTTTTCCAACAGATTTCATTGGCCTACAAATAATGAAATTCTGATCGTATGTACACGTTTGTATCAATTTGACCGTCATATATGCCTAACAAAATTTAGAATCAGTCTTCTGAGTGCTGCGTAGGGGGGGTCTCAGACTCTATCTTGCTTAAAAAGAGAAACAATGGCCGCTTTGAGGAGTCAAGAAAAACTTTAAAAAAAAATTAAAACTCTGTCTACAAATAAAAGATGGGAAAAATTAAATTAGATGAATATGCAATGGAGAAGTGATATTTCTAGAATACCAAATTTATTTTTATTTAGGTACTGATGATATTCAATAAAAAAGTATTTTATCCTTGTAAAAACTCTATGATAAATATCGATAATGTCTAACAATATCTCTTTTGCAAAACTAGATAGCTGGTTTTCAAAAGACGACTCCTCCATAGAATCCTTCTCAAATTTTTCTCTGCTAAAGAGAGTGCCGTACCTACCTCCAACCAAAATCGTAATCCCACGAGCCTGGAATGTCTTACCCACCCAGACTCTGCCAGGGTAGGTGTATTTAAAATCAGAATCCTCGATCGATGTACTCTGTCAGGTTGTGTGAAGATTGAAACATGGAAGAAGGAAAAAATGGCGAGGGAGTTCAGAAATTGGGAGCAAAGGCCACTGTGTGTGTGACAGGGGCATCTGGATACCTGGCTTCATGGCTGATTAAGCGACTCCTGCAATCTGGCTACCGTGTGAGAGGAACAGTAAGAGACCCAGGTCGGTTGCCTTCTTCTCCTTGACTCGTTAATTTTTTGGCTGCGCGTTCATTCATTTTCCCTTTCTTTTTTTGTTACTTTCTTCTCTTGTGACCTGAACACTATGGTCGATTGGGTAGCTAGCTAGAGAAATGAACATCACTGACCATGAATAGCGTCCGTAGGAAATCACAAGAAGCTCTCACACCTGTGGTCGTTGGAAGGGGCAGAGGAAAGACTTGAGTTGGTGAAAGCTGATCTGATGAGTGAAGGCAGCTTTGATGATGCTGTTATGGGATGCGAGGGCGTCTTTCACACGGCCTCCCCAGTCATCGGGGTCAAATCCAATCCCAAGGTGCCTCCTTTCTCTGTCTCTCTCCCTCCCTCCCTTTCTCTATCGATCTCGATTACACGAAGAGAGAGAGTAACGAGTACTGGTGTACATGCATGCAGGATGAGATTTTGGATCCGGCGATCAAGGGGACCCTAAACGTGTTAAGGTCCTGCAAGAAGAACCCATCTCTCAAACGGGTTGTGCTCACCTCCTCTTCGGCGGCTGTGAGAGCGAGAGAAGACATGGACCCGTTAATCCCTTTGGACGAGTCTTACTGGAGCTCACCTGATCTCTGCCAGAAATTTGAGGTAACCAAATAGCACATTTCGCCCTTTGCAGCATTTCCTCATACAAGCGCCAGGCTCTTGGACCGGCCAAAATCCCTTAACTGTGTCGAATTTGATCTCCGTGTATGTGTATATATTGTCCATCGCTTCTCTCTTCGCGTGCTTGTTGAAGATCTGGTACGCGCTATCCAAAACGCTGGCGGAGAAGGCAGCGTGGGAATTCGCGAAAGAGAACGGCATAGACTTGGTGACTGTTCTCCCCGCTTTCGTCGTCGGACCCAGCCTTCCGAGTGACCTCTGTTCCACTGCCTCAGACGTTCTGGGCCTTCTTAGAGGTGCTGGCTGCATTCATATTAATATTAATATTAATATTCCCGCGCGGGGGAGGGCAATCAAATTAATCAATTGAATTAATTAATGAAAACGATGATTAACGCGCTGTACTACTGTTGAACGATGTTGTGCAGGTGAAACCCAGAAATTTGCGTGGCACGGTCGAATGGGTTACGTCCATATCGACGACGTCGCTGGCTGCCACATCCTTGTTTACGAAAAGGCGGAAGCGCAGGGAAGATACCTCTGCAGCTCCAAGGTGGTGGAGAACTACGAATTGAGCTCGTTACTGGCGAAGCGATATCCTTCACTGCCCATACCCACCAGGTCCGTCTGTTCCACCATCCGTAACCAGTGCAGTGATTACTCATTACTGAATTACTGATTACTCATTACTGAATTATTGATTACTGATTACTACTGATGATTCCTTTCCGTTCTTCTACAGGTTCGACAACTTGGTGGGCGACAGAACGTACTACGATTTCGACACATCCAAAGTAAGGAGGTTGGGTTTGGAATTCAAAGGAGTGGAAGAAATGTTTGACGACTGTATCGCTGCTTTTCAGAAACAAGGCCATCTTCCCATCACCCAGTAAATCAGTAATCAATCGCAGCGCCGCTTCTCTTAATTTGTGCCTGAAAAATACTTGATTATCGAAACAATTATCTGGAATTAATTTTAGTTTAGTAAGATTTGAATGACTCGAATGATTATGTTCCTTCTCGAAGAGTAGTGGTTCAGGGAATCGAACCAACTATCGCAAGAAGTTCATTGTCCCGAGGGGAGAGGGTTGATGTCACAGTCGTTTGTATATGAATATATGATAGAGTCATAGAGATAAAGCCGACCGTGACATAACGCCTCGGTCCCTGGACATGTGGTGAGCGAGCGACGCCTTCGCGTCCAAGCAAGGCCAAACCTCCCCTTTAGCCGCCGGACCACTTGCGAGTAAGGGTACTAGTGGCCGGGCACATGGCCATGCGGGCGGCACATGATGCGATGGAATGTATACATACACAATTACACGTACATAAATATAAATGTGCAAGAGACAAAATAAAAAGAAAAGGACATGGGTTGAGAAGCCCGTGAAATGAGTAGTTAATTCATAACTGTCAAAGTGTGAAACAAAAAAGGCAGGCAAGAAGGGAGTGGGCGCCTTTACTCTTCCCACTTCTTCCTACGCCTTTTTAATCATTGCCTTATTATTATCGCCACGCAAACTCTTACCCTCTCCCGCTCTCCCGCCATCAATCGCGCCCTTTTGTATCTCCCTCATTCATATTTCACAAGCACATAACTCTTTCGTTATAATTTCGACGTCAATGTTATTTATTGCAATGCAATTATCGCATGGTTCTCAATCTCGTGGCAGGAGTTGAGCGTAGATTTTACTTTCTGTTTTTCTTTTTTTGGATACGATTTTAAATCGTCTCTCTATTATTAATTATTTGCGCACGTCAAGTAAAAATCATATATAGATGGGGATACAGCTCCTAGAAGTTGAACTATTTACTCCCTAATTCAGACATTAAGTTACAACATCTTGCTTAACAAGGTAAGTCTTGATGATTCCTTGTATGCCACTTAACTGTCATGACCATCATATGTGATAGCTGATTTTTCAAGCAACGCACATAAAATACTCGAGATTAGAATTCGATTAATTTAATCATTAATATTTAATTTTAAATGAAAACCATACGAGTTTATAATATAACCTTTCAGTGTCTAGTACGAGTTCATTGAATATAACGTGTAAATATATTCTCATAATTAGTACTAGTATTACATTAATAGTATGCTGTTTTATTATGATATTTGGTATTCCTACGACAACTTCCTTCTTTCCTAATTTCCCTCCCTCGATGGCTACTCTTTGTTCACGTGCTGTGCCCTTATATCGGCCCGACTCGGTCCTTTGGAGGGTGTTCATTAATCCGAAAACAGAAGAAGGGCGAGTCGTCTATCCAGCGCGGCTCGCTCAATGCGGCAAGGATAGCGAGTCCACCCAACCAAATCTCATAGATGTTTTTTTTTTTTTTTTTTTTTTTTTTTAATTTAATTTAACGAGCCCAATCGTAGCTAGACGCGTGTTATCAAGGAAATAAAATTAAAACATGGTAAAGCTTTCTATCTTTTATTTATTATTTATTTATTCTCTCTCTCTCTCTCTCTCTCTCTCTCTCCTGGATCGCTTTCACTCTCGTGTTTTTCTTGTCTTCATCTCTGCTCAAACTTTTTGGTGGCTATTCCAACGACCGGTCTCATACACCGGACGCGGGACGCGCTATTTCCCCAATGACCAAACTGCCCTCCTCGGTGCCGCCTTTTTACGCGACCACACATCTTGTTTTATCTTCGCCGGGTCACGGTCCTCGCGGAAGCCGGCAACGGCCGGCGGGCGGCATCATGCAATGCATGGATCTAGAAGAAAAAAATGAAAAAAGGCTTTCATCTCAGTCTCATACGCCATATCAAATGGACCATTTCCTTCGTCACCAGACACCAGTCACCACCCTTGCCCAGTCGCCCTTCTGGCTTTTAGCGCCCCCCCCCGAACCCATGTTCTCTAGCATTTCTATTTTTATGGGGCCGACTTCCTTCGTTCACCTGAATACCCCTGCGTTACTCCTCCTTATTACTAATGAACCCAACTTGTATCATTACTGTGCTTCGCATTTCATGTTTTTGTCCTTATAAAATAAAAGAAAAACTCTATCATTTCCATTCTAATCCTAGTTTACCGTATTATTTTAGATAAACAATTTTTTTGGCAAATAGTAGCTAAACTACTTAATGCTGAAGCATAAGACCGGTCTGTCATCCTTTTTTTTATTTTTATTTATATTTTATTTTTAATCTTTTATCTTTCTGCAGTTAAACCTGACCGGCTGTTCTAGTGGCAATGTAGTTATTTGGGGTAAAATAGAGGGTAACGATGAGGGTTAGTATTTTTTGAAAAATAGCCTTTGTTTCTTACTCCGTCGAGGATCATTTTTAATTCTCGTGATACTCATACTACTGCTCTCCCTCCCCTTCTTCCTTTTCTGTTTCCAGCCGATCGCATTACGGGCTCAAAGCGCTACTACAGACTTCTGCATCTCTTTCGTCGTGACAGGTACCATTTTTCCTTATTTTTCTTGTTTTATTTCGAGCTCATTGCCTCATTCTCTTTTTCTGTGTCATTCCTGGTTTATCCAGTATTTCTTCTCCATTCCCTTTGCTTTTCATTTTAGCAGATCTCGTGCATTAACCCCAATGCAGCATCTGCTTTTGAGTCTGCTTTTACCCATTTATTCCACAACTTACTGAGGATCTCAACTTTGGTCGAGTTTCCTGCTCAGTTTGTCTTTGCATTTTGCCGTCATTTTAAGTTTTTTTTTTATCAAGTTTTCTGATTTTTTCTTCTCACTGCCGCTTTTAGTTTAGTTCATTCTTCCCCTCTTCAGATTCGGACGGGGGAACTCTTGTTTGGTGGAGTAGGGTAACTGAAATTATTGTCGAATTTGTTCTCATGCTATTCATTGCCGTCATTCATTTCTCATCTTTAGGTTAAAAAACCAATCTATGCTCCTGTTGTTTGTATGGTAAATTCACTGGTTGAGACTTCGATTTTTTTAAAATGTTTTATTTGTTTATTTATTATTATTTATTATTAATACTATTATTATTATTTAATTTTTTGGCTATTTTCTGTACACTATAAATGGATGGCTTTCTGCTTTTAGCAGAGAGTTTATAACTTTAATGTTCTTATTCATTGTAGAGGGGGCAGGTGACTAGAAACACGTTGGTAGGAAAGGCAGATGTCATTGCTGACTGCTTGAAGAAAATGACAGTGGATACACCTCCCTTGGGTTCACAAAGTACCAGGATGAGTCAGGCTTCTTTTAGTCTAAGCAATGATAATGAAACTTATTCTGCCTCCATCTCCAATGGGGATGGATATGACAGTGATGGTTCTTATTTTGCTCCTCCGTAAGTTTCTTGTTCTACTTTCTAGATTACTGATTGAAGATATCTGTTCCATGCAATTGTATTATTTTTATCTTTTTAATCTCTGTTACTTATCCTCTTTTACAATCTTTCTTAAATGGTATTAGTATGATTACTGTTTCAGATAGTTTTTTCATTTTTATTTATTGACCTCCTCCGGGTTCAGTGTTTATGTTCTCTGCTCTTAGTGCACGATGACCTGTGAGAAAATTTGATTATGAAATACAAGTTTGACCACTTAATTTCTCTTAGCCTTAGTATCCAGGCAATAATTACATTACTGTTTATTAGGATGAATATAAATTTAATTGCTGTACATGCAAGATACATTCATTTAGATTAAGTTGCACGTGACTGCTAGTTGGGACCAGTCATTAGCAAATAGGCACATATTTTGCTTCTAGCATTTCTGAGTAATTTTTAACAATATTGCTTCACTTTCTCAAATTCTGTTGAAGCATTAATATTATTCTCCCAGGTGAACTCCTATGCTCATGATTGTATTGAAGTGTTTCAGTGCAGAGCAATATATGCTTGGACCGAATCTGATATTTTGTTTTATTATTTGCAGTACGCCAACAACCCTGTCAATGTCGATTCCGCCAGAGTTAGCTGGTGCCATACCCTTGCTTGATAGATTTCAGGTGGGCATATGTGAGAAAGATCAATTTGGTCTTCTTTCAATTTTTCTCAAATCTTTTTTTTATTTTCATTTTTATTTTTTTTCAGGTTGAGGGTTTCTTGAGAGCCATGCACAAACAAATCCAATCTGCTGGGAAACGTGGTTTTTTTTCTAAAAGATCTGTGGGTCCTCAAGTTCGTGAGAAGTTTACTGTAGAGGATATGTTGTGTTTCCAAAAGGTGGTTTTTCTTCATTTTTTTATAATACACTTAATTTTGTCTAATGATCATTGCGAAGCTATAATGATGCAGTATGCAAATCTTGTTCTTCTTTTATGAGTTTTGTTGTCTGTTTCTATTTAACTTTTTTTTTTGTTTTGAAATTTTGTTTTACAGGAACCAATTCCAACTTCATTACTGAAAATGAATAGTGATCTGGTGAGTCGTGCAACAAAATTGTTCCAGATCATTCTGAAGTATATGGGGGTTGATTCACAAGATAGAGTTACCATAACCGTAGAAGAGAGAATAGACCTCATTGGCAAAATCTATAAACAAACTTTGAAGCGCTCTGAACTTCGTGATGAACTATTCACTCAAATCTCAAAACAGACACGGAATAACCCAGACAGGTATATGTTCGAAAATTTTACGAAGTCTTTATGAGGGATTTCTTCTAAGAGTAGTTATTCTGAAGGGGTGTTAATTTTATGATTATCATTATTATTTCCATTGTAATTTTTTTCTTCAGGCAGTCTTTAATTAGAGCTTGGGAGCTCATGTATTTGTGTGCATCTTCCATGCCTCCAAGTAAGGACATTGGTGGATATCTGTCAGAATACGTTCATTATGTAGCTCACGGGGTGAATACTGATCCACAAGTCCAAGTATTATCCATGAACACGTGGAATGCTTTGAAACGTTCTGTGAAGGCAGGACCCAGGCAAACAGTTCCTGCCCGCGAAGAGATTGAAGCTCTTCTGACTGGTCGAAGACTCACAACCATAGTCTTCTTCTTGGATGAAACTTTTGAAGAAATTACATATGACATGGCAACCACTGTTGCTGATGCTGTTGAGGTATGTCAAAAATTTGATTTTGCGTAATTTGTTTCTCATTTTTTTCGTGTTCTGAATTATTAAAATTGGTTAACGGGATTTCTCGACAAAAAAAAAAAAAACCTGATGTGAGGACCCTACTTTTTTGAGAATGAAGAGGACCCTATTTTCATGATTTCTCTGTTCCCTATTCTTTGCTAAGTGTATGTCTTAGATTTTTTCTTACTGTGTTTTTATTTTATTTATTTATTTATTTATTTATTATTATTATTATTTTTTGTGTGTGTGTGTGTGCAGGAACTTGCAGGAATCATCAAGTTATCAGCATACTCCAGTTTCAGTTTGTTTGAATGTCGAAAAGTTGTTACTGGTTCAAAATCACCGGATCTGGGCAATGGTGATAGCTCCTTCCTCTTTTAGTTAAAAAGCATATGTAATTCTTGTTGCATTAACTGCCCAAAAATGTGTTGCTTGCATAGCATGCTGGTATCTGATTGGTGGACATCCAAATTCAAGATACAAGAAAAGAAAAAAAAGAAAACTATTTAGTGGGCAAATCATCCAAATAACAGGCTTTTCATGTAGTGCAAGAGGAGCTTGCCTTTCCCTTGTACTGAAGGGCAATATTTACATTGATTTTTTTGTGTTTTTTACTTTTGCATAATGAGTAGTTCCGCTTGTCACTGATCCGAGATATATCATTTGTCATTCAGAGGAATATATTGCATTAGATGACAATAAGTATATTGGGGATGTCTTATCTGAATTCAAAGCTGCCAAAGACCGTAGCAAGGGAGAGATTCTGCATTATAAGCTATCATTTAAGAAACGATTGTTTCGGGAGTCAGATGAAGCTATAGTTGATCCAATGTTTGTACAATTGTCGTATGTCCAGGTACATAGAATTGTCTTTATTTCCACAGTAGTGGTTCTATTCGTATTTCTTTCCATTTCTTTCCATAGTAGTGGCTGCAAATGTATTTCCTTCCATCGTAGTGGTTATATTTGTATTTATTTCCACTTTAGTGGTTAGATGATCCCAAGTTTAATAAGTTGTTATGATACATTTTGTAGTTGCAACATGATTATATATTGGGAAACTATCCTGTTGGAAGGGAAGATGCTGCACAACTGTCTGCATTGCAAATTTTGGTGGAGATTGGGTTTGTTGGTAATCCCGAATCGTGTGGGTTAGTTGCATTTCCCTAAATTTAATCTTTTTTTGATGTTTTCTTTTGGTCTAGATATAGGGCTCAAGAGAGAAATTCTGTTGTTCTAAAGCTGCATGATTTCTAACAGTGAGTGGACATCACTTCTTGAAAGATTCTTACCAAGACAGATTGCTCTAACACGGGCAAGGCGGGATTGGGAAATAGATATTCTCTCCAGATACCATATGATGGTATGTCCGAAGCAAGTCATCTCTTACAAGAATACATTGTCACACTTTTATACTTTTCTTCCTGTGGCTTTTGGAATAATTTGTATTCCCTTTTTCCTTGTCAGTTCTTTATTGGAAGCTCTAATGATTTTTTTTGAGCCACTTTTTAGTCCTGTACTCACAATGAGGAACTTTTGTATTCATTTGGCCTCTTAAATGTATAATATTACATTTAAATATTTCTAGAGCAGCCTAATGTGGTCCTCTTTCGTTTTATGAAAAATATTGATTTTTCATGTGTGATGGTCGAATATTTGGCTAGCACTAGACTCCTATGTGTCCTTGCTTGCATAAAGCTGATATCCAACTAGTGAGGCAATTCAGAAAGTTTTATGGTTTTTGAATATTGTGTTTTTGTTCTCTAAATGTTTCTAAATAGTTCTTTTTTGAACCAGATTTAAGTTTTTTTTTGAACCAGCTTTACAAATTTTTCTGAATTAGTATTAGCCCTTTTTAAAAAAAATAATACTAGGATTTGGAGCTTACTTTTTTTAATATGGATGTATGTAAGCATGGTATTTGTTAGTAAAAATGTGTGTGGTTGACATACAAGAGTTTTAGGAAAGCTTAACTCAAAACTAGGAAATTCTGGTTAAGGCTACTGGTTTACTTCTACATTGTGAGATATAGCTAGATTGAATCTTGTTTGAAATTGGCAAGAATGAAACCTTATAATATCTAAACCTAGTATTTTCAGGTTAGGCCATAGTTTTCCATTTCTAGACTTACTTTAGGTATATATATGTATTGATTGATAGTCTTGCTGAAGATTTATGATTAGCTTGGGACTATTTATTCCAAATAGAATTTTTTATTGCCTTATGGAAAGAATGGGAGGTTTAATGGGAAATCAAGAAGGTTGGAACACTGCTAAATCTTTAATATGATATGTGAAATTTGATTTTTCTACAGGAAAACCTATCAAAAGACGATGCAAGACAACAATTTCTTCGGGTTTTAAGATCTCTTCCTTATGGAAATTCAGTCTTCTTTAGTGTTAGAAAGATTGATGACCCGATTGGTCTACTTCCTGGTAGAATTGTATTGGGCATCAATAAGCGTGGGGTAAGTTTATGATTCTGTTTTTGAAGAATCAATTATTTGTTTCTATTTGTAGTTATAGTACTGTAATCAATTAGAATCAATTACTTTTTCCAACTTTTTGTTATAGTTTTATCAACTGTTAGTTTGACTCTTCAAATTTGCTACAGGTTCATTTCTTTCGTCCCGTTCCGAAAGAGTACTTACATTCTGCTGAGTTGAGGGACATAATGCAATTTGGTAGTAGTAACACCGCTGTGTTCTTTAAGATGAGAGTTGCAGGAGTTCTTCACATATTTCAGTTTGAAACTAAACAGGTACTAGTTTTACTCTTTTTTTTTGAATTACTCTCTTTTGTTTTGTTCATCACATATCTTTTTAATTACTTTTCAATTCTACTTTGAAAAAATTTAAGATTTCTGTTATATGTTGAATGGCTAATCATGTTCTAATTTTGATTTAACTTTTAGGGGGAGGAAATATGTGTTGCTCTTCAAACACATATAAATGATGTGATGTTACGTAGATACTCAAAAGCACGATCTATTGCCAGTGGCTCTGTGCAAGGTGATGTAGTTCAGTCTCTTAAGACTCCTTCCAGTTCAGATGTGTATGAAAAGCGCATCAACGACTTATCTGGTGCTGTTGAGGAATCTCAAAAAAAGGCTGATAGGGTGGGTACCTCAATTATTCTTCTCCATTATAGTCAAATAAACTAATGTATTAATATTTTATTACATAGTTTAATCTTTTTATGTATTTTGTAGTTATTGGAAGAACTACGTGCTAAGCAGAATCGAGAAATTGAAATGCACAAAGAATTGGAAGCTCTAAAGGATTCTTTGCAATTTGAGAAGCAAAATCTAGAAGAAATTAACTGTGATCGTGACAAATTGAAAATGTTGTGCAACGAAAAAGATAAAGCTCTGCAGGTACAATTGAATTATGACTCATCGACAATTTTTTGTAAATTGATTCTGTCATTGTGGATTAGTATCTTTTTTTTTTAATCTATAACATCTTATTTGCATGAAGGCTGGATTGATGGAAAAGAGTAGCTTGGAAGAAAAGTTAGTAAATCTGCGCAATAAAGCTGATTCATCCCGGGAAAATGGTAGCAGAAAGGAAATTGGAAGATCAAAAAATGATTCACCTGATTCATTGGTGAATGTGATTTCTCTTTGTAAATTGAAATATGCTTTCTCTCATGATTAGTACATTTAATTCGTATATTTTTTAAGCATTTATGCTTACACATCCTTATTGGGCTTTATTGGCTGACTATTCTTTCTTTCAACTGTAGGCAGTTGCAAAAATCCAAGAAGAGTTGAAAGCTCGCTTGGAGGAACTGCATGCAAGTGAAGAAACTAATAAGAGACTAGCGAATGAAAGATTTTTACTTGACCAAAAAATGATTAGGCTTGAAAAGAAGAAAAATGAAGAGGTACGACTTGGTTGAAAGTTAGTTACTGGTTTTTATGGTATAAAGTTAGTTACTGGTTTTTATGGTATAAAGTTAGTTACTGGTTTTTATGGTATAAAGTTAGTTACTGGTTTTTATGGCATAAAAGTTTTTCTTTTTCCTCATCTCTTTCCTTTGGTGCCCACCTATTTTACATTTCTTCAGTATTTTAATTGTATATTGGGTGATGAATACAGTTGGAAGCTCTTGAAAGGAAATCTCTACAAGAACGTGAAGCACTTTCTATGCAAATTTCCGAGCTAGAAAAAAAGCTTGGAAAGATGACGGAAGATTTGGCTGCTGCTGAGTCTACTCTTGCAATTCGAAATATGGAATTTGTTACATTGCAAAACAGTTTGAAAGAGTTGGAGGAACTACGGGAAATGAAAGAGGTAAATTGTCTTCTAGTTTTTAACATACTTTGAAACTTTTTGTTTCTCTAGAAAAAAGCCAAATGCAACAATTTTTGGACATATTTTTTTTGAGGAAGGTGAATACATTTTACACCCAATTACAAGTTTTACTCCCAATGCTACTGTGGAGACCCGAACCCAAGACCTCCCCGTAGCAATAACTCCCATGGGACCACTGAGCTAATGCCCAAGACCCAATTTTTGGACATATTTAAACTTGTATATTTTGTTGGCAATCAGGATATTGATAGAAAGAATGAACAAGCTGCTGCAATTTTAAGGAAGCAAGGTGCACAATTGGTTGAGTTAGAAGCTCTCTACAAAGAGGAACAAGTCCTGAGGAAGCGGTATTTCAATATGATAGAAGGTAACTGATGTGCTTTCAGCCATTCGTTTTTCTTTTTATCCCTTCTATTGGAAGACTAGTTTCAGTTGGTAGAGTCAAGAAATTTTTGTCATCAATATTAAACTGCATATCATTAGTTTTTCCTTTGGTCGTTTCTACTTTTCTTTCTCATAAATGCTTGAGGTTGATTTGCAGATATGAAGGGCAAGATAAGAGTATATTGTCGCCTGCGGCCCCTAAGTGTGAAAGAAATTGCTGAAAAGGAGAGAAATGTGTTGTCTACTGTTGATGAGTTCACATTAGAACATAATTGGAAGGATGATTTAAAGCAACACCTTTATGACCGTGTTTTTGATGGTTCTGCTTCACAGGATGAAGTCTTTGAGGATACAAAGGTATTCTTTTTTGCCTGTGGTTGTAATAAGTAATGTCTGAACTCAGTTACCTGATTTGCATTTGTGTTGCAGTACTTGGTACAATCAGCTGTTGATGGATATAATGTTTGTATATTTGCTTATGGGCAAACTGGATCTGGGAAAACATTCACTATTTATGGGACTGAAAGTCACCCTGGGCTCACCCCCAGAGCAACCTCTGAACTTTTCAAGATCTTAAAGCGTGACAGCAACAAGTTTTCATTTTCTTTGAAGGTAAAATATTGTTATTTGTTTAACTTGTGCAATTAATAGTATCTTTTGATGTAATAGCGTACCAATTCAATGATTTCCAATCAAAATTTATTGACTTCATGTGATTATCTCTTCCTTTTCTACTTTTTTCTTTTTAAAGTGATGAATTTCATGGGTGTATAATGCAGGTATACATGGTGGAATTATATCAAGACACGCTAGTGGATCTCTTATTACCTAAGTACAATAGGCGTTTGAAATTGGAAATAAAGAAAGACTCAAAGGTGATTCCTTTTCCATTTCTCATGGTTCAACAGATGACTGTGTAGTCATGTTTGAGAATGCTAGTTTTCTTATTCAGTGTGCATAACTGAAGTTTATGAGTTTTTGATAATCCTAAATTTTGGGCTTCCTTTGTATGTTTGAGATACATTACTCTTATTAGTTGTTTTCTCTTCAGGGAATGGTATCTATAGAGAATGTAACAGTTGTACCAATTTCAACATACGAGGAGTTGAGGATGATTATCATGAGAGGGGCCGAAGGAAGACACGTGTCAGGGACTCAGATGAATGAGGAGAGCTCAAGATCTCACCTGATCCTCTCTGTTGTTATTGAGAGCACTAATCTTCAAACTCAATCTGTTGCCAGGGGAAAGGTCTGTGTACCATAAATTCAAGTCGTACCATCTCATAGGGTTTATATGGATCAATTGCAGACACCTACGTGCACAAAATTGTTCTGAATAATAGCTAAGAGAATAGGGGAATAAACCTTAACCAATTATAGATTAATATATAAGTTATGCCTTGACTGAATTATTTTGTCAATGACAAGAAGTAGAATGCATATGTTAACACAATAGAGGAAGTCTTGCCTTAATACACGTGATCGAATGTTTTATTCTAAATGTTATCATTCTAGTTGAATCTGTGTGACTAGTGGTTTATTTGCTTTGAAGAGTCACCTTTTGCTCACAACTTTGGATGAATTATATAAGCCAATTTATGGTAAGCATCAAGTTACTGATTTATATTTTATTAATTTTTAAACAAATATGGCTTCAGTTAAAAAACTAAATGATTTGTAGAGAAAACATATTTTTGATGTGATAAGTATATAACAAACTTAACGTTGTTTACCGAGTTGTAATGTTTCGAGGTAAGCATTTGTTTTATCAAATTTGTAATTTCTTAACATAGTCAATATTGTTAAAAGGAAAGAAGGTTCAGTTCCTCCTTTTCTTCTGACATTGGGAGTGAAAGAGGGAAGTGAAACAATTACAACTGTTGATACTTGGAAATTATTACAATCTGTAGAGACGTCAAGTACAATTAGATAAGAGGTTTCTTTGTGTAACTTGATAATTTTATTTGTTGCTTATATGAGTTTAACTGGTTTTCCTGATTCACCATTCCAAGGCTAGTTTGGTTGGTTTGCCCCTATTATGGTATTGAGGGCTAGGTTTCTTGTTTACCACTTGATACATATTGACCGTAATACAAACCCAGAGAAGCACATTTTTTAACATGCCAAATTAACATCTATTTCTTTTTTACAGCTTAGCTTTGTTGATCTAGCTGGTTCAGAGAGAATTAAAAAATCAGGATCTTCTGGTCACCAACTGAAAGAAGCTCAGAGCATTAACAAGTCCCTTTCAGCCCTTGGTGATGTCATTGGTGCTCTGTCATCTGATAGCCAACACATACCATATAGAAATCACAAGTTGACGATGCTGATGAGTGATTCACTTGGTGGCAATGCTAAGACTCTGATGTTTGTGAATGTTTCTCCAGCCGAGTCAAACTTGGATGAGACTCATAATTCTCTAACGTATGTGCTCTTTTACAATCTTTTTGTGGAGGCCTTCGAGTTGATTTACCCACAAGAAAATATTTATCATTCTATCTTTTTTCATAATTCAGATTTGAGTTGATATGATTTTTAGTTTTCCTGTTTCCTTAGGCATGTTTTAGATTTGATATTCCTTAAGCTGCCTAATCACTTAGTATATGTTGGGTATTCCCTGGCAAGTGAGATCTGCGTAAATCTGAATTTGCTGAATCTGCCATTTGTTTTGTTTGTTGCACTTGCTTCTCCTTTTTTTTTTTTTTCTTTTTTTTTTTTTTTTTTTTAAAATTATTTTTTGACATTTACTTGTAAATGAAGTCCTTACCAGATGACTCCTGATGGTTCTAGGTATGCATCAAGAGTACGCTCAATTGTGAATGATCCAAGCAAGAACGTCTCTTCAAGGGAGGTTGCACGTTTGAAAAAGTTGGTCGGCTACTGGAAGGAACAAGCAGGGAAAAGAAGTGAAGACGAAGAGTTGGAAGAGATTCAGGAGGATAGAGCAGCTGGTAAAGATAGAACAGATGGGCGTCATTCTTTGTAGAGGCATATAGATCCTAATTAAAAAAGCCTTCAAGGTAGTGAATGAGCTGGTATATTTATTTCGTGGCAGCAGTTCATTACCGTCGGTTACTCACCTTAAAACACAAGTGTGAGTACTATTTTCAGAACCAATGGCTTCAAGGCTTCTTTTACTGCAAACGCATGGCCACTGTTGTTTAACATCACATTACTGGTGTTAAGCGCCAAGTCTGGAGGAAGCCGTTGGTTTCTGTCATGTTGTACAGCAAAGTAAATATTTTTTCATGTTTCATATGTAAGGGGCATTTTGTTGTCTTATTGTTGTCAATGCAAAGTTATTCATGTCGTTTCCTCTGAAATTCGTTCTCAAGTTAATTCCCCCATAATGAGCAGAATAGAAATAGACATTACAATCTGGAATGTTCCAGGAGCTACTGTGTATGTTGCACTCTGTAATATTTTGACACCATTTTTCTTCAAGTTTGGCAGTTTGAAAATTCTAACCTCCCAAAAATAAATAAAGAGATACAAGGCGTGCATGTATTGAAAATGGTTGGTTATAGACACTTGTTGTTTAAACTTTTGTTTATTGAAATACAGTGAAGTTGATCATACAACCATGGGTAGAGTAGGAAGGCACATCGGGTCCACATTTTAGAATGCAAAACTCTTCCACCTTGTTGGTGTTTCAGGTTATAAGCAAATAACTGGCAGTGTTTTGAACGAACTTGATATTTGTAACTTGGTTTTTTTTTTGGCTGTCGTCCTTGATCGGAGTCTCCAGACAGGCGAAAAATCTAGGCTAACGTTGATACCTCTTCCTGTTACTGCGCCCAAACCACCACCTTCCTATCCTTCCTCACCATCGTCGTCGGATTGGCGGGCGTATGTGTTACTGGTAAAAGAAGCTGTTCATGCTGCTGGATAGCATTTGTCTCTTTATTATAGTCCTCGCTCATGAAACCCTTAACAACTTCATCAGTCTCCATTTTTTCCGCAAGAAATTAAAAAGTTTCTCCCAAACATGATACCCTGAATTTATATCATGCCTAAGCTCCGCTTAGATGGAAGTGGAAAATCAAAGGCCAAACTGAACAGACTTAACCGGAGCCGTTTACGGGGTGAGTGAGTGATGGTGGGACCACCCACGTTAAATTAAGGTAGGTAATTAAACTAGTTAGTCTGAGGCGCGCGGGCGGGCGCGCGGGAAACAGTTAGGCTTCTTAAATAAGAGGTGTTAATGAATGGAAAAGGGAGGGAGGGGAGGAATTTTGATCTGGAGGGGGAAGGAGGAAGCCAGGAGGGTGGGTCGACGGAGAGCGATTTTCGGGGTTCCTGTCCAGCACGAATATCGCTCTCCGAACTTCGTTCGCCGCCCCTGCCTTGCCCCAATTCTTATCCCTCCCTCGGAAATCTGTCTCCTTAATTGGTGGGACTTTCATCTGTCATGATTTCGGTTTCCGCGTCCCATACCTCGTCTTTTCTTGCCCTCCATGCCACGCCATTCTTCGTGAATCGTCTTTGGGGTCGACCCTGCACTGCAGAGAGGGTTTCACCCGAGGAGGAGGAGGAGGAGGAGGAGGAAGAAGAAGAAGAAGAAGAAGAAGAAGAAGAAGAAGAAGAAGAAGAAGAAGAAGCAGCAGGAGCAGCAGCAAAATCTTACGCCTTTCGAAACAAATAGGTGAAGCAGCCTCTTCTCTCCTTTGAACACCTTTACAAGAGATCTCGAGGACACTCGCTCTCCCCTCTTCTCTCTCGATTGTGTCTTTGATAGCAGCAATCGAACAAGGCTGCTATCAAAGACGATTCCTTTCAGGTCTGTTACCACGTGCCTCAAAATTTCAATACCACGTACCAAACTACCAATGCAATGTTGTTCTTGTACTTTGTGTTTTTTTATTTTTTTATTGATCGAAATCTCCGTGATATATATAATTGGCTTGCAAATGAAAGAAGATCGTTTGCGTCGAATATTCCGGTAGCAAAGACATCGGAATATATACATATATCTATATATCATACCGAGGAAACCGTACGTTTCTCTCATTTTCTCTCATTTGTAATTGATTGACCAGGGGACCCTGACTCATAAAACAGTTTGACGCGAAGGAAGGAGGAAAGGGAAAAAAAAAAAAAAGAAAAAAAAAAGGAGATGAATTGTTTACCGTGTTGTAGTAGTTCGAATGACAGCCCACAGCCATCACCGTCTAAGAAGTCAACAAGGAAATCATCCAAGAGAAGCCATAAGGATGGCTTTCATTTGACATCCTTTATCGAACGCCTCTCCTTTAAATCCGGTACTACCTTCCTCAAATCTTCTGAGTTAATTTCTACCGCCAATCCCTTTTGTACGTATATGATTTCCTAATGCCACTGATCACGAGTGTCTAATCTTCCTAGAACAAAAAAGATCACCTAATTAGGTTGGTCCTTTTCTATTGATTTCAGGATTTCTCTTTAACACAAAAAAATCAACTTTGTAATGAGCGGCGTTTTCCTTTATTTTATTATTATTTATCTTTTTTTTGTTTTGTTTTTTTTTTAGTATGTAAGTACTATTGCGAGAGGTAGACTTTGATTCATGATAAATAAAAATATCTAGGTGAACTGCCTCGCCAGATGATCTATCTCTGTAGACCTCAACTCGGCTGGATTATGCATCCTTGTGCGTGTCTTTGTGCAGATAGCAGCAAACAGAGGGCGATAGCAGAGGAGCTTTCCCGCATTGGTTGCGACGGAAAAACCACTGCCAAGGCTTTTACTTTTCGGGAGTTGGCGAGTGCCACCAAGAATTTTAAAGGTGACTGTCTGCTCGGTGAAGGTGGATTTGGGAGAGTCTACAAAGGGTTCCTTGAAAAAACAAATCAGGCAAGCAGTTCAATCATCTTTTCATTTTCTTTCCTTTTTTTTTTTTTTTTTTTCTGCTGCAATTTTCTCTTTTGGAGACAATTTCACTTTGCTTAATTTATGAAAAGAAAAAAAAACGCGCAGATAGTGGCTGTCAAGCAGCTGGACAGGAATGGACTGCAGGGGAACAGAGAATTCCTGGTGGAAGTTTTGATGTTAAGCCTGGTTCATCACCAGAATCTTGTGAATTTGATTGGGTATTGTGCCGATGGTGATCAAAGGATTTTAGTTTACGAGTACATGCCATTGGGCTCTTTGGAAGATCATCTTCTAGGTACAACTTGGAAAAAAAATCTTTCTTTCTTAATATATATCAGGGAGATTTTTCTTATATATATATATATATAACGCTCTTTTTTAATTTTTCTACTCTTTGCAGATCTGCCGGCGACCAAGAAGCCTCTGGACTGGAGTACGAGGATGAAAATCGCCGAAGGTGCAGCCAAAGGTCTAGAGTACTTGCACGAAACAGCCAACCCGCCGGTAATCTATAGGGATTTTAAAGCATCGAATATATTGTTAGATGAAGAATACAATCCCAAACTTTCCGATTTTGGCCTGGCAAAACTTGGTCCGACCGGTGATAAGACCCATGTCTCAACGAGAGTGATGGGAACGTACGGTTACTGTGCGCCGGAGTATGCCATGACTGGCCAATTAACGACGGCCTCAGATGTGTATAGTTTTGGCGTCGTGTTTCTGGAAATCATCACCGGTCGAAGAGCCATCGACAACTCGAAGCCTACGAGCGAGCAGAACCTTGTTACTTGGGTACGTACGTGCTTCACATTCATCCATTAGGGTCTTTTTTTTTTTTTTTTCCTCATTTCCCCTCGTTTTTGTTCATGAAAATGGGAAAAGCTTGATTTGGGAAGTTTGGAAATGCAGGCTCAACCCCTGTTCAAAGATCGGAGGAAATTCACACAGATGGCCGATCCGGCGCTTAAAGGCGAGTATCCCGTGAAGGGGCTGTATCAGGCTCTGGCTGTTGCAGCCATGTGTCTCCAAGAGGAAGCAAGCACTCGGCCATTGATAAGCGACGTTGTGACCGCTCTCGAGTACCTGTCCGTGAAAGACGGCCAAGAGGGTGGGCCTAAACTCCTCTCTGCTTGTTCAACAGACAGGAATTTTGATTACAGCGATATCGAAAATCCGGAGACTGATGATAGACCTCAGTCAGAATCAAACGCAAATAGAAAGAGCTGCTCTTCTCGCGAGGGATAAGATGTCTTTAATAATGAAAAGAAAAAAGTTTTTGGCAGATCTGGCGGGCGAAACAGGGAAATCGCGTTACCAAAGTGAAGCAAGGTAAGTGGCAGAAGGTGAGGCATGGTCTGCAAGGCAAGAAGGTCCAGAGCAGAAGTGTAGAGATAAGCCCCTGGTTTCTTCCCACTGGTTGTGAATTCCATCTATATAAATATTCCGGCTTGATTGGATCGATTCGAAGCAGTCACACCTGTGAATGTAAAGGCGTAATAGAGATCACTGGAATATGGGGGTGCCCTGTTGTGAAAGTAGGACTCTTGTCTGAGGTCCTGATTGCGGTTATTTGCCGTTCCACATGCCTCCCGTCTCCAGATCAAATCGTGGACCTTGTATTTCCAGTTTGTGTAAATCAAACATCTTCAATTCCATGTAAGTATCAGAAGATGATATTGCATATGAAAAGACCTACTCCTTTTGGTTCTCATATAGTAAATATACTAACTTGACGTGTTGTATAAACAATTTGATTGGGCAATCAGCAAGATACCAGCAAACAAAACAACATCAGTCAAAATTAACCCGTCCAGTCTCGTCACAAAACAAAAGAAACTCCTTCCCAGGGATTTTTAATTAACTGACTCCTGTCCAGAATAGCCAGTCATTTTGATACAGAAAATGATTTCTCCTCTTACAAATTCGGGAGGAGAAATTCAGAATTCTTGCAACAAATTGGAGTTGTTTCTCTGACTGTATTTGATGTGGACATTACTTGATGCATCAGTGAAGATCTAATTTTCTATCTCCTTCTCCACAGTGATTGAAACAGAGTAACAGATACTGGTTTTTCCAACCTTTTTCCTTTCAATCTCGTATCGGTATACTAAATATTGTGATCTCACTCTAATGGGTCGAGGCAAGGCGAGTATGGAAATACAGAGAAGCGATTCGAAGAACCACGGAAATAGTGCCCAGAAACGTCTGGATCACATCTTATACTGCCAATCTCTTCCACCTTCCCGCTGTACAGATGGTAAGCAAATAGCTTGCAATGCGTCCTCAAAATCAGAAGCTCCAACTCCGAATGCAGAACCGGATGGTACTGAAATTGGAAGCGATAGTCATAAGAGGGGAGGCGACAGAGCGGAGAACCTCCCCTGTCCAACGCCGTCGTACCAAATTCCCCCATCTCATACTTGAGGATCCATTCATTAGCGCGCCAATCCTTGAGAACCCAGATTTGCCGTAACGAGTGGCGGGGTAGCCACATCAAATAGACACGGTTTCCGCTAGTCCCCAGAATCCCCGCATCATGATATTTCTCTTCAGGCAAATCTATCACGGCAAAGCTCCTCTCTTTGATGTCGATTCTCGCAAGGTAAGACGGGAAGGCCATGGCGTACAGAGCTCCTTCGGAGACGACGGCATCTTGGATATTGTTTAAAGAATACTGGAGAGGTGCGGTGACCACCTCCCATTCAACCCACTTGCCTGCGTCGGAGCTGTAGATGTGAAGCTTCGCGGATGAGCGCCGCAGGTGTTTGTAACCCGCTGCCATGACTACTCGGAACAGGTTTGGGGATTCAGAGCAGTCTAGAACGAGCTTCGCATTCTGGAGGCTACATTTGTTAGGAGGCTTAGGCAGTGCGGTCCACCTCCTCGTAAGGGGGTTACAAACGTAAAGGCCGACTTGCTTCGTCTTCCCAGAAAGGCAAAGAAGCAAGCCGCCACAAGAGTCAATGATCCGGAAATTTGGATAGCATGGCAAAAAGGCGAGGCTAATGTCGGTGCCATGATCGGTGCTGAAATGATCATCGTCTTCGGATACGCGAGCGTATTTGTAAAATTTCAACTGAGAATGGCCAACGCAGTCAAGGGCATTGAGGTGGTAGAACACCCCGGTCATGCTGGATAGTTTTCTTCTTTGAAGCGTAGCATCTGCTGAAATTAGGCGTAGCCAATCTTTGGATACGCATTTGAACCTGAAGAGGGACTTGGCAGGCAACCGACGGAAGATTTCCATCAACAAATCCTCGCCGAAACCCTTGGTCTTAACATCACCCGAAGTCTCGCATGTTCCCATGCTCGGCTGGTCCTCCAATTCCATGAATTAATTAAGGTCGTCGCAAAAGTTTATCGATCCAAAAGGGTGCCTGGAAAGTTTCAGAACAAAAAGTAAATGATGGAATATGGAATGAAGATGATACAACAGCAGAGTACATATTATATGGAAAGGGATTGAGATTTTGAAGATGCCAAAAATGACGAATTGGAACTTGACGCTCAAGCTTCAGATAGTCAACAGAACAGTCAGCCGAGCTTCCGTTTTCCCCAAGAAATTTCAGGGTCGGCAGTTGACCACCATATTCTCATATTTAGAATTGTGAATCTGTGATATACTGATTAATAATATGTTGTGAAAATGATACTGAACAGTGTATGTATCATAATTAAATACCATGAAATGATATTGTTACTTGGTACAAAGAAACAAGTACGCCGTAGTAGAAGTAGAAGTTTACTGGAAATAATTGAACATTTATGAGATGATGTGTCGATTTATTTATTTCTGGCTGGCGACTGATTTGAGCATTCAGTCTCTGGTATCGAGCTTCGTGTCAGAGAAACGAAAGGTGATGAAGTTTGGAAAGAAACGAATCGTTCGGCGTTAATGTCTTTCTTCACGCTCTTTTGTGCGATGCTTCTGCGGCCACGCTTACAGATACTTCTCTATCAAACCCGCAGAAACGACGTCGAAAGAGACACGGGGACCCTGGTTCGGAGTCACCTGGCCCTCTTGTGGATCCTTAATCGTCCCGACATTCACATGCCTGCGGATACTCCTTTTCAAGCTAGTTTACTTTTGACCAGCAGCAGTAAAGTGCGAATCGCCTGAAACTGAAACGAATGAATGGACCATGGACTAGTACAGGTTCGAAATTTAAGCCAGTGCAAAAGTGTGAGGTTGGAACATCCTATCTGAAACGACTGCGCTTCCCTTTGCATCCCTCTGCTGACTGCTGTCTTTCAAGTTTAATGTCTTAAGCTCCGTGCAAGCGGAATGAAGGAAGGAACAAGTAACAATATCAGATAACGGGATTTGACTTTGTGAGGACAGAATGAATGGAATGGAACTCGAGTCGAGAGGACTGCCTGTCGAAGCTATATATTGCTATTTGCTGCTGCTCCTTTCCGTCCGAAGACTCCGAACAGCAAAAAGCCAGAAGAAAGAAAACCTCCCGAGTCCCGACTATGGCTGGTTTTCCCCTGTTTACGAAGCAGAGCTTTCTAATCACATTGGGTAAATCTTGCAACGTCGCCACTTCTATCTTTGATCTTTGTTGCTTTCCTTGTACCATGGTTGATGGTTGCATTTGTCTTGTAAAAAGTCGATTTAGAAAGCTTCAATTCAAGCTTTAAATGTTCGACCATTATCTCCGGTCATCTTAACGGGTTGAAATATCTGTGAGTAGGTGGATAGAAAGAAATCCCACCCAAGTTTGTAGCCTCGAGTGTTTGGCCTGTCGGTTCAGTGGCGTTTCTGTGGAGGTCCCCCTGTATTATTAATATCAGCCGGTGGTCCCTCGGTTTTGAGATGACCGGTTGTTGAAATGGGGCGTGCAGGGGAGCCATCGGACATGTGAAAGAGAGGGAGTAAGTAAACGGCTCTGTCCACGGATTCTACATTAATTTTCACCCCTGTTTCTGGAATAAACTATGATGAGCTTTATTCAGCTTCTGATTGCCCAAGGGGATGCCTGCTTGCTTGCTTGCTTGCTTGCAGTGTGAAACATAAGGCGATCACGTATCAATAGCATTACCGTCAGCTCTCCCTCTCTGCACTGCAGTAATATCTCTACACAAAAACAGAGAAAATGGATAAAATGCAAAATATTCCCGGCCATAAATCGCTCCCCTGCGTCGACGTGTACAATTCGACGGCGACCCTTCCCTTCCTCCCGACGGTTGAACGCGTATTTATTCTGAACGTTATCGCTTCTTCTTGTTTATTTCCATCTTTTTTGTTTCTTTGAGCAACAACCAAAGAGAGAGAGAGAGAGAGAGAGAGAGAGAGAGATAAAATGGAGGACGAAGATTAAAGTCTTCATACAGAGATGGAAATCAACACCAATCTCTCTACTTTAAAGTTGCGAGGCCATGCAGAAATGATCAAGTAGACGGCTTTGTCTAAGCCTTGACGAGCTTGCGAGGAAGTACAAGGGGCGGGCACTTATGCGTCTCAACCTGTGAAGGCTGGTTTGTCATATCAGAGGTATTTATCTTACTTTCAGCTTTTCAGATTCTTATGGCTTCTTAAACAAGCAATGCACGAAAACTTGTGAGTTCGTTTTCAGTATTTCTTAATTCACGTTTGTATCGTTTTGTGAAAATTATGAAGTCAAGTTCATCAGTTTAACAGTAAATCCCTTGCATTTTAATTTGCTGCAGTTGTCAGCAGAAATCACCATCAGTTTTCTTTTTTTGAAAAAATCTTTTGTCATTTTTTATTCTTTTAGAAAGCTATAGTCATATATGGATCCATGATTTTTCAGTAGAATGCTTGTGGAGTTCCCTGTCGTAGAGGCATCACCAAAAGAATTTTTAATGTGGGGTGTTTCAGAAAAATTATGAGACTTTGACTCTTGAGTTTTTGTTCCTTCCATACTTAGTTTTCAGTTTCAGAATTTCTCAGCATGGTCCTGAAACTATTTGAACTTGTCTTAGAATGAAATGGATCAAATAACTTCTGGCTCCCCCATACCTGGAACTAAATAAACATAATGGAATTTTAACGTTGATTCTTATTTTATGCCTCAACCCCAGCTTTCCTGCTCTTTCTTTGAGAAAAAAATTCTGTGCAGATAATGACAATGTGATGCTCTGACTTGTCAACCGTTGTCCTTAAAAATTCAGTTTAATTTCTTGCAGATTTCTTGTTTCTTGCAAATAACATTAAGTTTGTTTAGCTGAACAGAGTATCTTATTGGATCTCATTCTTATTGGCAGGGGGAATCAGTGCTGGATAAACTTGACATGGAGAGACCGAAAGGAGACCAACGCCAATCACTTGAAGTGTTCAATCCAAAGAACTACTATGATTCCAACAGCTCACCGTCCATATCTAGCTTTTCCTCAACTTCTTATACTGAACAGCCTCTAAGCGAGATTGATGGGAGTTTGACAAAGGTATCCTCTAATAGAGAACCTCTTAATAAATGGATGGCTTTCACAAGGGAGCTGGGATCATCAAATGCTATGGAAGATCAGCAATCTCATGAGAATTCATGGCGTGTTAAATGTGACAGCAACACTTCAAAGGGCCAAACTAGTCAGATACTGACGGAAGCCAGCATGGCAGAAAGAGCTGCTGAATGGGGATTAGTGATCAAATCCCAGAATGGAAGTAACTCTACTGGCCAAATTGGGACTATAAGATCATCTGCAGACAGATTCAAAACTTCTATGGAAAAATCTGCTGACTTTTCCAGGACATCTGGAGATTCAGTCTCTAGTTTGGACTTCCCCAGGGTCTCTAAAGAACTTAAGGATGCCTTATCCACATTACAGCAAACATTTGTTGTTTCTGATGCTACTAGACTAGATTATCCTATCATGTATGCCAGTGCTGGGTTTTTCAATATGACTGGTTATTCATCCAAAGAAGTGATTGGAAGGAATTGGTACGAACTGCTTTCTATCAAAATTCCCCCACAGAATCCATGGCTTAGTTCAAGTACTTTATTTACAATATTTACTCTGTATTCATCCTAGTTCATTTTCCGTATTTTTTACGAGCTATTTCCCCATGCAGTCGCTTCCTCCAAGGACCAGACACGGACCCTGTTGAACTTGAAAAAATTAGAGAAGCTGTCCGGACTGGCAAAAGTTACTGCGGTAGACTGTTAAACTACAAGAAGGATGGAACTCCTTTCTGGAACCTTTTAACAATAACCCCCATTAAGGATGATAATGGGAAAGTTATCAAATACATTGGGTAAGTTATCTGAGTCATTATGATTGTTGAAACTCCAATCGGGTCTTGCAGTTCTCCTGAAGATGGACTTTTCACTTCTCCTTCATTCTTCCAAATAAAATGTTATTTTTCATCTAAGATGCAGTCGTTTAAAGCCAAAACAAAGTTCTGTGTCTTAAAATTGTCATCCTGATCAACTTCTCATGTTAACATTATTCAGTTTTGAAGTTCTTGTCTCTGAGAGAAAACAACACATTGTATGTAGCGCAAAAAGTAACAAAATAAACACAGATTATTTTTTACTGGGGAAGGGCTTGAGATTTCACTTCTCAGTAAGCCTTCCAACCCATACATGACAATTTGCTTAATCCCTTCTATCCCTGCCTCTTCCCAATATCAAATCATGTTTTAATTAAAAAATTCCTAAAGTTTTTAGTAAAAAGTCTTATATTATTACTTTTAAAGACAGTAATATGATACCGATATATGAAATTGGGTTAAAATTTTTGTTTTTCTAACTTATGCCTATATTTTCCTGACCTGTGTTTACTTTCAAAAGATCTTGACATCACATATCCTTTGAATTGAGGCTAAATTTCTTATAGCTTTGCAACTTTCCCATCCTGTGTGGGTTCTGTAAGGTTATTCCATCCATTCTCGCAAGGGCTTTTTAAGATTAACCTCATCTTTACACTAATGGTGTGTGGAAGAAAATCAATCCTCATTAACAGCAGGTCAAGCCAGGGCTCCCTTGAAACAGTCATGTTGCCTTCCCTGTTTCATTGTTGGAAGTCCATAACAGAGAAGTGGAGAGATCTGAGGGTATTTTTCTTCTTCTTCTTCTTCTCTGGAAAGATTTAAAACAGTAAAAGGTGGATTCAACGAGAATATATTTATGTGAGAAGCTCGCTGAAAGCATTACTCAAGCTTGCTGATGAATAAGACTAAGATATGCACATAAGTTGTAAGAGCTCAGGTGGAAGCTATGGGAAATTCTACTTCAAGCATCCGTTTCTGAAGTGAGCGACTTAGTTTTGATTTTTGACTTGGAGTCATTCTCGGTGGAACTTCTTCATGTTGCACTGAGCTCGATGTTAGGTTCGCATTTATGTGCCGATCTTCTCTCTGGATAGGCACACAAAAGTCTTGATGGCTTTTTGCTTTGCAGATTAGACTGACAATGTGTTCAACATAGGGTCAAAAACATTTATGGAGATTTTTGTTGGAGTACAAGGATCTTCAACCATGATTAAACTTTTGCCTCTCTGGTCTCACTTTTTCCGTTGCAGAGATAATCTGTATGCTAAACTTTTCCTGGTTTGGTTGGATGTGGTAACTTTTGTGTTCTGTTCGTCTCTGGATATGTCCTTGCCAGATTATTTATCCTGATTTTCATTCCCTGGTTTTGTATGTTTTTATGTGGTGGTTTCTTTATGCTGCAAAGTATGTGAGGTAGTTGAGACTGGCTGTTCTGTTACTTGAGAAATGCTACTGTAGTTATCTGTGGCTTCAACACTTGAGAAGATCATTGTTCAAGTCAGTTGCATTGGTTTGTGCAGTATGCAGGTTGAAGTCAGCAAATTCACAGAAGGTACAAATGAGAAAGCTCTCCGTCCAAATGGCTTGTCGAAGTCTCTAATTCGCTATGATGGTACAGGAAACTGTAAAATGTTCTTGATAAAAATGCATATATAGAGTATTTCATGCTGTTAGTCTCTAACTTGTTCAGTTCATTTCTATTTTCTTTTGAATCAGCTCGTCAGAAGGAGAAAGCCTTAAGTTCCATGACTGAGGTTGTGCAGACAGTGAGGCAGCCCCATTCTCACACACAGGATGTGGTCCAAGAAAAAGCCTCCGAGCAGGAAAGGCTTTTCCTAGATTCACCTCTGCCAAAATCTGGAGAAATTGGGAAATTAAAATCATCTGGAAAAAAAATTCTCCAGATGGAGACCAAAAGTGATGTATCAAGAATGAGTGTCAGCAGTGAGGCTTGCAAGAAATCTAGGAAATTCTCACGTGTTTCCTTAATGGGGTAGGTTCTTATTCAGGTCTGTTGGCCAGAGCAATTGTCCTAAAAATGGATCCCAATTATATAGGTTCTTTGTGCATAAAGCTATAATGTTGTTCATCGCAGGCTTCAATTTTCTCATGCTGTGATTCAATTTTGTTATTGCAGTTTTAAAGCAAAGTCTATGAGTCAAGTGGAGAGGCATGAACCTGAATTGGAGGTCTTGATGACCAATGATATAACAAGATCTGATAGCTGGGAACGCTTGGAAAGAGAAAAGGAAATACGCCAAGGAATTGATTTAGCTACAACATTGGAGCGGATTGAGAAAAATTTTGTTATAACTGATCCTCGGCTTCCAGATAATCCTATAGTGAGATCACATTCTGGAAAGCACATTTTCTTGTCAAATTTTTCTCTTTATTAAACTGCATTGCGGTTACTTTGAGTCTTATGTCTCTTTTTTTTTCTTTGACTTGTTGCATCTTTTTGCTTGACTTATTACATTGTTTGCAACATGATAGTTTTTTTAATTATAAATAATAAGAGGATAATAACTTTTCAGCATGCAGCTATGCCAGATTAAAGATAACAATTTGGTTCTTTTACAGATATTTGCATCCGACAGTTTTCTTGAACTTACAGAGTACACTCGGGAGGAAATCCTTGGAAGAAACTGCCGGTATTTGTTTTATTTTGCATGATTTGGTGTGTTGATAACTTATTGTGGCCTGTGAATGTTTTTAATTTTTCCTTTTCTTCATGGAACTTGTATATCTGCTGGCGGGTTCTAGAATGTTATCCAACATGATATATTATCAAAAAGAATTTGATATTTCTTTTTTATTTTTTGAAAATTCAAGGCCTTTTTTGTATGAATTGTAATGTTTGTGTCTTAAAATCCATTTGTTGGATGACATATGATACCTAATCTTTGTCAAATTCTCATAGGTTTCTTCAAGGCCCTGACACAGACCAAGGCACGGTCCAGAAAATAAGAGATGCTATAAGAGAACAAAGAGAAATTACTGTACAACTGATTAACTATACAAAAAGTGGTAAAATATTTTTCCATTTGCTTACGTTATCAATTGTTGCATGTAGAACTGGATTTTTTGTCTGATATCATTGTTGCTCATATAAATAGGGACTTTGAAAATCCATTTGCCTGCTTCTGGTTGACTTATTTTATGATCTTTCATGATTGCAGGGAAGAAATTCTGGAATCTGTTTCACTTGCAACCTATGCGTGACCAAAAGGTGACTTTTTACATTTGTATCTGTGTCATTACTTTTCTGTCCCTCCTGTGTCATAATTAAGAACTTTTTCTTCCCTGCAACCTGATGATTATTATCTGGTTGACCTCAACCCAATTTTTTTAGGGTGAACTGCAATATTTTATAGGTGTGCAACTAGATGGAAGTGACCATGTGGAACCCCTTCGTAATCGCCTGTCAGAGAACACTGAGACCCAAAGTGCAAAGTTGGTATGTTGCTTATTTTGTCCCTGATTAAGTTAGTATGTTGTTCATTGGTGTTTCTTGACTTTTAGTGGCTGCGAACTGGAGAACATTGTATGAATGACCTCTGCTAGTTCATGGCATTTTTTGAGAAGATATTATTACTAATTGATCAGTGTTACATTGGTTAGCATTTTAATCTAATGAAAGTACACTAGGTTTTTTTTTTTTTTTTTTTTTGAGGAAAGCGGTTAATTTTATTAATGCTGAATTTGAGAATACATAGATGTGTACATAGTACAGCCTCGCAATGAGGCTGATTTACATTACGAGTGATGCGTTACTTCCAAAAATTGGAGATGGACTCCTTCCTTGACCAAGGCATCTGCGATCGAATTTGCAGACCTAGGGATGTGGATCCAATCTAGCATGCAGTCTGCAAGTGTCCAAATTTCATGTAGCTTTGTCTCCAACCTCCATGGTGTGGGCACTGTCTCTCTCTCTCTCTCTCTCTCTCTCTCTCTCTCTTTATCCGTGTTTATCGACTTTTTACTGTAATTCTTGTCATTATTGTATGCTGCCAAAATTACTGTGTTGTCACCTCCTTCCTTGTTTGTGGGAGGCTGCTGTTGTACTTTCTTTTATATAAAATATGGCCTTCTTTTTTAGTTTACATAATGTTTCTGGAATCTCCAAGTAGTGGACTATCAAAATCCCTAAGAGAATTTTTAGCTGGTCCTCACACGAAGAATGCATCAGATGTTCTATCTTAATGTTTCTGGGATGAAGACACTGATGAATGAAGTTTCTAAAATTTGGTAGTTACAACAAACATAGAAAAATGTCAGTTCAGGCATGCTATTGAGCATCAACTTTCATTTCCAGGTCAAAGCTACTGCAGAAAATGTTGATGGAGCTGTTCGAGAGCTTCCAGATGCCAACTTGGTAAGGTACTCTTTTTTTGGCACAGCAATATGTACGGGCACACACGAACCATAAGTATAATTTGTCAACCAGTTGGCATTATTTCTTACATGATACTGTTACAACCATTTGTAGACTCCTGATGATTTGTGGGCAATTCATTCCCGACCTGTTCTCCCTAGGCCGCACAAAAAAGACAATTCTTGTTGGAGAGCAATTCAAAAGGTAATCTTCTTATGAGCACATATCCCGATTTATTCTTGTATGAATATCTTAATAACAGTACTTCATGCTAACAATTATAGCAATTTCAGCCTGTGATTGTGCATATATCTGTTTGAGCCTTGTAATTGTAACTGGATGTATATTCCCTTCTCAGCTAATTCTGTGGCTGATTCATTGGCTAAAGAGAGGGTTTCCCTCCAATCTTTTGTTGTAAGGGACCCCCCTTACCAGCATTGCGCTGAATTTTCTTTTGTTTTTTTGGCTTGATTAATAAAACTTCTATTTCCACTAAAGAAAAAAATAATCTGTTAAAGCCAGCCATCGTGCTTATATCTGTTTAAATTGAAACATCTCTTATTGTCCTGAAGTGTCGGGCAGATATATTTTACTGCAGCCTTATTATATCTACTTTCGATTTGTCCAGGTGATTGTAGGTGGCGAGCAGATTGGTCTGAAGCATTTCAAGCCCATAAAGCCGTTAGGTTGTGGTGATACTGGCAGGTATTTCTATCTACTGTTGTTATTTACTGTAACAGTCAGAGGGATGTCTCTTTCTGTTGTCAAGTTGTTGTAATGGTGCAATACATCAATGTTTCTATTTTATTTTTTCATTTGATCATGGAGAGGGAAAGATTTGAAGCTTTGGTCTTTAAATTTTGATAAAAATTACTCACTCAATTAGAAAACTCAATTATTTTATGAAGTTTTGTTCTTTAGTGTATTTCTTTTTCTTGTTTGTTATTTTCACCTTCGTCTCAGACAGCAGAAACAGAGAAAATCAGGATTTGTTAGTACTCAATTTAGCCTTTTTTTGTTCATTAACAAAGAGAAGTGCATTTCATGGGGTTGTGTCCATGTATAATCATCTCAAAACAACTTTCTTTTATGTTCTTGCAATAGAGAATATCTAGATTTATTCTTCTTTATGTACATTTTAAAGTCATTTATTAGTACTAAAATAAAACTTTATTTAGCTTATTTTCAGTAATGTAGTGATTTTTATTTAAAAAGTCATTTGAGATTGGATTCTTCCTTGAAAGAAGAGTATTTGATTCAATTTTAAGTTTTTAAAGGTATTCTTCCAATTTCTAGTTCGAGATTTGCTTATGTTTTAATCTTTTATGTGATTGAACCCCTCCACTTATTGTTTGTTTTGGTCCGCAGAAATATACTCATTTATTCATAAATGATTTCATTGAAATAAATATTTCAAAACATATTTATTTGTGAGGCTTTAGTGAGTGATCCTTCATGTTGTTGGGATCACTCTCTAATGCCCAACAGGACATAAGGTAGTTTTGGTTTCTGTGACAATCTTTGTACTGGAAGGGTAAATATATTTAGAACGTATTTCTAGGCTTCATATAAGTCATATCATGATCATTCAACAGCATCCACAAACAACTTTTTATGATTCTATCCTCTTAAAATTTTGTAGTGCTTAACTAGTCTATTCATGCTCTATCAGAGGTTCTGTTGTGGTTGATTGCAGCTTCACTCATAAATAAAATCAGTGGGCTCCAATCTACTTTTTGTTGTAAACTGTCCAAGCCTTATTTTATTAATGAATCTTTCCCATCAGGGAATCTCCATCTTGGGTCATTTCATTATATTTTTCCCGAGAAAATCATTTTATTTTTATTTTTTTATGTTTTGCTGTACTCTTTTTGGGCAGTGTACATTTGGTGGAACTGCTGGGTACAGGTGAATTGTTTGCAATGAAGGCTATGGACAAGTCAGTAATGCTTAACCGCAATAAGGTAAATAATGTTTCACCTTAGCTGCAAGTGATAAAGCAGAATTTATTTTGTCTTAATATTAAAAGGCTGAGTTAATCAGTTCCTATTTTCAACCTGGAGATATGATAAGAAAATGGTGACCTTTCGAAGATTTGCCTTGATATTTTAACATTTGTGTCACTTTCAGATTTCATATTTGGACTTTCATGTATGGTATTAAAGTTTGTTTTGGCATTACCTCTAAATTACCAAGTTTCAATAAGAGGCATATGTAATGTGTTTATGTACACTAAATTTATAAGACTCTGAAATTTGATTCTTCATTCTGCGGCTACTTAATGGCTCCTTCTGAGGGGTTAAATAGAATCCTTTGCAAATCTGGCCAAGGTAAATTCAAATGAGTACTATCTGTAAGATCACTGGTGCCCCACAGCTTGCAACATACATGTCAGAGCAGATAATGATTTTTTAAAGAATGGGCGAGGATGCATTTATTAGAACAGGAAAAAAAAGGATTATTTCTTGTCTTCTAAAAAGTTACAAGTAAACAGTGGTAGTTTACACCACAGCAGGAGCTAAACATTAAGACTATATCAGGATTTATTATAATTTTGCTGCCAATTTCAGGTTCACCGTGCTTGCGTGGAAAGACAGATCAGTTCACTATTGGATCATCCTTTTCTTCCCACTCTGTATGCTTCTTTTCAGGTTGTTTTCATTAACTCTCTAATGTTTGGTTCTTCAACAACTAAATGTAAAACACAACCACTTTCTCAAATTACTTTTGACCTTTTTACATTGAAATGAAAATCTGATCACTTATGGCTTATGGTACATATAATTTGTGGCACTGTTTTTCGTGCTCCTTTTTTTTTCGTAACCTCAACTCCACCACCACCTAAAAAAAGAAAAAAAAAAAAAAAAAAGGTATGTAAAGTTCGGTTAGTTGTCGTCCCCAAAATGACTAGCCGAAGTTAGGAAAGCTTGTTATCAACTGGATAAGCCATGATAACTTTTACTCGTTTATCTATGTGAGACTAATATCTAACACTCCGTACATGTGGGCCTACGTTTGGGCTCTAAAACGTGGACAACATGGGTCGAGGCCCACATCAGTACCCATTCTAATACCACGTAAAGTTGGGTCCGAGGTCTATCCCAAAATGACTAGCCGAAGTTAGGAAGCCTGTTACCAATTGATAAACCAGGATGACTTTAACTCGTTTATCTATGTGGGACTAAACTCTAACAAAGTAAATATTTGTATATGTGAAAGTCTAGAAAATCGGATGGGTTTAATGAAGATGTACTTGCCTAAAACCTCACTTGGATTCCTCTACCATGCTGCGGGTATTTCTGCATTTAACTGTTTTTGAAATAACCCAATCTTTCTTTTGAATTTTTTGAAATATTTTATAGCTCCAAAATATCATATAAAGCCACAGAAGCAAAGTTGATGGCTTCTAAAAACTTGCTGGAAATCTAACTATCCCCTTGCGGGCTCATTACGATTATAATCTTCTTACTTTTTCTCCCCAATCAAAAAGCTATTTGAGGGATCTATTCATCACTTCATAATGAAGACTGACGCATAGGTGGTATCCTTCACTCCATTTGAAAATGTTTCTTGATAGAACTTTTCTTCTCTCTGTGTTCACTATATTTCTGTTTCTAAACAACTAACTTCAGATTAAGAAAATACTTGATCCAACATTGTTTTTTTTGTGTTGATTATATTTTCTTATTTTTGGTCTCTATCATAGGAAAAAGTAGCCTCACTTTTTGCATGTACACTGACAACTCTCAAATTTCAGACTTCAACACATGTTTGTTTGATAACAGACTTTTGTGCTGGTGGAGAATTATTTGCCTTGCTCGATAGGCAACCTATGAAGATCTTTAGAGAAGATGCTGTGAGGTATCGTTGTATAATCATATGTTTTAATTGTATATTTTTAGTGTATAATTAAGGCAATTATTATTATAAACAATGTCCATTATTTATTACTGGCAATTGTAATAAACCACTCCTTTTACCGTTCAATGATCAACTCTTTTTTTTTTTTTTTTTTTTTTTTTTTTTTAACTTAAATTTCAGGTTTTATGCTGCAGAAGTTGTGGTTGGTCTTGAATATCTTCACTGTCTAGGTAGCCACGCCTTCTATAAATTTACCATGCTTTAGTCCTCCTTCTGAATCCTTTAATTGATTGCTTTAGTTTTTCATAAATGGCAATGCACGTTGCCCTTTAGAGGAAAGAGCACCACCATATAAAATAGAAGCTTCTGCTACCACTCAGCTTTTGTTCTTCTTTCTCAAGCCTATTGTATTCTTCTTTCACCTTGGTATTCCTCCAGTTGTAATCTTTTTGAAAAAGAAAAGCCATGTCACTGGAATAGAAACTGGTGCAAACTCTGTAAAATTTTTTTTTTTTTTTGAGGAAGTGATTTTTATTCAAAACCAAACAGAATCATCTCCAAACAATGTTAAGTAATTCAGATAGAAAGGAAATATTTTCCTAATTTAATTTCTTTTCCTACAAATGTAACAAAAAAGTATTCATTCGGTCTTTGTTTCTTGTACATGTCTCCTTTTTGTAGTTCAAAATATACTGAGTGTGGAAGAGGGAGGTCAGACCGTTTTTTTTTTTTTTTATTTTGGGAATGATGTTGTTCTGCTTTTGAAGATATCTATTCTATTTTGTTGATAAGATGCAAACGCTATTAAAAAAGACAAGTAATCGCAATTTAATCAATCCAAGAGGGACATCAGGCTCAGAAAACTATATTTCATGTTCTTTATCTATGTCTTTGTCCGTCCTTAAAGGGAAAATTAGAAACTTCTGCACTTGTTCACAGCTCAATTCAAATTTGAAGATGGAGTCAATATTTCTTTTCCATTAATCATCATGTTGTATTGTATATTGCAGTCAGCGGTTGCAGTGGATTTTATGGATTTTATAAAGGATGTGCTTAGCATTTTGTTATATATTAAGAGCTTGGTTAACATATTTGTTGACCATGATATTTGCTGGCCATTTAATGTTGACATTGCTCTTGCTTAAATATGGGACAGGAATTATATATCGTGACTTGAAGCCTGAAAATATTTTGCTCCAAGCTGATGGACATTTAGTATTAACCGACTTCGATCTGTCCTTTTTGACATCCTGTAAACCACAAGTATGTTAGCCTTTAAATTTGAATTTATTTTTGTAATCATGTAATTTTTTATTTTATTTTATTCTATTTATTTTTATTTTTTTATGCTGTAAAGGTATAAAGGTCGAGTTTAGTTCCATCCCAAAATGACTAGTTACTTACAAGGCCTATCACTCAAGCAGTCATACTTGAAAGTACCAGATGTACAGTATCTAGTTAAGGGCAAGGCAGTTTTGTTATACTGTTGGAAATTTTTCTCAGCTTTGGAATTGATAGATAAATTTTGCTTGTGATTCATTTAGAAGTCTCTGGTTCTCACCTAAAAATAATTTCTTTTTCTAGGTAAGGATATGCTAGTTCTTTTTTACTACATGGTCACATATAGGGTTTGTAGTGGGAATCTTTGCTTCAAGTCTCCCCGCAGCCTAGGGCAACTGGCCTTCTTGTAAACACTCTCAAGGAATAATTTTTTCCTTTAATTATGATAAAAATATTCCTTAACAGTTTTCTAAATTCATCTTATATAGGTTTTAAAGCATGCTCTGCAATCCAAAAGAAGAAAATCAAGAAGTTTGCCTCCTCCAGTATTTGTTGCAGAGCCAGCTACTCAATCGAATTCATTTGTTGGAACTGAGGAATATATTGCTCCTGTATGAGTCTATCTTTTCTTTATATTTTCTTTCGTTTTGATAAGTTTTTTACTAACTCCTTGAACTAATTATTAACTATTAAAATACCTTTCATTACTGATTTCTTATTCTTATTCATTACTTTCTGTGTGCTGTTTGCACAGATACATTCTTTCATTCACATGGACTTTTAAAAAGATAGAAAGATAACTCATAAGAAATTTGTGTTGTGAGAGAAAGGGAGTAGAAGCTAATAGCACATGGCTTTGGTTCATGATTGAAATATTTATTTACTCTCTTAAAGACTGACAAATTTTGGAGAAAAGGTCATAAATGAAGCAAAATCAAATGTTTCTTTCATGTTAACTATTCATGATTGACCTTTTTTCCTTCTTTTACTATCTTCTCATTATTGATTATCGTTGTTTCAGGAAATTATCACTGGTGCAGGCCACAGTAGTGCTATTGATTGGTGGGCTCTTGGTAAGTGCTTTTTCTCCTGTGAATTATATTCCTTGCCTCTTTAAATGATTTTGCACGAGAAAAGAAGTTGAGACATTTTGTTGATACATAGGCAAATAAAACTGTTGAAGTAGGATCTAGGTCCATATCAGTGTCGCTAGCTGTAGTTAGAAAGCTTCTTATCATGTGATAAATACTAGATTTTGGCCTTGTTTATGGCTCATACACATGGACACGTTCTGGGTGAAAGGCCCAGATATAGTTAATTTAAGTTACCATGTTCAAGTGAGGTTTAGGTCTATCCCAAAATGGCTAACGACCTTTTCCTAACTAATGAGTCCTTGCTCTTTTTATTGCCTGAGCATGGTTGGACTATTTTATAATACGGTGATACACAGTTCAAAAGTGCTTTGGGAACTATTTTTACTTCCAGTTCATAACACTATAGTGCTACTTTTTTTTCTCTTTGTTGTTTGAATTCAAAACTGCTCATCGTTGTTACAAAGTTAGGCGTTATATCATGAATTTGTTGGTGGCTGCTTCTAGCTTTTATTAGAAAAACTTGTAACTTTCCTCAAGTAATGATTACCAAATTCACTGAGAGATTATAGTATATTTGGTCCCTATCACTAATTTGCAGTTTATCTCTTTGTATAAATAATTACAGGAATTTTGCTTTATGAGATGCTTTATGGGCGTACACCTTTTAGGGGAAAGAATCGTCAGAAGACGTTTGCTAACATTCTTCACAAAGACCTTACGTTCCCAAGCAGTGTTCCAGTGAGTTATCTGTCACGTCTTCTCTCTCTCTCTCTCTCTCTCTCTCTCTCTCTCTCTCTCTCTCACCCTTTCTGTTTGAATTGGATTTGGCCTTTTAAAGGTTCATTTCATGTTGCCAGATGAAATTAGCTTATGCCTTGCATTAAATAAAACACACATTTGTTTTTATTATACTGTCTAGCAGTTTCTCGTGGCATTAGGACATTTCCTGCTTGCATTAGTGATATGCTATGCTCTTGTAAGGTGGTTCCAACTGATGCCTAATTGGGTGCTCTTGTTCTAATTCGTATTATTTTCCTTTGTTTAGGTGAGCCTAACGGCCAGACTATTAATCCATGGCCTGTTACAGAGAGATCCTGCAAATAGGTTCGGTTCTAATAGTGGTGCCAATGAAATCAAACAACATCCCTTTTTCCGTGGGATCAATTGGCCCCTCATCCGCTGCATGGTACTTCCTTCGCACTTCTGGTTTTCTTTTTAGATGCTGTCTTAGTGGTGCCTTTTAGCAGCTTCATGAATATGTCCTAGGATCAAAAGGTGATTTTAAGAATCCATTGTTGAGATATGCATCTACCTATTCAAAGGCTTGGCCCATTATGAACCCTTTGTAACCCCAATCTTTGTTTTCAAGATGACAGATATAAAAAGTGGATGTGACAAAATGTTTCCTAAGTTTCCTGAAAATCTTCAGCATATAGGGATAGATGCTCATCCACACATCCTATTTGCAAATGATCAACACAACTGACTTTAAGTTCATGTGAGAAACTGTAACAGAAATACGATGTTGGTTGTCAGCATCATTGGGTGAACTGATTCAGATAGGTCTAGGCTGATTGAAATGTATTGGACCACTGAAGAGGTACTCCTTTTCTAACGTTCCGACTTGCTTATTCAGACACCACCTCAGTTGGATGCACCACTGCAAGTAATTGGCAAGGAACTGGATCCCAAAATAAATGATGCGCAATGGGAAGATGATGCAATGCTCGTTGGCAGCATGGATGTTTATGGATGAGGTACAACCGCTTTCATAGCTGGGCAATCAGGTCTCTTGTTAGTTAATACTCTCAGAGTGTGAAACTTAGTGATGTTTTCCATAATTTGCAAAGTTTTGATGCAGGCAAGTAGTTATTTGCACCTTCCTATGCATTTTATTATGCATCACCAATTTGCATCCCAAACTTTAAACATGTTGCTTCCTCATTTGGAGCATCTATGGAGGTATACAAGGACGTGCATCTTAAATTTCCTGCCAGGGTTTCTTCCAGCGTCAGAAGCATCCCTTTTTGGCTGTTGCGGATTATTATGCTTCAGCATCAGCGCTCCAGTTATGTATATTGTTGTATTATTATGTAGCAAAAATCTGTGCCGTTCTTTTGAGTGTGTGGACGAGGTACTTTTTTTACTGCTGTTCGAGGGAGGAATTTTGGTGCGGTTGGAGACTCTGGCAAAAATGTGAAAAAGGAAAAAAAAAAAAAAAAAAAAAAAAAAGGTCTCCAAACTACCAACTGTTATCATTCATGGACTGGGTATATGAGATCCGGCCTGTTCCTGATGAAGTGATAAAAATGTACCACCGATTGTTCATCAATAAAATTATAAATAAGCTGTTACTTAAGGTCGATTATCTCTTAAATTTTGTTTCATCTTTCGAAAACAAGGCTACGTGTGATTGTAGTGGTTAATTCTATATATAAACGCCTGGATCGCTAGATATAGCAAATTTATTTTGTTTCTTAGTAATTTGAATATGCGAAGTCGTCTTCTTCCCCCTAGGTTTCCCTTTCTTGTGGGCAAGAAATATTTCGAAAAAAGCTACTGCTTAATTTTTGGAGGAGATTGAAGTTTTTGTTTGTGTAATTTGTCTGTTTGTTAGTTTTGGCGGCTTTTTTTTTTTTTTTTTTTTTTCCTAAAACTGTCGAAGCATATGGCCTCGGGGTCACCTCCCTGTTAACCCGACTAGTGTTAAAAAAAAAAAAAAAAAAAATGCTCCGAAGACAGAACCAAGTGATAGATAGAATAACATATTCCGGCATTGCGGCCGTGAGAGGAGGAGCTTTTCGGCTCTAGAGTACATAAAGAACAAGCAACAAATAATCAAGTGGGGGGTCCAGTGCCTCCGGCAAGAGCTCCCTCCCCAGTCCCCAGTCCCCAGTCCCCAGTCCCCAGTCCCCACAAAAGAAGGCCACAATCCCCACCTTGGGGCGTCAGCGCCTCCCCGATTCCCGTCTCGCAACGCGTCCTCCTCTCGACGCTCCCCGGACTCCAAAGTGAATAAAATACACCAAAACGGATAAAAAAAGAGAAGAAGAAAGAACAATTCTCTTTCAATTCTCTTTCAATTGTCAACTCAACAGGTCAAGAGATTTATTCCCAATTTGTCAACCCCCAAACTCTTCTCTATTTCTCTCTTCTCACTACCCTTTTGGCCGCCCACAGAAATCTATCCAGTTGTCAACGCCCTCACCGACTCATAATTAATTCGTTTCACCTCAACCTCTCACATCCCCTGCTTCAGCTTTTTTTTTGGGGGTTAACTTACTCAGTGATTATTCTCCTTCCCTTCATTTACACAAATCAATTCATTCAGAATTACCATCCATCTATCTATCTCCAGGAAACAAGTGACAAGATCATCTGCAGAAAATTGGAATAAAAATCCCCATTATATATCATTTCTGCTGCTCGTTTTCGTGGAATATTTGAAGATTAAAGAATCAGCTCAGACTGATCATGAACTCGTCTCTCTGTTTACAGAAGAGACCGTCGTGAAATCTCAGAGGAAGAGAGAGTAAGAAGGAAGTACCAGTACAAAATGATGCAGAGTAAAAAAATTGAAAGAAAAAAAAAAAAACTAATAATCGTTGCGGAAGAAGGCGACGTCGTTGGAGCCGAAGATCGGGGAACGACAGAGCGGGCAGCTGAACTGGTCCCGCTCCATCCACCTCTCTATACAGGGGACGTGAAACACGTGCCCGCACACTGGCAACCGGCTTACTTCTTCTTCCTCCCCATACTCCATCAAGCAAACCGAGCAGATCGTCTCCTCCGTCGCCGCCGCCGCCGCCGCTGTCCCTCTCACTTCCCTGAATTTCATCACCGGAACAAGGTCCGAGAAGATCAAATCAGCGGCCCCACCGCCAGCGCCGCCGTTGAACCTCTGATCAACCGGTCGCTGTCCCTTCCCGAACAGCGTTAGGACTGCTTCCACGGCCGCCTCTTTTAGCCGCTGCAACGGTAGCCAAATGCAGGTGTAAAAGATTAGAACGACGACCTGGAACCGAGATTCGGGAAAACCTAAGCAAATCATTTTCCTTTCTTTCTTCCCCAATTAATCCGGTCGAGTTCCGACTACGCGATCGAGCTTATGAATCAGAGAATATAAGTAGCGAATCAAGAGAGAGAAAGAATGGAGGGAGAGAGAAAGAAAATGAAAAATTAATGTAGATATTTCAGAGTCAAGCTCGCTCGCTCGCTCGCTCGCTCTCTCGCTCTCACACAAGAGTGTGGAAGGAACAGTGAGATCCCCGCCCTTTTATAGGGACCTCCGCGTGACGCCGAAACGGGAAGGGAAGGGGTATCTTCGTCATCTCCACCACCTTTTCCCGATATTTTCGTTTGTCCTGACTCGCGCGCGATTCCGTCGCGGTACTGCGTGGCCTTGCGAATTGACGAAACACTCCTCGTCGTCTTCGTTAAACAATAGATAAAAGGGTTTTCCTGGCATTGGCATGACTTCTGACGCGTATCGGAGTTTCAGGAATCTCGGGCCACGCAGGGTCGGCGCCGCCCCTCCGAGCGCCCACAATACCAGCCAGGATGTCCCACCGTTCGACACGTGTCCCCCCTTTATAAATCCTCCCCTCGTAAGCGACTCCCTCCAAGAGCTTCCATCGTTCGACACGTGGCTGCCTCACGTGTTGTAGTCAATGATTTAGTAGGACACGTGTCGAATGCAGGCTGCTGTGATGCCGGTGGGGAGTATTGCAGCCGCAACGCGCCAAGCGCCAAGCATTTTTTTTTATGTTTTTGGGGGTTCGTGTTTGCGGCTTATTAAAATTAATACAGAATGTTGGGGTATAGTTACGGAATTTATATAATCCGTTCCATATTATTGTTAATGGTGCATTGAATCCAAATTAATCAAATAAACCCTTTTTGACAGAATAATGGCAAAAAATAAAAAACAGGACTGTTAATATTTAATTGGTGAAAGACAAAAACCTATGCATGGAATAATTAAAAAGATGTCTGACTTTTTTCTTTTAGGTTAGACTTGAACGTACAGAGAGGATAAGAAGCCGAGGATTAATAAAAAAAAAGTTTTGTGATCAGGTAAGCAGATTATTAATTAATTGACGTCCTAGTTGTACATGTTAGAAAGCAATTAATTAATTAAATGAAAAATTTTATAGCTTAGACATTACGTTACCGTGTTGGCCTACCCCGATTCCCAAATCCCGTCCCATGTAGCTAGCTAGGAACGAATTAAGCAAACTTACATTGAAGGGAGAACTATATTAATTTGGACGGCGGCAAACCATGTGACTGCGCGCTGCCCTCCTCCGCGACCTCGCCTCTATTTCTTTTTTGTTTAATTGTTTTCCCTCCCTCTCAAATCTCCAATCTCCGACCTCCATCCCTTATTTCATTTATATATCACTATTATTCATGCATACATCAATGTATTATTCTTATCTACAGAAAGTGTATATAATATTATATTACCTTAATTAAAGAGATAATTCAAGAATATTATGTGAACCTTGAGTTTTTATCCCTACAAATTAATGATAAGCGTAGTTACATCAGTAATATCTGCCAAGGTCAAACCATATATATATATATATATATATATATATATATATATATATATAATGTAATATGCATGCGCTCAAACAGTTTCAGCCCTTGGATCTGATTAAGTTTCATCTAACGGTTATATGATAAGGTAAAAGTTTTTAGTTTATTTACAGTATTGTGCTACTATTAAGAAAAGTCTCTCAAATCTGAGGAGTTCCATGTTCATCCAGGTCGATGGAGCAAAGCCGACGAGAAATTGAGGGTCGTCTTCGGGGCAGGCGTCGTCATCGTCATCGTCTTACTCTTGATCATCTTAAACGGGTAATAATCGAAATAGGTAAGGGTTATTCCGTTACCCGTTTTAATTAATCTAACCGTATTCTGTCACCCATTTTACCCAAATAAAACTTAGTTATTCCGTCACCAAAATTTCTTACCCTATTACTTGTGGATAATTGGATAATTGGGTAATTTGGTAAATAAATGAATAATAATATTTTAATAAATTTAATTATTTAACCCTTATAAATATTAAAAAATTAAAATTATATAAAAATTACATCCAAATTATTAAATTAGGGTAATCGGGTAAAATTGACACCCTTATTCCGGGCGGCAGCGTCTGATCTCTCGCTTCGTTTTCGCTGTCCCGGCGCCTCTTTAGGCAGGGATTTGCTTGGGCGTCGCACTTCCCCGCCGAGATGGCCTTGCTCTTCCTCATCCTAAACGCGACGCGATCATACGCCTTCGCGGCCTCGACGGCGGTGTCGAAGGTCCCGAGCCAGACCCTGGACCCCCTCCGTCCCGGGTCGCGAATCTCCGCGGCGAATTTCCCCCTGCCTCATCCCGCGGGAATGAATCTTCTCAGCCGGCGCAGCAGGTTCCGTCTCCGCCACCGCCGCGGGTTCCGTCTCCGCCACCGGCTCGCACCAATCCATTTTGGGCACCAACGCGGGCTGTGGGAGGGAAATTTTCGGCGCTCCGACAAGCTCGAGGGAGACGCCGGAGATTTCTTCACAGGGGCAACAGGTAGGAGTTCGTCAGTCGGTCCGTTATAACCAAACAAGCAAACTTCTCGAATATTTCGTTACTTTTCTCTGTGTTGGAATGCAGGAAAATTCGGAAGACGGCACGTTCTGGGTAACCTGGTTATACCCGTCCGCGCCGTCGAAATAATCAGAGCAGTCGGATTCGAAGCAGCAGGGGAAGAAGAGGCCGAAGAGTTGCACAATATTGTAAATAAACTAAAAACTTTTACCTTATATAAAGCCTCAAGTTACTATATAATATATATATATATATATATATATATATATATATTATAATCAAGGACCTGCAAGCATATCTAAAGATGCGTGCATGCATGATTTACTATAGATATATAGTTGCTCAATATAATGAATTAAATTCCCAACCCTAAACTACATGCACCTTGATTGTTCGCTATTAATGAATACGTCTTCGGCTAATATAATTACTTAGTACTAATTTAGTAAACTAACATGTATATATATATACATGACCTATCTTCTGGTGACCAAGGGAGAGAAGGATCTTCATGAGATGTGCTTGTTAACTTAATTTACTCAAAATTTTTTTATCTCTTTTCACCAATATTTATAATCAACATTAATTGAGAAAAAATCGCTTAATTAATAACCATTTATAATTGGGTTATCTAATCTTAATTTATCTAATCTTAATTTTTTATGTAATTTTTATTTCCTATTTATATATAGTACATACGTTTATGCACTAGTTAATTAATAATATAGTTTAAACCCCCATTATAGACGCAACTCATATATAGAAGCTCATATTGCTGCATGCATGATAGCTTTCAGGGCGTGCATGCAATAATCGGAGGCAGAACAGAAGAGAGAAGAACAGCACACACGGCACCTTCTACCTGTGAGCGAGACTAGGTAGCTGGCGTGTCTTTTTGGTGTGAGAAGAGATCAGAGAGATGGAGAGCGAGGTAGAGGGAGAGGGCTAGCTAGCTGCATATATATATATAACGTTCATGTTCATCAAGATCATATCTATACACAACCGATATATATATATATATATATATATATATGCATGGCGTCCTTCGTCTTCGTCGTCCTGATATTGATCATGTTCTTCTCTTATCAGATGTCCTCCCTCGTCCACCGCATGTGTGAGCAATTCCGCGACCTCCACGGCGATGAAGACCTCGACGACGGCCGGGGCGGCCCCTTCGACCACTGTAAATCGTGCCTCTACGAGAAGGCGGAGAGCGAGAAGGCGGACGTGTGCGGGCTGACGGAGATGCTCTTCAACTGCGCCGTCTCCGCCCTCGCCTCCGCTCTCCAGATCACGACCCAACTCATCGACGACGACTACCCGACGGACGACCCCAGGAGGGACCCACTCGAACGCTACGTCGTCGTCTTCCGGACCTCACGGGAGATCATGAACAACGCCTACCCCTACTTCCATCGGCTTCCAGGGCTGCATCTGGGCCTTCGACTCGACCGGGGTCGTGCCGGAGGAACTACTCCAACCCATAACGGAATTCGACGATCTCTGCAACGAGATCTGGCTCGTCACTGCCGACTTGCGCTCCAGTATCTTGTGTACTACTCAAAGGCAAGGAGGACGACGAGGAGTACCAAACATGAATATGATCCTCATCACCTCTGCTCTTCCTCCCTTCTATAGATGATGATCATTGGAATGTTAAATATATATATATAATATGTTAGACCACAATCATAACGGTAGCTAGGTTGTTAATCAAAACATAAGTTTTCATATATATGTTTTTTGTCTACATTAAAGTATAACTTTTCAATAATAATGAATTTATTAACGTGCAGACAGTTAAAAGGAGAAATTTTAAAATATATTTGGAAACTGAAATTACATATATATATATATATATATAATTGAAAATATTTACTATTTAATAAAAATACTATGATGGTTCCCTTTATCATGTAAAGTAGCATTGTTTTTTGATACATCTAATTTGGAATTAAATATTTTAAATTTATTAAAATATTAATCTAATAGTTAAGTTGTTGAAAATAATTAAGATAAAATAGAAAGTAAAAAGAGTGTGATATAAAAGAAATACCTAATCAGGTAAAACCCTAGGTTGAAGGGGGCATATCCATTATTTGGCAAAGCTATTATACATTTAATCATTTCAATTCTTCCATTAACTTAAAAAAAACTCAGATCTCATGAGCAAATTAGGGTCTTAATTTTCTAAAAATAAAAAGAACACCCTAGGATCAAGAGAAAATAATAAAACACAAACAAATTATATTTACTGCTTGTGATTAGAATGGGTCTTGCGTCCATATAGATCACTCTCAATAAATTTTGATGATAAAAAAAATAAAAAGAAATAATAAAAAGCTTGACGCATAATTAAAGAGCTTGCCCAATGCGGAAAGAGATTTTCAATAATGAACAAATGAAGAAGGAGATTGGAGGAGTTTAATATATCATTAAATCCTGTGATGCAATGACAATAATTAGTAAAAAATTATAAAACATGTTTAATAATGTTGTTTAAATGCCACTCTCCCAACACTATGTATTTCAACCTAAAATTTCTGTATACTTTTAAACACTCCTAGAGGTTTTATCTCCTATTTTTTCTCTCATTATCCTCCCAAATTGTCTTATCTTTGCCCTTATTTCTCTTTCTCTCATTATCCTCCCAAATTTTCTTGTCTTTTTCGAGATTGGAGAGGCCTTAGTTTGAAGATAACGGAATCTGAAATGCAATAAAACGAATATAAATGATTAGGTAAGAAAACGTTGAAATACAAAGAGAGGGTGAGCGTTCAGTAAAAAATAAAAATCTTCGGCTCTATCTATTATTAGTAGCTAGGATCTATATATTATTAACATTCAGTAAGTGAAAAATAAATAAAGTTTTCCCATGTAAAACCGTAAATAAAATGTAATACTAAACTTAAAATTGCATCCAACAAATAGAATTTTTACATTTCTAAAACTATGAGATAATAAAACACATTTTATACCATTAAATCTGGTGAAGCCCAATAAACAGTAAACATTTATAAAGATCAATAAAACATGTCAATGTGAGTAACTAAAAAAAATTGAAAATGTAATAGAAAGAAAAAGAGGGAGAATTAAGAAGAGCATTGCATAATTAATGATACATGTGCAGCTAAATCTGTTGGAAAAGAAGCTCAACATCAAATGAAAAAAAAAGCATAACATCAAATGGAAAAAAAAGTTAAAAAAAAAGAAAAATGAATGAAAAAAAAATAATTAGCGGATAGATTAATAAATAGTTAGTAGAAAGAGAAAAAAATAAGGAAAGAAATTGAAGAGGAAAATGAAAGGGAAAGATACCTTTGAAAAACTTAGTTGATTATAGAAAGAGAGTAGTTAGAGAGGTTAGTAGGCTCAAAAAATAATTGGAGAAAAAGGACAGTATTAAGCGTGGAGGTGACTCTCTCCCTCTTTTTCAGGGTCTAAAACAGTGTTAAAAATAAGAATTAAGGTCAAATGGGAAATCAAAGCTAAAAATAAAAATGCACCCCCACTTCCAAGAGACTGGATTCAACACACGCACCCTTATAAATTTTATAACTAATCCATAATTAAAATTTATATCTATGAATGATGTTTAGTACCTTAAATTTAAGATCTGATATTAAATAAGAGATAAAAAAGAAAATTAATTTTTGAATTTTCATTTAATTATCCGTCACTCCTCAATCTCTTTCCAGATTTTTCTCAAGTGATTAAGTTGACTGAGTATATTTGATTTTCTTTCCTATTTTCTTTCCCTTTTATCTCTCGAAAAACCACTCCCGTGTCCCTTTTCTCCTCCGATATTATCTTCTTAACTCCTCTATCTTATCTTCTTACGTAAATTTTCTGTTTTCTATATTTTTATTTACCCTATTTTTTCTCGACCCCTATTCTTATATATATATATATATATGCATGGCGTCCTTCGTCTTTGTCGTCCTGATATTCAATGGCGGAGAGGGGGGGCAAGGGGGCCATGGCCCCAAAAAATTTCCTAAACCCTTATATAGGGTTAGGCAATAAGGACCCCACCCACTTTAAAATATAATATTATATATATAGAGAAGGAAAGAAGAAGAAAAAGTAAAGAGAGAAGAAGGAAAGAGAGAAGGAAAGAGAGAAGGAAAGAGAGAAGGAAAGAGAAGGAAAGAGAGAAGAAAGAGAAAGAAGAGAGAAGGAAAGAGAGAAGGAAAGAGAAGGAAAGAGAGAAGGAAAGAGAGAAGGAAAGAGAAAGAAAGAAGAGAAAGAGAGAAGGAAAAGAGAAGGAAAGAGAGAAGGAAAAAGAGAAGGAAAAGAGAGAAGGAAATATTAAAAAGGAAAGAGAGAAAGAGAAGGAAAGAGAAGGAAAGGAAAGAGAGAAGGAAAGAAAGAAGGATTAAGAGAGAAGGAAAAAAGGAGAAGGAAAGAGAGAAAGGAAGAGAGAAGGAAAAGAGAAGGAAAGAGAGAAAGAGAGGGAAAGAGAGAGAAAGAGAGAATGAGAGAGAGGAGAAGAGAGAGGAGAAGGAGAGAGAGAAGAAAGAGAGGAGAGAGAGAGAGAGAAGAGTGAGAGAAGAGAGAGAGAGAGAGAGAGAGAGAGAGAGAGAGAGAGAGAGTGAGAGATCCAGAGGGAGAGAGTGGAAGAGATGGAGAGAGGAAAAGAAAAGGAGGGAAAGAGAATATATATAATATATAATATATGATATATTTTATTATATTTTTTTACATTTTATTTTTGGCCCCGCAAGAAATTTTTCCGGCCTCCGCCACTGCTGATATTGATATTGATCATGTTCTTCTCTGATCAGATGTCCTCCCTCGTCTCCGCGGACGCCGACCTCGTCCACCGCATGTGTGAGCAATTCCGCGACCTCCACGGCGATGAAGACCTCGACGACGGCCGGGGCGGCCCCTTCGACCACTGTAAATCGTGCCTCTACGAGAAGGCGGAGAGCGAGAAGGCGGACGTGTGCGGGCTGACGGAGATGCTCTTCAACTGCGCCGTCTCCGCCCTCGCCTCCGCTCTCCAGATCACGACCCAACTCATCGACGACGACTACCCGGCGGACGACCCCAGGAGGGGCCCACTCGAACGCTGCGTCGTCGTCTTCCGGACCTCACGGGAGGTCATGAACAACGCCTACCCCTACTTCCGTGGGCCCCAATACGAGTACGAGCGCGGGAGGGCCCTGGTGAGGAACGCCCGGGCCATCTGCTTCCAGGGCTGCATCGGGGCCTTCGACTCGACCGGGGTCGTGCCGGAGGAACTACTCCAACCCATGACGGAATTCGACGATCTGTGCAACGAGATCTGGCTCGTCACTGACGACTTGCGCTTCAGCTCCAGTATCTTGTGTACTACTCAAAGGCAAAGAGGACGACGAGGAGTACCAAACATGAATATGATCCTCATCGCCTCTGATCTTCCTCCCTTCTGATAGATGATGATCATTTGAATTTTAAATATATATATATATATATAATATGTTAGACCACAATCACAACGCTAGCTAGGTTGTTAATCAAAACATAAGTTTTTCTGATTCGTTTATTCACAGCTGATCTTCTTAATTAATTAATTAATGATGTATGACGTTCTGCTTTTTCATTTTTTTTAACTGCTTTATATGATCATCGATCACTACGAAGATCATTCATTGATCGATTCCGGTTTTCATCTCCTTCTCGTCAGAAACTTGCTATAAATAACTCTGGGTGGTGGTGGTTGGTACTAAATATTTGCAGGAAATATCGAAAGACGGCCGATCAATGGAAGATTTGATGGTGAGGAAGATGGGTTTAAACTCTGAGTACTGTTGTGATCATCAGAGCAGCAGCAGTAACTTGAGCGAGGAGTTACTGATCGAGATCCTTGTGCGGCTGCCCCTCAAGTCTCTGGTCAGATTCAAGTGCGTCTCAAGATCATGGCGCCAGATAATCTCCGACCCTCGCTTCCAAACCAGATTGCCCTTTATAACCACGACTGCAGGTCTCTTCTACCAGAAGTGGGACGTTTTCCATCTGGGTCAAGTACTGGGATACGCCTCTGTTTCAAGTTCAACCAAAACTAGTACCCCTGATCTCCACGATTTAGGTACTTATAATTGTAATCTAAACTTTATCCCAAACCATCCCAATTTGAGACTCATGGATTCCCGCAACGGCCTGCTCCTTTTCCTCCACGGATCCGCCCGGCCTCCGATGCCTTACGTATACCACGGAAGCCATCCTCCACACCCGGATGTCTTCTTCGTCTGCAATCCCATCACACGGAGATGGGTTTCTCTGCCTCAGTGCCCAGAAGTAAACCATTGGCTGGACTGCTTTCTCGTCTCTGATAAGAGCTCTTCCCACCAGTACCATTTCTCTGTTGTTAGAATCGGCTCGGTGATTAGCAGCCGTCTAAAGCTTTCGGTCTTCCACTCGGAGAAGGGAGAATGGGTCGATTCCTCAAATATTACAACGCCAAACAATCGGGGCTTCTTAACCAGCAGAGGCATCGTTTCCGCGGACGGCCGGATCGTGTACAGAGTGGCTATCCCTCGTTACCTTCTGAAGATCGACCTCCAGGAACAGACTTGTGGGGAGATCGAGCTGCCTGAGAACCCGTCCGGGCTCCCCTGTTTCGGACTCTACGGAACGAAAAACCACCTCCGCTGCGCTCTCTTCCGTGGCCGCTCCCAATTGCAAATTTGGGATCTGATATTGATGAGCGACGAGGACGCGGACGGAAAAGAAGAAGCTGCAGGGTGGGTGCTGAAGCACAGTAACTGCATCGAACCACTGATTAAGCCGCGTTTTGGGTGGAGTGGAATGATGAGATTACTGGCCTTTCATTCGGAATTGAAGGTCCTTTATCTGGGTTTCTCGAATAAGATCATTTCCTACAGTATTGACGATGAAAGAGTGGAGGTGATAACAACTTTTGCGAGGAATTTTGATCTGGACGGGGCGATGAAAGTTCATCCCTTCGTGCCATGTATCGCCCTGTCGTTGGGCGCTCCACCAGCTTAGCAAGGTCGGTGACCTTGACAGAAACCTCGGTGACGGTGAGACGAGGTAGAAAAAACAAATTGCCGCCCGCCCAAAGAAAAACTACTAAGTGATCTGTTGTATATGCTTCGCGTTTTGTGATGTTGTACTGATTAATATTAGAAAAAGATGGGCAACCTAGCTGGAAGTAGTACAATAATGATCTTCTTTCAGATGCTAATTAATTAGGACGATTATTCTGAAGATCGTTTCTTTAAATTTCGGTGTGCGACCTCCTTATCCTAATTTGGGGGAAGCCTGCTCTTTTGAATGTGTATATATATGTTGTAAACCTGTATCGCTCATATACAGATAGATAGGTAAGGAGGAAAAGCATGGATGCTTTCAACATTAATACTTGTGTTTATACTAATGGAAGCGGCCTGATCAGTGATGACTTATTGATCGAGATCCTCCGGCGTTTACCCTTCAAGTCCCTGGCCAGATTCAGGTGCGTATCCAAAGCATGGTATTATTTAATTTCTGACCCTCGTTTCCGGACGATGTTGGCTTCACCCATGATCGGCCTTTTCTATCAAAAATGGGATATCAACGAGGGTCAAATTGGATACACTACCGTATCAAATTACGAGACCTTCGGAATAATGGCGATGACCCAATTCAGTGCAACAGACTTCAGTTTGAAATTCTTACCCGATTATAGCCAATTGAAGTTCATGGATTGCTGCAATGGCCTCCTCCTCTTCCTCCATGGATCTGATTCTGGTCGACGTCGTCCAGTTCGTCGACGACGTGGTTACGCTGGACGTGATCATTTAACTGATATTCCCGATCGTCCAGATGTGTTTTACGTCTGCAACCCCATGACCAGAAGATGGAGCCGTCTGCCCGAGTGCCCCTCAACAAACCGTTTAATATTCGACAGTGTTCTATTGTTCGATCCATGCACCGGGTCTACCCACTTCAAAGTCATCAGAATCTGTTGCGTCAGTAAAACTTGCCTGGACATGACGACTTTCGACTCCAAGACCCGTTCTTGGATCAAGTACTCGGACGTAATGACCGCCGAGCCTCGCCCTTGTCGCCCTACCACCAGAGGGATTGTAAATTCTCCAGACGGAGTGGTGTACAGACTAGGTCATCCACAAAGGTTGCTGAGAATTGACCTCCTGAACGATCAGAAAGTCACTACGATTGAGCTCCCGGAGGGGTGGTGCCGCGTTCCCTGTTTTGGACTTTACGACGGCAACGTTCATTGTGCCCTGTTTCGTCAAGGCCATCAACTGCGTGTTTGGGAGCTCAAGGAGTACAGCTTGGGTGCCAGTACAACTCATGAATGGGTCTTGAAGCACAACAACAGTTGCCTGGAGATTCTACTGCAGCAGAAATTTGGATGGTTAGGGAGAACGAGGTTACTGGCGTTTCATCTCCTTTTGAAGGTCATTTATATCGGTATTTTTAATAGGATCGTTTCCTATAATTTCGGCAATGAGACACTCGAAGAGTGTTGTACCTTCTGGGAGCAGCATCATCTTATGGGTGATCTCAAGACGCATCCTTACGTGCCTTGCTTTCTAGATTCTCTAGATGAAGCAGAAATAAAAGAGATCTCAGTAAACTACTAAGGAATGCAAGTCTGTTTCTCTTGCCTAGCTAATATGTCTTGAGAAATTTCAATTTTCGAATCTCGACAAGATGATGTACATATATATGTGCATGAATTAGTAATACTCTGGTATAAAATGTCTGAGAAATTTCAACTTCTTGGTCGAATATCTTTGTCTCCAACCCTAAATACATGAAAAGCACACAACTAATTAAATAAAGTAGTACCTTGGAGATCCATTTCTTGGAGTTGGACGGAGTCTCTGACGGATTTTGACCTCAATGTCTGCCCCATTGATCCTAATCTCAGATTCATGGGCTGCACAAATGGGTTAGTCCTTTTCCTCCATGCATCTGGTCGACCTCCATGTCCATATGTCTATCACGGAGGTTTCCCTACCCCCACGATTTGGTCTTTGGGCTTCATGTATGCACTGCTGTGGTTCCACCAATTAATAACGATGACATTCACTTAATTCTTAATTGCGTACATGAACAGGACTTGCACCCACCACTTGAGGCGTATGGGGGTCAGGTTAACGCTAGCCGTTTTGACCACATTTGCGTCGCCGACGACTTTCGTAATTTTCAGAAATGAAAGCTTCCGTGTCGTCGTCTCCTACCCTTTTCCTCTTATTGAGTTTGGCCTCGGTTCCCCCACCTTGGAAAGGAGAAAGGCTAGTGAGAGCCAACGGCGGGCAGGAGCCGCGGTAACGAACCAGTCGTCCGCGACCAATGAGGAAGAAAAGACGTCGCCCTTTGATGCGATTCAATCAGACGGAGTTTTTTTTTTTTTTTTTTTTTTGGCCTGCTTCCCCTTTTCCCTCCATTCCTGGAAGAGAACCTGCTCAAATATGGATTTTATGGGAATGAGGGAGTAGAAACGATTGAGAAGCAACGAGATTTAAGACGAGAGGAGTCCGTCTGAGCTCATAGGTTTGCAGATCTGCAAGACCGAGAAGCGCATTCCCTTCGTTACCGCTGGTCGCGTCGTCTAAAGCCGCCCGCCCGCCCTCTTCTATTGTCGTTGGTATTCTCGCAATGGATAGTGGTTATTCTGCGATTCCAAGGGGTTCTTTCCTGGAATTGCAGTCACAAAATATTGATGGAAATCCATCCAAAAACCCTAGATTCATCCCGAAATTTTCAATTGAACCGATATCTTTGGAAGATGGACAAGATGAGATCCTTGACGTCGAGGACGACGATTTTCCCCTCATTCAGGAGGAGGAGCCTTCCAGCAGTGGATCTGGGATCCCCGGTGCGGTCTTCAACCTCACCACTTCCATCATCGGAGCAGGTATCATGGCCCTTCCTGCCACTATGAAAGTCTTAGGCGTCATTTTAGGAGCTCTTTTGATTGTCGTAATGGGTATTATTTCTGAATTCAGCATCGAATTACTGGTTAGGCTTTCCGTTCTTAGAAAAGCCTCATCTTACGGGGAAGTAGTGGAGTCAGCATTAGGCCGCCCAGCGAGCATTCTTGCCGAGATCTGTATTATCATAAATAATGCCGGGATTTTGGTTGTTTATTTGATTATCATGGGCGACGTCCTGTCCGGATCATCCAATCACTTGGGCGTTTTCCAACAGTTGCTTGGAAATGGAGTTTGGGATGAACGATGGCTGGTAGTTCTTCTTATCTTGGTTTTCTGCTTGCTGCCCCTTTGCTTGTTCCGAAAGATCGAATCTTTAAGCTTTCCTTCAGCTGTTTCCGTGGCTCTAGCCGTTGTTTTTGTTCTAGTAGCATGTACAATTACCCTCGTTAAGCTCATTGAAGGTCGAATTCATACTCCAAGATTGGGGCCTGATTTTGGGTCCACCAAAGCTATTCTGGATCTGCTTGTGGTTATTCCCATAATGACAAATGCCTACATCTGCCATTTTAACGTCCAGCCAATCTACAATGAACTGGAAGGTAGATCCCCCAAGAAGATGAATCAAGTTGGGAGGATTACCACTGTTATCTGTGTCGTTGTGTATGCTCTGACGGCAATATCTGGTTATTTGTTGTTTGGAAACGATACTGAATCAGATGTACTGACAAATTTCGATCAAGATCTTGGCATTCGATTCAGCTTGGCTTTGGACTATGTTGTCCGAATTGGCTATATTCTTCACCTCATCCTGGTTTTCCCAGTGATCCACTTTTCTTTGAGGCAAACTGTAGATGCACTGGTATTTAAGGGGTGGCCGCCTCTTGTGGACAGCGGAAAGAGATCAGTTGTACTGACCCATGTTCTGTTGATTCTCATTTACCTTGGCTCCACAATGATCCCTAACATTTGGGTGGCCTTCAAGTTTACAGGAGCAACTACCGCAGTGTCATTGGGTTTTATTTTCCCATCTCTTATAGCATTAAGGTTCAACAAACAGGAGGGGGTTTTACTGCGCGGGGAGAAGACCCTTTCAAGGCTCATGTTGGTAATGGCCATTCTGGTTGGCGTAATAGGTGTTGCCGGGAATGTCTACAGCCTTAAGGGTCCATCTGCGTAAGATAAAGAGCTTCAAAGGAAGGATTAAATCCAAGACTGCATCTGGTGGTACACTAATGCAGCTTTCTTCTGTTTTACCATTGTATTGACGACTTCTCCAGAACTGGAGAGCTCATCAGTTTGTTGTTGGATAGGAAAATTTTGCTGTGCATATGTAGCTTCGAATTCTCACGGATATGAAATTTGAGCACTTGAATGTTGCCCGCACCCTGCAAGAAAATGGGTGCTTTCTTACAATTGGAAATACTGTCGGAGAAACTAGCTAGTATGGGGGTTGAGGAAATCGTCCTTGTAGAGAGATCTGACTTCAGAGGATTGTTTTCTGGTCAAGTAGAAGACATCATTTCATTCTCTTCGTAAGATGCTCTGTTGTGGCACATCTTCCAGATGGATTTATCTCCCACAGTTGATAATTCTGACATATTTGTTTACACTTTACTTAATTATGAGAAAAATCCCACATTTGTTTTCCATTGTATTCTTTTTCATGATTATTTGAGACAATTCTTGTATTATTATTTCTTACCTTGCACGTTATTTTAGAAATCAATACGAGAGCAATGCAAATTCAAGAGTCCTTTTTTATCTCTGACCATAAAGGGTTTGGGACATTATGATTGAGTCAAATGGTTTCGCAGTTTTTCTCGTCCATTTTCTCAACAAAGTATTAGCCTTCGCGTTATCATGGAGATTGAAGTTCAGCAGCTTAGCAAGGTATAAATGTAAACCGAAACTTCCAGTAAATTGCTGTAATTGCCTGATTACTGACATGGACTGTAATAGCAGTATTTGTATTTGCCTAATCAATGAAATTAGGTTCCAACGCAAATTCGTCCTAGTATGAGGCAGTTTTCATAGAACTAACAACGAAATGAAAAGAGTCTCAACCATAACAAAAGAAATTTCATCGTAACAGGTGCAAAAGCAACTGTATCGTCACCCCCCAAGATCAACAGAAACTTGACTTTTTTCAGTAAGAAAGCATTAAGTCATTATCAGCACAAAATGGCTGCAAATAAAAACATAGTGATCCCAGGAAACTCTGAAGCACCACAAGATCAACACAAACTCGACTTATTTCACATAAGCTTCCACCTGATTCAGCAACTTTTTTATCATTGCCTTACTAAGTCAAAGAAAGTGTAGAGACGGTACAACGAACTTATAGGCATCGATGCAGTCTGTTGGATTCTTTCTTCCCAAAAATGATCTCCCACAGAGGAGGTGAATATGGAACTTTCTTACCTAAATGCTCTTTCACTGCCTTCTCATCAAAGGCATACCCTTTCTCTCTCAGCCTCCGAATCACACTTTGAGCTTCTTCTGATCCCTTTTCTTTGTGAATCCCATCAACCAAACCAATGAACGTAGCAACATTTGGTGAATGCCCAGCCTCCAACATCTCTATGCAAAACGCAATCGCATCCTCCAGCTGCTTCCCTTTACAAAATCCCTGAATGAAAACCGTATAACTGAAGGCATTCGGGGTTATGCCATTGGTTTGCATTTTCCTGAAAACCCTTTTTGCATCTTCAAACTTTAGTGCCTTGCAGAAGCCTTCCACAACAGCCGTATAAATTACAACATCAGGAATAGTACCTTTCTCACGCATTAACCCAAACAGTTTCATGGCTTCTTGAACCAAGCCGTCCTTGCATAGGCCGTCAAGCATTGCAACGGCGTTGGGGATTAGCCCCGTTTGTTTCATTTTCCTGAAAATCTCGTCAGCATCTTGTGGCGATGGTTCCGGTGAGGCAGCTTGAGGAAATTCAGATGCTTTGGGTGAATTTTCTTGGAGCGGTTTTGGTGTCTTCTGATCGCTATGATTTTCATCTCCAACTCCATATTGATCCCGTAAATCCTCCTTCCGATCCCTCACGGTCACGTGGGGCAAATGTTCTTCCGAATCCATATGCACAGACTCTACAACTTCATCCCTTTCATCACCACCCCCGAATTTCCCGATGGGTCTATCAGCCATCCGCATTGCAGAACTTTGTTCCGCACTCCTCGCTCTTCCAAAACCCTGGATATTACCATCAGCTTCTAAAGAAGAACGACAGTCAGGCCGTCCGAGTCCTCTATCCCCTCTCAAGGGTCTATTAGCGAAGCCACTCGAAGAATTTTGGCGGGCATCATCCCTCGTTGACCTCCCACCATCGTCTTCTAGATTGAAGTCTTTACGGGGGAAATCTCGCGATCGATCACCTCTTCTCTCCCCTCTTAAAGGTCTGTCCGGAATTGAGCTGAAATGGGTATGAAGAACAGCAGTAGACGAAATACTGTGAGGAAGATTAAATTCTGGGCATCGAGCGAGACATTTCGAAAGAGATACTGTGGAAAAGTGAGCAACTTTGAAGCGCATGATTAATTTTTTTGTTCTTCTTCCGCAGATCACAGAAGGGGGCTCAGGGGTTTTTAGGGTTTTAGCGTGTGAGAACTGAGAGGATGATCTCTCAGACCTTCAGTTTGATTAGTCTCTAGTGGGCTATCATCTCTGTATTGTGTGGGCCTACTGGATTCCTTCTAGACTGAGGCCCATTATTGTGGTGAATGAATCTGTTTTCTTTAATGGAGTGAGTCCATGTGAGACAAAATCGTCTCTAACAAATATTTCGATTCTATTTTATCCGTGTCCAACCGGCCCATTTTTAGGGGTATTTTTGTCACCGAAGAGTACATTTTTCTGAACGCGGCAAAGATAAGAAATGGTGGGAAAAAATGACAGACAGCTTATATTTCTGCTTCTCTCAGATAAGGCTTCTGGGCGCGCATCCGTAACTTCTGATTGCATGCTCTCTTCCTTTACGCTGTTGCCGCTCACGGAAATATATCAATAACAGGTAGATAAACCCGAGTACTATGCCAATTGTTTGCGTTTCAACCAGTAATGTCACTCCGGAAATCACTTTTGTTTTCGTTAGTGCATCTAATGTGGCCAGCATTACCATTTGGGTTTTGCGTTCTCCTTTGTTTGATTCATTTCTCCGTCGGTGTAGTTTTTTCAATTTCAAATCCACCGCAGTGGTGAACGCGCTTGTAGTTTCAGCGTGGTTCTTTACTACCTCAAACTCAGTGCGAGCCAAGTGGTGGCTTGTCCTTTTAATATTCAATTTCTGCGAGCTTATGGGTAATATAAGCAAGTTTAGAACTGCTTGTACAAGTTTAAAGTTTTCCCTCCGAAAACATAAAATCTAGACAAGTAATTTAATTATTTGGATGTGTTTCATGCAATTCATTAGTTGGCAGGTATTTGAGTTGAGTCCAAAGTTCAATCATTTGTGCTCAGCTCTATGTTTTTATAAAACTTGTTTTCCTGAGGTTATGAATAAGTGTATACAGCTCGATGGAAGTCTTTTGTATTAAAAAGGCAGATTATTAACTGCATAGTTACTCATCAATTTCTTATGTTGTCAATTGAATACTTAAATCATTGACAATGAGTTAATATCACAACCATAACCTGTTAAGATCATAATTTTTTTTGAGGAAAAATTAAGATCATAATTTGGCTACACTTGTCATCCAAATGAGTTTATTCATTCTGCTGTGGTTACTTTATTACAAATCAGAATCTGGGGCTCTTTAAAAAGAGTCAGGATAGTCAGTGCAGAATCGGAAATCAGAAGAATGTCTTATCTTTTTTCTTATATTCCTATTATTGGAGCAAAAAGACAATCATCTGTTTAACTCTTTAGATCTGATATAGTCTTTCGTTTTAGAAAATTGACAAGCCCTTGACTACATCTTGTTTTTGGTATTTTTCTCTGTAATTTTCACTTCATTGTTTTATTCACATGTTGATTTTTTTCCCATTAAAAGGTGTGAAAATGCTCTTATGTCTTCTAATATTCTTGTAGGAATCGTGATGGGCAGTGCTCAACTAGGTAGCATTATTGGGTTCTTGAAGGAGAAAGGTTTTGACGCCGAAACGATCGACGGTATGCTCAAAAAATGCAAGCGACTTGAAGGTGTCGAAAGGGAAAGAGCCAGTGAGAATTGGATATACCTTAGCAAAATTGGAATTAATGAGAGAAAGATCCCTTCTGTTGTTTCAAAATGCCCCAAGATCCTTGCTTTAGGATTGAATGAAAAGCTCGTGCCCATGGTTCAGTGCCTAGCAACATTAGGAACAAAACCCGGTGATGTGAGCATGGCAATAACAAGATTTCCTCACATACTTTCCCACAGTGTGGAAGAGAAGCTATGCCCACTTTTAGCTTTCTTTCAATCACTGGGGATATCTGAGAAGCAACTAGGTAAGCTATTGCTGCTCAACCCTAGGCTTATCAGCTATAGCATTGAATCAAAACTGACCCAAATCGTGGAGTTCCTCTCAAGTCTTGGTCTGACCCAAGAAGGAATGATTGGTAAGATCTTGGTAAAGCATCCATTTATAATGGGCTACAGTGTGGAAAAAAGACTCCAGCCAACATCAGACTTTCTGAAATCGGTGGGTCTGAAAGAACTTGACATTCAGAGGGTAGCCTTCCATTTTCCTGAGGTGTTATGTAGAGATGTGAAGAAGATCCTGAGAACCAACTTTATTTATTTAAGAACCAGTGGGTTCAATGATAGACAGATTGCGACACTTGTTACCGGGTACCCTCCTATATTAATCAAGAGCATCAAGAATTCTATTGAGCCGAGAATAAAGTTTCTGCGAGAGGTTATGGGTAGAGATTTGAGTGATATTGTGGAATACCCTGAGTACTTTAAGCACGGTTTGAAGAAGAGGTTGGAGCTCAGACATAGGATGCTTAAACAGAGGAACATTGATAGTGGCTTGAGGGAAATGCTAGAGTGTAATCACGGAAAATTTGTGCTCAAGTTTGGGATTTCCTGATTTTTTGTATCCATGTATCACCTTCGTAGCACCTTTGTGGTTAGATTTCTTGGTTTACGAATTGCCTTTTTGAGACGCCAGTTCTATTGTTTGATGCAACTTAGCTAATATCTTAAACAAACTAGATAGTCTCAAGTCTGGATGGTTCTCATAATCTGCAACCAATCCCAAAGATTAGCAATCAGCAGGTGAGAATAATGGAGATGGAGGGGAGGGGGTTCAATGATGAATTATCTGAAATGATATTTGAGATTTGGAATCTTGAAGAGAAACAACAAAGCATCCAGTCTGATTACTATAAACATCTTCACAACATTGATTTGCAGCAGGTTTCCATGGCAAGAAATTCTATGCATACAGATTTAAAGCTGTGATGGACCCTCTTTTTGCTGGAGAGAGAACGGTGGCACTTCGTCTTAAAAGTAGAAACATACAAATTTGGTAGACATCTTGAGAAACTAGGAGTAATTGCATGGACCACAACATGCAGAAGAGGCTAAACAGGCACCCTATGTTCATGCTTCAAAGACATATCACACACACTTTCAAGTCTCAATGCTCCAAAATAGTTTTTTAAGAATCTTCAATAGTTCTAAAATATTTGATATTCAAAATTATTTAAATATTTTTAATAATCTTATGAAATGTGATAAATTTTTACAGCTTAGCATGTCTATTAATTTCAGGGTCAGTCAGACGCCTCTTATTATCAAGTTAAGAGATTAATACGACTTGTCTTTCAAATAAATATCTTGCTTCGTGTAACCATCCCTTAAGTAACGATGAATCGTGTTATATATAGTTGAATTTGAATCGTGTTCTAGCGATGAGTCCGTCCCTGGAATCGCATGAAGAGGGTAAACAAGAGGAACTTTTTTTTACATGGGCTAGTCCTAATACTAGAATTCTGTTCACAAATCCAAAGTCCAATCCTCGGAGCAACCATTCTTGATGTTTATCTTACCAATCTGGCATCAAAATGTTCATATATAAAAGAAACACACCCACCAGTCAAATCCCACTTCCCCGGTCTTCTTACCAAATTAAGTTCTACCTGACAGTCCATCTTCCGCAGAAGAAAATACAGGCACCACCCAACTTAATTTTCACTCTTCCATGGATTCCTTGGACTCGAGCGGGTGACCGGCTGTTAGTAAATTCGAAAAGAAGCATGTCCGTGGAACACCCCGGATTGCAGCTGAATCTAGCCATTGAACTTTCCTTATTAATACTGCTAGTCATGTCCGATTTGCCAATCTCAACCTCCATTGATGAACTGATTCAGAAGAGGAAGCCGCCAAATTACGTGAGCGAAGTACTCGACCTTGAACAGCTAGCAATTCGACGACAATGGATAGTGCTCCGTTGGTGAGTTGGCCGGAGGAAGAAGACGATTACGTTCTCGGCTCCCGCGACGTATCTCCATCCAAGGCCGTATTCACGAAAGCATGCCGGGAGTCGAGGAAGCTCTGGTATCTTGCCGGACCTTCCATTCTCATTGCCGTTTTCCAGTTCGGCCTCTTCGCAGTCACGCAGACGTTTTCCGGTCATCTCAACGCCGTCGACCTCGCAGCGGTGGCAATGGGGAACTTGGTCATTTCCGGGATCGGATACGGTTTTCTGGTGATGACCCACTTCTCATCTAATTAACTCTCCTGCAAGTTTAATTTTTCTTCTATTTCTTTCTTGACCGATCGCGTGTGTGTGCGCGCGCTCTGTTTTGTGCTGCAGATGGGAATGGGAAGCGCATTGGAGACCCTGTGTGGGCAGGCTTTCGGAGCAGGGCAGCTTCACATGCTCGGCATCTACATGCAGAGATCATGGATCATTCTGTGCATCACGGCGGTGCTCATAACTCCGGTCTTCGTCTTCGCTGGACCCATCCTCAGGCTCCTGGGCCAGACTGCCGCAGTCTCACAAGTGGCCGGCAAGTTCTCCATATGGATCATTCCTCAGCTCTTCGCGTACGGCTTTAACTTTCCCATACAAAAGTTTCTCCAGTCGCAGAGCAAGGTTTTGGTCATGGCATGGATATCCGCCGCTTGCCTTGTCATCCATATCTTCTTGAGCTGGCTGTGCGTCTTGAAGCTTGGCTGGGGGCTAGCAGGCGCTGCGATCACTCTGAATGTTGCTTTCTGGCTTCTGGTGATAATGCAGCTCATTTACATACTTGCGGGGTCCTGCCCAGGAGCTTGGACTGGCTTCTCATGGCTGGCGTTCAAGGACCTGTCTAGCTTTATTAAACTCTCCGTCGCTTCAGCTATCATGCTCTGGTAAAACAAACAAAGAGTTTTTTTTTATCATTGTTAACATCTTTATCATTTAGGATTTTCTCAACAAAATTTTACTGATCTTAGGAGGAATTTGTAGCATTTATCTATATATTAAGTGGGAATGTGCCCTCTTGCTTGAAAGAACAATTCTCTCATCTTCACGTAGCTTGCTTTTGCTTAAATTGCATTTTCATGACCTGCCATTTCCAATCTGTTGCAGCTTGGAATATTGGTTTGTAATGATAATCATCTTACTGGTCGGCCATCTAAGATATAACGCAGAGTTAGAGGTGGATGCCACAGCTATCTGGTGAGATAGTGATATTTTTGCAAATTTACTCGATGCTGAAATTTTCTTGGCTGTGGCTAATGGTATCTTCTTCTACTTTGTTTACAGCTTGAATCTGGATGGGTGGATCATTCAAGTCCCAATTGGATTCATGGCTGCCGTCAGGTGAGAAAGCTACAGAGAGGTTTAACTTTGATTTCTGATGTACAGAATTGTTTCTCCATTCGGTTGACAGCAGTATCTTAATGACCCTTCCCATTGTTTTGACTACTACAGTGTGAGGGTCTCAAATGAACTGGGAGCAGGGCGACCTAAAGCAGCCAAATTCTCTGTCATTGTCACCGTCTTGACTTCCTTGACAATTGGAATCTGCTTCATGCTTTTGATTGTAACAACACGCAAGATTTTCCCAGTGCTCTTCACCAGTGATCCCCGCGTTATGGCTGAAGTTTCCAAAATCTCCAGCTTCCTAGCACTCACCATCATTCTCAACAGCGTCCAGCCAGTACTGTCAGGTAAAGTTCAACACTAGCTGAACATTCAAGCGACAGAAAAAATTCAAAAGATGCAAACAGGAAAACCAGTACAAACAAAGGTTAGCTCATTGTGATCTTTCCTAAAAATCATGTGCACATTCAGGGGTGGCCGTCGGAGCTGGTTGGCAAGCAATTGTTTCTTACATAAACATAGGGTGTTACTTCTTGGTGGGTCTGACTTCAGCAGCAGTAATGGGATACAAATTCAACCTTGGAATCATGGTAAGCAGATAAAACAAATGGGTAAATCTGAATCTGATAATATATTTTCAGCCTGCTAACAAAGTGTACTGTATATGCCATTAGGGTATCTGGGGTGGGATGCTACTTGGTTTTGTTGCACAAATGATAATACTTTCCATCGTTACCTTCCGAACAGACTGGAACAAAGAGGCAAGTCCAACCTGACACAGCTGTGGTAAAAGCTTCCATATGTCTTTTCTTGCTGCTACTTTGACTCACTGTAACTCTGCTGCAGGCCTCATTAGCACAACAAAGGGTTTCAACATGGGAAAAATCAGCAAGAGCACCCACTGAAGAGACTATTTAAGCAAGAGATTAACCTTCATGCACCCTGAAGAGGACCTTAGAGGGTCATTTATCACTATAATTTTTGTTATCCCAAGATAACTTTTTCGATTATAGAAAATAAATAAACTTGAAAAGAATGGAAAGAAATGGAGAAGATGGTACCAGATCTTCAGACTGCTGGAAAGTGATGGATAATGAAAGTCTGCATTTGATACCTTCAAACACAATGTCAGTTCATCGTTTCACAGGAATGAAAATTTCCTCTTGTAGTTCTTCGGGCAAGTTATGCATTGGTTCAAAATGCTTAAGTCCAATTATGGAAGAGTGTTATTCATGCCTTTGTAAAAGTTATTCTTGTCCTTCTTGTTCTTGAATGTACAACAGAAAATTATGGTTCATACTTTTCCATAACTAGTGAGCTTGTTTAGTTCACTATATTTAAACAGCTTTGCATTCTCCAATGTGTAATTGCTCAACAACCGAGCCAAAGAAATATTAAAAGAAGTATAGAGAGAGAGAGAGAGAAAAACTTATGCACCCTTTATCTGTTAAGATGACAGATTTGCTGTGATTGCTGTGACATGTCACACTGCCATCATGGCAATGTGAGGATGAATCATTCTATTTTAAACAAGTCACTGAACCAAGAGCTACAAGTACAATGGCTTTTAAGGTATCTCTCAAAAAGAAGCAGGATCATGAATAGAAAGATGCTAGTTGACTAGTCGATGTGTCAAAACCTTGAGCACTTCTAGCTTTCTCAAGTGGGATACTTCACAACAATTTCCAAGCTCAAAACACAACAAGCTTCAGAGTACATTCTCAGAGTTAAGCAAGAGGTGGAACAATTTTAAGATGTGCATCAAAGCTTTAAAAATCCCCAAATGGTCTTCATATGAACCATCGAAGCTGGTATTAATAGAATGCACGAAAGAGTAGAACGATTAATGACAGGTATTCCCTTGATGCACTATTCTATGAAAGGAGGCTCCAATTGCCAGCATAAGTAACCTGAGAAACCATTCAACGTGCATGCTTGAGATGTTCTTAAATTTCCTTCTAGTTACATGTACAATCACTTGTGTCTCAATAAAAAAGTATCCTCTGTGGACAGAAACAAAGAAGGATGAAAATATAATATATGAGCACTTACCAGTAGTTGATAGGATGTCTTACATTTGCGGAAAGAAATAAGTATTAGCTTATTTTTCCAAAGCCAAGACCTTGTCGAACTCGTGCAGGTCGCGAGCGCAACAAAAGCTGGATTTTTCAGAAACATTTACCAGCTCTTCAGTTCCAGATTTATTTGGTTTATTACTATACCTCATTCTCCATTTTCATTTTTCAAACAACCCTTTGGAAACAATGATAAAGAAGCTGGAATGAATCGCGACGTACGTTTTTTTATTTAAAAAACAAAACAAAAAGTAAAATTCTGCTTTGAGTAGCTGAAACAAGTATGTAACGCCGATCGAACCTATAGAAAGAAACAGAGCGTGCAAGACAGAATCGGCAGTCGTAGAAAAAACTTTTGAGCACTTTAAACCAAGAATCCATTATATACTGCCGTTTGATACATTTACATGAATCCAAAGCAAATTAAATAATCAGTACCTACTATACGAGCCCGTATTGATATGTCATAAGTACTGAGGAAGAGCTAAGAAGTGAGACGATGCTTCCCCAATCCCATGAAGACTAAGCTCAGTCCAGAAATTTGCGACCTATGATTCATCACAAGTGCGCAGAGAGACGAGGTCAAAACGATACAAACTCACCTATCTCTTAACCCGCAGTGACAGCGGATTCCACTTGAGCAACAGCAACATCAGTAAATTCGGCACAACAAACGGAATCAGGGGATGGAAATCGCTCCCAAGTCGTTTCCTTCTCAGTCTTTTCCGCACGTATGCCCTCTTCAGCTCGCTCCATAAATTCTCAGGCGCAGGCTCAACGCCTTCAGCCAGGATTAAAGGCGGCGGCTGTTGAAACGGACATTTGCAACGCCAAGAAGTCTCCGGAAGCCCCAGCCTCGAGACCCTTTTAAGAAACAGGGAAAAACCCCATTTGAGAAGCAGGGGAAGACGGATCCCTTCGTGGCTCTTCCGACAGAGAAAGGGAGGAAAATCCCAGTTGAGGTAGCACGGAACGTGGGAAGAAATGAAGAGTTGAGAGTGGAGGGAAGGACTGACGGTTGGGTGGATGAGGAGGTGGGTCAATGCTTGATGTCTCTCGCTCCATTCGGTATCTTCCATTCTAACTATGGAAGACGAACATCGACGAAGCTGCAATTTCACCTTCGGATAAGGAGAAATTTTTCGTGGACTGAAGTATCTAATTATCTAATTAAAGCATATCTCAGCTGAGGCATTTTACATACATACAGTACGTGCCACGTCTGTTGACTGCCGAGGCCGAACTCCCATACAGCCAACAACCGACTCGCGGGAGTCCGGGACAGCCGACTCGAGGTACCCGACTCCCGACACCGGACTCGAGACTAGACAAGCAGAACCAGACACCCGACCGAAGTGTAATATCTGATATTTACATTTCACCCCCAATCAATTTCATATAACGGTTAAGAGTTCACTCTTCCACCATCATTGAATAGAAGGTCACCAAAATCCTAGTCATTGAATAGAGCATGCTCCTCTACCATCATCAAGAGAACCTTGACACCGGCGGATAAAGGAGTTCCCAGAAGGTCTCCAAAAACTTTGTTCAAGAACTATTGAATAACAATTAAGCAGGAAAAACAGCCAAGTATCCTTGCTAGAATTCAGCTACATACATCAATCTCCCTAAGCACTGCTACACATTGATTACAGATAAAATGAATTCTATATACATAAGCCTTTATTATACAATAAAGTTATACCCCCCTAATCGGGTACAAGCAATAAAACCAACAGCCAACACGCCTTAAGACTTTCAATCTTCAGCCACCTTGTTAATGATTAGTGAAGCATAATTTGCTATAGTTGAATCGTGAGACTTTCTTAAACGTCCAAGAAGAGGAAAGAGCTCTGAAATTCGTAAGAATTGCCTGCAAGGTGCATGGTTACACATTTTTCCCAGCGAGAAGAGTGCAATCTTTAGCGGGGATTCATTAACAGTCTCCCTTCTGCTGGGGCTCAAGCCCACCACTGAACAATCAGAGACTAGTTGCAGCAATGCCTGAAAAAAAAAAAAAAAAAAACACCAAAATGGAATCAAACCGATACTTAGTTTGGCCAAGGAGACTGACCTAAATGCTAGAATGAATATTCATGAAATACAAAACCTATAGGTGGCAACAGAAGTTTGTTGAAAACGTCAATAGATTTTTGTACAAGCATGCAATGGTCAAGTCCCACACTTACGTGTCCTCTGGTTTCCACTAAAAACAGAGACACAACAAACCTCATGCATACCTGCATTGCACCATTTGAGATAATATCCTGGCATAGCTTGGCTGAATTGCGCACAAGATTGCTGAGTGCACCTGCAGCATTTCCCTTGGTTTTGTCCTCCTCCGCCGAAAGCAACAGATTAGTGAGTTGAGGTATTGATCTTCTCAGTTCCTCATAAAGTTGGTCATTGTAGTATGCAGCATTTCCCACCTGGACAAGTAGCATAAGCTTTCACGTCAAAATTTTCTCTAAAAGTGCGTTGTCCTCTACCTGCTACTTCACTAAATCAAGAGCAAAAAGAATAATGCTTATGCAAATACACATACTGCAGTCAGCCAAAACTGAATAAAGCAGTACACTTATATATCCTTAAGGGAGAAACAAACACATGTTTTTAAACGAACGTATATCCTCCTGGAGAAACACCATAATTACAGGTTTCCTTTTTTTCAAGATGGAAGGGCAATGAGACTAACAAACATGGAGATTTTGAATATTTACATTCGCAGGAAGTACTTTCTTCCAGTTTTCTAGCGAACTGGTTCATCAAAAGTTTGGAAGTTTTTTTTTCTAGAAAATGCAAATTCTATTTTACAGTGTAATGCCTGAACCTTGGCCAATTAAAACGTTCCACAATCATGCATATCCTGATTCCAATGATTGAACACCCTCTACTAGTCACAAAACAAGGCAAATCTGCTCCCATCTCAACAACTTCTAATTACTGTGATAACTGAATTAGGAGAGCCCATTGAAGAGGCATAATAGACAATATCTAAGGCACTGTATAATCACTGCCACCAAAATAAAAGCCAACTCCAAGAAAAAACAAGTAAATGTAGGAAGCTCACATCAATTTTCAAGTAAAAAGTTGACTCAACCACAGTACAAAAATGTATTTTTGTGATACAAATCTTAGGATATAAAGGTAAATAGAGATTTATTGGAAATATAAAGCCTAAGTGGAAGGGAAACGGGACTTTGGCTCAAGGGCAATGACGGAGGTTTCTAATAAAGTAATTTATATGAAAATTACAACTATGAAAATATAACTTACAGCAAAGCATGCGAATTTTCTAGTTCGCTTGTCCGAATCGGCACATCTGTCAATTAGCAGACCAATGATCTGATACTTAGCCTGTAAAACCAAGACTCAGAAAAGCCGATACAAATGGCAGCAACAAGGAATTGGATACCATGGGTATATCATGGATTTCCTATACTTACGAGTGAACTATAGAAGTGATCGCTGTGGCGACACATGTTGCCAATGGCACTGCAAGTTTTTGCTCGTATATTTCCATCTTCGTGACATAGAAAATCCTTAAAGAATTTAAGCAAGTTTGCTTTGTCAATGGCTTCATAAAATTCCTGCAAAGCAAAATATTAAAATAACATGTGTATACAAGCTCATTATTCCCTGAAGTTAAGTTTTTTATGGCAGTCAAATCGCACTCGTGCAAGATGCAAAGCTCAAAGCATTAGTGGAAGTTGTTTGCTAAGCAATCAGATCAAAAAATGCAATTCAGAAATTTGTGCTTCAAACAGAATGACCTATGCAAATAGATGGATATACTTACTACTGACATCCTAGCAAGATCAGAGACCACCATCAGAGTATCTAAAATCACTTCTTTTGGGCTTGAAGCTCCAAGCAGTTTTTGCACCATCTTAGCGTCTAACAGGCCATCTTTGACAAGTTGACGAGCCAATGGTGGGTAGCCTGTCATTTTAGCAAGAAGAGCCACTGGTCTTGCCAAATATTTTGCCTCTAAAGCCTCCAAGCAGCCTAGAACACAAGCTGGTAAACCCACCTGCAAATCATAACAAGTTGAGGAAAATTGACAATATTCCATAGGTAGATGAATGATGTTTTAAGTTCTAACCTCCAATAGGATTTTGGCATACTGAGGCATGTTTGCCTGAATTTCTCTGATCATTTCCCGGTTTTCCACACCAACTCTTCCACCAGGTGCACCCATATTCAAAATGAAACCACTATTAATGGATGCAGTAGTTGGTGGCAAACCAGGATCACTCTGTACAGCGACAAAAGGAAATGCCAACAAATCAATAACTGAATCTATCAGATCTTTAATCCCTTCATTTCCACCACCTGACCCACTCCAGCACTTCAAAATGTTCAGATGAGCTTCAGAAATCAAACTGTTTATGAGTTTCATAGGTTCCCTACGAAACAAGATCTCCCGGAAAGCACCTCCTATAAGGCAATGGCAAACTGAAGAAACAGTCCAAACAACACCTACAGGTGATAGCCCAACTTGGTCCTTTGTGTCATCTGACCCTTGCAAGGAGGCAGCTAACAAATACATAAGCAGCTGGGGAATACCATTTGAACATGCTTGCTCAACTGCAAGTAGACCCCCCCATCTAAGCCTAGTCTCCAATAAACCAACATATCCATCCCTAAGCCCAAGCATGTTTGACAGAACCTTATTGATTTTACCAACCGTGCTGCTTTCATCAGATAAAGAAAGACGCAGGTGGGCTCGCAGAGTTGCGGTGGGTGGAATCAAGGCCAAGGCAGTTTCAGAAATGGATGATTTCAGTGGTCCCTCATTTTCGAGGGATATGATAGATGCTAGAGCCAGCAATGCAGAAGCACAATGTGACTGTAAGGAGCTTGTCAGCCTGTCATCAAACGAAGAAAGATGAGTCAAGAGAGAAAGTCGAGCCCGTTGTTTCCTCGCAGAGGTGGTCAGCATCCATGTGGCCGAACTGCTTCCAACACATTTCAAGTACTGTGCAATTGTTGCCAGGGAAACACAAGAATGAAGCACAAGAGCATGGGGGTTGGATAATTTGGATTTCTGGTTGGTTGCTTCTCCAGTTGATGGATCTTTGTTTGAAGATGAAGCACATAAAGATAATACAGAAAATATTCCTGAGACAACAGTTCCATCTCCTCCCCCATCAATAGTGGAAGTAATGGGAGAAGCAGTTGGCAAGCCACACAGTACTTGGCAGACTGAGTTGCCACATAATGAGATCTTCGAAATTATCTGAAAAGATGAAGGAGTCATTGTAATTACTAACGAGTAATCAACATAGCCAACAAAGTGTGAACATTAATGGAACCTAAATGTATTGCTTTTTAAATTTTCAACAAATAACCATCAAAAGAACCAGACAGCAACTTTGAACAACCCAAAAGTAACTGGCGTAAATTATCCTGAACAATAAAAGAAACAAGAAGATTTGCAAGCTACTGAATGTCATGAGACAAGTTAGAAACACAGCTTGGGTAACATTTTCAGACAGATGATAACAATGGAGTAGAACCATTACTTGTACACTGTAAAGAAAATGAACAGTCACAGACACATGATCGAAATATTGTTTAACTTTCAAATATTACACACCTGAATGGCAGCTGCTAGTGAAGATTCTACACCTTGCTGAAGGCAATAGCATATAGCAACCTGCAACGCCTTTGATTTTAGGAATGCTCTTCCGACAGTGTCAATCAGTTTACCCCACTCTGACTCAAACAACAGCCCTTGATCCTGGACCCCGACATCATGTGCATGGCTTTGCAGAGAGTTCAATGGAAATAAATGGTTATGTCCTTTCATGGACAAAATTCCGTGGGCATCCATTAAAGCCCAAATGGCTTTGCATGCTTCTCTAGCAGCAGGAAACGAACTTGAAGAGCCAGACATTAGGCCAGAACCCAAACTTATTAAACATTGACACAGTAAATCTACAATCCCAGATGTTTTCGCAAAACATAGGATATCTTCAAAAATCTCTGTCACAGGAGAAGGGGCAGAAATGCCATTTGCAGGAGATACAGAAGCTTTGAGTCCTAAAGCAACTCTGGTTAGCATGATTGCAACACATGCAGTTGTTTCATAAAGAATTCTTCCAGATGTGTCTTTTGTGTACAATGTAACCTGCCAAATTGAAAGCCAAAAAATTTCTGGAAAATATTGATGAAAGATCATGTAACTTTTATTCATAATATATCAAATGAGGACCTGGGGATATAATTGAACTAGGGCAGTCCAGTGCTGGACATAAGAATCACCCATTCGGCTTCCACTACTATCCAGCAATCTCTTCAAAAGTGAAAGGCTCTGAGAAACAGTAGAAACCCCCATCAAGGAAAACACAATTAATTGGCAGAATTGAGAATTAATCAGATGATTAAGATCAATATCCTTCCAGAATTTCAAGACATTAGAGGCAAAATTACCTTTCCTATTAAGACAATATTACTATCAGAAAAGTCTATTTTAAGCAGCGCTGAAACAGCTGTGACAAGTGTAGAAATCATGTCATCTAGAACCGCAGAGGACTGAATGGCTCCAGCTTCAATTAGGTTTGCTAGAATCACCAGGGACTGCCTGACTTGAATGACTAAAGCATCCCTGCACAAATATAAGAGAAAAGCATCTAAAGGCAAATTATTAAGCCTGAAGTCCAAGTCTTCAAACATTTTGACTCAATAAGCAGTTCTCCAATTAGCATTTGGTTACTTCAAAACAGCTTATGGCGCTATTCCAACCCCATATCTTCATATCTCAAAAACCTACGTATTAATTGGACAATTAACCAATACAGTTCTTAACCTTTTGTTTTTTATTGCCTGCTACTGTTGTTCACAGTCATAGTCCATCAGTTCAAGCAATACAAAAAAAAAAAAAAAAAAATAAATAATAATAAAACACGCGCGTAGGGTTTTTACAACCAGAAGCTCTCCAGGCCACAATAGTCTACCACAAGTATTTACTGTTCAAACAGTTAAGGTATTGCTTTTAGTTCTAAAGATAAGAGATGAGATAGATGAGGCTTTCTTTTTCCAACTGGACAACAGTAAGATGTACAAAAGGCAATTTCACCTGAAAGAACTTGTTGATTCTTCTGGGAAAGTTTTCAATGGCTTTAAAATGAGAGCAATTGCTTCACTATCTTGACCAATACTGATGGCTCCTTTGACTGTTCTGGAGTTATTCTCCAACCTATCAAGCACCCGAGAATCTGATAAAAGTACAAAGCATATATACAGCAAAGTTAACTTAGTAAAAATCATTGTACTATAGAAAAAAGTTAGATGTGGAAAGACTCACTATCAATATCCTACATGTGACTGTATCTTATTTATAGCTGTGCACAATGTCCTATTTATGGTAGTTATCATATCTTAAACATCTTGGCAAAAGACATTACTGGCTGCCACCTAGAGTCTTTCAACAATATTGAATATACTAGTTGCTCTGGGACTGTTCGTAGGCTCGTGTAAGGGCAAAAACCGTCACACACAGGTTTACTAGAGAAGGGGTGGCACATTAGCACCTTGCTTTCAGCATAACAGTGCCATTTCACTAGGCTGCTAGACGCTCATTTGCTGGCCTTGTCCTCCCTCTCTTTAGTTACCTTTTTGGTATTTGTGCAGTGCCCTTGCCCTATGCTTCTGTACTTCCCCCTCTGAGGCTCTTTATGAGTCGACGTTCTAACTTTCCTCATATAAAAATGTTGTACTACTCCAAGTAATTCAAGCACTGGGAACAAAATAAACAAATTTGACTAATGAATATTACAATGCTTATGGACTGAGAAATTACACCTGGAGAAACAATAACTCCAGAGGAGTCCTCTTGAATTGAAGCACCATTTACAGCAGAGCAGAGGTCATCCACTTTGATATTACTTGGAGGGTTTCGAGAACTGTCGTTTTCTTCAACTAAAGCTGAATGCCTACCAACTGAAACAAAAGGTGTCAGAATGGTTAGCCAAATGTCAATACAAAAAATGTTAAAGAAATCTCACCCTCGGGAGACGTAGGAGAGGCTCCAATTGTTGAATCGAGGACGTGCTTTATTTCTCCTCTCCAAGCTGCATCACATCCCCTTGTAGCAGCATTTGCAGCACGGATCTCCTGGGTATTTTAGAGAACACATCAACCACATTCGTAACTAATTCCTCTAAAGAAAAGCAATTAAGCATTATCTGCTGGACCATTTAAAAGATAGTAAACTATTAACTAAGGAACAATACCCTCGCCTTCAGCTCCTCGGGGCTTTCTTTTACAAATGGATGCTCCAGAAGTGCAGGCCAAGTCATCCTTTTCTGAGGTTCCTGCTTTCCATTCATTTGTTAGAATAAAAATTGAAAAGCTCTAACAGCGTGTACTTGAGCAGTTTCGATCACAACTGGAAGGTCAAAGCTGACTAAATCAGGTTACCAACCTTGCATAGCAAGCCTTTTAAAAAGCTCTTAAAGCTTGCACTCATGTTCTCAGGATATTTAACAGGATCCTGCCGCAGCAAGTTCAATAAGATCAGCAATTATGTAACAGCCTCCGACAATGTTAAGAAACACAGAGAGAAGGGAACTTACATTGACAATGTGTTTAATGAGTGCATATACTGAATTTGTATAAAAGGGAGGCTGACCAACAAATAGTTCATACCTAATTCACAAATTGGTATATTTAGCTATAGCAATGCAAGCAAACATAAGTTTTTTTTTTTTTTTAAGTGAATAATAGTAGCATAAGGCAAAGAAAAAAACTGCGGAGGAAAAAGCAGATAACCAGCTCCAACTAGAATCAAAGAAGAAAGTAAAAGCACAAACAGCTGAATATGCAAACCACCAACTCATCACAAAAAAGGAAAGAAAATCCTTCCTTCTGTAGCTCACTTTTGGACAGTTGAAATATTAAATGACAAAATAGAAAGAAAAGAGAACAAATGAGAGAACTGTATTTTTCCCTGTTGCCAGATGCTCATGCACCAGTTTATTATTTTTTTGGAAAAAAAAAGACTCACAGAATAACTCCTAGAGACCACAAATCCGCAGTATGATTATATGGTTGTTCACGCACCAATTCCGGAGCCATGTACAGAGGTGTACCTGAGTGCAAACACCAGTGAGGACAGTAAATTGGAATAGGAAAACCATAAGGGGTGTTTTTTTTTTGAGGAAAGTGAATACATTTTTTACTCCCAATTACAAGTTTTACTCCCAATGCTGCTGTGGAGACCCGAAGCCAAGACCTCCCGCAACAATAACTCCCATGGGACCACTGAGCTAATGCCCAAGACCCAAACCATAAGGGGTGTTGAAACATCTACAAGCTCAAATTCCTCCTAGTTTTAGAAGCATGGTAGTTTTTCTAGAAGATTATTTGAATCTTTCATCTAAGGCCATATAAACGAAGAAATACTATTAACAAAAATTGAAGCTCTGTGTGTGTGCGCGCAAGTGTGAGTGTGTGCATGTGTATTTGTGTGTGTGTGTGTGTGTGTGTGTGTGTGTGTGTGTGTGTGTGTGTGTGTGTGTGTGTGTGTGTGAAAGAGTGTGTGTGTGTGTGTGTAAAAGAGTGTGTGTGTTTGTGAAAGAGAGTGTGTGTGTGTGTGCGTGTGGACTCCGGAGAGGATGCATATAAAATAGAAAAGGTAGAACAAATTGACCTTTAATTGAGCGCAGGACAACAGTGTTTGTTGACATTGCTCTGGCAAATCCAAAATCACAAAGCTGCACATAAACCAAAAGAAATATTTATCTGCTATGACTGCCAACTTTTGGCTATGAATTAGGAAAACTATGCCTAACATACGGCCTTAATCCACTGTTTTTCTCAACATGGTAAGTCAATCTGTGAACATGATAGCTAATTAAGTTTTGAATGGAAAGATTGACATGGCTCCATCACCTCAGTTGAGAAGGGACTTCCCACTCAAAAAGTTAAAACTAAATTTTCTCTTCATAATTTTACTTGACTCTCTTCAAAAGAGAAAGCATAAAAAATAAATAATATATATATATATATCATATATCATATAGAATGGATAAAAACACTTAATCACGGATACTAACCTTTACTGTGGAACCAGCCCCAATAAGAATATTTTGTGGTTTCATATCCCGATGGATAATGCGATTCTTATGCAAATAATACAGTGCTCTAACCTGAAAACCAATAAAAGATACAATGAGTGGGATAGTTAACAAGCTAAAATCCAATACAGAAAGACTTGACAACACAAATCACTTCCAAAGCAGCAAGCCAAGGGGAACATACCAACTGTTTTGAAATTGCTTGAACTTGTTCCTCGGGAAGGCACTTGTCATCTTCAATTACCTCAAACAGTTCCCCCTACAAATTCAAGAGGGGCGAATTGCAAACTATTCATGCAGTATAGTTTCACTAAATGAAAATATGCTAGATATGTTATGTTATTAAACTAAGCCAACCACAAGTACTGGGAACAAGAAGAAATGAAGAAAACCTGGGCAAATTCTGTGACAACACAAAACTCCTGAGAGCTTTCAAAAGCATCCAGCATTTCAATTATATTTTCATGCTTCAACTTCTTTAGAATCTGAGAAGGTACAAGATTGTAACAGGGGGTTAGCAGCCAGTAGAAGCGGTAATGACATTCAATGGATGCTATATGTTGATCCTTGTGAAAGAAAATACAACCATTTTGATCAATACTGGGGCACAACAGTCAAGATTCTCATAAAGTGGTCGCAAGAGGAAGTATGCAAGTACAAAAAAGATACCTCAATTTCTTGTCTCAGATTGTGAATGTCTTTTTCACTCTTCCCATGTTTTAAGATAAACTTCAGCGCTACAATCTACAACGGTCATAGTATCAGTGTAAAAGAAATGACAAATGGCTGACTTGCTCCTAAATAAAGATGTTCATAGTTGGTATTAGTGAAAAGATAATTTAGGTACCTGCCCTGTATACTTGCGTCTTCCTTTGTACACTTTACCGAATGAGCCTTCTCCCACCAGCTCTATCACATGGTAATTTTCTATGCCCATTAAATCTACACCGACCAAAAAAGAAGACATAAAAGTTAATTACCCAAGCCCATCAATCGGAAATAATCTAATAAATTTAAGGAAGAAAAGAATTATCTTCTGCTCACTGCATAATATACTTACAGGTTCCTCTTCAATATTTACGTTATGAACTCAATCGTTCCAAAATAAGCATGAATTTTGCCACAAGAAAAAAACGGCAACCAAATTATTCATACGTGAAATTTCCTTATATGCAGGTGAACTTGCCATGGATGCACGGGGATATACAGAGAAAACAAAAACCATCTTGAAGCCATATGACACATATGCAATTCTTCTTTTCAGATGAAGGTAACTGGAGAAATTTAGATTACAAGTACGCATGCCAGCCGCTATAGCCGGCAAGGAATGATGTATATCTGAACGCGAAGATACTGAATAAATGGTTAGATTCCTAATACGATAGCCGAGGAGGCCAACGAAAAACGGGGTTGGCAGTTGAACTAGCTGAGAACACCGGATTTCCGTAACGAACTGTATCGCGAATTAAACTTCAATCAGAAGCCCTGAAAGACAGTGTAGTTACAAAACATCGCGTGGCAGAAAAATCCCATGTCCTCTAGGCTGACAATCATACGGCGAATTCCAGAGATGCAAGAGTGACTGTAACGGTGTGAACTGACTGATTATCCTAAAAATTCAATCCTGTGACTTACAGGAAAGTGCAATAGTTACTCGATTTCTGAAGGACATAGCAAAAAAGAAAAAAAGGAAATAAATGCTGCGAAAGTCACCTGAGAGTGTTTCCCTCCCTCTTACTCTCTCGCACAAGGCTCCAGTCCTCGCAGCTGCGATCTTGGCTTCTGATATCCCCCTCTTTTGAGTTTCGTCTGTCATATAAATTTCCCGCTCATTTTTTCTGAAGACGCCTGATGGACATTGACTACGTCGAACAAAATAAAAAGGAGAATGACTTTCATATCCTTTTATCGAACTCGTTCAGAGTGTTCAGACTGGATCGATCTGCCCAGCGATTCGGTTGAACGCACTAATGAGTACTAACTCGCTAGTGCCTTCCTCATCAATCCTCAGTACTTACTGGTGGGTCGAACCGTTAGGGGTTGCAATTCGACTCGGATTTTTAATTACAAAGTACAGCGGCCTCGGACCATACAAGTGCTTCTCATTTATTGCTGTCAATTACACGCTAAATTAATTTGCCATCTTTAATTTCCTGCAAATTACTCTACTTTAGTTTAAATTATTTTTTTTAGAATAAGTTTAAATATAAATAATTTTTACAACCCAAAAACTAGCAAATATTGTTATGTGAAATTTAAAAGTCGGGCTCGCATTAAGCCCGGATCAGTTGACTAAATTGCAGCGTGGCCAAAGCGAATCACGGCGTGCCACCTAAACCCTGGGCGGATCAGTGTTTTAGCCAACGGATCCGGGCTCTGAGTAACCAAAGCCCGCTGAGAGAAGATACGAGACAAATAATGTCAAATATAAAATAGAAGATATGGGGAGAGAAAATGCGAGAAATATTAGTTAATATGTCAAATAGAAAAATAAAAAATAAAAATGTACGAGTACTAATTCTATTTAAAGCTTATTGGAAAACACACTTCCTTATTGGATTTCCACCCTTTGGGAAATATAGAACCAGGTGATTCCAATGTAATTGAGCAGGGACAACTCACGAGTGATCACATATTTCCCTATCTGATTTGGTCATCCAATATTAGCAACAAGCATATTATATTTCATAATTTGGTATATTATAAAGGAAATAGTGGTTAAATGTTCAATTTTTAAAAAATTAGGAGAAAATTCTAGTCTTAAACCCCTTATTGGATTACATCCATGCCCCAATCTCCAACCTATAACTATAACACTTGAAAATTACTAGGCTTTCTCCTCAATCCATTTGAACTGATAGGATTAAAATACAACCACATTCAGAGGGTTATTTATGTCAACAATTTCTTATAAAAAAATCTTATCACTTTATTTATGTCAATCCAGAAATATAATTTTGAAATGTTATTAGAATAAACGACTAAAATTATAATTTCATATAAGATTTTATGATAAATCAAGAGGCTCTAAAAGAAGGACCTAAGTTATATGGACGGGCAAAAGGCATCAATTTCCCTGTGGTCGAATTGGCCCCGTAACTAAGTTACCAGGAAACTCATATGAACTCATTTAAGCTCTCCTGCCTACGGGCTTACGAGAGTCCGCCCAAAAGATAAAGAATATTTATTTCCGAGCTCCATCCAAAAATTACAAAACTACCACTGGCGAACAATGTAATGGACCGTAGAGTGTAGACCGTAGTAAGCAGAAACAGCTTCTTTCTTTTGACCGAGCCACTCCTCCCTATTTATACACTCCTAGTTCGCTCGCCCTCTCCAAATCCATCGCCCCCTGCCCAAGCAACCCTGTCCCTCTCGTCCCTGCCTGAAGCGAAGCCGCGATAACATGCCGACAGGTCAGTTATGAGCTTGCATCTTCGTACTGACACATATCCCCTTTTCTCTTGTTTCGTGTTTTATTTGTTTGCTTCCAATGTGCTTTATCCGTTCTATTGTTGTTCTGCCGTATCGTTGATTTATATCTCATGCAATGACTATTTGTCAATTTAAAATCACGTAATTTTCATTATGATCTTACGTTTCTGATCCAAGCGGTTTTCCTTCCATTGTACGAACTTTGTTTTTTTTTTTTTTTTTTTTTTTTTTTTTAAAATTTCCGTTTCAAGCTCCTCTATATATTGATCGTTGGAACTGGCGACTTCTAACTTATATTAACATAACACTCATTTTTTTTGTCGTTCCAGTTTTTGACGGGAAAAACACAACTTTGCGTCTGTTTATGCTCTTTTTTATATGGAGATTTCCCTGGTGTTTGTTTGTTTTTTTTTTTTTTTTTTTTTCTTGTGGACTATACCGTATGAAAAAATTATCACTTAATCGATTCTTATAAGCACTGGAGTTTCTATACGGTTTTCTGCACGAGAAGGTAGTGTGGTGTGTGGGGAATCGGTAGGAACTTTCAAGTAATCGTTTGCACAATACGGAGTGTAGATGAATATCCAATGGATAATACTTTAGAGTTTGACCATGCTATACATACTCGTTTTATTTCTCAAGGCCGAGCCATCAAATAGCGGATCCCTCTGTCCTCATGCATTATCAACCTTAAAAAAACAAATTGCAAAATCGTTATTTGGCTTGATGTTTTGTAACTAAAGATGGAATAATCAACAATGAATACCCTAATCTAATTCAGTTCATCTTTTTTGCTCAATGGTGCTAGTTTTTTCGTGTCTATAGAAATTTTAATAGTATTGGATCCAATCTCCGTGACCTCTTGGTCTTAAGTGTCTTCATATAAACCTGTACACAAGGATATCTCGTAGGAAAGTCAATTCCTTAGAGAGTGTGCCACCAGTGCTTACAAAAAAGGTTGGACGGATTTGAATTTCCCAAAAAAGGTGAACCATGTTGTCATGAACAGAGAGGGAGGGAGGGACTGGAGTTCGATCTTAAAGGATGAATTTTTAATTTCATGAGAGAATGTTTAATGAGTTTCTGAAGGATGAAGCCTATCTCAATTCTCAACACGGAGTGGAAGTGAAGTCTGTCTAATAGGAAGAAAATTTCAATTTTCCGAGAGATTGTTTAATGAGATGATGTAGGATGACATCTATGTCAACCATAATTTTTAAATAAGTTTCAAGTGGGGTCTTGGGCATTAGCTCAGTGGTCCCATGGGAGTTATTGCTGCGGGAGGTCTTGGGTTCTGGTCTCCACAGCAGCATTGGGAGTAAAACTTGTAATTGGGAGTAAAATGTATTCACTTTCCAAAAAAAAAAAAAAAAAGTTTCAAGTGCTCTCTCCTTTTTCTTTGGCACTTTTTATCTTGAAAATGCACGTTTTTCTAGAGCCATTAAATCACCATGGAGTGAATATATCGCTCTCTTTTTCCAGGCCTTTATAAACATTAAAAGGCTATAATTGCTGACTGTGAATGGAGATACCAGGTTGGTAAGTGCCTAGGAATCTCATTCTAGTGAAATGTGCTATCAAGTGTGTAACCTTTTGTAAATATACAATATTTGCATGCTATGTTTTATTTAATAAATGAAGAAAGTCTATTAAGGACAAAGAAAGTGGGCCATAGGTAAAACAAAACCTCTCTTGCTCACAAGGAAAAGGTAAATGATCTGGAGGGAGAACAAATAGGGGTGTTAATAAAGCTTACTGTCGTTCTACTTGATTATGGTGCTAACTTTTGTGGTTCAATATGACTGTCTTATTCCATCTTTGTGAACATTGTGCAGTTAGTGTTAAATGGCAAAAGGAGCTGTTTCCAGCTGTCGAAATTGATACTAGTCAGCCTCCATTCGTTTTCAAGTGTCAGTTGTATGATTTAACCGGAGTGCCCCCTGAAAGGCAGAAGATTATGGTCAAAGGTGGTTTGCTGAAGGTATTGGACTGGTGTGTTTTTGTGTGTGAAGAAAGATCATTTCATTTTGTTTTTTTTACTCCATTGTTCTCATCAATGTAGGATGATGCAGACTGGTCTACTATAGGAGTGAAAGAGGTAGGTAATTGTTAATCTGGATATTTATACTTGCCAATTACTTTTTTGGTGCCTTTGATATCATTACAAGTTCTTGTCAAATGTCTAGGGTCAAAAATTGATGATGATGGGAACTGCAGATGAAATTGTTAAAGCTCCAGAAAAAGGTCCTGTCTTCATGGAGGACCTGCCAGAAGAGGAACAAGCTGTGGCTGTGGTGAGTTTTTAGGTTTTCATATGTTCTTGATGGAAATTTAAAGTTGAAATATCTTTGAATTTGTACTTCTGGCATAACAGTCTTGTGCTGTTTGGTACCTGCAAGATACTCATAGCAGTATTGGTCCATCAATGTGCTGTTTAAATATTTTTTGTTTGGGGTTCAGCCATATATCTTTGAGTGATATTAGAAACACAATTATCCAAAAGTATATATCTGTCTCCTAGGCTGACTTAGGCCATGACATGCTGCCACACAGTTGGTTGCAACCAAGGTTACACTTTTACCCTGGGTAGAAGGTGATTCCAGAAGTGATGGATAATTAATGTCCTGACAAAGAAACATACTTACATATGTTAGGATTAACTTCTACATATGGTTCTCTGTCTTTGCTGTAAAACTGGCAAGTGCATGAGAAGTATGAAAGTTAAACTGACACATGTCCATGTTGGAGTCATGCACTACTGAACTTTTATAACAGCCAAGGCTTGTAGTGTGGTGAGAAATTTAGTATGGAACACATTTTATTCTGTTATGTTTAGGCTAACCTTCCGAGTGGGAGATTGTCTTGTCATTGTTAAGCTTATAAATTTTGTTTTCAGGGTCACTCTGCTGGTTTATTTAACCTCGGTAATACTTGCTACATGAATTCCACTCTCCAGTGCCTGCATTCTGTGCCAGAGTTGAAGTCAGCTTTATCTAGGTTAATTATATCTACTGTCTTTTATCTATGTATTCTTTGGTATTTTTACTCTGATTGTCATGGTTTGCGTTCCAAAATGCGGGTACTTAAATTTATGCCACATATTGTGTTGAACCAGTTATACCTATTCTGGAAGGAGTGCGGAATTAGATCAATCCTCACATCTCTTGACTGTTGCCACAAGGGATTTATTTAATGAGCTTGATCGTAACGTGAAGCCTGTTGCACCAATGCATTTTTGGATGGTTGGTCGTTCAACTCTTTTTACACTGGTTATCTTCATATTGCTGTCCTTTTGATTTGCTTTTATTGCTGTTAGTCTTTGTTTCATGGTTTCACTCTTTTTGGCAGGTATTGCGCAAGAAGTATCCCCAGTTTGGCCAGCAGCATAATGGAGCCTTCATGCAACAGGTTTAATTTATCATTTGCCTTCTTATGGTTTTGCAGAAAGAAAAAAGTATATCCTATCTCCCCGCTTGCCCCCACCCTTCAACCCCCATCCCTACAAAAAAAAAATTGTAAACAAGCTTAGCTACACCGTTCAGATTTGGGGGTAAAGCAGTGAAAAATATAGAAGACTACATTTAAAAAATAAAAAATAAAAATGGATCGGTGTTCAGAAAAATAGAACAGGTCAGTTATGTGGTTTTTAGTAGTACTCAATCGATGTCTCTTTTTTTTTTTTTTTTTTTTTGGAAAATTTATCAGGATGCTGAAGAATGTTGGACACAACTTATGTATACGCTATCCCAGTCCCTAAAGTCACCCGAAACAAGGTATTTACTTTGATCATGGGCTTTAGTTCTGGCTACGGAAATCCATTGTTCTTATCTCTGTAATCAGCCCCATGTCTTAACTAATAATGGGCGATCCTTCTCTTCCTGCTCCATTTCTTTCTCTATGGATTTTGATTTTTTTTAACTTTTTACCTTAACTGCATATATATATTGTGAATTTAGGACCTGTGAACTAGGCCTTTAGTTGGGTCTTTGGCTTGATGATGACATGAGGAGAAAGGGTTCTAGTGTGAGGTATTGGGTTCAAGAGTCTCTGGGGGCAAAGATAGTGTTCATGTGTAATTAGCATTTGTGTGTATGTGTAATCTAGAAAAGTGTTCTGCCCCCTCTGTTCTAGGTTAGTCTAATACTACTAACTGTACTCAAAGGGATCTTGTTATTTTTGTATGTAGTTGCTACTCTTAGCTGTTACTTGAAGTGCCTATATTTCATTTATTTATCTATATTGAATTAAATGGTGAATGTCCATACAGCATTCTACTTACCTCTGCTGGTGTAGCATCTGTGGTGTAGAATCAGAAACAGAACAATGCAACTTAGAAATTGCATGTGCTGCAAGTTTGTTGTCCACAAAAGCCTCAGGGTATTTCAATGTTTTTATTTTGTATTTTGGGTTGTTCAAAACCGCCTGAAGTTCATGCTCTGAGAAATGGAGGTTGTAAAATGCATTTTTTCTAAACAAATTCTTAAAAAGGCATTTAAACCAGTTATATTTAGGGTTGGCTGCTCAAAAGTTTTTATTTTTTAAGAATTTAATTTGCAAAGAATAAATGAAGATATTCACATCTAAGATGTCGATGGCCAGAGCTCACTATGGTATGGCTGTTTCCATTGTTTTGAAATTATTGCAAGCTTTTCAGATGACTAACAGACAACTTTTTAAATGTGTAGGGAAAGTGCTGATGCAGTGAAGACTCTATTCGGCGTTGAACTTATCAGCAGGTCTTTTCAATGCATTATGCACCTTATGTTACTAGCAAATACTTAAAATCCCTTTTGTATGCCACACTCTAGCTAAGCAGGGTGTTGTCCTCACCTCTATTGAGGTGCAGACCGACCCACCTTTTGTATGATGACTCTTCTCTTATCAATAAAATAAAGCAAAACACTTTCCCTCCAAAAAAAAAAAAAAACTTAAAAGCCCTTTAAGTTGGGCGAGAAAGTATGCCTAGTGTTGAAAGATACAGAATGCATTTTTTTGTGTGATTATTCTCTGATTGTTGCTATATTCCATGCTTGCGATTGCTAAAAGGAGTCTTTTTGCCAGGATACATTGTGCAGAAAGTGGTGAGGAAAGCTCAGAGGCAGAATCTGTTTACTCTCTCAAATGCCATATATCACAGGATGTCAATCATTTGCATGAAGGTCTAAAACATGTATGTATTTTCTTGAGAATAATATGCTGCTTATTGACCAACTATTTAATGATTTGTTAGATTTGCATTTTCCCCCTATATTTAATGATTTGTTAGATTTGCATTTTTTTAAATTATTTTTTGTATATGATTCACCAAACAAGTAGATGATACAAATTTAACCTTATACCACAACTGATATAATCTGATCTTATCTTTGCAGGGACTAAAATCAGAACTAGAGAAAGTGTCTCCTTCTTTGGGCCGAAGTGCAGTTTATTTGAAAGAGTCACGTATCAGTTCCTTGCCCAGGCAAGTATAGGAGCCTTGAGTTTACGATATGACTGTTCTTTTCCTCTGGTCATTTTGGATTCTTTCTCATCATTGTCACTTTCAGGTATTTGACTGTTCAATTTGTCCGTTTCTTTTGGAAAAGGGAGTCAAATCAGAAGGCAAAGATCCTCCGGGTAGGTTTTCTCAGATTTGAAAGCCGTGATTTTGTGATGAGGTTTCACTAATTTGACCATGCTGCTCAAGGTTTCCTTTTTTAGCTATTTCATGAAATAGCACATGCTAAATCATTTTGTCATTTATTTTTCTACTCCAGAAAGTAGATTACCCCTTGGAGTTGGATGTTTATGATTTATGTTCAGATGAACTTCGTGAAAAACTACAGGCTCCTCGCAAGGTACTCCAGTTCTTGTGAATGAACTTAAAATGTATTTTTAACAATATTATCTTTTTAGAAATAATGTATTTCTGGAAACTTTGTTTTGTTGGTTTCTATGATCTTCATAAAAGGCCCTAAGAGATGAAGAAAATGCCAAGCTTGGGTTAAAAGTAGGTGACAAGAATAATGCTTCTCAGGAAAATGATGTGAAGATGCATGAAGCCGAGGTACAGAAAGTTACGCTTTCTATCTTGTCTTTGCATGCATGCATATGTTCAAAGTTTTCTGAACTTGTAAGGAATGCTATCTTTCTGAATGGTTTTAACCAATTAAAAGCAGAGGGTGGAGAAAAGAACTAAATAGCAACCTGTTGTGTGCATGGATCAGTAAATGTTTGTTTGTGCATTGCTTTTAATTTATGGTCAACAGTAGAGATGTTTCTATTCATGACAACCAAGTCAAGGTCTCATGTATCAAATGGGTACTACTTTATCATGTGAGATCTCATCAGTCATGATTAGGGGTAGAAATGAGCTAAGCCGATCTTGTACCCTGGTAAGTTCAGGCTTGGCTCAATAGATTTCCTCTGAGCTCGAACTCGAGCTCGAGCTCAAAAAAATATTGAGTATTCAAGCTGAGCTTGAGCTTAAATAGAATAAAACCCACCACTGTTTAGTAGAAGAAAGCAAGAGAATTAGTGTGTATTGAATGGAAATGCTGGAAAATACCCTTTTTTATTATTTTAATTTATTTTCTAAAGATTCCTTATAGTTTATTTTGAAACAAAATCTGTTTTATTAATAATTAGGGGTTTTTAAATTTATTATTTTCTAAAAATTATATAACTTTAAAATACAAACGAGCCAAGTCATCAAGCTTTGAGTCGAACTACCTAAAGCTTGAGCTTGGCTTGATTAACTAGATGGGCCTTATTTCAAGCTCAAGTATGATTCGATCTTGAAATAATTCGAGCTGAATCAAGCTTTTACCGAACGAGCTCGAACCATTGGCGAGCTGGCTTGGTTTAGTTTTGCCCCTAGTCAAGAAACTCCAAGGAAATTTGATTTCGAAGTTCAACTTGTTACCTTTGTTGCACTCACATTATCTTATTTCCTACAACAACGATGGTAAGAAAGTAATTCCAGTCACAAGTTTCTCTGTCATCCACCTGATGCCGAAAGGGTTCTCAGGTAGCAGTAAATTCTTCTAGTACAAGAGGATGAATGGTAGTTTTGGATTATTTAGAAGAAAATTCTGGTTCTTCAAAAAGTAGACTAGTGATTAGAGCTCTGTAGTCTTTGTTGGAAAATACTATGATTCAAACTGTGCTACTGCACTAACAATTTTTGTAGTCTTTCAGTACTCAATAGATATAGTGGGTATTCTACCTGACATGTTTGCTAATTCCTGAAGGGATCTTCAAAAGAAAATGTCGAACCATCTACTATTGCTACGGAAGCAGGTGATTTACACTCTTAATTTATTAATGCTCCATTAATTTCTTCTGCCTTTTTTTCTCGAGTGTATGAATAAACCAACATGATGATGGTTATGCTTCTCATTCTAATTACAAGTGGAACATATGAATGGTATTGTTTTATCTCTCTATAGTGGCACTGAGAACGAATACTGACAAGAGCTAATGATTCCAAAACAGTGGAAATATCCAGTTCTTTGCTGTGCCAATTTGTTGCTAAAATTTTGATGTGGTATAAACCGGTTGGATATCCATACATCTGTCAAAGAGGACTGTTGATCGAGTGTCATGATTTATTGCCTTTGTGAAGTAGGCTCTTGACACCAAGAAATGTGCATGACCATCTTGAAGTAGTTTTGAATAATGAATTCACTTGGTGTGCTAATTTTTAATTATTGTCAGTTTGCGTGGTTAGTCTTAGGAGTTTGTTAGAAAAAATAAATGTTGAGGCATGATGGAAAGTATTGCTTGTCACCTCTTATCATTTGTCTGTATAATTTGTAATATATACTGCTATTATTACGAATCAATTCCATGTGCTGTTTATTGGAGCATTCTGACATTTTACTGTTTGCAGCATCATCCGGAAAGCAACCACACTTAACTGGAATCTATGACTTGGTTGCTGTACTTACCCACAAGGGTCGAAGCGCTGACTCTGGGCATTATGTTGCCTGGGTAAAGCAAGAAAATGGTTAGTTTGTTCGACCTAGATAAATCTGATACTGTTTCGTTCTACTATTTTCCTGTTCTTCTCACACGCCAAGTGGACTGTTGTAACAGGGAAGTGGATCGAGTTTGACGATGACCATCCCATTCCCCAAAGAGAAGACGACATAACAAAGCTATCAGGAGGAGGTACGATTCATATTCTGCATCAGACACTATTTTCTTTTTCCTGTGGTGGTGGAACCAGATAACTTAAGATCTGAACGTGTTTTATTTCAGGTGATTGGCATATGGCGTACATTTGCATGTATAAGGCTCGTGTTGTTTACATTTAAACAAAAACAGAATCAATGGTGTTGCTGTCTCATCCGTATCTGAAAATCTAGTTTGGTCCTTGTTTTCTGAAGGAACAGCGTTTTCCTTATCATCTTGTCATATTTGGTTTTATACAAGGTGTCGCCCCATCTATTGTACTATAATCGGTTGGTTGCTCTATTTAGCGGCCTAGATGACATTAGCTATTTTATTGATGATCTGTAAGGCATTCTGTTCGTTCACATTTCCCCTCCAAACCCACTGGTCTTGTTGGTTCGTTGTGATATCAGCGGTCCTTGATGGAAGACGGGGGAAGGGGATAGCGTCTAGATGCAAATGAAGATTCGCCAAAATCATCTGAAATTATCATAGCGGTGGACTCTCTTGCTCATTCATCCGGTGTTCTTTTGTTATTTTCAAGAAAAAGAGAATTGAGAATTCGTGATTTGCGGTCCTGACTTGTGTATTGAAAAAGTGTATCGAGATTTGCAGTCTTGTGTATTGAAAAAGTGAATCGAGATTTGGGTTCAAGTGCCAACACTAATGACTAAACCAGGGGTTAAACTGTTAAATTAGGCTTATTTTCAGAAGTATAGCCTGCGCGGGGTAGGAGAGTATTTAAATGTGCGAGTACCGGTTAAAGTTGGTTCGACAAACAATTTTTAAGGAAATAAAAGCCCCGTCCTTCCACTTCAGCCTACAGGTATCCTCACATCTAGTCGGATTACAGATAAAATCGATTGCGTTGAATGTGCATCACTGCATTTGGCAGTCTCTTTGGAGCAAGAAACCTTATATACTCAACATCGGCTCCCACTCTAATATTGATGTTAACAGAATATCGTTCAAAATTCGAATAGTTTTTTTCCATACATGTGAACCCAGCCAGTGCACAAACAGACTTTGAAAACAGTGAAAGATACTAGAGAATTAAATGATTTTCAAATCTGTTAAAAAGAATAGAGAAAGAATGGATTTTAGTTACAACGATAAAATATAAATTCACAAAAATTTTGAATCACTTGGAGAACACGATCTCATGCAGAGACGCATGCATTTTATCACCTAGCATATTTCATGAGAACAGTAACAAATGACACTTTTTATTTTGTTTCTCTTCATAAAATAAAAATTACAGTTATTAAAACCTAACGCCGGTCGACGTATAGAAATAGTCGTATATATGCAACGAGCATTTGAATTTCTTTCAAGTCCTTTCTATAGCTTTTCTCGGAAATATATCCCAACAACCATCAGTCAACATGCGGGAAAAATACCATACGAAAACATCAAATCCACGACTAACCGGGTACAAAAACATCCAATTCTCAAAAGAGACAAATAGAAAAATAGCATCGCGTCCCTTAATTGATAGAAAGAAAATTGTCATCCAACGAGAGCTAACTACAAAACGCATATGACTTCCTCTTGTATCATCACTTCCTAACGGCTTGCCTGTTCCTCTTCTTGACTCCAGACTTTGCAACTTTGAGACTCCGGTGCACTGCACTCAGCCTTGCAAGGGCTGCAGGCTTAAGATCAGGCCTGTAGTAGTTATCAGCAACCTGAACACAAACAAGAGAAAAGCTCAGCGTTACATACGCTGGTACAGAAAATAGTATGGATGACAAGAAGTTTAAAAAAAGTAACTTCACCCAATAAATAGTTACAACCTACGAAAACATTTCATTTCATTCAATCATGATGCATCTTTTTTTTTTCCTGCCTGGACAAAAACCCTCAATAACCGCAATTAAGAGACATAACACAACGCTGAAATTTACATTTATGCGAAGAAATACATATCCATAAAAAACCCGTATAGTCTACAAATAGTGGATACCAATTAGCATTGTGTTATTTTTTTAGTGAAAGAACATGGGATAAGAAATCCTTGAGGTTATGAAAATGCTCAGAAGCCAAGCGTAACAAAGATCTTTCATCGAAGAACCACCTTGCAGTGGTGCTTCTTATATGTTAGCTGCTCATCACCGCAAACCGACTTTCAAAGAAAAACATTACAAAACACCAACAAAATCGTCTGATTAAAAAGCACTAGTACCAAAAACGGTTTTCTAGTTATCAAACAAAAAGTAAGGCAAATACAAGACCATTCATTGAAGAAAAAAGCAGTGACTTCTCAAACAAACCAAATTTGACCTGCAAAGCGTGAACACATGCTATTGAAATACCATGAAAAACTTCCCATAAAATAGTCCTAAAAATATAACAAGCTTCATTGAATTAAATTTTGACAGACAACAAAAAAAAAAAAAAAAAAAAAAAGTTTCAAAGAGTAAACTAAATAAGTTAAAAGAACTAGCCACTAATTTGGCGCTTCAAAATACCCCCACGAGCCCAAATAAATATACTAACTTAACAGACTTAAAAATGAATGAAGACCAACATAGAGTATGACGCAATGGATTTACCTGATTACTTACAGCCTTAGCCATGCGACGGAATTCCTTCTTCATAACAGACTTATGGAAAAGGTTTGCAGGCTGATTTTGCTTCTTTGTCTTGGTAGTTGCAAGCACAACAGAAAGATCTTTACCCTCCGGCTGAATTGAAACAGTCTTCTTGTTCGCCAGACCTAAAATTTTAAAGGCAAAAAAAGATATTATAACTCCTTCAGAAAGAAAGAACAAACTATCAAAATCGCAAGGACATACCTGAATGCTTGTAGGAATTTAAGTTGTACAGATTATTTTTCTCCTTGCTGAACTGAACCATCTGACTGCCATTCCCAAATTCCTTCACAAGGAAGCAGTTGTTCTTCTTAACGATCTCCCAAATAAGTTCACCAGGGACAGCAGCCATTGTACCTTCTGAAAAGGCATATTAGAAAACAAACCACAAAGTTGAATAAAGTAAACCACAGAATTGAACAAGTAAAAGACTTATATAATAACTACAACTAAACATCAAATTCCGGAGCATTTATCGATCTAATACAATCGCAAAACGACCATTCCACAGAATAACGAACCACTGCATCTATGTGGAAGAAAAATCTATACCAAGTACTATTATATTAGACCAGTAATAAGTCGCTAGCAAGAACTCAGACCTCTTACACTCATCAAAGAAATCTAAACAACGGAAACAAAAGCAATAAATCGAAGTCCTTACCGAACAAGAACGAGATTCAGAGCTTTTCGAATACTCGAAAAACAGAGAACCTTTACCCTTCCCCTTCGGCTTCCCCAAAGCAAAGAACCAAAACCCTAAACGAAGCATTTATAACAACCTGTGAAACCCTACGCAACGATATTACTTAAGCATCCTGCTCTTTAATCTTATTGACGCTCGTTATCCCTGAAGGTGCGACAGGTTGGTTAGGAATTTAGGGTCCGGTTTTTGAAAATCCGAAAACCGAACCACGAAAAGCCTACCCCGAGTCCCGACGCCTACCGAATCCTTTATTTTCCAACCCGAAACCAATCTGACCCCATCAAAACCCAATGTATTTTGCCAAAATCCGACGGACCCGACCTACACAAATCCGATTCATATAATACATATATTAATTTATTTAAAAATTTAGTTTATTTAAATTAAAAAAATAGTATTTTAGATATCATATAAGTATAAAACCGGCGGGTTCGGGTTCCCAATTTAGTTAAAACATTTTTTAACCTATTCAAAAAAATAAAATAAGTATAAAAACCCACAATCCGGGTTCCGGTTAACTCAAACCCTACCCAACCCGCCTTCATGTTTAGGTTCCCAAACCATTCCTCCGCTTACCCGTTGGACCCGTTTATTGTTGGTTGAGCTTAGTCAAAACTAAACATCTTCACTAAAAAAAAGTTCCATCTTTATAATAAAATTTTAACAATAAAAAAATATTAATTGTTTCACTAAAAATGGTCCGCGAAGAGGCACGACCAATAGAATATATCGATTACTTTAGAATAATTTGTGTTACAGGGTGTGTTTAGTATCAAGGAATGTGAGTACAATCTCCTAATAATCCTTTGATTCAATCTCCGTGTAAATCTGGTGAAGTTTAAGCTTCCACGAACGAATGTCAAACTTGAGTTGCAGGAACGAGTGTGCACGAACTGTTTGGCTTCGGTCGGTCGGACGGAGGTATTTGTGTTCTGCGTGTATCGACTTATAACGCTGCCGATGGTCGTGTAGAGCTGCTCCGGGTGAACTGTTAGAACGACGAGTGATGAACTTCTTGATTTCAGTGATTCGAAAGAGCTTCTCTGGTGGAAAATTTTTCCCACCCCTGCAACGAGGAACCTTAGGTTTTTTGTAGCATGTCTTCTTTGATCGTTGAGGCCTTTTCCTTGGAAAGGGGATCACTGCTGTGGTTGAGAGAAGAGGGGAAAAAGAAGACCGGGAGCTTCCTCGGTTATCGGTTGGACTTGACGTGGCTGATGACTTGACGGAGTATGCTGACGAGGCCGCTAATTGTGCTGGTGACACGGCAGCATAAATGAATCTTTCGATGGGCTGTTGAGGTGGACTTTGAGAATCAATGAAATATGCCCATGGTCGTCATTTGATGGACTAGTGGGTTTCTAGGCTGGTCGAATTTGGGACATGAACATTTTTGTGCGTACACTAATATCAATGCTTATACTTTTTATGTATTTCAAACAAGAAAATTTTGGAATCCCTTCCCTTTTCAATAAAACTACACAAAAACCCATGCTACGGAAATTTTTTTAAAAAATGCTCATTTTTTAATTAATATACTTTATTTAATAAGTATTGTATATAATATTATTTATATAGATTTTAACCCAAAACTCGTTACCAATTACATTATAAAATCACAATTTTCATTTAAAATAAATTTTGATATGTTATATAATGTAGAAGTTGCAAATTAAAATCATATCTACATTAATATTGCTAATTTTTTTAAGAGGATGATCTCTTTTTTAAATGGCTTCAACGTGGGGTGAGTTAAATTCTCTCAAAAACGGAAAAAAGCCATATACACGGTGACCTGCAACTAATTAGCTGTTAATGGATATAATCCACTTTACATCTCAAATATAAGATTACATCATATACAGAGAGCCAGCCATTAGGTATCTTCAAGAAGATCCTTAACTATCAATGGCCGGCAAGTGCCAAAATGACAAAACCTGTTTAGCCGAGTCAAAAAACTAGCTGTGGATGACGGCCACACTACAGTTCTGCTACTCACAAAATGTTAAAACTAGAAGGTAGCTCCAAAATTAACCTCAAGCAATCCTACTGAGAAGACGTGAAAAATATTAGATTCAAGAAACCCCTCAAAAAACCTGGAGTCAGTCAAGATCTGAGCTACCTGAGTGCTTCATTAATCCTTGTAAAAACAACTTTAAGTGGCACACAGGCAGTATCTACCGAATATGCACCATCCATCATTGCCACTCTTCTCTCGTCTTCTCTGTATTCATGTCCAGCAGCTATGGATGAGAGTTTCCTAGTCTTTTTGGGCAGACCTCCACATTTTCTCAACGTAGGCAATCTCCCTAAGCCAACTGCCAAAGAAGAGGCATTACGGACTTCAGATTCCATCATTTTCTGGGGTAGATTCCATTTTCGTACTCTGACATCTATTAGACTTTTGGCTTTCAGCAGGCCTGAAAGTTCACTACCACTAGTTCCATGAAACAAGTCCATGCTAGTAATTAAGTTATCACAGAATCCATCTTCCAGAATAGCCACTGTTACTGGGTGCCCCACAATGGAATTACCATTCAATTTGCTCGTAATAGAAACCAGTGGCACATAATTACCCTTGTAGGTTGCTTGCACTTCCAGATGAACATCAAAAAGGTAACCCGTGTCGGGAGAGTAATGCATGCAATGGGAGTGTTGACTGGAAAGTATGCCCGCACTGTGCAGCGAATCCTCATTACCTGATATAGGATGACGCCCAGCAGTTCGTTTCTTCCAGTTGACAGAGCCATTGCTCACTTGGCCCCAACCCTCAGACATGATAGATCCATGAAAAGAGTCATTGCCATTCATCAGATAAACTTTGGATTTAATAGTCCTTTCCTCCATATTAATATCCTTGCCTAATAACGCTGAATTCCTCTTCCATCTAAGTTGCACTTTCGAAGTATCTCTCTCTATTCCTCCTTTTGTGCAATCTTGATATAGATTACTGGCACAGTATTTATGGCCACGTGCATCTGCAGGAATAAGCAACCAGTTAGCTCAAATGCTCAAGAAATGTTTATGGAGTACGGGAAGATGGAAAAATAGTAAAAAGAATAGTAAAACTCTTTTGAAAGAGTTCTTTTTGGAGAAGCTTCCTTCTGGGGATGTTTGAAATAACTAAAATCTGTCCTTTCAAAGAGAAATTTGTCTAGATGCTGGTTTATCTAAACATGACTGTTATCAAAAGAGTGGCTCTTCCTGTTAAAGAGGAGCTTTTGGCCATCAAAGAGCTCAGCCAAATGCGCCCTAAAAACCCAGGTTAACAAAAGAAGAAGATTCTGGCAATTTTTCTGTAGTTGCTACTTCCTAATGAAATAATTATTTAACAAAACAATGAAAATATCCTATTCCAAAATCATCATAGTTACCAAATTAGCTTACAGTACCACTGGGAGATAAACAGGTCCATCCAAGAAAGCATCTTACTACATCAGATTACAAAATTTTTTGCATTACATGCACAACCTAAGCATATTTCAACAGTTCAACACTTGCACCATGTCATTCATAATTTCATATGATCTATTGGTTGCATGTCCCTAGAGGAGTAAATTACACTTTCAAGATTCCAATGAATGCCAAAAAAAGCAAATGTTGCTTTGCATTTATACTCGAAAGTAATTGAGGAGAACCAAGCAATACAGACACAACTTCTTTACCATTACCACTGTCTTCATAATAATTTGATGAGGCAATTTTCTTCTGGTAAGAAGTCCCCGTGGAATCAGAATTGTTACTGATAATGTTTGTCTTCACTGATTCCAATGATTTTATACCACTAACTTTAACATCTGTAATATCTCCATCACCAACAGAACTACAATCCACTGTAGATGTACCCTCCAAAACTTTGGAAATAGTTTGTCGGTCGCTTTTCCTCTTCAAGCTGTCATTGACATGGTGGCCTATATTTGAATGTCTTCTCCTCAGATATACCAAAAAACCTTTACTGCTATTTACAGGGCTGCAACCAGACAAGTTATCACAAATGTCAGATCCACCAAGTGAATTGCTATCAGAGAAAACTGCCTCTGAGTGTTCGCCAGAGTTCTGAACTGGGACCATCCTCAACCCTATATCATCCAAATCCCTCATCCTCTTGGTCCCTTCGGTTCCATCATCTTCTGAATCATTTGGTGTCTTCCTTCTCTTTTTCTTCATGAAGCCATCTTCCTTTGAGACATTTACAGTATTCATGGTTTCCAAAGATATGGCAGACTGAGTAAAATTTGATCTTGAACAGCTTTCTACATTAATGTTTCCTATTATATCTTCTCTCGAACAAAATTGATGACTGCAATCAGATCCCTGAACATTTTCAATCTTGAGTGCATGGAGAATAGCATCATCTCTGCAGCCATATTTGAAACTGGTCTTGGTACAACGGCTAGCAGATGCCTTAGCCTTTTCTATGCACCCATCGAAGTCCCTACAGCGAAATGCCTTCACATAGCTGGATTTTTCAAAATTATACCAATCCCTGTAGGGCAGGAAAATAGGATGTCAATAATGCAATCAACTCAGATTTTATAATGAGTGCAAACTAAAACAGCGGCCATGGACAACAGCTAAAAACACAAAGAACAGTGCTAGCACATTTTTACCAGTGAAAATTTTTGGGACAAGTCCTTATACAACAATTGGATTAGGATTTAAAACACAAATTACAAAAACATCCATTCACTGTAAATAAACCTTTGAAATTACACTACAAAAGAGTTGCTTTTTTTTTTCCTCAATGAAACCCACATGCAGCCAGCTAAATTACATAAATCTTGTTGTTTTTCATTCATCCAAGTTGATTTTCAAACTCTTCTTATCCCACAAAAGGTTGGGGATAAGAAACTGAAGTCCCCTCCAATACAAAATAATAAGAAAAATAAACCTGAGATGCTCTAAGCCAATGGTCTGCAACTCTCCCCCCCTCACCTGTACCTTATCTAGTAGTAGTGCCTCAGGCATTACCTCCTCTCCTCTCTTCGCTGCCCTCTGCCTTTCTGGGCCAAAGCAACATCAAACTATAAGGTTTTAGTTTTTATTTTCATTTTGGGAATTCATTGTGATTGATTTCTCATTGATGCCCTATGAAATATATTGACTGCAGGCAAAAAACATAATATTTTTATTTAGGAATTAATATCATCTTTGGAGGCAGTATATAGGAATATTATAAAAACAATATGCTTTTTATCTAAATTTTCCTTTTGCCTCCCATATGAGCACAATAGTCTAATTACTTTACAGTTACTTTCTATGGAGGAAACTTTGTCAGTGAATCAAATTGAAAAATGTCCAATGTGAAAAATGGGTCATGGGCCATTGGGATTTTATTTTATACATAATAGGGAAAGTGAAATGCCCATTAATTGTTCTGTGACTACACAAAAGCCCCTACTCTGATAACATGACATTAAAAGCCAATTCTAGACACTAAAGTCTGCAACAGGAATGCGGTTAACATTTAAGAAGTCAGTTAAGGTCAATGTTGATTATCAAATTGCTTTAATAAATCTCCAGAAACGACTTCAAAAGAAAAAAAGAGAAGACGACTTTGTGCTAGAGCAAATGTTTAACTTTTATCCTATAGAGCAATACGAAGAACATTAGTTACACGTACACGTTTAAGTCCTTTCTTCCAAGAAGTTTTACCGGAGTCCCCAATCTTGGCGAACGAGAGCACCTTTCCGGTAGTTCGTCCAGACCCATGACCCTGCCAGGCCACCAGGACCCATTACGACGCCTAACCCACACAAGGCATCCTGCAGAAACGTCAACAACCTTGTGCTTCGTCTGGGTAACCATCCTTATTCCAGAAAATGAAAGGAGCTATCTAACAGTCAACACATCCTTCCTCGATATGCAGGAGTTTACGCGCAGATTACCCTATAATTAGGGGTAGTGTCTCAATCCTGGAGGAAGAAGTAAGTCAATGATAAAATTCCTCGAAATTTGGGAAGCAGCCAGAGGGAATGGATACACCCATAGGCAAGGTATATCAAACGGAGAAGAATAAAAAGCACAAACTAAAGGAGAGATAAATGCACATGAATAAGAAAAAAAATTCGGTATACATGGAAGTCTTAAAAAAACCGCTCCCCCGGAAGGATTTTCATTTAGTAAGCACAAAAAAGTCATTTTTAGCTAGAAAAAATTATAAGTGGAACTCATATGTGATGGAAAAAGGCATGAAGACATTTGGATGAAGACGGAAAGATTTCCCAAAAAAAAAAAGAAAAAAAAAAGAAGAAGATAGAATGAGCTTCCAATATATTTTCAACGTAAATAAACGAGAAAATGGATATGACTAGCAGATAAAACAAAAGAATGGTCGTTTGTAGGGATCCATACTCTCACAAAGATATCCATTTTTGTTCCCCGTCTGCTCCCATCGACAGAGGTCTCGGGGTGAACCAGCAATCCGTGTACATGAAATTGAAAACGAAGCAAAAGAAGAAAGAAAGATTGAGACTTTCTGAAGCGGGCAGACCTTCTGGGACAGGAGGAAATCCGGACACGGAGACTCCCAACGGCTTTGCTCTGAATTGGAACTTCACGAGCAAAGAGGGAGCAACCGAGAGCGAGAGAAAGAGCAAATGAACGAGAGAGAACAAGGGAGAGAGAGAGAGAGAGAGAGAGAGAGAGAACAAGCGACCAAGAGAGCAAATGAGAGACGAGAGTGACAGAGTCAGAGAAGAGAGAGAAAGAGAAAGTCAGAGACGAGTGAGGAAGAGAGGAGGAGAGAAGAGGAGAGGAGGAGAGAAGAGGAGAGGAGGAGAGAAGAGGAGAGGAGGAGAGAAGAGGAGGAGGATATAAAGAGGAGAGGATTATATATATTAAAATATATTATTTAGGACAAAAATAGATTATTAGGAGGATAAATAATATTATAAAATATTTAGATTAAAAATATATTATTATTTAGAGAAAAGAGGAGATTATATTATTAAAATATTTATTACAAGAGGATAGGAGGAGAGAATATTATATACAAAAATTTAGAGAATTAAGTCATATTAAAGGAATAAAGGAAGAAAAAGGAAAAGAGAAAACATAAAGAGGATAAAGGAAGAAAAGAGATATTTAAAACATATTAAAAATATTAAGGAAGAGATTAAAACATAGGAAGTTACATTTTAAGAGGAAGAGAGAAAAACATATTAGAGAAAAGAGGAAGAGAGAAATTAAAGGATAGAGAGAAATAGAGGAAAGAGGAATTAAAGGATATATTTAAAAAATATTTAAACATATTAAAAAAAATATAGAGGAAGATTAGAAAAACATATATTAAACATTTAGAGGAAGAGAGAGGAAGAGAAAGGAAGAGAGAGGAAGAGAGAGGAATAGAGAGGAAGAGAGGAATAGAGAGGAAGAGAGGAATAGAGAGGAAGAGAGGAAGAGAGGAATAGAGAGGAAGAGAGGAATAGAGAGGAAGAGAGAGGAAGAGAGGAATAGAGAGGAAGAGAGGAATAGAGAGGAAGAGAGAGGAAGAGAGGAATAGAGAGGAAGAGAGAGGAAGAGAGAGGAAGAGAGAAAGAGAGGAAGAGAGGAAGAGAGATCGGTACTCTGCAGTCTGCAACGGGAGAGTGGGCGAAGCTAAGCGCGACCTGTGCATTAGATGAAATCAGATGAGCGAGTCAGGCCCGCGTCACCTCCCCCCGATACCCATCACCACTCGTGGCTTGAATTAGGACTATCGGAGAAAATAATAGTTTTTTTTTAAAAAAAAAGGTCAAGAACTCAAGACCGGACTCCGGAGAGTTATATATGGGGATCAAATTTTTTTGCAGAAACCAGAATATTTAAAACATCTATGGAGAAAATTTTCGGCCCAACAAGGGCTGGGACTCGGATCCGGTAGCCAAAATGCGCGTGGCCAAAGAGCCTAAGATACAATTGTGTACGGCCCGTATCTGCCAGTGAGCACTATCGCTTCAGCTACTGTATCCAGGTCGTTGTACGTATCGACAGTGCGCCTACCCCTGGGCCCCGCCTCCGAACGCGACGGACCACCGAGGCCGTAACCTAGCGACTGGCAAGTCTGGAAACTCTCTTCGGCTCAAGCGCTACTGGGAAAGTGGAAACTCGAACTATCCTTCTGTCCGGACCTCAGCAGCTCGTGAATTGAATCCGACTCAGTTACAAAGAAGGAAGAAAAACCGCGAATTCGAACATGACGGGTAACATATTCTCCATTCTGTTTTGATTGTCTGTACGAATTCAAAGCTAAGTCGATTGTACGCTAAAGTATTTTGTGCGACCAAAGCTGAATCGTCAATGTCGTGAGTGGTTGTTTTCTTGAAACGATGGAACAAGACACGGTATTTTCTTTAATCTTAAGTGTAATGCTCCGATAATGTTCTGCTTCCCTGGTGACTACGTTTACAGGTATTACTCTGTAATGTTCAGCATGAGATATGCTTTATGTTTCTCTGGATTGTTAACCGGACATTGTCCAATATTAAACTTTTTAGCTTGATGAACAGTTGTCTGTCACCTCGAATTGTTGGGATTAAGGACTCATTAACCGAAGAGACTTCCGATTTCATGACTTTCTCTTGCTGTTTTTGAAGAAATGCCGAAAGGGGTCTGAAATGTCTATTCTACTTCTCAAATTTCCGGACGGATTTGCTAATTAACTGAGGATTTGGTAAAAGTAATGCTTTGGGATGCTTTTCTCTAGAAACACTCAAGAAGGTGGATTTTGCTAGCCTGTTTTCTGTTGATGTTACTGGGAATAAGATAGCGTGGTCGTTGAAAAATTTTCTAATTTCATGCGACACCAACACTATCAGTGACTTATTTATCAAAATTGAGTTTATCCTTTTCTGTGGATTTCTTTTTTTTTTTAAACATTGTTTGTAGACAACGTCAATATGGTTGAGGTTGTTGACTCTTTTTACATACATATTTTCTCTTCATTCGGGTGTCATATAAGCTTGCTCTCATGATTGAATAGGCAATGTACAGGATGTTGATACCAAAGCAGGAATATAAGAAAAAATAAAAATAAAAAACATAAAGAAAATCGATAACAAAAAAAGATCAAGAATAATGAATCTAAGTAATGCATATTCCTGAATTCACGATTTTGTGTTGCTAATGAGATATTTCTGTTTACTTTTATATTTTGCCATGCAGACTATGCTCAAGAGCAAGAGATGGAGATCGAAGCATTGGAGGCTATATTAATGGATGATATTAAAGGTTCACTTTTATAATGAGTCCATCAACTTACCGCTTCAGCACATAAAATACTACTCTTATAAAGTGTTCCGTTTCCTTCCAGAGTACTGCGTTTTTTCCTCTTTCTACCTTCTCCTTTACATACTTATCTAACTTGTTTCATTCAGAAATTGACTCTGCTGAGAGTGGATTGAGCACAAATAATCGTTGCTTTCAGATTACACTGTCTCCTCAGGTATTTTTATGTATTCACGATTTTCTGGTATATTTACATGATTTGTTAAAGTAGGTTCTCTTATATTTTCTGCACTAGTATGCTAGACTTAAGAGACTTAATGAGTTCATACATTTGCTCTTGTGGCTGGTGACTTTCCATACATGTCACAAAAACATAATAAAGTTGGTTTTAATGCATGATCAGAATCATTATTGATGTCATGAGAAGAATTCCCTTTTTCAGTTTGTGCTCTAGTGATATTAACCTAAATAGGTATAGTACACTATTTTTCGTGCTTCTTTTGTAAGTTTTGTACATATGTTGCTCATATGATTTATTCTCAGATCTGCCAAACTGTGATTGCGTTCTGTGATTGCCAGATAAAATCAATAATACCTCTCCTGTGACTACTCTATTGTTTCCCTTCAAATGTTGCAATCATTTTGTTATAAAATTTATGACTTGTTTATGCTCAGCTTGTTAGCTTCACAGTCACTTTGTTTTTATTGTTTACAGGATGATGAGTTTGACGAGTCAGCCTATACTCCAGGTTCCATAATCTACTAGCAGATTTTTTTGTTTCTTATCTACTTATGTTGATCTTTTGGGGGCCAAAAACAAATTAATGTTGCTTATGTGCATGGAATAATATATTTTTTTAAGTTACTGCCTTAACAGCTCTGTCCCGGTTAAGTAATATGAGCTTTTAATGCTCTACATTTATTGGAGCATTTAGTGCTCGTGTACTAAAGTCCCTAATAGGTGATGTTTTAAGCATCACAGTTTAGATCAGTCAAATATAGAAAAATGTCATCAAACATGAAGGAACGAGGATTTTCAAAGTAAGACATTCTTAGATTGATGGTATGTGCTTAAACTTGGGCTAAGTCTCAAGAATACGGACCCTCTGTGGAATATGGATTAAGTTAGATTTGAAAAGAATCTTTCCATTATGTAATCCCTGGCACTAAAGAGGAAGGGAGATTGAAGGAGTAACAATCACGCAAGAACTATATTTTTAGCATTTTTCCATCCACCCTTTTTATATTGGATAAAAAATGGAGAATGGTTCATGAAGTGCTGTGCATGGCTCTTTCTTACATTAGTGAAGGGATAGTATACAGAATCAAAATGTAAGTGGATAACATTCAAGCTATGCGTCATTTTTTTGAAAAAAATATAAAGATCATTCTGACAAGCCTTTGTTTATTGTGAGGTGTTTGAAACGATTTTGTAAGAGATTTTAAATTGATTGAGGCTTGAGGTTTCTCCTAGTCACTTGTAACTGCTTGGGGCATTGGATGCATTTCCTTGTTTTCATTGTTTTTACAAATAAGGTTAACTATTATAAAAATTAGGAGCACTGTGGAAAGTATAAGAGAAAGCCATCTAAGATGGTGAGGACATGTTTGATCAAGAAGGATATATGTATATGTGTGTGTGTGTGTGTGTGTGTGTGTGAGAGAGAGAGAGAGAGAGAGAGAGAGAGAGACAGAGACAGACAGATTCTGTTAAAGTCAATTATAGCTAAAAGAATTTTGCTTCTTGAACGACATGCAATGACACTGGTGGAAGTGGTGTGGCAAAAGGAGTAGGTTGGCTAATCTAACTAAGAATTGATGTATCTAAACATTAAACTTTATTCTCAAAAAAAAAAATTAAATATATATATATATATATATATATATATATATATATATATATGGCTGGAGTAAAGCATGAGGTTTTAAGTCAAAGAGGACAACTTAGATTTCAGTGCCTGGAAGCAGCCATGAGAGGATCATTGGTTGGTTTTGCTTGGATGCTTTTGCTGATCTTGGTGGTGGAACACTTAGATCGTCTTGGCCTTTGGGGACCTCTGATTCCACCTTACACGAGTTCCATGGCCTTTGTTTTTCGGCTCGTTTCTTGATTTCCATTGTTATAGAAGGTGGCTATAGTAATATAATTGGTTGGTGCAGAAGAAAACTTGACCCTCCTTGGAGTCATTGTTCAACATCTTCCAGATCTAGTGCAGCTTTTCAGTTTCTTTCTATGTGGTATTGCATCCTATGATCTGCCAATTCTATGCCAGACTCCTTGGCTAAAGAGGGGGTTTCCCTCCAATAGGTTGTTGTATGGGAATCTGTGAGATCTCATTCTGTTTTGTGCCTCAGCCTTAAGGGAAAATAAAAGAAACAAAATCGTAGAGGTATTGTCTTTAACAGATTGTGTTCGTCAAGGTTCAGCTTCTAATTTGATTTGCTCTGTTGACAAATATGTCATTGCAGTTCAGCTCGCTCTGATTTTCTCTCACACAGAAAATTATCCTGATGAAGGGCCACTTTTGAATGTGAAGAGGTTATTTTAGCAGACTTTGCTGGTGGAAACCAACTTTTAGAATTCCATTTTATAACTGTTAGTTACATGGTTTTTTATCTTTTGAAATTTAAACTTGATCTATGCAGCATTCGAGGAATAAAGCGTGAAGATCTACAAATTTTGAAAGAAAAGCTTGAGCAGGAGGTAGTTTTATGTGCTTTATTTGTTCATAATCCTTTTGCTAATTTAGTTCAGTATGTTATTTCTGTTGCTTACATGAGAGCTAATTAGGCCTAGCCACCAACCCAATTGCAATGGCATATAGATAGAGTCCTCTTAGAAAACCACGTCCATCTTTTGAGGTTTTTACTCATTCAGTCACCTAAGGATAGACCGACATGCATGAAATGCTCAAGATGTTATTTCTCTGCTGAGACTTCTAAAGTTAGATATAGACTACTGAAGGTGAAGAAACTCCAATAGATACCTAACAGAATCAAGTGAAGAACATGGAGGGTTATTCATTAAACAGAGAGATGCAATTTTTTTCAGAACATTGGCTTTTTTTATGATTTTTTTTAAAAATTCTGTTTTGATTTATTCCTGAATAAAGTTTGTTCAATAGCAATTTGCCCAAAATAAAGAAGAGAAAAAATGTCCATATTTGTCTGGAGCAACAGAATTTTTGTTGCTAATCTGGATCAGATGTGGTGCTTTATTTGACTTTTTTTGGGTTAAGTTGGCCATTTGGCTTTGCACTATAAGTTGCTGTTGCCTTTTCCATTATCAAGTTGTGAGAATGAATTCTCAACAAAAATAAAATATAAGTAATATTCAAATGAGAATGAATTCTCAACAAAAATAAAATAAAGTAATATTCAAATGAGAATGAATTCTCAACAAAAATAAAATAAAGTAATATTCAAAATAAAGATGTGAAAATGATACCTGACCTGGCTTGTTTGGTTGCAAAGGTGCTTGAGAATCTTGGTATGGCGATGATATACACTCTTGTGACTTCAGTCAAAGAGTGGTTAAGCGAAAAGTTTGGCCAGAACGCTCAAGAGGTGGAGCTTGAGGATGAAGATGCAGAGAAAGATGAGGTGTGGCTGTCTGTCTTGCCCATTACAGTCACTTATAAGTGGTGATGTATTCTCTTACTTGAAGGTGTGGTCTGCTGTATTAGAGAGCAGTATTCAACTACTACTAGCAGCCTGTGTAAAAGAAAGCATCATTCAAATCCTTTCAAAACAAAGCATTATTCCCCTACTTGTAAAACAAAGCATTATTCACCTACTTGTAAAACAAAGCATTATTCACCTACTTGTAAAACAAAGCTTTATTCACCTAGTTGTAAAACAAAGCATTCTCTCCTTTGACAGTCATTATAAATGTTGTTCTTCTGAGGAATAAGCAGCCACCATCTATATAATGGATCTGCGCAAAACCTTAAACTTCTTCAACTGACACTTTCTGGTTGTTTTTACACATGCCATTATGGTAGTTACAATAAAAATGTCTGTTTCCTTTGTTTTATTCTTTTCTTCTTTTGTTTCTTGTCTCAACCTAGTAGAGTTTCCAATGAATTTCCAGGTTATTGTACCACATGGAGAGCCAGTCACTGTTGAAACATTTCTTGCATGGAGGGAACGCTTTGAAGCAGAATTGGCTCTCGAGCGCGCAAAGTATGTCTAAATCATTAATGCATTACAACAAGGAATTTGTCACTTTGAAATGACAGCATTCCCCATCTAGCATAAATTTTGCTAAACTAATTTTTTACAGGTTGATGCCCGAATCCGCTCTTACAACAACAAAGGAGAAGAAACTTACTGGCAGGCAGTGGTTTGAGAGTGGGCGAGCTGCAGTTGTATGTATCACTGTTTCATCCTCTATTCTGTTTCATCTCTTTTATGCATCATGTAGGATGTATCCTGTCAACTTTTTCTTCTTACATTTCTTAAATGTAGTATCATGTTTCAATCAAGATTACATGTTATCTTTTCTTATTGTATGCATTCTCCTCAGAAAGGAGCTGTTCCTGTTAATGAAGAGTCGGAGGATGAAGATGATGAAGACATTGATTTTTATGATGATTTTGAAGGTGAGTTTCTCATTTCAAATTAATAGATTTGACTGTAATCTTTGCAAGATCATTAATATTTATGATATCATTTTGTTACTCATGCCGGTCACCACGTTCAAATGTGATGTTTTTGTGGTTGAATTTGAAATGGCAGATGATGAAGAAGATATGCTAGAACATTATTTGGCAGAGAGATCAGAGGGATCTTCTCAAAGTTCTAGAAAGTAAAAAGAACATCATTTTCTTTGGCGATACACTTCCAACAGAATCATAGCCGAGCTGACTTACTCCTTGACTTACTCCTCGCGCTTGCTTTTTTTGAGGGAGAAAAGTCTGGCAGTAATTTGTTTTACCGGGTCAGACCAATCACGATCGCCTACTTTCGAAATTCAAAAGCTCTTGTAATTGAACTAATTGGCTTGCCTTGGTACACAGCTGTCCGGACAAATTTTGCTGTATAATACCTGGTTGATGATTACTGTTTAAGGTGCACCAGTAATTAAGTCACATGTAAGTTACAAAGATTGAATATAGAGGATGAACCTCTCCTATGATCAGTATCATATGAAAATCGAAAATTGATCGACTCGTTTGCTCTGGAGCAGTTGTTATCACATGATTTTTCTCATGAAACGTCGTAGTTCTTTACTACTAATTTGCTTTTAACCCTACGCAAGGCTTAGAACTAATATATCATGGGTATATAGATCTACAGAGACGCAAAAGGCCCAGGAAAAGGCAAAACTAGGAACTTGAGTTTATAGGGTTGGGAGCTGTTAGTAGGCTGAACATCCGGACAGTCCGGAGAGCCTGGTTCAACCTAGGATTTATCTCTCCGAGTTGTTATTTAACAGAAACTTTCTGTGGATAGGAAGATCCATACTTTTTGGTCGTCAAATATTCATTTGTTTCTAGGCACAAGAGGAAAGCATGTAACTCTAATGGCAGCTCTTGAAAAGAATACATCTTATTAGTAAATTATTTAAAAGGTACAAGGACATCAGGTTAGCAACTCATGCTGGCAAACACATTTCAAAGGCCCTTTCTACCCTTCAGATCTCTACAGGGGCGCTATTTTCAAATTCTCAATGAATAAGCTCATGCATGTGTGTATATATGTTACAACAGTGTAATGGAGCTCTTCCGAGTTCCATCCAGTTAAATTGTGGCGATCTTAGGTTGTTGATGACTCGCCTGCATAACTGTTCAAGGGAGTTTCATACTAACTGTACGTAGATCCCCAGTGGATAAATAGTTGATGACTTGATTCAGATTTTGATATTTTTTTAGGGTTTTAAACGCATCCTTGATCACTCATGGCTTGTGCAAGGTTAAGGAAAGCACAGATGTTGCCTCCGTGAACGAGAGCCCTGCAAATGACACCAACAAGACAAAAATACAGGACTTTCAGTTGACTTTGACTTTATGATTTCAAAGAGCTGAACAACAAGACAAAAGTAAACATGCTCATTAGTATTCATGATGATTATCCATGAAGAAAATAAAACCTTGAAGATATAACATTTAGGTGCTTATTACTGGGAAAGTGCCAATGTGCTTACTCAGGGCTGTCTTTTAGGAAACCATACTCACTAGCTGCCTTCATCGATTTCTGATAAGTCTGCTTCATTGTCTCCTGTCATAATAAAAGAAGTGGTTTAATTCCAGAACAGAACAATAGACAATCTAATGATACCCACCAAGTACGAATTTATTAAGCATGACTAAAAAAAGTCTGAACAAGAGTATAGGAGTTTATCTGAAGTTTGTAGAATGGGAAAGTCTGAACATGTGAAATGATGTGGACTCACCTGTAATTTACTTTCAAAATCCTCTGGAGACCAGTGCATCAAGTTATATTCCTGATTCAGTTCTAGCTCTCCAACTGCAACCTGAAAGTTAAGGATTTGAGTTTCACAACTTTCAAAAAATTTACCTCTAGCCTGATGGCTACAAAGTTATTACTTTATCACTATGAACAAAAGTATATAGAAATTTCCAATATTTTTATTCCAGTATTTTTATGAGGCAAGCCAGTTTTTCTTTGTGGTTCAATTTACAAAACCACTTCTAGAGGCAGAAAGAGCAAACCTGATCCTCCTCCATGACTCTGTGTCAGAAAAATTTCACAAATTGTACACAACATGCTTTTTATTTATTTTTAGAGAAAAACATGTTTTTTATTAGTGAAAATAGACTTGTGTACAGTCACAGAGCAAAACTACTTCATACCCCTCCGGCGCTAGCAGCCTTTGCTGGAGCAATCAAAACCTTCGCTTTCTTCAAAATGTCAATCGCCTGTGGTGTACAAGGCATATTTGAACCTGCTAGTTGAACAGTAATCAGAAAGAATGACAGGAAACGAAAGAAAAACAAATACTAATGGCAAACAAGTTAAATTCACCTTCTATTAATATACGACAACCAGCATTTACTAAAGAAAGGGCATCCGATTGGTCAATTTCATTTTGGCAAGCACAAGGAAATGCAATATCACATCGTTCATTCCAAGGCTTTGCATCTTCAAAATACTTGGCACGAGAATAAGTTTTCACATAGTCTCTGTGAAATATCAAAGCAAATGTGCGTCCAAGAAGTTACATCAACATCCAATTTAAACTTCCTTAAGGAGCTATACGGAAGGATATATTTAAATGGGTAATGTGGGAGCTACATACTTCAAACTTCTTTGCTGAACCTTGATATCCCTCAATAGTGTCAGTTTTGCATAATCAAATCCATCCTCATCCAGTAAATAGCCCTTGGAATCTGTTCAAAATGCAAGATTGCAACAACCCCCCTAGTGACTAAAGTTCTAAAAGCCACAAGAATTAAGGACACTGGAATCATATCTGAAGTTTAACTAACAGAAACAAAAGAGGTGCTATCATACCTGAGATTGTGATTGGGAGAGCACCAAAGGAGTGAAGCTTCTCTAGAACATGCATTGCTATTTTTCCAGCACCACTTACTATGCATCTGTGGATAAAAAAAGTTCAACTATTAGTCTTTTGGTGAGCAAAATTTCATGGAATTAAATCAACAAGAAGGTAAACAGACCTTAATCCTTTGATTTCTTTATTCATTTCCCCGAGTATAAGATGGGCAAAGAAGACCTGTTGGCAAAGCCAGGCATTGATGAGAGAGAAATGCATATATAAGGGAAGAAATTATACTCATCAAGCAGAGAAAAGACAGCCGAGGTACCAGTCCATAACCAGTAGCTTCAGTTCGTAAACTAGAACCTGACCAGAAGATTTTTGGTCCAGTAAAACTTCCCTACAGAAGTAAACCATTTGGATGAAAACACATTGATAGCTCCTAAGATAAATTAAATAAAAAATATAATATTATACAAATGATGTGGTTGAACTCTTCAATCAGACCAAAACCAAATACTTACCTCCTGAAAGAAAAGAAAATAATTAATGCAGTATATCCTGATGAGAAGGATTTAATGGGAAAAGAATTCATTAAAAAGGCCTAGATATGCTATTTTAAGACGGATATCACTGTTTTTAAAAAAATGTTAGTTTAAGACATTTAAAAAAAAAAAAATCCAAAATTAGGGAATTTCCTAAATTAGCATCTTCCCATTCGAGCTTCCTCAAATCTGGAGTTTGCTCATGGTAGAAAGTCATCTAAGTAGTTCCCTATTTTACTTTAACTGTTACTTCCTACTTTGAGTACGAGTCTTTATTTCTAAATTAGGAAAATATAGGAGCTGTTCCTATTTGAATTTTTTGTCAAAATAGTCTAGGTAATTTATAATTAGAATCAAATCCCTATAAGGGACAATATAGATGTTTCTTGTTATGTTAGCCTTGTTTACCTATAAATAACCCCATATGTAGCCCAGCAATTAGTTTTTGCTCTGAATAAAAATATAGGTTCTATATTCTCTTGGATGCAATCATCCTTTGAGTATTTTCTTCTCTAGTTATTATTTCTTAATAGCTATAGAAACCTGCATTCAGTTGTTCAAGCTTTACCTATTAAACATGAAATTCATATTGTAGGTTTCTTGGTTGTAGCTGAAAGTAGGTAACCTATAGGAAGTATAAAAGTAAAGCTCTTATACCTTGAACCTACATGCCTAGTTGCATCAACTCATATACATTAAAGCTTTCTCTTTCAATACAAAAAGATGTTTTTCAACAACAATGAAGATGCAAGGAGATGAGCTCATAATGATGGATAATAATGTGATAGAAAACTAAACTACAGTCTACAAAGAACCACATAAAGATGAAAAAGAAGGGAAATAAAAAAACTTATGCTAGAGAAAAAGAAGCTTTTAAAAATCTCATGAATTTATGACAAAAAGACTATTACGGAATATTTTCTTGAAGCACTGCAATACCTGGAAATGCCCTGCCAGACGTCTGTACTGTCCAAAGAGGTAGCCCATTTCTCGAGGGCCCACACCCATGTCCTCTGCAGGGAGGTCCTTTAAGGAAATAAAGCATATAAAAAAAAACATTCTATTTTGAGATAGATATCTGCAGACTGGCAGCAAGTGATGTATGTTACCTGGTCAGGACTCAAATATCGATATAATTCATCCATAAAACTCTGACAAAAGCGCATAATCTGCTAGCATTGATCATTTATCAGAACCAGGATGAACATAACCCTGACCTTGATAAAAATACCTCAGAGGCAACAGCAAGGTTAATACCTCCCCTTCGCTTTTTCCTTTTGGATCAAAATCACTACCTCCACCTGCACCTCCAAGTTTATATGGTGACAAAGCATTTTTAAGAGTCTGTAGACAAGTTGAAAGCATATCTTTAGCTCTACTATATCTTACAACAGAGAGACAGATAGGAGATAGATGAGAAAGGAGACTGACAAATGGAAAGATGCACTTCTGCACTAAGCTCATGATTTAGAAATTACAGAGACATATATTGCTTGTTTCTTCTTCTCCAAACTAAGGAAGGATCATGGTGAATAATATGAAAATTACTGGTGCCCAAAACATGCCCAACTCCTAGTTTATAATGGCATGAACAGTGAAAAACATTCCATGATTATTGTGCAAGCAGATCAGAACAAAATAATGAGACTACTATCCGCACAGTGCAAAGACCCTAAAGACCAAGTTCATTGTGTGAATCCGTAGACAACAAGAAAATCAGCAAGATTTTAAACCAATATAGATATTCTTCAAAGAATGGAAAGATAGTTAAACATAAGGGAGTGAAAGACCTAGGATAAAGAGATAAATGCTAATAAAAATTGCTTTTGAAAACATGAATTCACAACCAAAAAACATGGCAAAATTCTGCATCCTTTGCATGCTGATAAGCAGCAGTGTCCGTTAAAATAATCAAAAGAACCCAATTATAATGAGGCAGCACTTTCAAAAAAGTCTAGGAACTTGTCTCTGGCTGTATGTTGCCCTTACAGGCACGTCCCATAATGCTTGTATTGAAAGCTCTGTACTATATATTCTTTCTTAACTGATCAATAAAGCTCAACATTCCATTTCAAAAAAAATAAAGGTCAGCATGTCAAGAAGAGAAAAAAAAAAGTTTAGGAACTGCTGGTTTTATCTCCATGTTTAGCTACTCACTCTTAGCCAACAAAACAACAGAGATTCGCTCTCTATTAATACTGGTTCAAAGAAGTGTCTGAGTACATCAGGAGACATGAACCTGTACAGCTCAGCAGCTGTATCCATCTCACCAAAAGGACAAGATTAAGAAAGAAGGTTTCCCTAGTGATCCTGATCCACACCCCCAAGCAGATCCCAATTGGCCGTAAGAAGAGCTGTAAAAGATGATTTTCCAAAAATGTAGTGCATAAGAAAGAGTTCTCCAATTCTCCTTCATCACTGCATTTAGGAGATTCTCGTATTCTTTTATCAAATAATGTCCAAAACAATATCAGCCGTGTCGCCTTTTAATCAAAGAGCTGGAGTTTGTAGAAAAGGTGCAATCAACTCACTTGAACCAAAGATTTGGGGTGAGCCACAGCAATTCTTCAGAGGATTAGGCCCATCCTCTATATGGACATATCAATAGAAATAGTCAATAAATCCAAGGGGTAGAGTGCACATGGAAAGTGATCTGAAATATAAGCGTTCCAGCCCCCTCAGGCAAAGTCACTTTTAAGCAGTGTGTAGTCAATAGTGATAACTGCCACATCTTAGAATTTACAAAAGAAGCAATGGTAGCAGATTAAAACCTTGCTTTCAAAACACACCATAGAAAACTTTGACCTTAGGAAGATTTATGAACTTCAAAGTAGTCGCAAGGTACTCAGAAGTTCGTCATTTTCTTGGCTACATTCTTTTCTTTCAACAAAAACCATAAGAGAAATTTGACCTCACAAAGGTTAATGAGGATTCCAAAGAAATGGTCAGGCACATAGGAGGTTCCTGTTGCCCATTCTGCAAGGAGAATAACAAGCAGAGAACGTCCCATCATTTCCTTGTGATCCAGATTATATTCCACAATGCCTTTCACAGCAAAAGGTAACCAAAGGGGGACGGCAATCTACTAGTGGGTTACTTCCTAATCCTGTACACCAGAAATTCCACATATAAGAAGGTTATAGGCATCCATCATGGTTTGCGATCAGTTTTTGCCGTTGCACATTGCACGAACTTCCTGTTAACTGGCTTCTTCACAATATATGATTGACCTTGTGGATTCAACTTTCAGTTATGGATAGCTCTTCAAACTCAAGAGAACCAGTTGCGTCACAACCATGGACAACCAGCCAAGAACACAGCTACAAAGTGCACTTTTGGACTCTTCCTGAGTAAAGGTTTGAAAAGTGCAAAATAGTATCCTAGTTAGGAGAAGATAGTTTTTCAAGAGTCCATTTTGAAAATATATTCCCCAAGAGTCAATCCGCTTCATAATTAAATATTTTTTTCTATCTATCTGTCAATTGGACCCAAAGATGTTTCAAAAAATGCCCAAGACCTTTCTAAATAAAAAACACACCGACTATAGCTATTAAACATGGAAGCTGCTTCATTCCCCATCAAACAACCGTTGATGGTGTCAACTCCGCAATTCTCCATAAGAAATCACACCATCTCAACAAAGAAATTGCATGGTATTCCATTGACAATCTACTTCCAGTTTCTTCTGAAATGGCCACCAACATTATAAATGGCATTTTCTCTTGAAAAGGACACAATTTTCTTAAAAATGACAGGTTTTCTTCAGAAGGACAGACATTTCATAGTTCTTGGACGAACTAACTCTTACCTGCTCAAAGCCAAGGAATTTAGCAACACTTAAGTTCATAGATGGATGGTAACGGAGACCTCCTCTGCATGGACCCAAGACTTGACTGAATTGTACGCGGAAGCCTCGATTAACATGTGTTTCTCCTTTATCATCGACCCATGGCACTCGAAAAATGATCATTCTCTCGGGTTCTAACAGTCTTTCCAAAATGTGTACATACCTAACATGAACGAGCACAATTTTGTGTCATTTCCTGATTAAAACATTACAAAAATATACAAAGCCATAAGGAATCAAGTAAAATTTTCCGGTGGGAACTCACTGAGAGTTTTTCAGTAACACTGGTTCCAAGGAATGCACCACTTCTTGCACTGACTGAATAAACTCTATCTCATGTGGATCTCTTCTTAACAGTGCTTCAACAATTGATCCAGCGGTTTTAGACATAAGAGCTTTATTATTTGAACATGTTGCACATAAAGAAAGACTTGAGATTTAGTCAAGATCAGGCAAATGCAGATAATAGTCTATTGCATGATTATTAAATGTATCTTTAGATGATTTAAACTTCATAACTAAAAAGTTAAGGCAATTTAGAAAAAAACTAAAGGTATCCTATTTTGAAGCAAACATGAGGGAACGAAAAATTCTCCAGGAGTTATGAGCACTTTTTAATCAAGCTGTTTTCTGTCATTTTATGAAATATTTCTCATATTAAAGATCATGAGGAGCATTTCAGTGAACAAGAGGAAAATTTTCCAAGCTTTCATAACTGTTTGAAAGACTCAAAGCTATTTATTTGGGGGTCTGGTACATGGTGAGGAGTGGTACATTTTCATTCACTGCACACATAATCTTTTTGTGAATTCATCAATGGATCCAATTAATGTACAAATTTATAAGACAAAAAGTTTTGCAGATCAAAGGCATAAGGAATTCCGTCGACATTAATCTGTTAAAGTTTCTTGGCACTGAAAAGAAATATGCTGCTTCCCCGGAAGAATCTATTGCAAAACATTTTGTTCCTTCCATATATAAAGAAAATGAAAAAACAACATAATTTAATACATTAATCAGACTAAAGTATTTCTAAAGCAGGCAAACAATTAGGCCCATAAAATTTCAAGTGCTAATAACTTAATGAACTCCCCAATTACTATCTACACATGCTTAACCCGACATAAAGTGGAAAATGGAAGCAATTGAGAACAAAATATCACATGAATGTGAAGTACTATGCCTTCTTTTTACAGAAGAAAAAAGGATGTCTCACACACACCTTTCACATAGATGGGCCTCTCCGCAATAGTTAAAATTTTATCTTTTGATGCCAGTTGGAGCCGAATAGCTTCCTTGTGAAGGAGACTGTTGTTGTGTTCTTCCAGAGCACTCATCTGCATATTCCGACTGCCTTCATTTCCATAAGGATTCCTTTTATGCTTACGGCCGTATTCACTGCAAACTGAACAGAATATCCTTGCAGTCCCGTCTACTATTTTGAACTGGGCCCATTTATAAGTTTCTGCCCATTCATCTCTCCACTTCTTGACGACTTTTTTCTTTCTTTTTGCAGGTTGCAGTTTGGGAATCTCTTGGTCTTCGCTCGTGTGATGGTTAACCATGAATTGCTTATGATCCTCGTGATCTTCCACGTGCGGTTCCTGTGATACCCCTACTAGTGTTGAATTTGCAAAAGATGGATCATCTTCCCCAGGTCCAATCTCCAAATCAATTTCTTCACCTATCTCTCTCACAACCAAGTGATGCCTCTGTGCCTGCCGAAGCAGATTGATCTCATCCATTGCAGAATTCATCCCTGCACCCCTCTCAAATAGGAGCATTCAGGCTACTAACCTCGCCCACATCTTATGTGCCTTCCTTCCTCAACCATGGCAATCACAAGTTCATTGAATAACAGAAACAACACAGACTGATTCTCAGAACCTTTCTGAAACCAAAACTGACGAAAGAAACCCAGATAATTTTCATAAATTGTGATCCCAAGCCTACGAGAACTTGTGTCTGCGATACTTGCAAGCTCAGCTGGTTGTAACTCTCGCAATCTCCCCGTTCTTTATTTTACTCTATGAATTCCTAACCAGAACATCAATTATTCAAACGGAAAACAACTCAATAAGAAAGATGTTAGCATCTGGATAGTCATCCTTGACATTCCCCGGGGCTTTGCCTAACAAAACATAGTTTTCCATCACATGGACCCATTTTCTTCCAAACACTACCTCAGGAACGCTCCCTTCATTGCCTAGTCAGTTCAAGCGATCACCAGATTATATAAATCACACCGAGCGATAATTTCATGTAAAATCCCTCCACATCCCCAGAAAATTGCTAAAATAACCGATGGAAAACATGACCACGCGATCACAAGGCTCCAAACTACAGAACTCATCAAAATTCAGAACAAGTTTCAGAGCTACAGACACCGAAATGACTCGATAACCGCACAGTCTCTTGACAAAGTACCTTGGAAAGAAACAAGGAAAGGGGACGAACTGCGGTCCTATCAGCTGTTTTCAGTTCTTCCCGGCCACGACTTCCGTTCCTCAATAGCTCTCTAGACAAATTGGTCGTTCTGCCCGTATCAGTGACTCAGCTCAGCTTCAGGATGATGGGTTCCCTAAAATCTTCTCTCAATCTCACTCTCACTCTTTCCCGAGAGAGACAGATAAAAGGGGTTTTTAGTTACAGGTGCTTCTTTTGGCAGTCCTCTCTGTCCTCCCCGAGGACTTGTGAGTAATTAAAAGATCCTTCAAGGGGTTATCGCGTAAAACCAGCTTCTGGAAACAGAACGGAGAGTTGAGGCTTTAGAGTTTAGCGGCTATTTAATGGACCCCGAGAGGCCGAGACCAGAAGAAGAGCAGGAAAAAAACACGGATAAGCCGGCCAAAGGCCAAAGAGTCTCCTGAACCAGATCGCGACTTGTAAACCGTAAAACGCTATAAATCAAGTCACAATTCTCCATTTTTGGGCGTCGTCACTTCCAGACTTCGTGTTTATCAAATTATAGCATTCCATATGTTGGGCTTTGAGGCCTTTAGCTTAGTTTGGCGAGTAGAGTTATTCATATATTTCTTTTTGTTCATGAAAACATGTTAGCAATCGAACACGTTTCACGAACTTAATAACTTTAAATTATGCAAATATTAAATACTTCTTTTTTCAGCAGGAAATTGGAAGCAGTACAATTTATAAAATAAGAAATTTGTTGGTTTTTTATTTTAACGTTTCTTTATAATATAAAGAATCCACCCAAATATTTTCCCATCGCAAAAAATACATGAATACCAAACATTTAAAGGCACAAGTACACCCTTGTAAACTGGGGTACACTAGATTGGGTTAAAAATGAATTCATTTTCGATATTCAATTAGAATCTATACGAAATATGAAAAATGGAAAAGTAATTAATTTTAAAATACAATTATAAGCAATCATTTTTGTCTCGCACCCATTACAATAAGACAACCAAACACTACCACAATCTCTAGTCCACCCACCGAACGAAAGGTAGGCTAGTTTTCGTGATTTCAAGGCTTCACAACGAACTCAAATTTTACAGTGGAAAAACTACCAAATATTTGGGAGAGAAAATCTTACATTCTTATTACTCTGCCAACATACCCAAATGAACCAAAACATTCTTGACTTTTGGGTAGTTATATTGTTACACTCCCGTCATTGGCAGAGTCTAGGAACGAGCTTGCTGCTAGTGCCAAAATCCAGCTTTGCAAGAAAAAATCAGCAGCATCTATACCATAAAATGCAACCAACGCAAGTTCCACACTATTCCAATCTGTCATTACACTATATTTCAACTTCCTCAGATGTTTATATACCAGCATTCATATAGATAAACCTAGCAAGAGTAACATAAATACAAATCAATTAAATCAAAACAAAAGTATTAAAAAAACGCTTCATTGTGGCCAGGCAATGAAAATACTTAATTGCTTGTTGCAAGACATGTAGGTCTATCTGATGGCAATGTAGTTCCCAAGAATCTGGAAGATATTAGATTACTAAGCCTTGGCTAAAAACCAGGATGTGATTACCACGTGATGAACTTTCTTGCTTCTTTACCTCTTAGGCATTCTTGAACAATAGGGTGGTAGTGGAGAAATTTGAACAAAATGACCAGCTAGTATCTGCCCATGACCCCCAGCAATCTCCAAAGACCCTACGCCCACTCACTCCAACTCCATTTGATCCTTGGGTAATCTTTTGCGCACTTGGCTTTAAAACTGTGTTGAAAGTTGTCTGCAACTTTCCAATGAACTACAGCCTCCACATCAGAAACCACCGGAGACAGATTTAATACAAAACAGAAGAAGGAATAAGTGAGACCAACATTTTCAATAACTAGTTGTATCCACAACTTCTTCAGATTATCCCATCCATGTGTGAGGCAAAGACTGGGTCCTCCAGCCTCAAAACAACACTGCAATTCATAGCAAACCGTGGGTCCCAATACAACAGACTTCAAATATGGAAAGGTAAATATCAGCCTCTCTATACTGCCTAGTTCCCATAAATCGGTCTCATCCCATTTGGGTGCATCTAAAACCAGGCTTTCAACAGCTTTACCCCATGGAATCATCATCATTGGGTCATTAAAACCATGGGTATGAATTTTAAGAGTCTTCAGATTGCAAAACTCTTCAATATCAATAAAATGAACTGATTTTTCAGTTGAGAGATCAAAAACAGATAACAGTGGAGATTTAATGACAAGAGAGATTGGTTGAACACATTGTAGCTTGAGTTCAATTAAGTTGGGAGCATGAACAGTCAAAGACATTGGAACATTTGATCCAGTCCAATGACAGATCCTCAGTTGCAAGAGATGAATTGTGTGCTCCGCAATACCTTCCACCCGAATGAGCTTTAAAACTCTCAGTGAAGGAAAACATTCATTTACCTTCTTTAGATACTCGTCATCTAATATTATAGATTCAAGGGTCAGGCTTGTGAGCTTAGGCATTGGTTGCAGGCCATACACAGACAACCAAGCATTTTTTAGCTCCAAACTAAGAAGATTATCACGTGTAAAAACAGAATACTAAAAATTAGTTCTAAAGTAGAACACAGGAATAACATAAATGCCTTGTTCTTCTTCTAACCAACACCTGATTGAACTGGTTCCTATTTTCTTTTTTTCTTTTACATTGGGGAACTTGACGACAACACATTCTCTATGAGCAAATAGTATTTATCTATGAGCAAATGGTATTCCTCTATGAGCAAATGGTGTTCTGGATAAGTATGAAGATTGAGATCGTTTCACATGTGAACACAAAACGATTTTCTTCCTTGAAAAATAAAATAAATAAATAAATCAATCTCGTAATCAGTTCTATTATACTTTTGGGATTCAATGTAACAAATACCGATCGTTCTGTAATGCCAAGCATGTCCATCAAGAGAGCAACACATATTTTAAGTTAAATTGTAATGACCCATAATGATAGAATAAATGACCATGCCTTCTTGTTCTACTGGATTTACTGCCAACTTCATCGGTATTCAGTAGCCGACCTTCTGCTACATATACCATCGAAATTGAAAAATATAATCGGGGAAATACTTCAATACTTCATATGCACCGAACATCTAATACTGCAACGTTGTAACTTTACAGCCACCTACTCGAGTAAGACTTCAAAAATATCCTAGGAGAGGGAGATGGGAGTGGTTAAGGCCCTGTTTGTCTTTAGCCAATCAAACAGGCTTGCCTCCACCGCCTATCAGTGGGCTAAAATGCAACACGTTGCACAATGAGGCAAGCATCGCCTAAAATACGATTTGTTTTATAATTACTCCTAGTGCTTGTACTAACACTGCAGGCTTGAGGAAGTTGGGAAATTAAAGATACGCGTAAAAACATCAACAATATGAAATTTTGATAAATTAAAATCAAGTCGTTCCGCGGTTACCAATATCGTCAAAACTCACACGAATTCGAGATCAGCCGCAAGACCCTGGATTCCCGCCGGCAGGACTGATTCCAAAAATCCGAAATCGACAGCGAAGACAATCCACTACCGATAATTGGCAACCATTCTGACACGAAGTCGACTGAGGTAAGCCAAAGATCGTCGGCTTCAACCTCTCTGTCGTCGTTAATGCGGACATGGGTGTTTTCGAATCCAATAGATATCGATCGAAGACGTTTTGGTCTGAAAATAAGGCTGCTGACTATGGACTTGAAAGGAGTCATCCAGTATGCTCTGAAAGGAGTGATCCGGTATGGCCCGGGAGATCTTGTCTTGAGAACACGATCGGAAGAACAGATGATGGTTAGAGCATGGACGTCCCCAGAAAGATGATTTAGAGTCTTTGATGCAACTCTACAGCGCGATAGGTCAGCGGCGTCGTGGAGGCGACTGAGGATTTCTATTAGGATAAGTTGAGGCAGCTCGTCCATGGCGGGTGGGCGATTGAACATATCTCGGTCGTCTGAATACGAAGGTGTTCAAGGTCGAGGCCGTACTCTCGGAGGGAGCGAGAAGGCGCACAGTAACCACGAGCGAACCCGTAAGAAGTTATTGGATTGCCCGGAGTTTGGCTGTATATAATAGAGCTAGAATTACGACTCATAGATAAATTAAACCCTAAATCCTAAACCCTAATCCTTAAACCTTAAACCCTAAATCCTAAACCCTAATCTTTAAACCTTAAACCCTAAACCCTAAATATACTTAACCAAAATATTAAGTAATGAATACGATGCTTAATATTAATTAATGATCTATAATATATTATTTTATTTACAAGTAATATATTTTCTCATTTGGCTTACCATATTAGACAAATATAATTTCATTAGATGTTTTACACTATAGTGCTGACATAACATATTAATTTATCATCTATAACATATTTTATGTTTGTGCATTACATATTTTTTCATTAGGGTAACATACTAGTGTAATATAATTTCATGTAGTCAAGGGATGTTTAGGGTGTTATGCTTGTCCTAACAAATTGGTTTGTGGTTTATAAGACAGTATTACATTTTTATGTGACATATTTTCCCATTGGATATAACGTACTAAAAAAGTTATAACTTCATGCGGATGAGAGACATTTTTGTCATTGTAACCACGTTTATTAATTGGTCATGAGTCGTAATTCTCCCTATAATATATATTAGCATACCTAATGCGATCTGCCCAGGTAAATAATAAAAAAATAAAAACGAATTAGATTAAATTAATTACCTACATCTCAATTCGGCTTGGCAGAGTCACATACATCTTCTTATTTGTGAGCACAATTTTGTTGTCAATTGAATTAAAATTATCTTCTTATTTATAGCACCTAATATTTGACAGTAAATGATATGTATGACCATCTTGTGAACAAGCACTACTATTAAAACATAGAAAACGAAAAAAGAAAATAAATCAAAACCTCATACGTACCATAGAGTAATTGATGCCGTACAAATTTCTCTTACGTCGTTGAATCATACCAACTACTATTACCCAAAGGAAGAATCGATTTTTTTCACATTATCCCAAAATAGATTACTTGTGAAGGTTTTATTAAAAGTAAATAAAGTTATAAATAACTTATATATATATATATATATATATATATGAGGGCCGATGCATTACAGGTATGACTAACCAAATCTATGATGGCTCGAGCTTGGCTCAGCCTATAATACTTGAGCTCGAGCTCGATCCCTTAACTGAGCCTGAGTTCAAGGCTCCCCCCATACCTAGGTCGAGCACAGGTTGAGCTGCAGGCCATAAAAGCACAGTGCGTGCTCCAGCTCATGCCCAACGGGTCTGTCAATTCGGGCTTTTAAAATTATTCTAGTAAAATTTATATACAATAATAAATATAGATTAGTGATTATAAGCTAATTATGTACCCAATTATATTAAAACAAAAATTCATAGAACTTCTTAATTTTTTAGTTAATTAATAATTTTGGTTAATGGAATCATTGATAAATACAATTGCTGAAAGAAATTGAGGCTCTCACTTATTCAAAAAGCTAAAATATTATACCTAATTTTTAAAATATATAACTAAAAATACAAATGAGTTTTATAAAAGTAATTTATAATTTTATTCATTTTTTTTTACAAAAATTTTAAAGATTTGATTTTTTTTTTTAAAAAAGTGTTTGTAAGAAAATATTTATTACTCTTACTTATTTATATATATATTATTTTTTTTTGGTAATTAGTAATTTTATATTAATTAAAATCTTGAGTGTGTAGACGATAGTCTAACTCCTTTTGACTCCCACGAAAGACAAAGACTACATAAATGTTAAATTTATGATATGAAATATATGCTGCAGTTTAGGAGATAAAATAATTACAAAGCGCATTTATTTCTTAATGGATCTATTTATTATTATTATTTTTTTTCTGTTGGACTATAGAGACCTTAGAAAGACCCAAGCAGCATCAATGCAGCTAACAGAGATTTTCATACTGTGTAGCCGAATGGGCCTCTAGATTCTTAGGAGAGCTGAACTCCAACCAGAATCTAATACAAGTCGAAAGTCGAATCTACCCTCCAAAAGCCTACAAAACTACCATTTTAATTCTTCAAGCACCGCCTCTATAAATGCTTTCCGGTGTCGAAGTGGCTCTACATTGGGAGGTACGATCGAAGTCGCTGATATCTGACCCTAGCCCTCAGAAACCCTAATTCTGGTCGAGCGGGGGATACTTTATTCGTCTCATTTTCTCTTCTTTCTTGCAGACTTCTTGCGTTTTAGGTTGAACTATCTTCGTATCCTCTGTCTGTAAGGTAAGTTTGCGACTTAAATTCTAATGCGTCTTCCTTTCGGACTTCTTGGGTATCCATTTATCCATTCTTCGTCTGGTGGAGTTCTGCAGAATGGGTGAGGTCAGGGAGGCGGAAGCGTACGAGGAAGAGCTTCTCGACTACGAAGAGGAGGAGGAGAAAGGGCCCGATTCCGCCGCTGCCAAGGGTACCGGGGAATCTGCCAAAAAGTGAGTTTTTTCATCTACTTGGATATTCAACTGTTCCGAGCCTTTATTCTTAAGATTTATCTTGGGGTTTCTTGGTAAACTCTCTTATATTTTCCTGGAATGTCCTATTATTCGTCCTATTGACTTCTGTACTGCAGATCGAAGTGTTTTTTAGCTGTTTCTGGTTGTTAGGATTTGTAATGGTTATTTTTTTTGTTACACTAAAAATATGCACGGAGAGCATCAAATTATGCGTCTTACGTTTTATTTTTTAATTTTTTAATTTATATTTCGTTTATTGTCGTTGCAGGGGCTATGTTGGAATTCATAGTTCGGGATTCAGAGATTTTCTTTTAAAGCCAGAGCTTCTCAGAGCCATTGTAGATTCCGGATTTGAGCATCCTTCAGAAGGCAATATTTTCTTTAATGCCTTGATCCTTGTTTCTCTAATAAGGGAAAAAAAGTTCAATAGTAGCTGACGGATCTATCAATATTAAGACATGCAAAATCAGTTTATGAACAGTTACTTACTCGGTCGCGTGCTAGTAGTTTCATATAACCTTAATTGGGATAGTTGCTTGTTTGATTACATGATTGATTGATTAGGTTACTATTCCTGTTACTTCGGCTGGCTTTGTGATGTCAGAGATAAATGCCTTATGATAATTTGGGTTAATAGTATCTAAAATGAGTATTCTATATGCTAAAACTGAGATTTTGGCGTTGTAATTTCATCACTATTTATGTTTCAGTATACTTGTTTCAGCTACTTTTCATTGTTCTTTTTCTCTGTAACTTTCTGAAACTTTCAGTTCTCCAGTAACTTTTTAATTTTTATTCAAATCTTGAGGATTATCCTGCATTTGTACTTCGTTACTGTCTCACCCATATTTTGGTAAGAGTTCTAAGTTGTTTTTATTATTTCCTGTGAGGTTTAGGTAGAGTTATTTGATCCACGTTTGCTTGTATTCTGAAATTACAAAGATCAGTTGTGGAGGCAATAATTTGTTTGTTTGATATCATAGAGAGTTGCATCAGCTAAAATCTTGTGAGCATTTTTCATGGGTTTGGGTGTCTGTTTAATGGGAAAGACGTCAAATTTAATTTGGAACATGTGAGCCAAGCAACGAGAGGAAAGATGCAGAACTTGGGTTTCGTTTCACGAGTGGATGATAGAATAGGCTTAATTTTTCCCTTTGTTTGCTTTATTAGTATGTTCTGTTGTTCATCTGTGTAATCTCATTTTTATGATTCTTGTTCTTTTCAGGTAATTTATTTCTTCTGTACTCCTGCTTTTGGAGAAGAACTTGGTTTGATAACCTTTCCATTAAAAGGATCTGGACGATCATTTTTACTTACCGAGAGTTCGTTCACTGCAATTTTATTTGCCCCTTCAGTGCAACATGAATGCATCCCACAGGCAATTCTGGGGATGGATGTCATCTGTCAAGCGAAGTCAGGAATGGGTAAAACTGCGGTATTTGTTCTTTCAACTCTTCAGCAAATTGAGCCTGTTGCTGGTCAAGTTGCAGCTCTTGTACTATGTCATACAAGGGAATTAGCTTACCAGGTTTGGTTTGACCCTTCTCTTCTATATTCTCTGGCAATGTTTTCGGTACTAATTTTTATTCTCCCATTGCAGATTTGTCACGAGTTTCAGAGGTTTAGTACCTATCTGCCTGATGTTAAAGTTGCTGTGTTTTATGGTGGTGTCAATATCAAAACACACAAGGAACTACTCAAGAATGAGTGTCCACATATTGTTGTTGGAACTCCTGGGAGGATTCTGGCACTAGCAAGGGATAAAGACCTCACACTGAAAAGTGTGAGGCATTTTATCCTTGATGAATGTGACAAAATGCTTGAGTCATTAGGTAAGATTCAATTGCTCGAGTGAATTGATTGATAAAATTTATTTTCAAATTTCCTGTATTAATACATGTATAGATGTTATTTTAAATTTCTGACCCATCATGTCTGCATGTGTTCTGCAGACATGCGAAGGGATGTTCAAGAAATTTTCAAGATGACTCCTCATGATAAGCAAGTTATGATGTTTTCAGCGACACTAAGCAAGGAGATCCGCCCTGTTTGTAAGAGATTTATGCAAGATGTAATGCCCTATAGCCAGCATAGCTCTCATTTTGAAGTTGTACTTTCATTAAGTTGGTTCTTGTTGAGGTGTGGGGGAGGTGCTGGTTACATTAAGGGTTTGTTGGGTTGCAACTTAAAAACTAGTATTCCTAGGCTCATTGGGTCAACTGTTGGCTTAGTTTGGTGGTTTTATATTATTGATTTGGGTGGTCTTTGTTGCCTTCATTTCTCCTGTCCTGTACTAGTTTAGTTGGCTGTAGTTGGTGCTATATGGCATTGATGAGCACGGACTAATGGCGGTGCCACGGTGAAGCAACCATGTTTTTTGAGGAGTGTTACTCTAGTACATCGGATGTGGAGAAGTTCGCCTGAGTATTCAGAATTAGTGCATCATCTTTGATTTGGTGTTTGGTGTTCGATTCAATTAGCTTGCAGAAAGGTCCTAATCTCCTTTAATATGACATTTGTTCCCTTTCAGCCTATGGAAATATATGTAGACGATGAGGCCAAGTTGACCTTGCATGGTCTTGTACAGGTAAGTCGAATTACGGATTCAGTCCTTGGCTCCAGATTAAACATTATTTCTTTTTTTAACTGATCAATTTTGTTTTTCATGGGGGATTGCAGCACTACATTAAATTGACAGAGTTGGAAAAGAATCGCAAGTTGAATGATCTGCTTGATGCATTGGACTTCAACCAAGTTGTCATCTTCGTGAAAAGTGTCACTAGAGCAGCTGAACTGAACAAACTACTTGTGGAATGCAATTTCCCTTCAATTTGCATTCACTCAGGCATGACACAGGAAGAAAGGTGTGATATCAATTACTGGCACTCTGGGCTGTTCCATTTCTTTGAAGCTGTTTTACTTGATTTAGTTGTATTATATTTAATTATGACATGGCTTTTCCAACGTTTTTTACATTCGGATGAATCCTGTTCGTTGCTTTGTCAGTTTATATTAGTTGATTGTGTGAATAACTTTCTCACTCCACCACACCAAGTCCTTGAATGAAGTGTGCTTCTGCCATATAAATTGAGAGGTTACGGGCCTGCATCTTCTATTTTTCATTAGCCAATTCCTATGGGGTATCTACATTTTTTGGTGGAAGCATCTTTACTCGAGTTATTCAGAGCCTCATCTTGTGAGATCTGGAAATCTATTGTCTGGAAACCCCAATCCTTTGCAGTAGTTGTGGGCATTTGTCAGTTACGGAAGTTATGTGGGCATCTAAATGCATTTTGTAATATCAATTTCTAAAATTTATGTGCAAAGGAGGTTTTGTGTAGTTTGTACATTCATATGAAATTGTAGCCTAGGAAACCATGTCTCATGTGATGTGACAAAATAGGAAGGGTCTGAAGGATAGGGAAGCAAGATCCAAATTTTCATGATGAATATTTATGGTTTAAGTGCATGTTTGATTTAGTTTTCTTTCTTACGTTGTAGATTAATCATTTTTGCAGGTTGACACGGTACAAGAATTTCAAAGAAGGGCACAAAAGGATTCTGGTAGCTACAGATTTGGTTGGAAGAGGGATTGATATTGAGCGTGTTAACATTGTGATCAACTATGACATGCCGGACTCTGCAGACACGTATCTACACAGGGTATATGCAACTCTTTCTGCTAAAAAGTGGATGAGGCTAAGGATAGCTCTTATGCTGCTTGGTTACTTATTATGATCCACTACCATGTCTGCTGTAGGTTGGTCGTGCTGGTCGTTTTGGTACTAAAGGGCTTGCCATAACATTTGTATCTTCTGCCTCAGATTCAGAAGTTCTTAATCAGGTATGTGATGCTTGCGCTAGTTTATGTTTGTTGCTGTTTAACAACCTTTTGTGAATCTTGCACTGAAAATATTGCCTTGAACCTCAGGTGCAGGAGCGGTTTGAGGTGGACATAAAGGAGTTACCGGAGCAGATTGATACATCTACTTACAGTACGATCAATGCCCCTCTGTTTTTATTTTTATTATTTTTTAAAAATTTTATTTTCTTATATTGATGAATTGGTATCTAACAGCAGCAATCGCTTTTTATTTTGCAGTGCCCTCGTAAGATGATCTTTTGCATGGTAGTGGTTTCTAATGTGTATTCAAGAGTGTTCCCCGATCAAATGGATCACCTGTTTTCTAATCAGCTTGTGAGGGGTGCTGAAGAACTTTTGAGGACGTATATGTAGGCATGTCCACCGTTGTAGTAGTTAAATTATGTTGCGTGGCTGCTGGGAAGCAGTGCTGTTATATTTCTAACTTTAATCTGTAGTGATGGAGAGCGGAGATAGTTGATTACTGGCGTAACTTAGCGGTATATTCGAGCTAGATTTTGTTGGCTTTTTTTACCTTGAAAGTGCTGCGCTGTATGGACTTTGTAGGAGTCCTTGCTTCGGTGTTTTCTGTCAAATGCCTGCACCTCATAACTATATCAGGATTTAGCATGTATATGTTTTGTACCTATCTGCAACCGCGATGCTAGATATCTTGTATTGTATCGAGTGAATTTGAAGAATAGTATATCATGGAATCAATTTTAGTAGCATGTTGTATTCTATTTAGTAGCGGATATAGATTTCTGTTTGTTTTTAAGATTTGAGACACTCGTAGGTGCATGTCGTCTATTCAATATCTAACAAATACACGTAAAATATGCAGTATCGTGAAGATCCTATAAAGGTTATTGTAAAACCATTATTACGAGGTCAAGTCTCTAGTGCCATGAATGGTAGCTTAAGCACAATGCACAGAGGGATGTAAAGAAGCAGCTTGTCTTAAGTTTAAGTTTAGCATTTTGTTTAGTTTACAAAATGCCTAATCTCAATGGGTTCAGGGGCAGATGTTGGACGTGAAGAGGCAATTTCGGTGGCTGCGATAAGAAAATGAGAGTAACAGAAGCACAAAAGGAGTGGGTAATCACTGAACTGAAAAAGGAGAAAATTATATGCGGACTGCGGAGGGAGCCCGTATAATTGATTAATCATGTTACTTTAATCTCGGCGATAAGTCGATGCTCTATTTTTCCTTCAATGTAAAATTACTTATCCCTCGTTCAAAGGAAAAAATAACGCCTCAGCTCATTCCAGAGCATCCTCGCTTGGGAGTAGAATCACATCAATAAAAAATTCTTCAATACTCGACAATGCCTCAGCAGGTACTTGACTAAAAATGGGGATAGCAAGCATGTGGTATAGATGCGCATTGCCAATCCTGAAGGCTGATTTCCTGTATATCATTTTCATTAACTATACGATTAGTTGGGGGTTTTATATCTCACTACGCGACTAGCGTCTAGACAAAATATCAACTACCTGTGAAACTACAAAGGACAGCTTCGCAATTCAATGACAATTTCGGGTGGATTACAGTTCCGAAGATGGCTAAAAGCATCTTTCTGAATCCAAAGCAATTTAAATGAAGGGTTCGTCGAGCATACGGTTACACAAACCAGAGAAACATCTTTTTCTACTTCTGTACACAAAAAAGAGTAGTGAGTAGGCAGCTGGTCAGCAAACCAACCCACGTCCAAAACCCATAGAAGTTTCCTTTGCAATTTGAACCAGACCCGTTGCCAGACCTCTTGTGAGACCCTAGCAGATCAAGAAGAGCAGCAGGTAGTCTTCTGAGAAACTGGAGTACCCCGCATTTGTACTGTTGCAGGTCTATTGGCATTCATTGCTGGCTGACTAGCCATCCTACAAATCGAAAATAAAGAGAGGTTCATGAACATACCTGTTTAGGGGCGAGGTTGAAAGTGGTCATTTAAAAAACTTAAACCTGAGCGATTAAAATATTGGCCAGGAGTACCAAACCATTTCTCGTTTGAACTATGAGCAAAGCAAGCACTGACTAATTAATAACTACTGAAGCTGAATGATTTAGGAAAGATACCTGTTCTTGATTTCAGCGGCCATGGTCATGAAAGCCTGCTCAACGTTTGTAGCATTCTTTGCACTTGTTTCCAAGAATGGTATTCCAATCTCATCAGCAAATGCCTTTCAGTAAAAAGAGTGCCTAGTCAATTTGTTGAATCTGCCAAAATTGAAAATTTGAAGGATAAAAGTCTGAACATCAACCTTTCCAGTTTCATAGGAAACAGCTTTACTAGAAGTCATGTCACACTTGTTCCCAACCAGGAGTTTGTTGACATTCTCACTAGCATATCGATCAATCTCATTCAACCATTGTTTCACGTTGTTGAAACTTTCTTGGTCAGTCACATCATATACAACCTAACAAGAGCAAGTCAGACCCATGGGTTGTCACCAAGTTAGAATCTACCAGCTAAACTTGCAACTTGACTACTGGAGAAGAATCTTACAATGATGCCATGTGCACCCCGATAGTAGCTACTTGTGATTGTTCGAAAACGTTCTTGACCAGCTGTATCCCACTAACCACAAAAAATTTCAACATGGTAAAAATCCGAAGTACGCGTTTTTTCCTCAAACAAAAAAGGAGGTGATACTCACAATCTGAAGCTTAATAGTTTTACCATCTTGCTCCACAGTGCGGATTTTCTACAGGGTAAAAATCAGAGAAGCTTGATGAAAGCTGTGATATAATACCTGAAACCCTGGGAAAATGCATTCTAAGAAAAATCATCAAATTACTATACTTACAAAATCAACACCAATAGTACTAATGTAGCTCTCCAGATATGAATCATCCTATACAACATAAATACAAGTTGTCAGTTCATGTTCAAACCCAGAAGTTAACTAAAAAATTAAGAAATAAAACTAAACATTAAAAAATAAGAGAAAATGTGATGTGCCACAAAAGTGTATTGGAACACAGTTGTTACAGTGGGCCAAAAGGATTAGTACTTATACATGATTAATTGATGCGATGCTACAAGTGAACCAGTGACACTCAGATTGAGTTAATAAAAAAACAGCCAATCAATCATGAACAAAACTTGTGAAAGCAACTAAAGGTTTTTATCCTGAGGTGGGGACGTACAATCATAAGAGGACTAATTACAATAGACACAACCAAAAGAAAAATAGTCTAATCATAAGCATCATCATGGAGATCATCCCTTTAAAAAATGTACTTATCAATTACTTTTTAAAGTGTTAGAATAAAACCATAAGAAAAACTTCAAGCTCCTTGTAACAAAATCAAATCAGCACAAACAAGAGACGTAGAATTCTTAGATACAGTAACAAATGTATGTTGATGAGGCATGGCTTCTTTTCTTTCCTAAACATCCTAGTAAAGAAAAGATGGGAGAAACAGGTTAATACAGGAGGTGGTTTCTTTCCTATTTTGATGTCTTATATTTACTTTTGTACTTTACTTTCCTCACCTATAACTAAAATGAATGCCACAATAGGATATTGTCAATACTCTCAAGAATTTAAAATTAATAAAAAATCCATTAGCATCTTAAAAAACAAAATGAGAGTTATAGATGCCAAGGGCCGAGGTGTTTGGAATCATGAGTCTCTGATAAGACTTCATATACGAGTCATGGAGAATAAAAGACACTTTCTAAAAAAAAAGTTCTTGATGTCAGCTTGCTAAAGTCATCAAGTAGAACAGAATTAATTAAAGAGTAGCTGCTAAGCTGTTTCCTGTTATAATGTCAAACAGAGAAACATGCTACCCAAGCGAGGTCATTGCCACTACTTCATTTGTGTAAATTTTCTTGGGTACTTTGACAGTTATGTCTTCTTAACTGGGAAGTATTCATGCTCAAGTTAAAAAGGAAATCAGAGTAGATACAGTGCTAAGTAACCAAGCTGAAAAGAAATTCTACCTAAGAATAACTTTCTAATTCAGCAAATTATATTTGACAAGATATTCCAGAAAGGATGAACTTATAAACTCATTATGAAATGAAACCCACTAAACCTATTCATATTAAAAAAATATGAAAGTCTTAATACATATTGTCAACATGTGTACAGTCAATAAAGAAGAAAAAAGTAATAGCAAAGGACCATTACCGCAAATCTCAACAGAAGGCATGACTTGCCTACTCCAGAGTCTCCAATAAGCAGCAGCTTGAAAAGGTAGTCGCTGAAAGTAAAAGTCAAAATTATAATTCCTGATACACTAATTCTTTAAATAGATAAGAACGAGAGAAATTATTCCGGTGAATTTTATCTAGCAGGCCTTTAGCCAGTGAGGTCATCTCATGGTTAGAATGAAAATCAAGAGATATGACACTTAGTTTCACATGGTTCAAGCTACAAGTTGATGCATGGTAACTACTAATGCTAAAGGTGCTTGAAAATGTTGCAGGACGAAATTCAAAAGGTCATTCTTTAAGTTAAATGTATGTGAAAGTTTAGTCCCAAAAGCTTACTGAATTAGACCCAAAGTTAGTGTTTTTATCACAGCTACATGCAGTTTGTGCGAGGATTTGTCCAGTGAACAAACTCACTGAATAAAGGAACGAATTTCATAGATCATAATCGGGCTAACCAGCTACATAGATCAAGTATAAAATTTTTCAACATTGCAGAAACGAATTCTATAGTATAACATCGCTCACGAATGAAATATTCTAAACAATCGTAACTTAACCTACAAACTGCATAGGGGAGTTTGAAACAATGCACATAAGAAATTGATATCATCATCAATATAAGATTAGGTAAACCTTCAAACCCTAAATATGTCAACCTAGCGAGATAAACACCAGGAAAACCCTCGAACATTTACATATACACTTGCACGATCCAGAACTTCCTTCTCAGGCTCCCAAACATACGGAATTTAATTGATCATTCTCAGATCCAGACTCCAAAAGCATTTAGATCCGCAGGCAAGAACACTAAAACATGCACACGAAAAATTAACGGACGAAACTAGAAATTAATCACCAGTTACCCATAATTCTTGAACCAATCCACATCAACCCACATAACACTTACTATTCGGGATTCATGTCGAAAATACACCGTGAGTATGAAAAGAAAGCTTAGAAGCACGGAAACCAGTCGCAGCTCGTCTGGAGGGAAAAATACAGAAGAGAAAAACGATCTGTTTCGTAAGAGAGGGAAAGAGAGAAATGAGGAGCAAAAGGAGTAATTATTTATATAGGGAGAGGAACTTGGTCATTGAATGCTTCGCCACCAAACATCTTGAGAATTTTCTGAATCGAGAATTTTTAGCTTTATCAAAAAAAAAAAAATCGTGAATTTTATTCGAATAAAAAAAAACAGTCGAGAATTTTCATCCGTTTTTTATTCAAAAAGTTTTCTTTTATTTTTAGGGAGCTAATAAAAAGTCAAATATGACTTGTCAATTGCCTATTTACCTCTTCAGTCCCTCACATATTCTTTCTTTTAACCTGAGAGAGTGACACGCTTCAAAGTTTGATAATTGCGGAAACATCCTTTTCGTATTCTGGAGTCTGGTAAACATTTTCCTTCCTATATTCTGATTTCTGAGTTTTGAGTCTTCTGACCCATTCCAGTATAAAGTGCACAATTTCCATCTTCTCTGTCTTCCGTTGTTAAATACTCACATTATTCCGATCATGATTTCTTGAAACATAGAGTTCTAATCCTTCCGTCGGTAAACTTTCTCCGAATAGAAACCAATGGATTATTACACGGTTCTTCGTCAGTTTTTTCTTCTGGGATATTGCCAAATGAGAGCTTTTGTATTCGTTTACGCGATTTCCTTGGTCATGATCTTCTTCAAGCTTCCATGCTTCGCCTACCTCCTGGAACAGAATCTACCATTCGTTGCAAGGACAATTCCGCGGGGATTTCCAAATTCCAATATTGATAGCGTAGACCTGATCAAAGTGTCAAAAGGTCCAATTACTGGATGATCCCGACTGTAACCAGTGTCTAGGACGATACCCCCACCCGTTCGACCAAACTCCCCTTCCAAGAAACCTCTTCTAAACCCCGCTTCGTCTCACGCAACCCAGTTCACAATTCACAAGTCAAAAGCATGGGAGTCGTGCATTACACGCTTTGGAAACATCGATACCTTATAAATTGGTCCGCTCCAGCCATTCTACCAAATTACTCTCTGAATTGACGATTGAACCAGCAAGCAAGGAACGAGGCTCGTTTAATTAGCAGTAGCATTTTTCATCCAAGGCATATACATGTCGGTGAAGGAAGGAAGAGAGGTGGCGCGAGCGAAGCCCTCGACGCGTTTCGATCGATGTTTCTCGGGCCTCAACCTCTCGGTGCCCATTGAAGCAGGAGGACTCAAGGATTTGGATTCCGATAAATTGAAAACGGAGATTAAACGGTGGGCGAGAGCTGTTGTTACGTACGCTCGTCAGCTGAGCCGTGAGCGGCTACTTCAGTGAAGGGCCTTCTTCGCAGTTCCAGAACCAACACTGACATGGTCATGAATGCACGTTTTAAACGCGGCGGCTAAATAACGTCGAATCCAAGTTGCTGGTAGCCTGGTATTGGATCGTTGATCGATCGGCGACGATGGAAGCTAGAAACGATATATTGGAATACTCTCATCGCTTTCAACAGAAAAAAACTCCACAAGATTGTAATTGGAAGGTTTCTGCTTGTGGAAGGAAGCACTGACGAGCTAGGCCAAATCCCGCCGGAGGCTGATTCAAGAGGAAAAGCTAACATCGCCGGTGATGGATGATTGACAGACTACATTCCTCGGATCTTCTTTCTTTTTTCTTTTTTTCTGAACGGAAGAAAAATACTTCCATTGGTTTCAGTGTACAGGATTAGTCTTGAACTGGAAAGGTTCTTTAATTTCTTGATTATTGAATAAGTTCCAGAAAATAAATGAGACACTTCTTCGTGATATGTATATTGCAGACATGAGAGAATTATACAGCGGTTCACATTAAAAATGAAAAAAAGTTGTACTATATAAAAAATTCGCCGTCTGTGGGGATCGAACCCACGACCACATGGTTAAAAGCCATGCGCTCTACCTCTGAGCTAAGACGGCGCCCTTGTATTGTTAAGATTCGGTCAATATATTGTTCATTATTTACTCGCACAACTACATCTTAAACGAAACCCTTATTACCTTGATAAAGTATATCATTTATAACAAATAGTGCCAATTTGATTTTTCATAAGAATATTTTATAAAGACGGCGTAAGGTAATGTTATCTTCCATCTTCACTCCCCCGCATATAAAAACAAATTTTAGTGTTATTTGATTTTTCACCCTTATAGTGCATACTGACTCTCTCCTAGCAGAAAAGGCTTGTGCTACTTTTTTTTTATGGGAAGCACTCCACAATCCGATTCACAACCGAGAAAATGTCAAAAAACAATGCAAAAATGGACAGTCCGATACGAAGCTACCCGACTTGAAAACACAGTCAGAAAACAACGCAAATGAGAGGCAAAACAGTTCCTTAATTCCATTCAAAAAATTGATCACAAACTAATGTACAAAACTCATTTCACATTAGGAGATATAAGAGAGGCACAACTCAATGCAGTTAGAGTCACCCTTCAACGTTCCTTGAGGCCCTCCTGACCAGTTTTCGAGGTCCTTTCTTTGTCCGGATTAAGTGTCACAGCAAAGTGACTCAAAGTGATTTTCCCTCTTAACAGCCTATTCATCTCTTCTTTTTTCCATACTGTAGAGACTTCTCAATTGTTTAGAACACATGTCCCGTGCCTGTGCTGCGTTTTTCACCCGGTTTGCTCTCACCCAAGCAGGCTCCTGCAAATTAATTATACAATAGATAACTGGTAAATTCTCCTTCTATGTTCATCAGCATATCTCATGCACAAACCCCCTTGAGTTCAGAGATGAATGGAGCAAGGAATCATAATAAATCATAACAGTGAATCACCTCGGGCACAAGGTGGGAGAAGACAAATTTGAGAAGCAGGAGAAGGTGTTCCACAATAAGAATTGCAGCAAGTCCGGGCTCTATTGTCCATTTACCCTCTTCATCATACAAGCAAACTAGGAGTATGCAATTGGTGCAGATTGACATGACAATCAGAAACTGCAAGTTGCACAAAACCACTATACACAAATAAGTAGATAATAAATATGAACCTTCATACTTCATCTAGTGTCAAATTTGAAATTTCACCAAGTTTACTGCTATAATTGTTGCCTGTAAATTGGTCAACGTTTCAAATGGTGTGCAATCTAGTTTTAGATAATCCCCATCAGAATCCCTTGCTCACAAAAATTTAAAAAGAGAGAAAAAAATGGTTAACAATTTTTATGTTTATCCTTCTAAATCCAGACTGTTTTGTTCTTTTTAAATCTTTTCACATATGTAGAAAACTTCTTCATCTAAGGGTTCTCATGTCCTCCACGTTGTGCAATGAAGGACAGTATACAAAATTACCAAAAATGGAAAAGTTAGAAAGGAGAACCTTCAATACTTCGATCATGTCAACCGATTCACTTTATGCCCTCAATCAATGCTGTCACCCTAAAGTATAAGCAATTAAAAAAGCCAAGATATTTCTCCAAACCTGAAATATGTTTAGCCAAGCTCCAATACTTGCAGCAGCACGAGGAATAGGCCTCTTCAAAATTGCCAGTAGTTTTAAAGCATCAATTCTGATCTCCGTGAGATTGTTCTGAAACAAGCACAAGGAGGGTTTCAGTATTGTTAAAAAGGAACATCAGTATTTGCTTAAAATAATGAATCATATTGCCAACCCAGATCCACCAGTCAAAGGCTTCTGTGATGTATTTGACAGGGTCAAAACCAACTCTATGTAACAGCTTATCCTTGCATTTCAACTAATGGATCTCAGTCATATCTAGATTGTTGCAACACCCAAAACAAAAGGTAAAGTGACAATTCCTATATGACCTCCCAAATGATAACCAAATGGTGCCCGCAGAAACATTACCACTCCAGCGAAAGCAAATGCAAGAGGAAACGCACAAGAAAACATCATGATTAACCCAAATTGTAAAGCCAGCTCCAGAAAGTCTGCACCAATATCAACTTTTTAGTAAGCTAACTAAAGTACTGTTTACTCATGGTTAAGCAACTAGGCAATACGTATCAGGACACTTACCATCAAACAGACCATCTTCTAGCTCCTCGCCTACACTTGCGCAATATGAGGGTTTAAGATACTCTTTCTCTACTCTAAATACTAGCTGAAGCGACTTTCTTGTTGACACTGCACTCTCACCTTTTTTCTTACTGTTGAACACAATAAGCTTTAGTTAGAGGCTGATACCACCAATTTCAATTTTAGAGAGCAAAACCAGGAAAAATCACATGGATGAATAAGGTAAGGAGAAGAAGCTCACTGAACCGCTTTGTATTTTTTGTAGCTGTATTTTAGATAAGGAATGGAATTCTCAAGCAGATTTTCAAACACCTGCAGATAAAATGATACAAAAGCATCATAACTGAGACCATTATGATCCATAAAAGAGAAACAAAGCCGTCTTCAAAATGGAGATTAGTTTAAAAGGATGTTTTAGATTCTTCATATAAAGCTGTCATCACCTGAGATACAATAAGACGTTGAATCAAGACTTGGCGAAGACTAGCGATGTTACGGTATTGAATAGCGTGATAAAACAGCCCAATGTATGACTGCATAAAATAAAGGCCAAAAACCTGCAAAAGTGGCACTTAGTGACCAAGGTCTCCAATTGTAAACAAGAGATGCTATTTCTCTAGGGCCACATCGTAACACTACCTTATAAACAAGACTGTCTGCCCTAGATTCCACGGACTTATAATGCTCATGTTTGATGAGTTTCACTGAGATCTTGCCACATACTCTAGTATAATATTGAATAATCAGAAGATATATAGCTGTCAATCCAAACCTGCCACACCAGAAAAGAGTCATCAGTTAAAACATTCTTCCATCATAAAATTTTGGGCCCCCCCAAACAAGGGATGTTCAAAATAGATCCTTACTTTGTGATATCAGAACCTGCAAACTCGTAATAATGAGCATAAGCCAATTCAAATGGCAACTGGAGGCATATAATACCCATAACAACCATGACATCATTTCTGAATCTCATAAGCCGCCAAAACCACTCTTCACTTTGGAAGTTTTTGTCTCCTTCTTTTGGCTTCTCGCCTGGTCTTAGCTGCTTGGCATCCTCATGGGGCTGGAAAAAGGAACCTCTATCAGTATCTACAGCTTTATATACCGTTTCTGATTCTCCAGAATAACTTATTTGCCATCTGTGCCACATGAAACGATGAAATTGGCTTTATTTCTCAAAAGAAGCTTCACAAAAACAAACAAAGATAGAGCACATAACTATTAACAGTTATTTGGAGGAACAGTATGAAGCTAGCAATTTCCATCATTTTAAGCAAACAAGTTCACCAAATACCTCATAAGACTGCTAATAAGCTCAGACATCAGATACATTGAACTACAAAAGGATGACCTGATTCATGACTATGTAGTGAAGATAAATAAAGGCATTCGAAATGATTCCCACAAGATCTATATGACCACAATTTGGGATTTTCAAATATGTTTTATTTGGTTATATATAACAGCGGAAAATGCATTCAAAATTAAGCCATCTATTTGGTATTTCATGAGACTAGCTCAGTATGTGATGAAACAATTGGCTTATCTAGTTGCACTATGATCTGGCCACATTTTTGTTTCATTAATCAAAGCAAAGATGGACCAGAACTGTGAATGCCTGAAAGGACATAAGAATATCAGATCAAGAAGTAGTGAATCAGCAATCAGACCTTGTTAAAAGACCAGCATTCTTGCGCTTCCAGAACTGTAGAAATAATGCAGCCCACAATATGGTAAAGATAAAGAAGATGGGGAGTGCCAGTAACTGCCATGATCTAAAAAGGGGTAATCACAACAGAAGAGTTAGAAGATATTTTCATAGCGGAACAGGTTAAGCATCCTTGTTCAAGTGGAAAACCAAACCCCTGTAAGAATAAATTACAGCAATAGGACACGTCTAAACTCATCCCTTGTTGCTTTCAGATGCTAGATTTCACTTCATTAGCACACTGGACGAAATTGAGAATACATGCTCTAGAGTTATTAGGAGATCAAGGCAAAGTAGCAAATACCCGAAATCAACCAAATGCATTGTAAGGCCAAATGCAGCTGGGCAAGACAGCCACTTAGTGTACATTCCAAGAAAAGCGAAATATGTACCAATCTGCGCAAAGTGACAGAAATGATCAACAAATTCTGCGATCTTTTACTAACTTTAGCACAAGAATATGAGCACTTAGAGATTATATGAATGAGAAAAAGTCCCCACTCAAATGTACATAAAGCATACTTATGCATCCAATAGATCCCATATATGAGGAAACAAGAAATTTAGATGAGAATAACCGTCATAAGATAACCCACTAGCACAAGAGGGGAATATTAAAACACTGAAAATAGTTGACAAAGCCTAGATAACACTGTGAATAGCAGTGAGAATTTAACCAATGAATCAATATCTGAAACATAGAATAATGAGCATAATCATGATATTCAAGTTCAAAGAATCAAACAGCAAATGACGAAATTTCTATCTCGCCCTTATGATTAAAATATATTTGCTCACACTACTTCAAGGAAAACGATGACAGCAAGTTAGTCCACCTTTGTTCCATAGTACGAATAGACCTCATCAATTGGTTGCCAACTAAAGTCCAACCAGTTGAGTGCCCAATTTCTCAAGAGCCACTTCCTCTTTGCTTCATCTGTGGATCAGGAAAGATAACCTATGAGACTCCAGAAGAAAACGGGGATATTCTGAATAGCTCTAAAATATTGCATACCATGTAGAGGAAAGACCCTTTTTACAATGCCTTTAGTTTCCAACTTTTTTAGCAAAGATTCGCCACTCTTCCACTCAAAAGCCTTCCCATCATACCTTAGGGTTATTGGTGACTGTGTCCTATTGACCTGAGAGTAAGAGGAAAATATTTTAAACTTAACATCTACATATTGGGAAGTTGACGAGATTTATGAAGACTTTTTTAAACTAGTTTTATGAAGACTTCAAACAAAAGCATGGTTGACAAAAGCTTGAATAGAACATAATCTAGAATCTATGACTTAAGTATGCTCACAGGAATAGAATATAACCAAACATTTACTCACAATTCCATAAACTAAATGATGAAAGCATTGAAAACGCTCACACCAACTGAACAGAGACCCATCAGGCTGCCTGACAAATGCTGCAACTTGGTCCCACTCAAACTGTAAATCCATCCCTGATGATAAGCAGATGATGTAGTTCCAAATGAAATCAGCTTGCATGGAAAAAGTTTGTCATTCTTTCTTCATATAGTCTGTTAAATTGGTCATTACAATCACTGCTGACATTGGCTAAAAACGACATTACTGGATAGAATAAGAGAAGAAGACAAAAAAGCACGGGAATAGTTGAAATAAGTACCAACATATGTAGGCTTCTTTAGTTTCAATTCAGTGGCTGCTCTTCCCAAACTCTCCACAGGAGCAGCCAACTGCAAGAAAATTATAAGGGAAAATATAATAGCTGGATAAATAAGCTTAATTTAGTTGAATAAATATAAGGTCTTGCATTGACTTTTCTTGCAATAGAATAAAAATTACGATCAACGTGATGTAACTACTTCCCTTATTACCACTATGAGGTAACATGATATGAACTGGACTGTCAGAAATCACAACACACTGGTTTATGAGACACCAATAAAAAAAATGTTAACAGAAATTTATTTTCAGCCTCTAAAAGCATGGCCTCCACCTAAAGTTGCAGAAACAAGTAAGTTCAAGCTACTGAAAAATAAGACAGTTAAATGTAAACCTTGACAAAATATAGAAAATGACATCATGAACATAAAAAACCACGATTTATAATGCAAATTAAATAATAGATTTCAGAGGGTGCTCCACTTGGAATATTTTTAAGAAAACAATCATGTATTCACGATGACCCATTAGACGGAGAAAATGTTTACTGAAAATAAAAAAAATGAAAATAAGGTCGATAATTAGTAGAACTAATTTTACTAAATACTAGCACGTTGAAATAAAGCAATTTCGAACAAGGTTCTTAAAAAAAAAAAACCTATAAATCAGAATCCTGAAATAACTGCAACTCATGAGGTGTAAAGACTAATTCCACATATAACAACTAGATTACTTGAACAGCAGCAGCACACCTCTAGGATAAACAGTTGAAAAAAATTGACATAAAGTGACTTGTAAATACTTTTATCTTCTAACACTCACTGAATTTTTTTGCATGAATTAGCTCTTGATTAATAGCATTCATAAAAATAGCTAACCTTTATGAAATCATCTGACATGCCATAAACACTTTCAACAATTAGCCCTGCCTTCTCTAACTCTGAAACTAAAACCTGCATACAACTGATTGCATTCGTTTCGTCCTCCGTGTTCTCCTTGGAGACCACCACACCCACCTCAAAACCAGTTTGTTCCATATGCCCATTCATCTCAACCATCTCCAGAATTGCGACAGGAGGATTGGTGGAAGCTTGTAAAGCCTCAACAATGAAATGGGCTTATCCTTAAGAAAATTTGTAATCAGCACGATTCCTGAAACAGATAAGCAAGTCTTATTGATGTGGATATTATGAAAAGAAAAGCCAGTGAATCGCAAGGAATAAGTAAGAGTGATTTATAAATATCCGCAGAAAAGAAATCAAGAACCGCATCGAAGTCCTAAAGAAGTATAAACTAGAACGGTTATGCATTTAAAAGAACAACAGAAATACTTTCTTTAGCTTCCTATCTCATGCATTGTTTTCCGAAAGGGCGCGCAAATTTCCGAACCTCTTTTCCACCGAGAGATGGTTGTTTGATTAATCTCTTTTAAGAGACGATTAAAAGATCTTTCGAGAAGTGGGAAATACGCCAAATACATAAACAAACAAGAACGAAAGGGAAAAGAAAAGCTGTAAAGCTTCAAACGGACACCTACATTCTCTTCGCGCTATACAACACGACTTCCCTCCTGATATCCCATGATTGCCAGAAATAAAACACAAAACAGAGCAGAAAAATTCCAAAACACCGCCGGTCGAAAAAGCGAAGCCCAATTGCGTCTCAACGTGAACAGTATACGCCGAAGAGGGATCCAGAACGTGGCGGTCGCCTCGGGGAGAGCTAAATTCCTCTCTCTAGCCAGCGTTGGAAATCACTTTCTTGAGCGGGACCTTGGTGTACGGTTCCCAATGAGTTTCGAAATCCGTTATTCTAATTCTAACCTCGTGACCCATATCCTCCCCATGATGGTTCCTTCTGCTAGTGGCTTCTGCTGCATAAATCTGCTCTGCTTCTCTTTCAGTGCCGGATCAGATATGTCTCCCCTGATCTCTTGTCGTGTGGCACGCTACATTCCCTGTGTTCGGTCTTCGTTTCAATGAGAAATCTGGCGGGTTGCATTTATAAACGCCTTTCTCTCAATTTGGTCACAGTCTCACAGAGCAGCAGCAGAAGCAGAGCTGGGTGTGACTGTCATGATTCTCATGAACCCGTGTTTGCCGCTCTTTCATATGGTTTTGTCTGGGAACTTTTCAACTTTATGAATGGCCGAGATGATAATCATGGATATTCAAGTCCCTCTTAAAGCCTCCTCCGTGATTCATCTTTTACGGAAAATCTTCACATTTCGAGCTCAAATTTGCTACGCCCACGGGCGGAGCGCTTGGCTCCGCCCGCCTCTCACAGACGGAGGGCCCCACATGGGCACGGGTGGGTCCCACATGAGCCCTGGGCGTAGCAAATTTGAGCCCGATTTTTTTTTTTTTTAATCTCGTACATAGTTGGATTTGTGTGGGTGCATCATGCACGGGCGAGTCGACGTTGGTTAACATCTTTAATTCCCCCGCGCTGTGGACTCGGAAGCTCAGGGGTCGTCGACTCGTCGTAAGTCACGCTCGCAAGACCGATTCCACAACGAAACGGACCTACGGGTATGTAGACTCTGTATGTCCCGCGTTCCCGACTCCGGAGGCTTAATTAAATTTCAAGGACCGCGTTTTAAACTTTTTAGTTTTTAGGGCCCAATTGTTTTTAATTACCCGTTTATACTTTTCCGAACGCGGTTTGGCGGAAAGCATTTTCCTCTGACAAAGCGAACGACGAGCGGAGGTTTCTCTATTTGAGAGGGAACGATACGCTGCGGGCAATAGCCAGTTGGGGGAAGATCAATCGGAACCCTAGCTTCGGTCTCACAAAAGGGAAAGAATCCGTCCAATTCAAGATCTCCGGCCATGGGAAACACAGAGAAGCTGATGAATCAGATCATGGAGCTGAAGTTCACAGCCAAGTCTCTCCAGCGTCAGTCCCGGAAGTGCGAGAAAGAGGAGAAAGAGCAGAAGCTCAAAGTCAAGAAGGCGATCGAGAAGGGTAACATGGACGGTGCTCGCATCTACGCCGAAAACGCTATCCGTAAACGTAGTGAGCAGATGAATTACCTTCGATTGGCCTCTAGACTCGATGCGGTGGTCGCCAGGCTTGACACTCAGGCTAAGATGACCACGATCAGCAAGTCGATGTCATCGATCGTTAAATCGCTTGATTCGTCTCTTGCTACCGGTAACTTGCAGAAGATGTCTGAGACGATGGATCAGTTTGAGAAGCAGTTTGTGAATATGGAGGTCCAGGCGGAATTTATGGAGAGCGCCATGGCGGGATCCACTTCTCTCTCCACTCCGGAAGGGGAGGTCAACAGCTTGATGCAACAGGTTGCGGATGATTATGGGTTGGAGGTTTCAGTGGGACTTCCTCAGCCGGCCGGACATGCGATTCCGGCCAAGGCGGAGAAGGTGGACGAGGACGACCTTTCGAGGAGGCTTGCCGAACTCAAGGCCAGAGGCTAATTGGTAATTTTCATGATTGTCTTCTACCCTACTGTCAATTATATGTAACTACACACTTTTAAAAGCTTTTATATGTCAACTTCATGTGTTCATACTATGGCTGCAAAATTTAGACGTGGATAAGAAATATTGTCATAAAAGATACTTATCATCCATTTGGAAGTTGACCCGCTTCTTATTTCTGGTTGTCTCTCATGTGGCATATGGTATGGTTATCTGTTTGGTTTTTCTTTCTTCCACGAACCCATCCGTCCAGTGTCAGATATATGAATCTCAAAAAGCATTGATTTGTGTGTGACTTCACATCTCTAACTCGTGTAAAAACTGGAGCCATTGAGGTAGCTACTTCTCGAAAAAACTATCCTTCTGTTCTTGAATGAGACTTCTTTTGGAAATCCGATGGTTCTAACTCATCCCATCTGCTCCAAAGGATAAACTTTACACCAGTGACCAATTGGTTTATGGGGCAACGAGAATCAATTTCAACATTTTCACACTCTTCAATTCATTGGTGAGAACTCTGGATCATTTTTTATTCAAAGGGAGGGTTTAATTATGACAAAGGCATTCTCATCACAATATTGTCTCTAAAAAAAAGTTTCTCTTTACCAGGTCTCTCAAAAAAAAGTTTTCTTTACCAGGTCCCCTTTAATTAACTTTGCTGTGTCACAGCAAAGTTTTTCACAGCCATTTTACTGGCCTCCTTCATGTTGATGGAGATTTCTGGTGTGTATTGCTTGGTGTGCTAATCAGAGGACTCCTTCCAGGTGGCACTGCTCCTGTTTCCATGAAACTCAGGACCTATCTTCTTATGCCGTTCTTTCTCGGTCTCATGTATCTAGCTCACACGAGTAGGCTTGTCAACTCCATGTATATAACACATCTAACAAATAGGAAATAGTAAGATGGTGTTGTAAGTCAAATCTTACTTCTCAAGGTTCAAACTCTGTAGTGTATTATGGCTGTATTATCCTGGATGCTCCATGTGGTGTCTGGGCATAGGTTATACCCCCCATCAAAATGTCATTATTTTCATTTATGTGACCTTTCTCTTAGAAATGCCACCAGTATGGTTGGAGAGTATCATCAACTGAATGAGGTTTAGTAGATGATCTAGGACTATGATGTTACATCCGTCTTCAACCTTCACAGTGGGAAACTCAAGGAGAAAGTTTCCAAGTTCATCAGTGCTTGATGAATGTATATCCAGAAATTTGCATTTGCCTTCCCTATGTTCAACAGCCTGACTTTTAACTGTTTATTTAGTGAGTATCAAGACAGAATCTCTCTTAGTAAACCTAGACTTCCTGACCAATTGAACCAGGTTGACTTGAACCTTAGTAATTTCTGGATATGTGTCAGGTAAACCCACGAAAATATCAAAATCCATTTGACCATATAGATTTGGGCAACTTGGACCCATCCATTAGGTCAGAACAGAGGCATGTGGTGAGGTTTTGGGAGAAGTGGGAGCTGGACGAGATAGAAAGGAGGGGAATAGGGGGGTGGGAAGGAGAAGGCGGAGGGATCTGTCTCCTCCCTTCGCTCCTCCGAAACTTAAGAGTAGACAGTGGGTAAGGGGCTGATGGGAAGAGTGACCTTGATTTAATCATTTTAATCCATATTTCTTCTGAATAAGTGCAAATTTGTTATAGAGAAGAACATAGCTTAGTTCAGGATTGGCCCTTTTGACTCAATGATGCCACTTGAAGTGGTTTCTGGTGTGAGATCTAAGTTTCAAATCTCTAGGTGTTGAGAGGATGGAGGTATGATCAACCTTTGTAAGAAAATGATTTATTAGCCAATGTAGCTAACTGGTCCCTAAAAGCTAACCCGTGTACCTTTGTTTGGAGCCTGGGTTCTTTTGCCGAACTTCAGCCTGAACAGACAACTGCCCTGAATTCTTCTTATCTAGAATAGTGCCTAGGTAGTTTTTTGTTCATTACACCGATAAAGAGCTAACATCCCCCCTCCCCCGGCTTAAAGTTTCATAGTAAAGACAAACTGGCTTATTTCTGTCTTTCAGTCGTGCCTTGCTAGCAAATACAAGTTTCAAACAAATGTTTCGATAGACCTCTGACCGTATGTTTGCTAAATAGTTAAAGCTTATTTCATTTCAAATGTATTGTTGATTAGTATACATGTATTTTGATTAGAGATTATATCACAAAATCTCAAAATCCATTAATCCTATACAAAGCACAGGCTTTGTTTGCCAAAGCGCGCTCATCCAAGTTAGCTTCGTTACCAGTTATTCCATTTGGGACTGAGAATTTGCCGATCCTTGACTTCTTACTTCTTAGCAGGTTCCTTTCGATTTATGTAGGAAAATATATAGAGGAATTCCAGCTAATACTCCTCATAGGCCTACCCTTTTTCATTATGAGGATTTGTTAATTGTTATACCCTTATATGCAGCTTATGAAAATATTTTAGTTATTCTTTGCGGATACTCACAACCTTGCTTAAACCGAATCGTCTTTAGAAAGTTGAACCTTTTCTATAATGACACATACTACCAAAAGTGAAGAAGAAAATAAAAATAAAAATCAAAGCCAATTTAAATGCAAGTTGATTTATCGTACCATCTATCATACAGATTATAAGGCCTTGCTGATTACAGCATTAGAGTTACTCTGAAGCATCGTTTTTGACGAGCAGCCCTACGGAACAGATGCCACTCACAATTCTACCAACTTTGTCATTCAAAATGAAGCCTCCATTTGCATCCGGCCTGGGGAATCCAAATCATTAATTTATTATTTTTCTCTCCCTCAGCCTTTGGTCATCAGCAAGACCAGATGCTAACCCTATTCCCAGTGGTGAACTATCCTGCAGAACCGTAAGGGCAGAGAGGTGTTAAAGAGATTCTGTAATTGCTGCGCGAGCTTCAGATTCTGTGAACACTGACACCAGCATCCTCTGCCGTCAGGCTTTCGTTCCAATTTTCAAACTCTGAGCCACCAAACACCAGCTTCTTTATTCCAACGCAGCTGTACCACGCAAAGCATTGGATGTCAGTTCGTGATATGTATAAACATTGAAAAGGGACACATAAAGGCAGTTTAAGCTCGATTAAATGGATAGAAAAGATCTCATCGGCTTCATGTAAGTTGAATTCAACACAGTTTTCTAAACTATCAACTCCTGAAACAACTGTTTAGACAAATTTACATGGTTACAGACCTTATCTGTATGGTTTGTGCCATCTATAACATATTAATATGCTTCTAATCTTACTAAAAAATATGATATGAACAGAGTAGATGCAAGGTAACCACCAACTGGAAAGAATTACATAGGATCTTTAGGGGTTTGGCAGACTTCGTATTACATAGGTAAAGAAGAGAGATAACCAATAAGTGAGGGTAGGAACTTTACTCTGAGCTTATCTGTATTAAAGCATTGATCAATACATCCAACAGTAGTGGTTCACTCGTCCCAATATCCACCCTGTTGAAATTTTATCAGAGGCATCAGTGGAATACATTAAACAGTGCCATGTGCCAACAAAGGAGGCCTATTTCACTAGAAATGTCAGTGTTATACCAAATCCGTCCTATATTGTCTTGAACTTCAAAATCACCAATGTTGTAAAATGTGGTTGGTGTGACATTTGCTCCCTGGATGGCATCGTAGCTGGGCCTCGTATCAGAAGGAGCTTGTGACAACTGCAAAAATTAGCTATAAAAAGGTCAAATTACCAAGAAGAGGAGAATATTTATCAGCAATCTGAGACACTATCCTTCAAGGAAGCAGTCTGCACACCACAAGAGTCAGTAATGAATGATACTAAGAAGATTCCAATGAAGTTTTTCTCCATGCCATTTACTGAAACAAGAATTTATTTGCATGACTAAATTCCCAGGTACCCCGTCCTTGGACCCTTCTTCAGATATATCAAGCACTCTCAGCTCCTATGTCATATACCACTTCCTCTCTCTCTTGAACTTGTCATGTGAAAATTGTATAATAGTAAAAATCATTCCAAAAGAAAATCAGAAGAAAAGTGCTCATTCAACCACCCAATAGTTTTAAATATTAGATTATCAGTCAGCTGTGATAATGGATTCTTTGTAAAAGTAGATATGATAACATCTCAAAAAGCTCATTCGGGAATCAAACTCTTTTATGCTGAAACACAGCATCTTCCACCGGTGAAGGGAAAAAACAAACGGTCAGTGAAAGATTATGGTCTACAGACAAAAAGTTTATCATATCTCTCAAATGGTAATAATAAGTGAACAAATTATTCCAGAGTGGCATAGAGAAAGCAGAAAAGGAGCCAACATTGGCATCAATTCCTTGTAAGCTGTACCTGCATATTCATGGAATTGCATCCACCCAGACGACCAATGATGTACCATGATCTGATTCCCTGCAACGTATAACCATATCCATTTGATTGATCGGGTTTGGCCATTGAGAAATCAAAACAAACTTCAAGAGACCGTTACTTACATCACAAATTAAGGTGATATCTTTCGTTAATGGAGCATTATAGAACTCAAACCATATGTAGGAGTTTGAGAAATCAAATCTGTGACAAGCCAATTGAAGCAATGGGTGATTCCAAAGGAATATTTTCTATTGATAGTTTACAAGAATGTCTTTATTTAGTTTAATCGTGTTTAATTACTGGACCCTCAAGCCAGCGAATAACGGTAATCTGCCAGTTATTCCTATCTGTCTTTGCATGTATGTGTTTAACCGTTGAATGAAACCTTACTTGTTGAAAATAACGCTGACTGGCGTCGCTGACCCGGTTTTCGTTTGCAGAATCTTGTCCCTTTTCTTCCTGATTCTCTCCTCCACCTTCGAATTCCCATCAGAAGAAACGAATCCATTACTTGGAAAGACGGAATAAACCTCCAACTAGAAACTAGAGATAAAGGAAGGGATGAGAAAAGCTTACTCGCTCCTTTGCTTTCACCGGATCCTCTAAACAGGTACCGAGAATGTCAGCAAATTCCGGGTCCTTGTCATGATTCTTCTCGTCTTCTCTCCCCCTATATGCTCTTGCGCCAGAATACTTCTGTCCCTCCTCCTCCTCCTCTTCCTCGTCTGTATCTTCTAGGACCTCGGAGTTCGTATCACGGGACGCTGCGGGGATAGTAAGCCGTTCTTTGGAAGTACCTTTCCAGATTGGAAAATTGCAGGATAGATATTGTGGGAAGGAGTGCCGAGAAGTAACGGACGAAAGGGCGGAGGAAGAAGAAGCGCCGCGCGGAGGGAAGAGGCCGGAGGAAGGAGACCTCCCGCGGTGGAAAGGCCCGACGGGGGTGCGCAGGCTAAGCATTTCCATTTTGTTGGCCTAGGGGTTTTTAGACTCTCGAAGTAATTTTCTGGCGCGCGTTATACCTTCCGCGTCCGCGCCTTCTTTTATCTTTATCCTTCGATTCCTTTCTCCTTCCGCCTTCCTACATTTCCTAATTACTTAAATAACCTTCACTCCAAATTAATACTCGTATGCCCTCTAGCCCATCTCGATTTGTCCCGATCACTTAACGACGTCAATTTTGTTGTTTTACATGAACATACGAACGAGATCTAATTCAAAGTTATATCCTTCAATTTGTGACTCTGAAAATGGACGACAATAAATGAGAACGGCGAACAATGTCATTTGGCACTTGAAAAAAATGTTGTTTAGAAATTTTAAGTAAGCTTTATTTTAAACACAACAAAAAATGGTGGCATTTTCAGTTTTGGACGATAGTTAAGGTTTTAAGTTCGAGTCTCCATGATAGCTATAAGAGTCACATAAGCGTACAATGAGTATCACAAGGTTGGGAGTCTGGCATATAACACATAAGAGAGGAACAATATAATGTAAGTGGCCTTTTTTGAGAGAGACTATAACTTCATAAAATGGGCTATAAAATGCACTTCCATTCAAAGATCCCATCGTATGGGTGACCGACCATTGGTATGGGCGTATAAATTATAACTCACATCAATGAATGTAAGGGAATAAGGAAAAGGTAATATATTAATATGGTTCGTACGTAGACTTGTGGAACGAGGACATGAATTTATGGCTAGGAAATTAGTTGCATTGCTCCGCGGAAAAGAGGCATAAACATACACTTCGAGAAGCCACATTTATCATGAATTGTTATGTCAAAATGAATCCGTGGGGAAGGGGAAACTCGGAACTCGGAAGAAGACTCCAAACTCGGGTAACTAGCCCTACACCTGCAGGAGTTAGAAATATAAAATGATCAAAGCAAGGGCAATTGGGGGAAATGAAAACGCAATAAGAAAAGAAAAATGTCCACTCGGACATTAACTCCTAAAACGATAGAATAGATTTACTTTGCCGGACTTCCGCGCAGCTGCGCGTACCTCCCCTTTAATGGAAGACGTTCGGGAAGGCGGAGCACAGCTCTAGCTCTCTTCGTCTCTCTTTATCGGGAGAAAGAAGAAAGGAAGAAGGAAAAGTCGTTGATGAATTGTTAGTGTGACATTTCAGGCTTAAAAGCGGGATAACAAGCTTCTATCGCGTCGTTGTGTTTGATTTGTAGTACTTGTCTCCGTAGCCATGGATTTGCTTCCAGGGGATACGCCACCTATTGCTCGAAGGCATGGTTTCAGGTCTCTCAAGCTGGCAAACGTCGTCATGGACGAAGTTCTCGGAGAAACCCCAGTTGGCGTCGAGTACGGAAGGCTGGAAAACGGTCTAGTTTACTACGTACGGTCTAATTCGAAGCCGAAGATGAGAGCTGCTCTCGCGCTTGCCGTCAAGGTTGGGTAAGTGTTTGTGGATTCCTTGATATCGAGATGGTTTGCATTGATTGGTTTTGTCTTAATTTATATACTCATCTGGGGGAGTAGAGAGGACTACCTCATTGTTTATTCGTCAAAATTTGGGAGAAAAGTGTTGTTTTTTTATTGAACGTTGGGTTTTTTCTCGTTGAATCCACTTGAATAATTCTTCATTTCCGGCCTGTTTGGCGTGTTTGTCTGGTCTTTTACCCCTTATCCTTTGCTTTTATTTTGTTGGTTTATCATTAAGGCACTAGTCTAAATCCACCAGATTATTTTGCTTTCAATAAGAAACGTTCATTGTACTCATGCCTTTTATGGTGACCATCTTGCGGGTTTTCGGAAGTGCACTCCATTTCTTGGTTTTCAGCTGTTTACCAGTGTCAACGTGGTCTCCATCATTCCTTAGTTTATTATTTTCTCTTTTCTAGTAGCATAGTTGTATCTTGTTTTTGGAGGACTGAAAAAATGAGAGATTATAGCTGTTTTGAAATGTATATTTTGAACTGCACATCGATTATGTAGACACGAATCGTAAAAAAAAAAAAAAAAAAAAAAAAAGACAGTTGGCTCTTCAGTCAATCTTCCTTATTGTGAAACTATAGAATGCAAGAATGAGGTTGTGAATTAGAAGAAGCCTCTATCAAAACTAATATTAATACAAGATTCTCTGCCTGTTTCCTTGCTTATATAGCATGCACTGAAATACTTAACTACTTATTGTATTGGCTGTGTGGCAGCTCAGTTTTGGAAGAGGAGGAGGAGCGTGGGGTAGCCCATATAGTTGAACATCTTGCGTTTAGTGCTACTAAAAAGTACACAAATCATGACATTATCAAATTCTTGGAAAGCATTGGGGCTGAGTTTGGCGCTTGTCAAAATGCTTCAACATCAGCAGATGAAACAATTTATGAACTTTTTGTTCCTGTGGACAAGCCTGAACTCTTATCTCAGGCGATGTCAGTTCTGGCAGAATTTAGTTCTGAGGTTGATACCTGTTTCAGTTGCTGTTGTTATATGTTTTAAGATAGTTTCTTTACTGCTAAAGCCAGTTTTTTGATTCCCAGATTCGAGTTTCTCCAGAAGATTTGGAAAAGGAAAGAGGAGCTGTTCTTGAAGAATATCGAGGAGGGAGAAATGCAGCAGGACGGATGCAAGATGCTCATTGGATTCTTATGATGGAAGGGTCTAAGGTTCTTATTTTATGTATTGATTTAACTTGATTTGTTTCCTTTTCTTCCATGATTTTATTTCTTATTATTTTGTAAATTTGCTTTCCACATTGTACAAGTTGCTTTCAAATGATTCAATTTTTGAAAGCTAAACAATCCTTTTCATGTTTCTCAATTTAAAGTCAGCATTTTGTGCCCATTTTAGGTTTTACTTGCATTTATACAAATTGTTCATGGATGGTTTAAGAAATGATACAGGTATTGCCAATCTTTGAGTCTGAAAACAATCACCATATTGTCAGAGAATAGGAAACAAAGAAAATGCTCTGTGGTGCTGAAGCCTTCCAGCACCCATATTCTGGACATTGCTTCAATTTCCTTTGCATCTCTATATAATTTCTCTTGCTTCAATTTCCTTTGCTTCTCTATATAATTTCTCTTACATCTGTTGATGGCATGCAACAAAGGATCCATATACTTGACTTATTTTATCTGTCTGATGTTCTAGTCAAATAAACAATATAACTTACCAAAGCAATGTTTTTTAATGATGTGCAAGCTACTGATTGGATTTAAAGATCTGCCTACTAGAGTTTTGTGTCCTGGTTTATCAACTCTCTTGTCTTCAAGGCATGGCAGTCTACTTGTGTGTTTTCTGCATTTGTTTTATATCTATTAGTTCTCTTTAAGTACCTTGTCTTCATTGAAGAGCATTGTACTTTATTCTATAAAATTGTTAACTTTTTGGGAGGGTTTTGCAGTATGCCGAACGTCTACCAATTGGATTAGAAAAGGTTATTCGAACTGTTAATTCTGAAACAGTTAAGAACTTCTACAAAAAGTGGTACCACTTACACAACATGGCTGTCATCGCCGTTGGGGATTTCTCTGATACACAGGTTGAATGTTGTTCCCAGTTTTTTTTTTTCAGTTGGGGTAGGCTTTTAAATGGTTTAATGATATCATCCTCTTTCCTGACATTGTGGTTATGTTTTTTTTTGGTTGTAGAGTGTGGTTGACTTGATACATACACATTTTGGGCAAAAAGTTGCGGACACACTTCCCCCTCAGCTACCTGATTTTCCTGTTCCAACTCATGAAGAGCCACGTTTTTCATGCTTTGTTGAATCTGAAGCTGGTGGGGTTAGTATATGATGATTTATTTATGCTCCCAAGCACAGAGTTTGCACTCAATTGATTTAGAACCCAGCCACTCTTGGGGCTGTTCCTCAAGGTACTAGCAGTTTTATGGCTCACCCTGAAGGAGTAGAACTTTGATCAGACGGCCTTTAGTGGAGCCAAGACTGAGTCATTTCCACTTTATAGGATCTCATGGAGCGATAACCCAAAAACAGGAAAATTTGGATGTAAGGGTGTGATGGGATTCCTGAGTAGCTGAGAATTCTGATTTCTTGGATGGAGGCCAAGTTGGGTGTCTTTTACCATTTTCTTATTAAGTGAAAACCTTTTAAATTATATTCAATTAACTTCTTTTCTTGAGGAAATAATCAATTATTCTTACTAATGACATCAGCAAAAAATTGATGTGTATGACATGAAAAAGGCCTATTTGACATGGAAAATTTGAGTTGATGTATCTATCATTAAGTTGAACTTTAACCTTCAAAGGTAAACCTGTTAAAGTTAAAAGACATCTTCTTAAGGCTGACTTTTGAAAACAAGATCTTCGAAGCTGAAATTGAATAAGACAAACTAACTAAAGGATGAAATTCCTTCTTTTACTTCAGTGAACTAACATGTAATACTGTCCAGGTCAATTGAATGGTTTGGGCCTTTTCACCCTGTAGCATGTTTCTCATGTCAGGCCTAAACACAGCGTTCGGACCTTGGATAAAACACAAATTCATTGACAATCCCTCATATGAGAGAGAGAGAACACAGGGGCCAATAAACAGAAGTTAAGGGGTTTAAATTTTTTTTGAAGCCAAGTTGCAGTTGCGCTGATTCTTTACAACATAACTAGCCAAAGTTATTTGACTTGCCAACAACCAATTCTAGGATGTTCCATATGTAGCCTAAATCTGAAATTTTTCGTGCATAAACACTTCTAAACTATCTGAAAACTGACCAGTGAATTGGTGGAGAACCTTATCGCTAACAACTGACTTAGGAGCAACTGCTGAACCTTAAAATTGCTTTGAATCATTTTAATGTTGGTTTGAATTGTAATTCCCTATCAAGATCTGATAGTGGGGATCCTGTTTACGAGTTAAACCAATAAATACCCTGATTTGGTTCAAGAGGTTTAATCTTATGAAGATCAAAGGCTCAATCCAAGCAGAGTGGACTAGGATTGTGGTAGGACTAAGCAACTTAACTGCTGATCTCTTGAGCAGATTGAAGTTGAATGATCCATGAAACATTCATAATGTTGATTCTGTAGGTATTTTGTTGGTAGTTCTTGGGTTGAATAGTTTGAATCCATCATGCAGAATGGTTGGCTAGGATTTTGTTGGTGTAATGGTAATTTCACAACTAGGCCAGTTGATTGTGTCACCTTTCTATTTGAGTTCATATATTTATGCTGTTCTGATTCATTGGTGCAGTCAGCAGTCATGATCAGTTGTAAGATGGCCGTGGCTGAATTGAGAACTGTGAAGGACTACAGGGATTCACTGGCAGAAGCGATGTTTCATTGTGCTCTAAACCAAAGGTTTTTCAAAATATCTCGTCGCAAGGATCCCCCGTATTTCTCTTGCTCATCAGTTGCAGAAGTTCTTGTCCGTCCTATCAAAGCTTACATAATGAGCTCCTCTTGCAAAGAGAGTGGTACTATTGAAGCACTTGAATCGATGCTTCTGGAGGTATGAATAGGACCATCTAATAAGTTTGCTTATTTCTTGCTATTCATACTGAACTTTCCATCTTACAGGTCGCAAGAGTTCGGCTTCATGGGTTTTCGGATCGTGAAATATCTATAGTGTGTGCTTTAATGATGTCAGAGATTGAATCTGCTTACTTGGAGCGTGATCAGATGCAATCAACAAATCTTAGCGATGAATATTTACAAGTAGTTTCATATAATTAATTAATTAATATATATATATATATATATATCTATATATATGTATATATATAATCTTTTTTCCTTTTCTTGTGGTTCATCAAGTATGAAATTTTTTAGAAAGCTTAAGCTGGTAGTTGTTATTTTACAGCATTTTTTTCGAGGTGAGCCAGTTGTTGGGATTGAGTATGAAGCACAACTGCAAAAAGCAATTTTACCTCGTGAGTTTCATCTCTGTTTTTTTCTCTTTTTCTTGGCTTTTTCTCTAGATACCTGTTGTTTTACTAAAAACAGATGAGAACTTTTTTATTTTCCATTAATATGAGCAGAAGTCCTTACAAGCTTTAATTAGGATTTAGCTTGTAGCTCTTTTGACTTAGCTTAATATTATGCCTGTTGCTTTCCTTATAAAACTGTGTTGTTTTCCTAGACATTTCTTCAGCAGAAGTATCCAAGTTTGCCGAGAACTTCCATACAGCGCATAGCTGTGTGATTAAGATAGTAGAACCTCAAGGTCGTGCTACCATAGATGACCTCAAAGCTGCTGTGATGAAGATTAATTCTCTTGAGCAAGAACTACTCATTCCTCCATGGGATGATGAGCACATACCTGAAGAAATTGTCAATGTGAAGCCAAATCCAGGGTAGGTTTTTACTTTTACAATTTTTTTTCAATGACAATGAGAATAATGATTCAATAAGAGAGAATTTTTGTAGGAGTGAGTATTAGGAGGATTAAAAATCATGAAGAAAGACACAAGAAAGTAGTAGGAAAAAAAATAAAAAGGTTGGTAGAGAATCCGACTATGATCAACAATGAGACTTTGTTGGAAGCATAATTATTTAAGATTGAATGGTGTTACATATTAAGCTTACTGTAACTGTTGCTACATCTAACACTTTTTGTAACATATGCACTTTAAAAACTTCAGCAGTCTATCCATATTGTTTCCAGCTGAAGATTTGCCTAGAGTTATTTAGATAAAGAATATTGGATGGGTAGAATTTAACAGAGATACAGTAGGGTACTTTATAAGAAGGAAAGATGAAATGCCATTTCAGAAAAAAAAAAAAGAGAAAAAAAAAGAAAACTCAGGAATGTATGTTCTGCAGTTTTACTCCTCCATTATGAACTCTATAAATAGACTCAGTTTACACACCCATCCAATTTGCAAGTCCTCGAGAACCAAATTTGATAAAGAAAAGGACATTTCATACACAGGTTCACTTGTTCATAGGCTGCCTAAGTGCTCTTTCTTCTCTCATTCTCTTTGCACTTTTTTTGTAGGCATCTATAGGTATTAGGTAACTCTTTTATAGATGTTTTTTCAAAGAGAGAATACGGTGTATATCTGGCCATTTTTTAAAATTTTTTGTTACACAGCTGCTGTAATATAGATCTCGTTATCCAAGCCCAATAGCTAAAAAGGCATCACCTACAGGTGAATTATTGTAGGGTACAACATAATCCTTTTTCTCATAAATGAGGACACTTATACTGTAGGCAGTCTACATATAATTTGCTTATCGCTGATTTTCCAAAGAGAGAAATCGGGAGATATGCAGCCTTTCTTTGGATTTTTAATACACAAATGCCATTATGTGTTTCTCGAAATGTGAATCCAAGGGTAAAACGTGTCTCACCTGCGGAAAATTCCCTGTAGGTTACATCAGAAAAGCTTTTTTGTTCATATTGGTCAAAGTAGAGGCTAAGAAAATGGCTGTCTTAACCTTATAAATATTTGATATCTTAACGAGTGTATGTGTGCCCAATTTCTTGTTTCAGGACCATTACCGAACAGAATGATTATGCAAATATTGGGGTCACAGAATTAGTACTGTCTAATGGCATGAGAGTTTGTTATAAGAGCACAGACTTCCTTGATGATCAGGTAGTGAATCACTTGTCAAATTTCATAGTTCAGTAATATCTATTTGTTTGTCGTTGTTATTGTAGATTATTATTATTATTATTATTATTTTTACATGTTACAGATTTCATTTTTCAGATTCTTTTCACTGGGTACACATATGGTGGTTTATCTGAACTTCCAGAAAGTGATTATTTTTCATGCTCAATGGGGTCCACCATTGCTGGAGAAATTGGTGTATTTGGCTACAGACCTTCAGTTCTCATGGATATGCTTGCTGGCAAAAGAGCTGAAGTAGGAACAAAAGTTGGAGCTTACATGAGAACTTTCTCTGGTGATTGCTCACCATCTGACCTGGAGACTGCATTTCAGGTTTGTCCCTTTTGAAGACCTGATAGTTACTGGGAATCTGCTGGCAGTCCTTAGAAATTTAATCCTATTATTAATTACTTGATGTATATGTTGTTTGTCTGCAGCTTGTCTACCAGCTATTTACTACTGATGTGGTTCCAGGAGAAGAAGAAGTCAAAATAGTAATGCAAATGGCTGAAGAAGCAATTCGTGCGCAAGAACGGGACCCTTATACTGCATTTGCAAACCGTGTCCGTGAGCTGAACTACGGAAATTCTTATTTTTTTAGGGTAAGAAAGATCCTTATCAACTTTTCTTCATTACTCATCCCATTTTCTTTATTCTAACTGGCCTTCTACTTTGCAGCCAATTAGGATTAGTGACCTTCAAAATGTTGACCCTATAAAAGCGTGTGATTATTTCAATAATTGTTTCAAGGATCCCTCCACTTTCACTGTTGTGATTGTAGGAAATATAGATCCGAAGGTTGCAGTGCCTCTAATACTGCAGTACCTGGTAGGTTCAAATTCTGCATTGACCTTTTTCTGAATTTCGATGGTTGGTATTACTGCTGATTGTGATTTTGTTTCTAGGGTGGAATCCCGAAGCCACTGGAACCAATTTTACGTTTTAATAGAGATGATTTAAAAGGCCTACCTTTTACATTTCCAGCCAGAATTGTTAGGTATATCAAGAAGTTTATCTTAAATTGACCAATACCCATATATTATCCACTTTTCTTCCTTACAGAAACACTCTTGTCATCATGCAGGGAAACTGTGCGCAGCCCTATGGTGGAAGCACAATGTTCAGTCCAGCTAGCCTTCCCTGTGGAGTTGAAGAATACATCTATGGTTCGGAAATATCTTTTATTTTTCATGATATTTATTGGTTGTGATCTAACTTTTATGAAAGTGAAAAGAGTTACAAAAAAAATGAAAAGAGAAGATAAAAAACACATGTTTTATTAGTATTATAAACATTTCGTGCTTCTTGAAGCAATTACCTATACAATTATGAGTATGGCTCATCTAGGATACTGATTGCTAATAATCATTACTGCAGTGATCCCTCATGTTGTTCTTTTCAGTTATTTCTTGTTCTACCTTTCTTTCTGCAAGTAGTTTATTTTTAAACTTTACTATTTCTTTCATATTATTCATTTGACCTTCCTGGTAAGCCCCATTCATTTTGTTCCTATAGTGCCTTTTATGGTACTCTTTTGCACCTTTATAACACTGTGTATTCTGTCAATTTGATAGTGAACTATTGAATTTGGCAGTGGGTCTAATTATGAAATCTGGCATGGTTTCCTTGTTCGTATGATCTCGTTTGGTCATTTGGTTTATTTCAGTCTTTTACAATAAGAGATAGAAATGATACTTTGGGTGTGTATGTGTGTTGTGGCTTGTTTTATGTCGTTTTTTGTTTTCATTGCAACAAAACATTAAAAACTCTTCTTTTTTCTTGCCTCTGCTTCCTGTTCAAATTCAAGATGGAAGAGATTCACTTTGTTGGATTTCTAAGCAAGCTTCTGGAAACAAAAATAATGCAAGTTCTTCGGTTCAAACATGGTCAGGTATATTCTTAGTTTTACTTTTGACAACTCTTGGGAGTTAACTTTTTAATATGGTCATATGCTTTTTGTTTGTTCATTAATTGCTCCACTTGTGTATGTATATTTATGTCCTAGATCTACTCTGTTGGAGTATCCGTCTTTCTTGGCGGCAATAAACCATCAAGAACTGGAGATGTTCGTGGAGATATCAGTGTAATCTTCTCGTGTGACCCTGATATCTCATGGAAGCTGGTATGTCTTTGATTAGTCGCATTTACCTGCTTAAGTGCATTATTCTCTCGTTTTATTTGTTTACTTAATAGAGCTCTAGAAAAGCATCAATGAATAAGATGCTCAAAAGCTTGTTAGTGAAGAAATTTCTCTTCATATGTATATGTACCTTTTTATTTAACTAGTGAACCCCATTACCCCACCTATTGTCCCCTAGGAGACTCGAACTCGTGATATCTACCCACAGGAGACCACCTGAGCTATTGCTGAGGGCTCATATGTGTATGTACATTTAGGAACAGCTCAATTGTTTCTTGGTGTTCCTGTCATTTTTGTTGTAGTTTGATATTTAACTACTAGTAAATATTATACCTGCAACAAAACTCCTTTAGGTTGATCTTGCCTTGGAAGAGATATCATGTCTTCAGGAGCTGGGCCCTTCCGATCAGGACGTTTTGACCATCCTTGAAATAGAACAGCGAGCCCATGAAAATGGGCTACAGGTAGAATGCTCTTACAACTTTGTATTGGATTACTGATGTTTGATGAAGTGTGCAATTTTGTTTAACATCAATCTTTGCTCACTCAGGAGAACTACTACTGGTTGGACCGAATTCTGCGTAGCTACCAATCTCGGGTCTATAGTGGTGATGTCAGTGCATCATTTGAGGTATGACCCATTTGAAGCTGCTCTGTTCTTTAACTTATAGTCTCGTTGAAAATGCCATGGCATTTGAGACAAATATGGATGAACTGTACATTAATTGTATACATTACGAGCACTCTGTACTGTTGACTGTCTGGATAAAAAGATTTATATCGAGTGCCACTTGACATTTATAAAAATAACAGAGTGAAGAAACAAATTCAGTAAACTGTGTGCACCTACTTCAGTGAGAGAGGGATTTTATTTTTAATTTTTTTTTAAACGAGGATTTTATTTTTAATTAACCAGATCAGGTCATTAATTCCTTTAGCTTGTTGAGTACGTGTGTACAATGTATGCAAGAGATATAATTACCCTAGCCAATGGAAAGCATGTACTTGTCTATCCGATGGATTGGACTTTTGGTTAATTCCTTTAGTTACCTTGGCCAGGTTCAAGATGAGGCACGATCTAAAGTAAGAGCATCATTGACACCGTCAACTGCACAGATGGCATTACAACGGGTCCTTCCTTCTCCTTGCAGAAAGCAGTATACTGCTGTAATACTTATGCCTCAAGTATCTAGCTTAAAGCTTTTAAAATCATTTTTTAAATCTACAACATGCAAAGCTAGCCGGGAAGCAAAGGTGAGGGAACTTATGTTTTCAATTTATATACATTTGGTTGTTGGTGAAGAGCCATGATCTCATTCGAATCTACAATTTCCCTTGTTTTTGCCAGCTTTTGGCGGGCGTAGCAGGTGCTGTGGTGCTGGCAATTAGCTTGTGGAGATATTCTCGTAGTACTCTGAAATCTTAAGAACTGATGTGGAGGTGTACTTTACGTGAAAGTTCTAGTGCCACTGTTACTGCTAATGTATGAGCACCTGCCGAACCCATACAGGAGATTCAAGCGGGGATGAAGGTCATCAAGAGGAAGTAAACAGCAACCACATAGTCACATCAGTGAAATTAACTAAACTTGGAGTAAATGGAGCTTTAAAGGACCCCATATTTTTGCAGATCATATCAAGAAAGAATCCTTAATGACCTCAGCTTCCGTGTATAATACATTCTTTTGTGCCATAGCTAACATTACCTTCACCATAATTTGGGTGGTGGAAACCACAAAGTTGTATGTTTCATAGTTAATTAATAATCCATCATCTTCATTCTCCTCCTCTCTTTTGCTACAGCTCCTCTTTACGGTGTGCTGGGCGTTGTTCAAACACAGGAACAAATATCAGAACATGTAACAATTTATGCTGTGTTACTGAATGGAATGCGACTGCTTTTCCTCTATAAGATCCTTCTTGTACCTCGATCTTCTTGGAGCTTGAAAATCATAAAAGCAGCATTGGTAAGTCCATCATGCACTCCTCTTTTATCTTTGATAAACAAGAGGAGCGAAGAAATTCACAGAGAAGGAAGCTAGAAGAAAACAATCGAGTTGTTAGAGAAAGTCACTCCTGTTTCAGCAGTGCTGGTGTCTCAGCCAAGTAACTTGCAAGTGTTCTTTATTTGAGAAGAGTGATGGCCTCCACTCTCCTTCGGTTTTGTTTTATCGGAAAAACAGGGCGTGATAATGTGTCTCTCCCCCATTTGATTGGCTTTTGCGTGAAGTATAGAACACCACTTGGGCTACCACATCTAGCGGACGTTGCTCCCATTTGATGTGACTTCGCTTGGCAGTTACTTCGTTAATAATTCGTCAAAACTGATCGGCAAGTTGAGTTATCGTCTCCCCCAACACCGAAACGGGTACCCGTCATTGTGATAATAAATCTGACTCTGTTTGAATCCAAGACGCAACGATCGTCAGTAAAGAGGTACCTTTCAAGCTCCAAGCTTTCCGCTGTTATGACGTCGTCATGGGTCGCCGGCTCTCTCTTCTCTCGCTACATGTGTTTCCCCGTCTCCATCAAGCTTTATCAGAAAATGATCCGAAGGATCCAGATTCTTAGACTTCTATATACACACACTCATACATTGCCATTAGTAGCTGAAGCTCCTCTATTTATCACATTTTCCCCCCTAGATTCGCAGCACAGAGTGTAGACCAACCTACAGACTGCAGGATTTGGGTAAATTTTCATTTCAACTTGGTTATACCTTTTTCTTGTCAGACTGCCTAGTAATTACCCACTTAAGCTTGTTTTAGGAACTACATTTCCCCATGTAAGTTGGTTTGCGGTTTAAGCTTTAAAGTTTTAACCGACCTTCTAGAATAATAATAACATATGAATTCAGAAAGATTAATATTTAACACCCTCCACGTTCTCAGTCAGATGGCCTGATGGGTACAACAACCACTAATATATATATATAATTATATATATATATATAATTATATATATATATATATAATTATATATATATATATATTATATATATATATATATAATTATATATATATATATAATTATATATATATATATATATAGAGAGAGAGAGAGAGAGAGAGAGAGAGAGAGAAATTACAAACAATAAATTCATAAACAAAGAGATTATTTAACGCCTTTAAAATTTAGTCATCGTCTACTAATTCGATAAATACAGAATCAAGGTTTCATGATGTAGCGGAGTACTGCATCGTTTATACCGGTCAAACTCTTCTAATTATGAACAAAAGGGATCATCATCTTATAAATAAATGGAATAAATGCATGAGTTACGGAGTAAACAGTAGTTTTAGAAGTATAATATAAGTTTGATGTCATTAGATAAAAGGGACAAGTAGATTTTATGGGAATCTGGATGCGACCTTAACTTATTACTATAAGATACGAGTTTTACGCAAAAAAAAAAAAAAAAAAAAAAAAAAAAAATTATAAACCTGTTTTGCCTACCGGTAACTTTCATTTTTTTTTTTCTATGAATTTATTGCTTGTTATTGCGTGCAGAGAAGCTTCACAGGACGTGAGTCGCATGGTTCACATTTTCGGCAATCAGACCAGAAAAGCACGCCTACACATGACTCAAGTCGTACCATCACTTTTATTTTTTTAAAATCAGCTATAAAAGCGATGCGATTTAACAGCGCTTTTCTTTTAGCGGTGCTTGCCACTTTTTTTTTACTGGCTGTGCGCATCGATTCGCACAGCCCTTGTTTACAGCAGATCCCGGCTCCATTTTCGGCAATCAGACAAGAAAAAAAGGGCGGCCCCGGCCCGCAAATTAAAAACTTGCATTGCATTAGTTCCAAAATATCGTCACGAAAGTCAGGGTTAGCCACTTAGCCAGTTATAGCGAGATGTTGTGTCGCTTTATGGACTTCTATTCCTCGCCGTTTCTTTTGAAGTCTATTATCCTTCTTGTCCTTCTTCAGTCCTCCTTCGTGTCCTTGTCGTGAAGGAGAGGCCAATGGACTTTTTACGTTGAGCCCTTTTGCATCACTGTATAGGACGTCTTTATTATTCGGAGGGCTGCCTCAGGCCGCACTCACTTTTATCTTTTCTAAAAAGATATTTTGTTTGCAATACTACCACTACTCCAATGTATTTAGTATATCCTGAAAATTGATCGTAATAATAATAAAGATTTCGAATGACTCTCATTTAGATTTCAAATGTAAAATAAGTGTAAATTTATTTTTAAGTGATTTATTGGAAAGATTATAACCTCAGTTTCATATGAATTTAAGATGTATACTTCTTTCCTCATTATTTTTCTGTTATGTTTATTTTCTCCTTGAGCTTATATGAATTTGGGGAAACTAGACTTAGAATTTCAGTTTGGTAAAGGGTAAAATGAAAACCCATCAATATGCAGGAAAGGATTGGTCACTCGCATTTGTCAGTTTCTAAACGAATGGATGACACATAGATGAATGCGTTATTTTTTCTTATTTTTTGTATTAAAGTGCTATAGTTTATTTGGGTGTATTTTTATAAACTGATATTTAAGACATGAAAATGAAGAATATGGTAAGATAGGCGATGAGGGCTCAACTATCGCCACACATGTCACCCCTCTGTAGGGAGTCCGGATCCGCTGCGCATATTGTAGGTACGCACAGCGAATCACGGGGAGCCAAACACATGGGACCCCTGTGCAGCGCTCAGTTGGCTCCCCGTAATTCGCTGTGCGTACCTACAATGTGCGCAGCGGATCCGGGCTCCTCTGTAGGGGTGGTGATCGGGTCAGGTTTTTCAAGTAACCTGACCTGACCCGACCCAAAAAACCCGGAGCTTGGGTTTAGGTTTAGGGATCGGGAATCCTAACCCGAGCTTGGGATCGGGTTTGGGTTTGGATTTTAAAACCCGTTTGAGTTTTTCATAGGTTCAGGTTTTTAAGTCGGGTCAAGTTCGGGTTTTAAAAAACCCGACCCGTGACCACCCGTATTTCAGTGGCACAGAGCCAGCTTCCCGTATTAAACCTTATCCGGGGCCGACTCAGGATTCACAAAGATTCCGCTGCATTTCTCCGCAACTTGCGAATTAGGAATTTGGGATTGCGATTCCTGTCTTAACTCGCAAGAGATTCCAATCCAACAAAATAAATGTGAATGGTCCCGACTGTAAAGGATATCCATGTCATTCGAAGAAACAGCGATTGGCTCCTCGACGCCCTCGATTCTGCCACGTAATCTCCAGCATCTTTTGAGCTGGAACCGCGAAAAACTATAAATAAGCCTCTTCCGTCTCCCCATTTGTCTCAGGCCTGAAGATTTGTCCTCCGGTGCCTCGGTCTCTCCGGCGTTAGGGATGGATCGTCTCGCTGCCAGCGTTCTATTCGCGTTCCTTTTGTCTGGATTGACTGTCGAGTGTCGACTTTTCGACCGAGATGTTATCAAACTGCCGTCAGAAGGAGCGGACGCAGTTGGTGGCGGTGACGATGGTTTCGCAGGAACGAGGTGGGCGGTCCTTGTCGCTGGATCTTCTGGTTACTGGAATTATAGGCATCAGGTGGATATTTTCCTTGTCGATGTTTTGGAAATTCTTCTGTTTCGGTGTTATCTGTTCGTTGTTGGAACTCTTCTGATCTGAATTATTTTACGATCGGTGCGTTCTACTGAGTTTGTTGTGGTATTAGAAGAATTTCCTGTTTTTCTCTTCTTCTGTTCAAATCTTGGAGTGCTTTTGTATGCTTGCGTTTCTCTAGGTAGATAGAGGTTTGTTATTTGTTCTTTCTTTACTGCTTTTATTGAATCGACGTGCTTGCTCTGTGTCTACATGGAGTTCACAAAATATATTTAATTAAAATTTAGTTAAGACGTGCTGTAAACATTTTTAAAACTCTAGATACGTTCGTTTTGTCGAAATATCTTTGGAGTAAAGTTAAGTTTTCTATGTTTGTATATTATGCTGTCTATCTTGCACTCTTTTGTTTCTTATATTTGATTATCTTCCTTTGAAGACTTAGGACTGCCTATGCACTTCCATGAGCATACGACTGCCTAACTCTTGTTGAAGATGTCAGTGTCTCAAATTGTCAAGCCTAGAAACTCTTTCAAGCTTACAAATGTTTCTAAAATCGTAGTTACATGTGTGGAATTCTTGGCTCTGTTGACATGATACTTTAGATGACTTTCCTTGTTTGACTTTATCTAATCTGAGTTGTTGATTTAATTTTGGCTGATTTTAGACTAAAAATTTACAATTGGAAACATGTCTCAGGCTGATGTATGCCATGCATATCAAATCATGAAGAAAGGTGGTTTGAAAGATGAAAACATCATAGTTTTCATGTATGATGATATTGCTTACAATCCGGAGAATCCTCGTCCAGGCATCATAATAAATCATCCCCAAGGTGGGGATGTTTATGCCGGAGTTCCCAAGGTTAAACTTTTTTACACTCCCAAGCTTTTTCCTCTGTTCTTCAAGTTATTCTATGTTATTCATTTTTACACTTGTGTCTCTAGTTATACTATTTTGTATTTGTCTTCTCATGCTTAAGAATATCTACTTGCAGGATTATGTTGGTGATGAGATAACTGTTAACAACTTTATTGCGGTTCTCCTTGGTAACAAAACAGCTCTTACTGGTGGCAGCGGAAAAGTTGTTGACAGTGGCCCTAATGACCATATTTTTGTGTTTTATTCTGATCATGGTGGTCCCGGAGTGCTTGGTTAGTAGTTCTGTAATTCGAATTTTTACTTGCTTTACCTGCTCTGTTTAGATTCCCGTAGAAAAACTGAATAAAGAGCATCTCTGTTCATTCAAGTAAACTTATCTACCTCGTCTCTATCAGCACAGGGCTTTTATTGAGTTTGATAATGGTCAAAGTTCATTTTCATGAATCAGGAAAAACAAATAACTGATTTGAAATGCTTTTTAAATTTAATTTCAGGAATGCCTACCTATCCTTATCTTTATGCTGACGACATTGTGGAGGCATTGAAGAAAAAGCATGCTTCCAGGTCTTACAAGAACTTGGTGAGCAATATTTCTTGTCTAGATTTCTTGCTACTGTAATCTTGCAAGGAAGAAGGCTGTGATTCAATAATTTTTCAGGTTTTCTATCTTGAAGCCTGCGAGGCAGGGAGTATCTTTGAAGGTCTTCTTCCCGAAGACTTAAATATTTATGCCACGACAGCTTCAAACGCTGTAGAAAGCAGCTGGGGAACTTACTGTCCTGGGGAGATCCCTAGCCCACCTCCTGAATACGATACTTGTCTTGGTGACTTGTACAGTATTTCTTGGATGGAAGACAGGTCTGTTATTTCTGCCAAATTGAATTTTTAGTTTGATGTTTAGTTGAATGAATTCTTGATAATTCATTTGTTTGCAGTGACGTACACAACCTGCGGACAGAGACTTTGAAGCAGCAGTACAATCTGGTGACTGTTCATCTTTGTTTTCCTCTTGTTGTTGTTTTGGATGAATCATTTTCATGATCTGAGAAAGTTCTCATTCCCTTGTCTATGTAGGTGAAATCCAGGACCTCCAAGCATGAAACGTACAGCTTAGGATCTCATGTTATGCAATATGGGGATTTAAATCTTAGCACTGAACAACTATTCTTGTACATCGGTACTAATCCTGAAAATGAGAATTTTACTTTCGTTGATGACAATGCGCTACCCCGACCCTCAAAGGCTGTGAACCAACGTGATGCAGATCTTGTTTATTTCTGGAATAAGGTTAGTTTGATTTGCTAGATCTTTGGGCTTTCCACCTCTAGCATGCCTTTTTCCCATTAATTATTCCTCAATCCACACATTCCTCAATTATTTTTTAACTGTTTTATTTCATTGCACAGTTCCGGAAAACCCCTGAAGGTTCTCCAAAGAAAGTTGATGCTCAGAGGGAGCTGCTTGATATGATGTCCCATAGGGTGCATATTGATAGAAGCATCAAGCTCATTGGAAAGTTACTATTTGGATCTGTTAAGGGCTCAGAGGTGTTGAATGCCATTCGACCAGCAGGCCAGCCTTTGGTAGATGATTGGTCCTGTCTTCGGACAATGGTAAATGGCCAATATCTGTCCTTCTAGTGCTGTTTTGAAATATAGTCGTAATACCAAATCTAAATACTGATTTGTATGTATTCCTTTTCCAGGTACGATCCTTTGAATCTTATTGTGGGTCCTTGTCACAGTATGGCATGAAACACATGCGTTCTATTGCAAACATTTGCAATGCAGGAATCAATCAAGAGATGATGGATAAAGTATCCAAAGAAGCATGTGAAAATATTCCATTGGGTCCTTACAGTTCTCTTGCGAGGGGATTTTCTGCATGATAGTCATATTTGTGGAACCTTAGCTAGCAATATATGTTCCAGTTAATTACTTGTTCTATTTTACCTATGTAAATATAGCTTGGAAAAAGATAAGCAGGTTGTTGAAGCAGTTGATTTGTATTTGCCCTGTGGTTATATATCTGTAAATACATATATTCCTTTAATTTAAGCTACATTCAAGTATGAATTCCCATGCCATGGTGAATGCACCAGTTCTTCCTATTTTAGTATGTATGTTCTATTGGTTTTATTAATTTTTATTCTCATGTTGATTGGTCTTTACTGTTCAAAAAAAATGTTGATTGGTCTTTACAGTTTAAAAAAAAAAGTTGATTGGTCTTTACATGAAATAAGACTTTTTCATTCTCTTGCTTATTTGGCACTGCTCTTTCTCTTTTAAAAGATCAAAGGATCAAATTATAAAAAAATTTGTATCATTCGGGGGAACCGAAAAGGTTCTCATGTAGGGGCATGTCACTTTTGGTACATAGAGATGGCTGAGCATCTTGCATGTTATAAATGTATGGTCTATAATTGTCAAAATCCTTTCCTTGTAGATGCTTTAAAAGTGCTTCAACAAGAGTTCACACTTTACTCTGATCATCACTATATTAATTCTTGATGTATTTGCTGTTGAGATGTTACTTTCAGCTTGTCGGTAGAAATCCATCGCCCTTGGATCAATTTTATGTATCATTTGAGATGATTTAAGGAGCCTGACAAGTGCAACGATGGATGAGGATCCTAGGGCATATCAACAAAAGCCTTGAGGAAGTGGAAAAACAGAGTTGAAAGATTCTCTCCATCAGAAACAGCTTCAAATATCTGCTAGAATAAGCAGGGAAGTAATTTAAGTTCCCATATTTTACAATAGAATCATTTAGTTTTTTTTGCTGGCAGGAGCTCATATTTGATAATGATATCCTTTCTCAGTTATGCAATTCTGCTGTGGCCTTTTTACTGTTAGGAGTTATCTCTTCTAGTTCAGCAGCTTCTAACAGGAATCTGGTTTAACTTTGCTTTGTAAAGAGCTCTAAGTCTTGTTAGTTACTGGAGATGTTACTACACTATGAGTTGTAAGTCCTGCTTCATGCAAAAGGTGATTTGGAGGTGGCTGCAAAAGCCTTTTCCACGACCCAGAAAAAACATATCTTTCTGGTTTTGGTAGACTGAAGTTAAAAGCTACTCTGTTCTTCATATCAAATTGTCTTAAATCTACTGCTTCTAATTGGTACTTGGTGTAAACTAGTAATTTATGTGGAACTTCTCATGGTTGTACCGCATACCTTTTCAGTACCTGCATGAATTGTAACTTCTTTCAGGCTCTCTTTAGCTAATATGTACACCATATGGCTGTTGATCTTCTTATCGAAGTAATTAATTCACGTATGCAGGTAACCAGTGAACAAACCTGTTGTGGAAGTGGAATGTTCTATCCTGCTACTGTCTCATGTGAAGTTTAGAACACGTTATGACGTGCAGAGATTCTTTTCCTTAAACTTCCTATATGTCAGTGCTTGTCAATTGTGTCCAAGATAAACATTATTAGATAGACAAATACAAGCTACAAGATCAACCATAAATATTACAAGAACAAAAATATAATTTGGCTGTGAGTTCGTATTTTGTACATTGAGAGCAACAACCAGAGATAATTGTAATAGCTCTTTTCTATAGTTTGCTGCAATATTTGGAACACAATGCTGTCAATGGTTGCTCCACATGTTTCGTTTTTCTTTCAATTTTTCTTTCTTTTTCAGAAGTTGGTCATTATATTTTTCACAGTGCACTCATTTGATATTCAAGCAACATTCACCTCTTGTTTGTTGACTTTTGTAGCTCTCTTAGCATATCGGGACAACCGGTTCCACTTCCCTTTATTTTGTATCTGATCATGATATGTGGTCTAAAAATTGGTCTTTCCACTCCATGCGAGACAAGTTTTGCCTGTATGTTTTGGTGGTACGTCCATTTTGTATCTGACAAGTGCTGTGAAGTTGGTTTGGGTCATGTCATCTATATGCAGACTTATTTTGAGTAAAGATTGAAATAGTGTTCCCAACACTATTGGTTTCTGTTGTGTTTCAAATTCTTTGCTTGTCAGCTTGAGTTTGATGGAATTTCTTGTGAGATGAAGACTTGATTGTACTATGCTATTCAGGCTTGGGTTTCCTGAGATTGCAAGTTCTGATATCCATGATAGTCTGTTTCTTTTGTGCCTTTGATTGGTATTATTAATTCACTTATTTATGAGCAATGTTTTATCAAAAGAAATAAGATTTGATTTAATCAAGATTCCATCTTACACAACTTTTGGATGTATGGGCCCCTTCATGTACTCGAGACGTCTTATTATGTTTTCTGCTGACCACACATTTGGTTTCTGTCGCTGGTGATAAACTGACCTGAAACGTTCACTGGGACATCCAGTGTAAATCCTGCATCCAGACGTCTCCTAGAAACCAAAAAGTTTTTTATTCCGTTGCATTTTTAACAATGTCATGTTATAACTGCATGGATATGCCTCTTGTCATCGTTGTATGATTTTATCACACTTTAAGTGGACTTAAGTCGATTCACGCTGTTCTTTTCTACCGGTAAACTCACATTGTTCTTTTACTGTTAGTGTAATATTTAATATGTTAGAAGTACGTTTGGACAGGGTGTGGTCATAAAAGCAAGTATTGGGACAATAGTTTACATGGGGCTCGACTCTGTGAGTTTGGCTAAGAAATCCTTGCAGTCAACTACGCACCTGGTCAGGCGTGTGAAGATCGGGCTGGATGAATTCCTCTCCGTGACCATTCCTTCCGAGGGGTGAGCCCCTTCTCGTTTCCTTCTTTTTCACGTGAATAAGGAAATGAGTTGATGAGTAAAAAAGGTAGGCTGTTGCTGAAACAACTCCCTGTAAATTGTATAGTTTCATTCAAGTGTGCAATAGTATTAGTATGGCTTTTTTTACATCTCATCCAAGTAGGAAAGCAAGGACCCCATTGAGAGTCTTTATGAATGGTAACTACCGCTTCCCTGATCAAATTGAGGGTGTGTTCGTTTTAACTGGTGCTGTCTACAGAAACAGTTGCGACGGTGGAGACAAATGTAGATCAGGCATGGTCAGGTTTGAGCATAGCTGTGCGGCAATAGACGTATCTGCTTCAAATGTACTGTTACAGATTCTGGTTTCTTTCAAACATAATCCACTAGCAGCCTGCCTTGTTACTCGGCGTTGATGCTATCTTCCATTTGTCATGAGGTACGCTTCCACGACTGTCCTTTATTACCAGTCATTATGAGCTTCCGATGAACTTTTTATTTTATCACATTATTCTGAAATAACTATATTACGAGTTAAAGGCGTGAGCCTACTTGGCAATGTCTATTAGAAAGGCTTTCTATGGATTTTTTGTTGTCACAATATTTTAAGATAATCATTTCTAGATCATAAAAATGTTTGATTAAACAATAAAATATTTATACTTTACATGAAATTCGTATGTAGTAGTGCATATTAAACATTGTATTTGAATGCACTAATTTATATATATAACAAATTACTAATTAAACTTAGGAGTTTGAAATTTTTAATAATAAATAAAATTAACAAATATTCAAAAAGGATAGAATGAAAATTTTAAAATTAACTAATACAATATTTAACTCAATTATTTTAAGAAAAATTAAATATATATTTTTAATTTACAATAGGACTTTTGATATATAAATATATATTTTTTCACAATACATAATATTTAATTTTATATAAATAAAAATAATAACTCGAATTTCAGTGCGAGTATAAAATTAATATTGGCTGTTATTCTGAATAATATGTAATTTTAACATTTTAGGCTAAGGCATATAAGCAATTGAAATATAATGAACAATTACAGAGTTTTGTTTTTTCAATAGTGTATATTAAAATACACTTGGTGTTAATTTGATGTTTGCATTACATTATGCTTTAATTTTGTACCATACTCCCTTAACCCCTCCTCCCCCTTCCCTTCCCTTAACCCTCCTTCCCCCCACCCTCCCCTTCCCTTCCGTTAACTCTCCTTCCCCCCCTTCCCCTTCCCTTCCGCTAACCCTCCTTCCCCCCTTCCCTTCCCTTAACCCTCCCTCCCCACCTTCTTCCCTCTCCATCGGAGAAAGTTTAACGACCCCAGGAGAAAATAAAACCCACACATTAATTTTCTTCTTTGACGATGGATGATTACACATTATTTTTGTCTAAATGCAGTCTAACGTGATGCTGTCATGAGAAATGTCTTTTACTCAAGACATTTACACTTAACAGTCCCGCGAGAATAGCATGCGGTAAGCAAAAAAACTGCAGATTCAAGCTGGGTAATACGGGGCTATCAAAGAAATGTTTCAGCAGATAATTTTCTTAGAAATTTTTGTTCATGTATTTATCAACCTAAATTCATTAACATGAAGCGTGTTTTTATAAACCAACTCACTGAGTCACTAAACATGAAAACAATTCGTAAAACATGTTTCAAGCGAAAGAGGTTTTCCCGTGTATTTGTTATTGTCAACATAATCATAAAATCAATCCGCCGGACGCACCATCTTGCTATTCTAAATTTTGAAATCATCACTCAACATGAGAAATATCCTCCATTAGTATCCAGTTGTTCTGCGGAAGATTAGACATTCCATGCCTGTGCTAATCGGTCGGATTAAATAAACATTACCCTTGCGGACTAAGTTGACATTTTCTATTTCTGAATAGGTAGACACTGTCTAATACATTCTTAAGCAGTTATCTACTCCAGCGTAGACTAATCTCAACAAAATTGAATTGCTTCCTCGAAAATATTTGACGACATCAGTTTTTAAAAATTTCAATACTGTGAAAGTAACAATAAAGATACTGCAAACAATACTTACTAGTAATCAGATGGATTTATAACGACTTCACAGACTGTTGTAGCTAACGGTGACAATAGGTAGAGGTTCAACCCGATAACCAAATATCCAAATCAATTCCTTAAAAAATGGGATATCCAGTAAGCCACTTATTGGATATCCATTTCTTAACAAGTCAGATGTAGATATTATCCGTGAGCTTAACAGATATCCACCAACCCTGTTAAGAGTTTCTGATATCTCTGTACTCCTTCACAACCCAACTTCACCCGACCCAATTTAACTCAACCCAACCTGACCCGACCCAATTTGACCTTACTCGACCTGACCCGACCTGACCTGACCTACCAAACCCAACTTATATATTATTATATTATATATCTTTAAAAATTAAGAAAAATCATGAAATTTTTTTTTAAAAATTTAAAAATAAAAATAAAAATAATTTAAAATTATACCCTTAGGTTAAAATTTAAAAATATTTAAAATATATAGAATTTGAAGTAAAAACAAATCTATGTTTTCTCCCCTCCTTTCAAAATATGTAGTCTCTACTTTCTCTAATTTTCTCTCTAGACTTTCTCTCTAGGATTTTCTCTTCCTAAGATTCTCTCTCAAGCTTTTCTCTCTCACTAAGATTCTCTCTCAAAGTTTTCTCTCAAACTTTTCTGTCTCAATCTTTTCTCTCTAAGATTTTCTCTCTCTAAATTTTCTCTGGATTTTCTCTCTAAATTTTCTCTCTGGAATTTCTCTCTACACTTTCTCTCTCTAGATTTTCTATCTCTGAAATTTCTCTCTAGATTTTCTTTCTCTGAAATTTCTCTCTAGAATTTCTCTCTAAATTTTCTCTCTGGATTTTCTCTCTCTAAAATTTCTCTCTATAATCTATATATTTTCTCTATAAATTTAATATACATTTAATTTTTAATTTAATTATATTTTTTATTTAAAAAGGTTATTTTCTTAAGAGATCTATTTAAGCTTATTGGATTGGTAATGGAGATCCAATAAGAAAATTAGTGATTTGATTTGATTTGGATAATGGATATATTCAAATCATTGACCCCTAATTGTAGAGACCACGCCCCTCTTAACTCTTACATAACGCACAAAGTCCAGTAAGTTACTTGTACTTGAAACTCAAGGATATGATAAGATGTTAAAGTCTAAAATATTCTCGGATGGCTTCACTACGCATGTCTACTAGATTCAGGTAGATTCAGCACCAAAATTAGCAGGAAAATGCAGAGTGAGGCTAACGACACTCTGAAACTTACAATATCTGCTTGAGCACGTTGCTGAAAACATTTAGTCAAACACAAAAATAAATTTGCATCACAAAAGATCTCATACCATATGGCTTTTAAGGAGTACAACATATTGAGTTTTATTTTTCTAATCTGAAATGAGGCAGGTCTATTAATAGAAAGTTGTTCAGAAAAATGGCAGATATGACATCTTGGTAAAAGCTACAGATGACAAGTATTATAAAAGATATCAGACTTTTGAACACAGTAAGCCTATTTCCCAGAAACAACTAACATAAGTTATATGAAGAAAAGCTACAGATAGAAGTCATAGGACTGGAGTTTTATGACTTATAAATTAACTCTTAAGCTTAAAGATAACAACAGTCGAGAAAGTCAACTCACACTTGCATTTATATCACATGTGATAGCTCACTGAGTAATAACTTACAGCTAACACTATCCAAAATCAACTGTAAAGAAGCATAATTACCAAAATTGTGGTAACTACTGCGAAGGTACTTTTTAATATGCGTTTATCATACAAGTCAGGATGTATGTTAGAAGAAGAAATGGCATAAACTACTTGCAGGATGAAAACAAGAAACTCTGGGTTGCCTTCATTGCTTTCTAAGAAGCCCGATAAATTCCAAAACACACCAAAATGTTCAACAAATTAAAGCACTGTGACAGTATTCACAGAAGGTAGACAAGATCAAGAAAACTGGCCATAATAGAACTGCTAGAATCAGGTAATAAAGCAGTAATACCAAAAAAAAAGGATGCTACGGAAGCTTAGGACAAAAGTTTGTAGACAGAAGTTCTTAGATACAATCAATAAAAAAAAGTTATTAACTTTGGTAGAAAGATGCTTGACCTAAATACAATGTGCTCAGTGAACAACTTCATTAATAGCTGAAACACACTAACCATTGGAAAGTTGTAATAAGTTCAAATTGAAATTGCAGACAAAAGTGCTTCCCACCATTGAAAAGCTTTAATTAGTTCAAGCTGTAGTTAGTTCCTTTCTTTTTGAGGAAAGTGGTATTTATTACTGCAATGCTAAACAGCCATAATTCAACAAGTGAATACAAGATTGAGGGGTTCTATAGCAACAAGAGGTGGTAGAACCCATCTTTCGCTAAGGTTCCAGCTAGAGCATTTGAAGATCTAGGAATACAGTTCCAGGAATATAGGTCAAATTGCCGCACAGTCCTGTAGAAAATCAAATCTTTCTCTAATTGCCCATTGGAACAGCCAATTAAGTGCACTTTCCCCAGCCAACAATAATAATAGTCCCCTAAATTTCCAAGGTCTTGAAAATTTTGAATCCCCTAAATATCCTTATATTATTTTTCTTATAAACAACTTTCCTTTTTTATTTTATTGAATATAAGTTTAAAGCAAAACAGGCCGACATAGCATTATACCTTCTTTTACTTTCAAAATAATGTCTACACCAGATAAAAGGGTCACCAATTAGTATATCTCTGAAGAACAGAAAGTAATCCTCCTCGTCAAAGCATTATGAGACAGATTATACCTTGCCAACTTCTAAAGGTTAACGAAACATTCACTTTGAACTATGAGGCTGCAGCAATCCCCAGGGAAAATGCTAACGACATATTCACTTTGAAATAAGATTGTAAGAGGCAGCAACAATCCCAAGGGAATTCAGATACGGGAATTCAGATAGGTTCTCAGGTCAGTAGCTCATTAACTAGGTGAACAAAGTTCCAGGTAAATAGCAGATTAAAGAAAAAATAGCTTGCAGAAGATGTAGTAGTTGTCATGATCCTAGAATAAAATGTATAAAAATATCGTAGGAGCAAAAGTGCCTGTATAGAAGAATCTGTAATGAAATAAGTGACATTCTCGAGAATCTTCTCACACTTCAAGAATAATAATGATCTATTGCCTTGTCACATCAGTATGAAGCAGGGATTGACATTAGATCATCCGAGAGACACATATATCATGCAGAAACATAACACATTTTCAAGATATGTTTTCTACTGAATTGAAAAAGAGAAATCAAAATAGTAGAGAACATGATATATTTCCTGTACGAACATATACGAAATTCGATCAGGTAAATTCTGACTCAGGTTTGTATGAGTAAATGCTCATATAAGAGAAACTATTCGACTTTGAAAACTTGGTAACACAGGAGAACATAACAGTGGTTAGGAAAGCAGCGTCAAAACTGCTACAGAAGAACATAACTCTTTGCTGAAGAAGACAGTATCGCAACACATGCAAAGTGACACAAACATCAAATCAGTAAAAATGATGATCTAAGTATTCCAAATGCTCCAAATCGATGTCGAACTCATTCACTTGCCGCAATCCATTATTACTCGCGACGATTGCTGCTATATCATAAAAACCAGTAGACTACTGCTTGATCTGAAAAAACTGACGCAATCAAAAGCAAACAGAAGATAACAATGCGCATTGCAAAAGCAAGAGAAAAGAGAAATACGCCTTAGACGGATCTATGCTCTTTAAAGGAAGAAACCTCAGGCGTCATAAAAAATATCGAATAGGCCAGTGCACCTTCCGATAGAAACGACTAGCAGAACGGAGAAACGAGGAGAACAATAACTCATTTTACAGCGACCAAAACGGAAAAGAGAAACAAAATAAACCTTACACGGATCTATGCGCTTGTAAAGACACCGCTCTGAAACGCAGCCTTGATCTCCGCAGCTGCGTACAAGCCATCTCTTCTCTGCTTAGGCCGCGCAACAAATCCGACGAGAAGACATAGACAGCCAAAAACTGAAGGAAGCGGAAGCTGAAAAGTGCTGCACCCCTTTTATATACAGAGTTTCCGCTCTTTTAAAGATGACACGTGGAAAGACATGATGGTTGTTCTAACGTGCGCCTTCGTGCGCTGCGTATGTCCTGCCTGATCGTAATTCGTAACTCGTAAAGCAAGCGAGATTAATTGGAATAATAGCAAGCACTAAGCATAAAAATGAAATTAGTGCGTCCCGAGTCGTACTCTATACTATCGTATAAAATAAAAACAAAGCAAGAAGAATGTCTTTATTACAAGTATTACTATTAATTTATGTACGTTGAGTTCCGACTTGCGATCCTAATAGTTTGTTCTTCCGTGTTTCTAAAGCTTTGAATGGGCTCTGTGATGTGGCTTGGGTCTGGGAAATTAAATCAGAAGAAGGGACATTGCTGGATAATAATCTGCACTGTTGATTACATTTACAGAAGATTTCACACGGCTTATATTGCTTGCTTCAGAAATTTTGAAATTAATGATAACTCTGCCCAATTAAGTCTAACAAACAAAAGATTAGAACAAAATGACTTTTTGATAATCGTTGTAAGTTATTGAAGAAATGGGTATAAGAAACGCTGGGTTTGGAATTAGTAATATTTGATAAATTATACATACTAAATCAGCGCATAAAGAACATGAACCCAGGAAACAATTCCTAGAAGTTATGATTATCATAACTATTACTTATGATATATTTGACTTAATTAATATATACAATTTCCTGAAATATTAAGAAAAAATGTCGGGAAAGAATCCTCTAGCATTCAAGATACTTATATAGTTTTGAATACAAGTTCTATCTTAAATTATTAGCTGAACGATATGGTTGTCAATTTCATTTTCTCATACTAAAAGATACATAACCCTGAACAGGCGGGAGACTCCACCGCCCAACCCAACTCGCTGACTTTAAAAATGAGTTGACTCGGGAATTACAAAGCCGTGGCCCCAAATCACAACCAATTCGGTCGTTCGTCTGCACAATAATCAAATTCAAATTACAAATAGTATTAAAAACCTAATTTTAAAGTTAATATTTCCGTAATTCGCGAGTTTTGACAGTTTTTATTAAAATATAAATCTCTCCAGATGGAATCTAGTCTGTTGCATTGAGTAATGGAGTTATTGACCACTGTTCATGGATCACAAAATGGAGGAGGATGTAGTCGACGACCCTTCGTCTCCGCTTTTTTTTTGCTTTTATGGCAATTCGAACGATTCGCTGCTTCTCGTTTTAGCCATTCAAAGACGCAGGGAGACCATACACAGTGTTAACCTCTTCACTGTCGTTTACATCTAATATAAGCAATGAGAAGTCAAGGATATCACTTGGGTGGAAGCCGTTTGTACTTCGTAAGGCTTGCTAGTTAATATTTTTTTTTTTTTTTTTTTTTTTTTTTTCTGTGTCGTTGGGGGTGGGGGTGGGGGTGGGGGAGCTTGCTTGTTTATATTTGTTAAAGGGTTTTTCTTGGAGATAATTCAGCTTGGTCAACTTGAGAAATTTCTGGTTGAAGACATCAGCATCAATGCAAGAGATAAGTGGCGATCAAAAGTATTATAGTGTGTATTATTGGGAGTGCAGGGTTAAGGCTCAAGGAAGTATATGAGGAAACGCTTCTGAGAGGTAGTACTATCCCTAATCACCATCTGTATTCAACGAGCTTATCAGAGAATTTTCAACAGATTATACCTACGTTGACTTACAAACGGAAGTGTTCTTGTTGTAGAAGAAAAGTAGAATTTTGGATGGAGAGGATTTGATTTGCAGAGAACCAATCTTGAGTTATCTACTTATCTGGGGAAACCTCATAGCTTTTCATTCTTTTTTTTCTTTTTTATGAGTGCCTTGTGCTGGCTACACATCATATGTCCTTTTGGCTAGGCTGGGAGACAGTCTTGACCTGTAAAATAATGCCGACCCCAGTAAAACAAAGCAATAATGCAGCAGTTTTAAAAACTGAGAAATGCTAGCCCAAGGAAGATATATAGAGGGCGGTGGCAAAAAGAAAAGGTATCAGTTAGAGATGGGAATCTGTATATCCTCTGCATCTGGAAGGGATCATGAGCGCAAGGTGATTCCACAGTTTTTGGACTTTGGAGAAGAAAACTTATATTCTCACAGAATTCCTGGCCTTGCTTCTCTGCATTCTCATGAAGGAAAGAAAGGGCCTAACCAGGACTCTGCTATAATCTCTAAGGTATTTTCCTGCATGTCATGTAGACGGAGGACTGTTTTGTATTTGCTAGCTATCTCGTTCCAATATCTGTTTCCTTGTTTTGGGATCCCTTCTCATTCTAACAAACTGTTCCTTGACTTATCTGCAAAAGCTTCCAGAATCTGACTTGCTTTTGCTCTCATTTTGAAGGGGTATGGATCAGAAGATGGAGTCTTCTGTGGAGTTTTTGATGGGCATGGGAGAAATGGTCGTTTAGTGAGCAGAATTGTGAGAGATCGATTGCCATCTCTAATCTTAAACCAACACAAGACCATCTCATCATCCATTTATTCCAATATTGGAGAAAGTTTTGATAACGCAGACAGAATTCATGACCCCGATTTTGTTTCAACCACCATGCTTGAGCATTGGAGGGAGTCATCCATCAGTGCTTTCAAGGCCTTGGACAAGGAGCTGAAGCTATTAGAGGAATTAGACTGCTCTGGCAGTGGCACCACTGCTGTTACCATCATAAAACAGGTAAGAGCAACGACAGAAAATCAGTATCAGCAAAGAGAGAGAAGCCTTTGATTTCTTCTGATCTAATGGGTGCCTGACATGACATTTTGTTCTTCCTTTTGTCAAACAACAGGGTGAAGATGTTATCATAGCCAATCTTGGTGATTCCAGAGCAGTCTTGGGAACTAGGTCAGATGAAGGGACACTGATGGCTCTTCAGCTCACAACTGATCTGAAGCCCAGCGTACCTCGTAAATTCTTAAACACTATCCTCATTTAGATTGATTTTGTGCATGGATGGGCACTTAATTTAGAGGTGCCTTTAACCAATAGAAGACTCAAAATTTTGCCAATGCCATTCTTCAATGCAGAGGAAGCAGAACGGATAAGGAATAGCAGGGGCCGGGTTTTTGCGCTCAAGGAGGAACCAAACATCCAACGCGTATGGTTGCCAGATGATGACATGCCGGGGCTCGCCATGGCCCGTGCCTTTGGCGATTTCATGTTGAAGAGCTACGGCATAATCGCCATCCCCCAGATGTCTCACTATCGCATCAGCGACAGGGATGAGTTTCTTGTTCTGGCAACAGATGGGGTAAGACCGGAACCAACTTCTGCATCGATCCGTTCTCTTTTCTATACAATAAAATCTAATTCGAGCAAGATGTCACAGGTCTGGGACGTTCTCAGCAACGAGGAAGTGGTGTTTATCGTGTCATCAGCCGAGAGTGAAGAAGCGGCGGCGCAGGCACTGGTTGAAGAAGCTGTGCGTGCATGGAAACACAAGTTTCCTTGTACAAGAGCAGATGACTGCACTGCGATTTGCCTCTTTTTGTGAGAAACGACACAGGAGGAATCGAAAGAAGAATATATCTTGATCATACGCAGCTCTTTATTTTTATTTTTCTCCTTGTGTCTGTCTGTGTCACGAAGATTGATTCCAGTGAAATATTACTAGTTCATTGTGACCAATAACCATGTCATGCTACGCATGCATAAGTCATTACCTGCGTGACAACTGACGGTTGTGTGAAGGCCTGAATCCTTGAGCGACCAGTGATCATAAACGGCCATAAATGCCGACAACTCGGTCGCCAGGTTGACTGATCCACCGACTCAGAGGGGAGGGGAGTATGATCTTCAGGCGTCCGCTTGAAAAATGCACTCTTCCTAAGTTCAGTTGGCGAATTTATACTTGCAACATCTCTCCAAAACCCCAGAGAAAGAGGGGAAGGTGGTGGGAATCCGTCTAATTAAATTCTTATCAGCAGATTCTCGGCAAACGAAACCCGAAGTGTTTGTCAAGGACCTGCAGAAAAAAACTTATGGGCACTTCTAGGTCTAAGCCCCTGCAACTCTCAGACGAATGCGTTTAAATTCTCATTCTTATAAACCAGCACCATTTACAGGAAAAGCCGCATCCTATAGTAGGAACAGGATGACAGAACATCAACAACAAAAGCTCCCATTGCTTACATTGCGATACAACTGAACCAGCTGATTACAATCTTATAGAGCCTGTTTCTTTCTGCACAGGACACCAATTTGAGTGTTGTTAGTATATTAGGAACGCTCGTTGCCTTTGTCCCCTTGTGTAAACAATTTAAAGGAGTAATGCATCTAAATGCTTGCAGTTAATATCAAACCAAGCAGAGGTTTTCTGGAGAGAAACTGTATGATATTTCATTCAGGATAGAAAGCCGAATGGATACCAGTCTATGCATGGAAAATTTTTTAAGTAATGATCAAAACAATAACCAGAAAACTATTGAAAGAAACATTGTTTCAAAACTAAATCTCTTACCAATTCTCACCTAATTTACAAAAGGGATGACAGGTTAAAAACTACCTAGGCTAGCAAAAACCCTTAACCTAATCGCCTTCCTCAATGACCTTTGTGCCCAGTCCTTTGAGCCCTTCAGGCGGGATTTCAGCAACAGTGACAAGAGAGTAGAGCTCTTCTTTGGCATCTTCCTCTTCATTTCTCTTCCGAGCAACACGAACCCTGACACGCCTAGGGACACCTCGGATACCCCTGCTCCAGATGTGCTTGTTCAATTTCACATCCACCCTCACGTCCTTTGTTCCCATTGCCTTCTCAGCAAACTTCCTGATCTCTTTTATGGCTTTCGGTGCCATCTTCTTGAAGGTGCTGTCACAGATATTACCCAGTCAACACATTTCAGCTCACAGTCAAGGATGCTATGGGTCCACAAACAAATGCTTGAAACCACACTTTTCAACTGAATAGTCACTGTCCATACTTTTCCATCAATTACAAAACATGTACAAGTCCAGGAGAAAACAAGATGGGAGAATCATCAGAATTTTTTAAGCAAGACTATGTTACTGCCAATACCTCAAATTAATAACTCATACGGATGAGTCGAACAAGAGAAAGTCAGCACCACTTAGAAACAACATAGAGGAAAAAGGAAAGAACAAGAAAGCACTGACTTTAAATTATTGTTCTGAAAACTCTCAAAACCAAGTGTGTCAGAACTTTCACAAGGATGGTTAAATAACATCATGGACCAAAATCCTCTCACTGCATCTTGGAAAGGAAATTTTAATGAAACACAAAAAAAACCTTTCACAATAAAACCATAGCCACTTGTTGTGCTACCAGCAATCTATCTTGACAAAGTAAACAAGAAGACTTGGCAGAATCATCCACAACTGCTTTTCAGAAGGAGTATTACATGTTCAAAGCTCAGCTTGGAGTTGAACTGAAATGAACTCAAAAATACCATTACATGGGTAATTCGTCAAAGAGGAGAAAACGTGTGTTTACCAGCCATGCAGACGCTTGTGAAGGTTAACAGTGTATTCCCTCGTAACCACCTCCTCTTTCCTTCCCTTGCTTTTCTCAACCATTTTTTTAACCGTCAAGCTGTTGCCTTACAACCTAAATCAAGTAACAGGGCAGTAAAACAATCAGATGAAAACAAACTTCCACTAACAAAAATTTAAGTTACTTCTACTCAAAGCGCTAGAGGACCACATAATGGAAGCTACTGGTCATATCAGAAGCAGTAAAATAAAAAATATACCTAGCTGATACTTGGCCATGCCTTCTCTTTCTATTTAAAATAGATCACACCTTCTCTTTCTATTTTACAGATCGTGCTTTCTCTTAAACACTACTTTCACAAGATTCTTTAATGTGTAAACATAATACTTCATATTATCACCCATCAGTTACGTACTTTAAATTCATTCCCCGCTGCATTACTAGTGAAAACGGCTAACACTCAACAAACTGGCAATCGACACCCATTACAACTTACATTGTTAACAAAACCACTCTCTCGTTTTCAACCTCCTTTCTCAAATATCAATTAGAAATGCAAATGCCATTCTCATCATCTTCAACAATAGGTGTCGGCGGAGGAGACCGACGTTGAAGGTACTACCAGGGGATACAGTTAAAACGACCTACGATCAGGTGTCCAGTGAGACGCATGCTATAGCATCGGAAAACAATTAGGAAGAAGGTAAATAAGGTTTCGACAACCATTCTCCGACAAGATTCAGGAAAAAAGAAAGAACAAAAGAGAAATACAGGGATATTCGAGACAAGAGAACCGAAAAATTGATATGTTGAAATGCATCTCAGTTTTCAAAAACAAGTAGAGACGAGAGCGTACCTTGAGCGGGGGAGGATGAAAGAGAAGTGGCGGCAAGGGGTCCCTCCGTTTTGTTGCGTTGAGAAACCCTAAATCTGTGCATCGAGTATAAAGAAGCCGCACACGGAGGCACGCTAGCTCGAATGAGATTGGACCGCTTAACGCGATCTCAGACGTCGATGCCCAAGGGCCACGGAAATCGATCACATGAAAATTATAACGAAAAAAGAATTTTAAATTTTAATCCTACTATTTAAATTTTCAATACTTCGACGCTCAGGCGATTCTAAATAACAAAATATTAAGAAAATTTAAATAAATTTATGAGGATGCCTCGTTAAAAATAAAATAGATAAGTTTCATAATTTTTGAGAAGAAACGGAAAGAAATCCACCGGAGCCATAATTGGGTGGCCATCTGGGTTTTCTCCAAATAATATCGTTATTTTAAGTTAAATACATTCTCTTCTTAAATTAGTTATATACTTACAAAAGCACTTCGTCAATGGAAGTATGGAACAAAGTAAAAACTTTGCTTTATACATTTAAGTAGTTATTTTATATTACATCCTACAGATTATTTACAATAAATTTTAAATTAATGAAGATGAGATAGAAATAGATTTACAGGCCCATGCTCGCAATCACTAACTGGTAACAGTTCAAAACTGAGTATATTTGTTGAAATGATACATGGCGCTGCCAGGAGAAACATGAAATCGATCCGCAAGCCCGTGTGGAAACTGAACGTAGATGACATAATAATTGAGGTTTTGAGGCAACATTGCGTAAATAATTTCAATGTGAGACTCCCATATTGCAGATTTTTGGTATGGCTAGTCCACGGACTGATGGACAAGACCTTCTAGTTGCCTTTGTATGCATACATGTAGCCCCGCAGCTTTCTTACTTCTTCTAGAGATTCCATGAGTAGATGGTCCACATAGAAGCATAGCCCAGCAACGCTGCAGTTTTTATTTTCAACCGTGAAAATCGAAACAGTTCAGGTATTTCATATTTGCAAATCTTTGTGGAGTACGTAGAGAGGGAGAGAGCAGAACAAGGGAGAGAGAGAGAGAGAGAGAGCAGAACAAGGGAGAGAGAGAGAGAGAGCAGAACAAGGGGAGAGAGAGAGAGAGAGCAGAACAAGGGAAGAGAGAGAGAGAGAGAGAGAGAGAGAGAGAGCAGAACAAGGGAGAGAGAGAGAGAGAGAGAGAGAGAGAGAGAGCAGAACAAGGGGAGAGAGAGAGAGAGAGAGAACAAGGGATAGAGAGAGAGAGAGAGAGAGAGAGAGAGAGAGAGAGAGAACAAGGGAGAGAGAGAGAGAGAGAGAGCAGAACAAGGGAGAGAGAGAGAGAGAGCAGAACAAGGGAGAGAGAGAGAGAGAGCAGAACAAGGGAGAGAGAGAGAGAGAGCAGAACAAGGGAGAGAGAGAGAGAGAGAGAGCAGAACAAGGGAGAGAGAGAGAGAGAGCAGAACAAGGGAGAGAGAGAGAGAGAGAGAGAGATGACCTCAGTGGACCAAGTGGAAGCCATATTGTATCCCATCGAAATCTTGGCATCCTAAAGAACAGGAGAAAATTCAAGACAAAGAAAAGAGAAGTTAAACCAGAATGCCGGTCCATGTTCTCTGCAGGTCAGTTCTGGCAATACTTCCAATTAATTTTTCTGCACTTGGTACAAAAAACTGAAATTCTATAACGATAAAATTACTTCCAAGGATTGATGAACACCCATATGGAGTCAAAGGAGGGAAGAACATAATCAACGGGGATAAGGCGGGAACTCACCTTAACATATGATACAACCAGAAACTGCCCAGCACAAGACCAATGTAGCAGGAGTACCAAACCCATTTCTTATCCCACGTTGAGTTGTGGAGTGCAAATCCTTTTAGTGCCAAGAAACAAGCCAAAACAGCTGAGCACTCTACATCATCAAGATGAAGTATTAGCTACAAAACATTTAGTCAGGCATACTGCTTGGATTAAGTAAAATAATGACAAGCTACAAAGGAGATGCCCTCTGCCTCAAGAATAAATGGAAAAGAAATCAAAATGACTGCTAAGAAGTGCAGGAACATCTTTGAATCAAATAAACAGTTCATGATTGGTTTCCGCGTGATTGGCACACATAACTGACCCGCCTAAAGAATTGACAAACTTTCGTTTGAAATGTTATGATCACACATCCTTGAAAGTTTCCACATCAGAAACTTCCAGTAAACTTGTTTGTTCAAACATCATCATGATAGCATTCCAAACCAAAGCCTGTCATGCCTATTTTAGGACAGAACATCTCTTCTTTTACCCAATCCAAGAGTCCTGCAATTTATATAATACATCTTTTGTTACTCTCCTGCAGAAACCTGTAATAATTTTCCTACAGTTAGAATGTTTAGCTAAAAAATTTAGCACTTTTAAAGCTGCAAATGCACACCCTCTACTCTTCCACGAAACCATTTTATGCCAAATCAATCCTGTCAGGGAACCATTTTATTCCCAAATGGAAGTTTACTAGATTTATATGGAGCCAATAACTGACTCCTGCAGACTGCAGTGACACAATTCAGCACTATTGTGCAGATAGTGATTTCCTATAAGACAAGGTAGTTAAAGACAAACATACCACCTCAGATGGTTCTCCCCGAGTAATAGGTAAAGGGAGCCATCTTTTGGTAAGATTATCAAACTGCATGCAGAAAAGCTATAATAAATAGAACCATCCTGACAAGAAAATCGTACTGATATAAACGCCAAGGGGAGAAAAAGACATTGCAGGTATATCCCATACAAGCATCTTTAATACCAGACAAGAGTTGAAAATGAAAAACCTGCAGAAATGATCATCCATGACTCCACTTCATCCATAAAATATGCATGGTATCGCTGCACGAAAAAATATTTGGAATGAATTAGACCATTAAAAGCGTGATAATGTGGAAAATAAATACATAAATAAATAAAAATCACTGACGGAATGAAAAAAAAAAAAACAGCTTCATCAGTGCAGAGCCGCTAAATGAACTGTTAGCGGTGGTGTATTACATACCAATTCCCATGGTGACAAAATCTGACTAACAATGGAATAGATTAGAAACATGACGAACGAGAGAACCAGAAGAGAAAAAACAGCCTGCAGTGGAAACCAAAAAACATAAATAAAACGTTTATCAATCTCATGTTCGTATGACAAACAGCGAAAAAAATCACAAATAAAGCGTTTACCCTCCATAGGAATTCTTGATGCCGGTGCTGCTTTTCATAAGACTGAACAATTTCTTCTTGCTCTGCAAGATCGTTAGCAGGAATATTAAAAGCCAAATACCAAACGACGAGCTATATCAGATGTTTGCACTATTTAGCACGAGAAATGGAAATAAAGTAACGAAAACGAAGGGAGCTATCTAATTTCTCCCAGGAAAAGGGGCAACGCTACTGGTTCGATGGCACTCAAGGGAATTCATCATAATCATTTGAAAAGAAAAAAACAGAGAATTGCAAACCTAACCTCGAGTGTCAATTGGCTGAAATTCGTCGCGAGTGGGAATGAAATACTTCTCATCTTCGTCTTCTACTCGACGAGACGGTCTCCATCTTCTCGAAAGCTTTACCATCGCCAGTTGACGCAGCAGCTGCCGCATAGGCGTCGAAAAGTAGAAACGGCAACCCCGCCGAGGAAAGAAGAAATTTGAAAGAGCCTGTTCTTGTATACATGCCACTTACTGTACGAGTTTGAGCTATTTTAATCCTGGGTTTAATTTTTAATTTTCCAAACAAATCTGAAATCTCCTTGTTACGGGTGCAGGGACCCGTCTTCGCTACCAATAATACGGTCTTTCCTGCGGTCCCCGAACTTGTCCCTTAAGCCGCCACGAGTAAGGTGCCAGCCGATGAAACGGCCGGTAAGAAGCAGAAAAATGTAAGGTCCATAACCGAAATATCGGCTCGGACCAGAATTTAGAAATTTTCGGCCGTTACGTACCAAAAGTAGACCATTACAAAGAGCGTGTACGGACTGGAAAGCAGAGTAGGATCTTCCGACCAAAGGCGCTTCGTTACCACGTCCCAAAGACCACCTGAGTTGTTCTCAGCATCTACGGCCATTTTGTGTCGGTTATAATTAAGCGCGAGTTTTCTAGAGAACAACGTTAAAAACAGAATACTGAATTAAAAATGTTTTACAAAAGCGCCCTAAAGCCTCGAACTAGCTCATCGGGACACACCTGGGGCAAGGGCCTGGGCGGGGCCGAGAGACTACTGTCGTCCCTGATCCCGCAACGCAAATGGATCCTCTCGTACCTACGTCGAAGAAACAGTAGATGGACTTTAGCCAGCCCATCTCAACTTACCGGCTAATGCTACCTGGAGATTCGATTGTCCAGAAATTCTGAAATCTACCGTGTCTCCTTTCTTTCTATTATCAAGACACAAGAACATGACTTGATTCACCCGGATCAAGCTATACAGAAGATGAGAAATGGGGGAAGAAAATGATCTCACATAAAATTCATCGTCTAGACAATGAAAATTTATTGTCTAAACAAGGAGCATCCGAGTAACAAAACTGTAGGTAAAAGCAGAGGCTGCAGTACCCAGCTCAAGATTGGGCTGCATTTTCTTTGTCATCCCCAACCAATAAATCATCATCATATGTCACAGGCACCCTTATCCTGTTAAGAATTGATACGCGAACTCCCTCTCCATTTGTTTGTTCAGATTCCTGCGGTTGTGAATCCAATGCAGTCTGAGTACCACTTGACATTTTATGGGAAGCACCATCAGATGCATTAGCAACACTAACAGGGCAGCGTTCTATGTTCTCCTTTGGACCTCCCCTCGTATATTGTTGCCTGAATTGCTTCTGCAATAAACAGTTAAATTAAAAACTCACTAGTCATAAAAGTTGGAACACAAACTTGAAGGAACATTCTTGAGGAGTTCGCACCTCAAATTCCTTGCCCTTCTTCATTATTTCTTTGTATGCATTTGGTTCCCGTGTCTTCAAGATGTTCCATAATATACCACCACCATTTCTAGAGCGTTTTCCATCAGCAGTCAACTGACCGCCACAGTTTTGGATGGTGTCCACCTGCAGAGTCAGTAAGAGATGTAATTCCTGTTAGATGGGATAATAGTCCATGAAGACTTCCAATGGAGTGCGTTATATGTCTGATCATATTGCCTAATTCAAGATTATATAACATGCTTTAGAGAACATTCTGTAGAAAGCACTGAACTTCTACAATGCAAGTCACTGATAGCATGCCTTATACACACAATTTGGAACATACCAAAACCATGATCCCCAAATAGCTGCAAAGTCATTTCAGGCAAATGAAGAGGTTTAATTTGGCTTGAATCTCTACAAAGTTTACGTGATCTAAGACTAATGGATGGATAGTTTGCAACTAAACTCAGTTTTCTGTGATTCATGGACCAGCAGCATTAACTATTTTAAAGATCAAACTCATCATTCACTTCACATACAACATTCTCAATAATATGGATAACAACGTACTCGTATATTGGGTTTTTCCTAGGATGACTGTTAGCGTGGGCCAAAAATGGGCAATAAGATTTGGGAGGTGACATGATTCAGGAGATGGCACCAAATCTGTTTATATTTATAAGCTAGTTGTTCAGCCCAATTTCCATAGATAACTACTTGAGCATACAGAAATGCATCGACAGTATTACCTCTTTAACCAGCTCCCTCATGGCAGAGACACCAAGGCAACCAACAGCATTCCAAACCAGGTATGATTTCCGTTCTTTCAAATGTCTACAGGTGTCAGTGACAAACCTACGGCAGTTTCAATATTTTTCAGATAGACTGAAAGTACACATATCATTTGAATAAATAAATAAATAAAATTATTAAAAAAAAATCGGCAGCAATTATCAAGAACCCTAAAACCATTTAGAAGTGTGGGAAGCAGGACTTCAAACCAAGATACACAATGAACTAAGCAAATATGTAGGGAACAAAATACAGATTGGAATAAAAAATTCAAATGCTTTTCTATGTAAGGAAACAGCACAAAGAAACAAAAAGCATTTTCTTGTGAAGTCAAAACAATTCAGGAATCTAACTAGCCTGAGGCAACAACAATACATGATTCACTACAGTGCCAAAAAAATGAAATTAACAGCGGATACTTTTTTTATTTAAAAACCACAGGCTCACACATTTTACTTGACTTGAACAACAATACCTTTCTAATTTGAATTCAAAACAAAAACTAGTTTCACCGAAATCAAAAAGCTTCTAAAGTAGTTCCATGGCCAGTAAACCTATTGAACAAATTTCAGCTATTTATTGTGACTAATTGTATAATCGTGGAAAAGTGAAACATCTCAATAAATCTAACCTGAGTGCTACATAACAAGACTAGGGATTCAACTGTATCCAAACATCTGAAAGTCCACCGAGAATCTATCAAGAAGAAGGAATATAAAATTCAGATTACTAGAGCTCTCCTATAACCAATAAATGTAACCACTCACACTAGTTACGATATTTGATGAAAATCTCCATCCAGTCATCCAATAAATAAACAAAAATTTTAAAAATAAACCTATTAATATCGGTAACGCCATTCGATGCGACTCTCTTCTTTTTCTTCTTCTTCTTCTTTTTCTCTTTCGACTTGAAATTCTTAAACCCTTGAGGCTCCTGTTTATCTGTTTTTCCGTCTTCGTTGAGGCTTCCCGTAGATTCAGCTAGAGGAATAACAGGTTCCGCTTCGTCGGTATCTGCATCGATCATGTCTACATCTTCGTCGATATCATCTAAAGTATCTTCTTCGTAGAGGGCCTGCAAGATGCACTCGTTTCCCGCCATGTCTTTCCTACGATCGGGGAGGAACAAAGTTTCGAGGTCAGCTTGATGGTGAGAAGCATAAATATGCAGGCTTCAGCGTCGCAGTAACTCTATGATTTTACTACTATGGTAACTCCTGAGTTTAAGTTACCTGCATATTGGTAGTTCAGGTATGTGACTCACACGAGCGGTCCTATATAAGCATCCCCATGACTCCTTCCTCGTCACTGCATATTTAAAGTGTCCTATTATCCTATACTTCCATACATATCATATAAAATAACAAAAATCCCACTCAACATTATTTCATGATTAACTTAAGATTATGAAAGTACTATTGGATACTTGGATTAATCCAAGAAAATAAAACAGCAAATTTTCGACATTGCTAATAAAATATTACTCAAATATCCTTTTAACTTTTTATTCTTCCTGATTTTTTTGCCATGTTCTATCGAAATGTTAAAATTCGTTTTGTTTATATCATCTGACTGGTGTACCATTTAGTATTCGTCGGAAAAAATTACAAAAGACCTCTTTTTAACATTATTATATAATCAAATGTACGTACATAACTATACACATTATAAAACATCTAAAGAACAAAAAAGAAGGAATCTAAAGAAACATAGATTAGCCAATAAAAGAAAAAAAGGAAGAAATTTATGTCAGTGAATGGTTAAACAAGGGGAATCAGTTAGCTCCAAAAACAATGAAAGGGGAGGGCAGAGAATACATAAAGAGAGTAAAACGAAACAGAACAACCGATCGACAGAAATTTGATTCAGTGACCAAGCTCCTTGTGGGATATTGTGCCGCTGCAACATCACACATGTAACCGCACTAGTAAAGGCAGTCAAGGAAATAGCATGTAAGACATCAGGAATTATGACTTGTGTTATTAAACAATGCCTCCAAGCTGAATAATTCAAATGCCACAACACCCTAAACAAGGGAGCAGCTCCAAACACAAATATGATAAGATATTACAACAGAATGGGAGAGATGAAAGATAAGATAAATTTGCCGCTCTCTTTTTTCTCCCTCTTTCATATTCTCAAAGTGATAAAAACCTCAGTATGAGTTACAAGTAGGTCACACCATCACCATGTATAACTTCACCAATTCGGTAGATAGTACACCCTTCAGTTCCTTCCTCCAGTATCCTTTCAGCAGCCTCTGGGCTGGCAACAAGTACCATACCGATTCCCATGTTGAATGTTCTCCTCATCTCAGACTCCTCAATTCCTCCTACCTATAATACATGAAAGTGTATGACAGGACTTGAAAAAAGTGGCCAGCTGACAACTTTTTGAGAATATCTAAAATGGACCATGACTTAAGTTTTTATTTTAAAAAAAATGGGTGTGTTTCATGAAAGCCCCGAGTGTAAGAAACCAGAACAAGGCAAGGAGAGGGGTAGCTTACAATGACGGATAGGTATTAACCACTTGCATTCTTGCAAGGGGAACCACTAAAGTTCTCCAAGCTTTAGAAGTTAAATTGATAAAATCTTAGGCTTGCAAAGTAACCATTTTTTCTTATAACTTAGTAAATATTACCTCTTGAATCCATCTGAACACTGCAGGGACTTCCCATGAGTCTTTGTAAATGGCTGCTCCAAGACCGTCAGGGAATACCCGAGGGATGTTATCAGTAAAACCACCACCTGTGATGTGAGCTATACCTTTCAAACCTGCCTTTTCAATTATTTTGAGTACCTATTGTAGTAGCAAAAGACAAGCATCTCAAGTTTCATCATAAGAAGAGAAAAGCTGTGTTACTCTTTTATGAAGCAAAAAGTTGTGTTACTTTAAGAAATGTAAGAATCTATTGTATTGTCAACAGGGACCCGACCTGCTTAACATATATGGTAGTAGGGGCCATCAAAGCTTCGGCCAAGGTTATTGGTTTGTCCTTGTTTCCAGGTAATTGGTCCTTCAAAGAAAGGCCACTTTTAGCCACAACCCTGCCAGATGAGAGGATCTTCAATTGAGAGCGGTTAAGAACACAGCCAAACCAGTTTTCTCCCAGTTTAATAAAGATAAAGGAAGATAATTTTCTGAAAGCAACCATATAACCTTCTAACAAGAGAAAAGCCATTAGAGTGAACCCCACTTGATGAAAGACCAAGGAGAACATCTCCAGCTACAATGTTTCTTCCATCAATAACTGAATCCTTCTTAACAATACCTACAGCAAATCCACTGAGATCATATTCTCCATCTGCATAAAAATCTGGCATTTCTGCAGTCTGCAAATCAAATATAATTCACAAATTACCACACATTTGGATTGCATTCTGAAAGTAAAGAAAAGTTGAAAAGCAAATTCAAGCTGTGAATTATCCACGTCATGATCTGGCCACCAATTTTCTTGAAGCATTTAAAACGTGATTAGTCACAAAGCTGATGTTCATGGTAAAATAATAATTGTAAGACTTTTGCAGTAATAATGAAACCATCACGTTGCTTCATTTACTTGAATTTCACATACAAATAGTAACTGATGGAAAGTGTACCAACTAAGGTATTCTAGACATGCAACTTCACAGATTGCATATTCATCTTTTGCCTTTTCATGTTTCAATAGCATTTAATCCTTCTCATCACTGAAAGAAACAAATGATACAAGACACTGGTGTTCAATTTCTTCAACCATCAATAGAATCGAATATAATGCAAGACGCTTGAGTGAACGATACCTCTCCTCCAAGAAGTGCACAATCAGACTGTTTGCATCCATCAACAATACCCTTTATCACCTGAAAATCATGAAATTTGCTTTTACCATAAATGGGAGGCTAGGAGGAAAACAATTTGCAAGAAAAAGATGAGGCGCTCAATGTTTTCTCAAGTCAGACAAAACTATTAAACCATACCTTTTCCGCAAGATCAACATCAAGGTGACTTGTGGCAAAATAATCTAGAAAGAACAACGGCTTTGCTCCGGAAGTAACAATATCATTCACACTCATAGCCACCTGAAATATTTTAACATGGCAATAGATACTAAGAAAGTAGCTGTAATTTTGTTAATCTGCACGACGGGTTAGAGAAATTACAAGATCAATTCCAATAGTATCATGGATTTCAGTTTCAAATGCAAGCTTTAGCTTGGTTCCAACACCATCAGTACCAGCAACAAGGTATGAGTCACCTGTTTCATGAGAAAAAGAGTCAGAAAAAGTTCTGGAAGTGCTTGCCCGATAAATTTTTCAAATACAAAATAGTAGCATTCTCCACAAATAACTGTAGCCAAAGACTATCTTAATAAAAATGCAGCAGTTTCACTGGTTCCTTTGAACCTCATATTATAAGAACTCTTGCAGAAGAAGACAAAAACATACAAAATTTAGAGACTGAAATGCTAATAACATTAGATACAATAGTTCACTTAAAATTGCAAATTGATGGTCGCAGATGAGCCCCTCCTAGCCACAAAATTCATGAACTCCCACATATGTGAGAACCCCCCAACATAATAGCAAGTCCATCTAGCCTTCCAACACTCTTTAACAATAAGGTTTCATGATCACAAAAAAAGAAAAGAGCAGAATAGGCAAGGATAACTTACCCAGCGGGAAAAAACCTCCAAAGCCACCAATTCCTGAGACCATTTTAGAGATCCTCTTGACAAGTTCAGCTCCCGCATCAATATCAACTCCAGCATCCTTGTATGTTAAGCTTTCAACTTTTCCTATTTCACTTTTCATACAAGCTACCTTTGACATTCTCTTCTTCTGTTTTACCTTTTTTTTTTCATAATTAGCAGTTCTCATCATAGAAAGTTGAGATTCTTTAAATAATTGTGGCCTGAAGGTTGCACTGAACTGTAGAATTTTAAATTTGTCAGTGGTTATATTGCTGTTGAAGAGCTCAAGGGAAGGAGAAAAACGTGCAGTCATGATGATAGACAAGAGAAGTAAGGATCTGGCGGAGCTGTAACAATCAAATATGGACACTGCCGAGAAGCAGCTTTTCTCAGCTACCAAATTCAAACATCAAATCTGGCAATGGAACCTACAAAATGAAGAAACAGAAAAATAAGGCTCACTAAGGAATACCTTCAGAGAAGATAACTTTTACCCGATGAACTTTTGTATAATGAATAATAGCCCTTTCCTCAAAAAAAATAAAAATAAAAATAATAGCACTCAATAGAAGCCAAGATCCAAGAAAAGTAAGGGTGTTAATGACTGAATATCAGAACCAATAAGAGGCACAAACACTCCTAGTAATTTGTTATTAAATTTACTATGAACCAACATATTGCAAACATCGTTCATGATTTCTTTCTCTGCAACACTTTGTATAGCCACAGTCTTGTTATATGACTAAAACTGTCTCCTCTCCACAAAAGAATAATGAAGAAAACAATTTACGTGAAGGTAGGCCGTTATTATAGTAACAACCATGCAGTTGGAAAAGTGTAAGCAAAAAACAAGAGATGAGAACCACCATGTTCAACAGTTCAATCACAAGTTGGTATCTGGGCCATTATTTATTAAAAATCAGCAGAATAGGAAAATCTGTAGTTAAAACTGATATTGACAAGCTCTCAGTTGGTCATGTACAAGCATGTACTCTTAACAAAGAAACAAGAATTACTACCTGTTCTTCCAGATTCACTAAGTCTTTCACTACATACAGAACAAAACAGCAGGGCGTTCCTCAAAAGTTAATTTCACCAGCAACTGAGATCGAACTCTACAATATTGTCGAAGTTTTCTTGCCAGAACGATTCCTATACTATGTACGCGTTTCTCCTTTCTGACATTTCAAATATTTTAAGCAGTATCATCAACACTCCCCCGTCGCTCTCTTACCGGTCCGTCAAGTTAGAGTTCGTGCTAATTTACAAGCTAACGTATAAGACTCTATACTAATGTAAACACTAGAGTCAATAGACTGGAGATACCGGCGGTGGGATATCAAAGCAAGTAAGAAATGCCTCCCATACGCAGTATCTACAGAGAGGAAACAATCGGAGGAAGCGCAAACAGACGGGAAACAGACTAATTAGAACACCATAATAGAGCCCGTCTCGCCAAAAAATGGCATAAGAAGAAAAATATACCGCCAAGATTAACTGGATTGGGAAAAGCAAAAGGCAGAAAGGATTACCGCCTTAGAGGACGAGCGGAAGACCTCGGCAACGAGAATGGTGGCAACGTTACAGGGTGGAAGCAGGAAGCGGAAGCTTTGCTAGGTTTTAAAACAAGCGCGGGACTAACTTACTAAAAACAAGTGTGGCTGTGTGGGTACTAACTTACCATAGGCGCCGAAGTCGGTGGAATCGAGCCGAGCCCAACGTTCGAGTTCGGGCTCGAGCACGGGTTCGAGCTTCAATCTTTCGAGCCGAACCATGAAAATGTTGGGTTCGGCTCGCTTTTATCAACGAGCTTTATTTTAACCTTTTCGAGCCGAACCGAGCTCAGACTGAGCCTAACCCGAACGGTTCGCGAACCGTTTGGGTTTTATTCCACCCTTAGGCCGAACTATTATTTCTCGTGTAATCGTGTGATTTAATTACATTGTCTGGCCATTAGGAGAGTTTCAAGTCATTTTGTCGCTCGTCAAAAAATGATGTGAATGAAACATTGTCTCTGTTTAAACTTTAAAGCCTCGAACAAGCAAAATCAAAACAATAAAAACTAAAAATAAATCACCATATAAGTGAAGGGTGAATTCAAAGTAATAAAAAGGGTCCTCTTGACAGTTTGGCATTTCAATTTTAAAAACTCTTTTAAAAAAGTTAAAATTTCTAACCTAGATTCCTAAACAAATAAACTCTAAGCTGAATGTTGTTAGAGCGTCTGATAGAAGAATACTCTTAATCAAATAGAGCTCACAATGAAAATTAGAGATTTAACATAAATAATCTGATTTCGCAACAAAATAAAATAAAGATTCAATATCACGCGTAATAGCTCGGGTGGTCTAATTTCGAGTCTGCAACAGCGATAGAGTTACACGACAGGGAGTCAATGTACAATGGATATCACACGGTCGGGAGTCAGTGTTGCACATAGCATGAGTGAGTCAACGCGATGAGATTCACACTATTATAAAGGGTGTAAAGTATAAAGTTATGGACTTTATATATTTAAATTTTATTTTATATATTATCTATCCATTTATTCATCGGAAGGTAGAATAGATAATTGAGCGATAAATAGATTAGCTAGAAAAACTTATAAAGTTATATAACAATAAAATATATAAACAACTATCTTATCTATGTAATAAGTAGAAACTTATAAATAAAGATAGTTTAAGTAAGCATATTTATTCGTTAAATGAATATTACTTGATTTATTAAAAAAATTGAATAGAATTTAATCATGGTATATCATAGATTTTTATAAGAAAAATAGTGGAAAATGATGAAAATGCCTGATATACCCTCCTTAATCAGGTAATTGGATAAACATATATGAAATAACTTTATTCTATAAGTCGTTACATTTATTATTTGGCAAATGGATAATTTATCCAATAACCCAATTATTAATCTTAATAAAAAAATTATTTTATATACTTTTCAATTGTCAAACAGTGGGATTATAAATTGGCTAATCGAGTGTTCAATTTATTATTTTGTAAACAGATAATTTATAAAATTAGACTATTATTAATCGGAATAAAAAAATTCACTTTGGATATTTTTCAATTAATAAACAATGGAATAATTTGGTTTAACTAAGAAGAATTGATAAGAAAAATTTAATTAAACTAAACACAACAGGGGATGTAGCTCACATGGTAGAGCGCTCGCTTTGCATGCGAGAGGTACGGGGTTCGATACCCCGCATCTCCAAATATTAAATCAAAGGATATTTTATCTTCTCGTGCCTTCACGGCTTCACCCATTTAAGCGCGAGCCCACATGCATCAGTCTTCTCAATGCGAGTAGTAGGCTACATGGGTTTAGGAATGCCGAAAAGTCGGTTCTATGGCATTTTATATTCCGAGTTTTCCGACTCGAGAATATTTTCTCCAGATCGTCTTCGGAGCCCGTCCCACCAATGTGCTTCAATTATCTCTTTAATTTATACAGCTCCAGAGAGACCAGCTAAAGGACCCTAAGAAGAAGTAGACCCCTGTTCTCCCTTTCCCTTTGCTCTTACGTCAAGTCACCACCTTAAAGATAGAAAATCAAATAAACTATTTCTCTCATTATCAGTTTGTGGTCCTCTTGGGCCATCATCGAGTTATACATGTCTCCCCATGTAGGCGAGACTTAATTTTCAATCTCCTCAATTGTATAAACACTTATCTGAGTAGATGTGTTTCCAAATAGCAACGGGAAACCTTTCGTCACTCAAGACTCAGGGATGAACTCCGAACCAGACCCAAAACCACTGAACTCGATCCAAAAACTCCGACTCAAAAACTGAAATATTCCAATTGCTTCCGAGTTGGGCGAGTCATGGAACCTATTTTAAGAAAAGAATAAGCATAAGTTCTATATTTAAGTACGCAACATCCTTGTCATCCCAGGTTAGAGCCTCAAGCAGAATTGCCTGGCAACGCAACAATTAAAGATTCCCTTTTGGTGTTACTTTAGTATTTGATTCCTCTTAGTCTTAAAAAGGAGAGAGATCATTATTTGGGTATCTTACTTGCCATCAAGACCTTAATAGTCTATATAAATCCGACCTCTTCTTATAAAGAACCATTATCCTTCATACGTGGATATCTTAAGCCGGGATAATCGAACTCCTTAAAAAGAATGCGACTCTTGGCCACCCAGGTGGGGCCCCATACCATGTGGTCGGACCTTTTTACGCATCGTATTACATGCCACGTGTCGAACGTACGTTTATCAACCGGGAGGAATCCATGGCGCACATCGAAGTATCGCAGCTTTTGTCGTCCACTGCGGGAAAATCACGCGACGCGCGTCGATTGCTTACTGGTTCAGCAGGGTAGGCTGATATCGTAATTCTGGATTATGAACACGGTCAAATTGGAATTTGGACAGTCATTACACTGGAGAATTGTAATTTATCGCCAAGTTCGCCGCGAAGGAGCTCAACATTTACTTTGTAATTTTTGGTAAAGTCCAGGGTAGTTTTGATTATGAAAATAAGTAAGAAAGCTTAAAAATGGATTGGCGACGTTTAGCCCCGCTCGTGTCGGATGCCGAAACATCTTTCCGTGAAAGAACGCGCGGTTATGTCTTCCGTGGTTGTGAAAGAAAAATAAAAACGGAAGGTAACGAAAAAAAAAAATAAACGAAAAATGCTAATTCGAAAAAATGGCTAAATTAATTTTCGTAAAGTCCGTAATAAACGGATGAAGGAGGGGTAATCTTGCCATTTTTAGAGGGAGAAAATACGTGGGGACCGGTGGAAGCCAACTGTCACATGGGTAATAGCCGGAAAGACAGGCTGTCCGTTCGGGCTGGTGCGGGGTCACGGTCAGCTTTCGTGCCCGAACCCTCTGTACCCTATATAAACAACTTCCCCGCCCTTTTACCATACCCTGCCCTGTCTTTCTTCTCCGTCTTTCTCTACAGCGAAGTTCTTCTTCGCGGAAACCACAAGAAGGAAAAAGCACAGAGCAGCAATGGAGTCTTACACAGCCAGAAACTTCGTCGCCTTCTTCGTGGCCTTCGTCGTCGCCGTCATTGCCTTCTGCGGCGAGTCTTACGCAGCCGATGGTCCTGCTCCCGCTCCCGCTTCCGCGGCCTCTGGCGTCTCCCCCTCGCTCTTCGTCGCCGCTCTCGTCTCATTGTCCGCCTTCTTCCTCGGATCTTTCTTCCGTTGAAGCCCCAGTCCGGATCTCGGCGGTTTCCCGCTGGTCTCTGGTACTTCTTTAACGGGAATCGTTTAGGTCGTTTTTGTGGTTTTCCGTTTGGTAGGCGTTCATTCATGCGTTTGGTGGTAGATTTTTTTCACAGCGACGTTTGGATCTTCTTTTTCATGAGGCTGTCCGGGATTTGGTGGTGTTAAAGTCCCATATGAGTTTTGGTTCCCCTAGTGGACGGATGTCTGGTGGTGAAAGGAGGCCTGAATGTTGGGGTATGTTGACGGATGGAGCTGTACGTAGGGAATAAGGTGCTCTATACGGCATCTGGTTGATGATGTATTCGACATTACATATTATATAGAGATATTTCTTTGTGCCTTATATTGCTTTAGTTTGTATATGTGACTGGCGGGTTGATTTTTTTTGTTTTTCGGAAGTAATCTCTCGCAGCAATAGCTGTTTATGATATTTTGATTGCAGAAGTCACACTAATCTATCATTGTTTTCGAGGATTTCTTAGGTTCGAAGGTTGTCTCCAGGTACATATGCTTCGTAATCGCATCTTGAATGCATCGTTGATGGAACGTTATGTTAAAATTAAGGAAAGCTGTGCCGGTGATACTATGTTAATTTTACGGGGAGTTAGGCAACTAATTGCTTGCACCATATATATATGTATGTCTCTCAGTCTCTGTTCCATGATAAAACGTACTGCGGTGAGGAGTATTTGTCTCCGTTGCTTTTTGTAAATGCAGCACCATGTGCTAAGTTACTCCTCAAGACCATTTTATTGAGGATGAAAATTTTCTCGCGGAGGCAGCAATATGTTATTGTAGAGCTCTAATGCACGAAAAATAGTTTTTGTGACTCTTATGGTGGGAAGTGTTGGCGAATTGTGGATTCCAGAAGCTTCTAATGTGTGGTTTGGGGAGACCACAGATACGAGTTAACGTCTGTAATGCTCTCCGTAGTTTTCAAGCCGGAAAGGCATGCCAATGGGGGCAAATGCCATGGGTTTTCTTCCTTGTACCGATTATTCCCTGTCATTTTCTTGTCGTTTCACAAGATGTTAGTGATCCTCGCTTCAACCAAAAGACTACGAAAAATTCCAATGCGTTCGGCTGCTCAGGTTCAGCTCGCCATGTCGTCTTCTATTTTATCATTTAATTCTGTAGATCTTTTGTTGCGTGAGTTACAATTATAAGGCACTTTACAGCTTACCTTTTAAATTAAATTTTCTCAGATTGAAAATTGCCCATACGTTCTCAACTTCCTCAAAAAATAAAAATAAATAAAAAAATTGCCCATACGGAGCGAACAGGAATACAACTGCTTGAATAAAACCATAAATAAATAAAAGCTGCAAGCGCAACACTAGGATGTGTAATGAGGATTTGGGGTATTGACTTGAGTTCGATGTTTTAGTTTTTGGAGTTTGGACCTTGCCTTACCTTTTTCTTTTTGTCTTTAAATAACAAGTTATGTCATATGTGATGTATATGTTAAGGCCCCCGATGCGTAAGTTTTGTGTGTTGGTATCTGAGTTTTAGCATGTGGTTGTTGTATTTATGGATTCCTATATGACCACCCGTAGAAGTGCATCAATTCCTACATTGCTATTTTCTTGCCAATTATGCCACAGTAGGGTTGATTTGCAGTTACTTTTAATTTCTTTCCCATCTTGAACGCAAAGAGACTTCTTCTCAACAAAGAATACTGATCGAATTCGAGCCGCCCCTTCAGCCGCCGTGGTAAGCTATTTATGGTGAAAACCTTCCATGCAAGCCCTCTAATCCTTGAATTCAAGCATTCTTCCATGGTCCACCATTTATGTAATTTTATTCCCATCTCATATAGTTTTATGGATTAATAAAATATTAAAAGTTAATAAAAGAAATCACTAGTTAAAGAAAAGTTATATATATTTAATGTGTACATAAGATTAATATCAGAATGTCTCCAAATTCTATGTAGACAACCTATAGCAAATTCACCTGTAAGCGGTTCTCAAAAGAGAGATTTTAGAAGATACTTTACCCTATTTTAGATTTATATCGCAGTTGTACTATTATGCAAATTCTCTGACATTGATCCAATTGTAGAAGAGTAGGTTAGATATGCATTAGTTGGTAATCTTGAATCCTTTTGAAACAACCGGCAAAACACAAGTATGGAGATTTCCCAAGATTCCACAGATCCTACCTGCCGACCCACCCTATCATCTGGGCGTACAAGTGTTAATTTTTTTAGCATTTTCTAATAAGATAATGTTCCTTTTATTTTATTTAGTATTTACAATATTACTTCTTAGGAGAATAAAGTATGTTATCGTGCCACAGATGTATTTTATTTCTGCTGAACCCAGCATTCCGGGTTTATGTTATGCATAGTTACTTCGAAGCCTATGGAGTCAAGAACTGGACCCCCATTGAACCGGAGCCCGGATCCGCTGGCCATATTGTAGGTAGCCAAGCGAATCACGGGGTGCCAACTGAGCGCTGCACAGGGGGTCCCATGTGTTTGGCACCCCGTGATTCACTGTGGCTACCTACAATATGGCCAGCGGATCCGGGCTCCATTGGAACCGGCATCCCAGGTACTTAGTCAAGTAATTACTTCGATAAAATAAACCTTAGAAAGCCTATACAAGAATAACGGATATAGCGCTAGCCTCAATAAAGATGAAATATTTCATTTGTTATCATCTCAACAAATGGAGAGCAACGCTTAATAGATATTGTCCCTATAAATTCTAACATATGTCTGCAGAGACTGTAGACCATCTTTACTCTTTAGTAGCCAAAATGGAGCAAGATGGCCAATTTGTTTCCATGTGACTAAATGAAGGAGTACCAGAGCGACATGTGGGTCGTCTTCTTCCCTTCGCAAAAATGTGCTCCAAGGCCATGCCCCGTTATTTGACACTTTCAACTGGTTTCAGGGGATATATTGACAAAGGGGATTAGCAGCACCCAAGAGACCTTTTCATTTAATGCAACATTAACTGTAAGCAAATTTTAGACCAGTCAGTAGTTTCCTCTACGTGGAAAATTTTTTGATGCTGGCAAGCATGATGGAGTAGATCATGCATGGCCTGTCTACTGAAAAAGTTTTGCCTACTTCCAGCACCAGTTAAAGCTAAAAGCTCAAAAGAAACGTAGATCAGTGGACTCCCAATTTTGGCCACTAAGAAATTCTAACACTTAACAAAATGTACTTCCCTAACTCATCAGGCTTGAGTGCTGATTAAAATTATGAGGTTCACAAAAGTACAGCTATGGAATCCTTACAATTCATCATGAACTTTTATGGTGGTAGATTGATCAGATGGATGAAATTCGAGTAGGTACCTTGTAGCCAAAGATGCATGCATTGCCGCACCATAAGGAAGCACATCTTCATTGATAGTGAAGAAGGGAGAATGGCCAGATGCAAGCGGCCCACGTGTGTCGTTCCTCATTCCAACGAAGAAGTAATATCCAGGTATCACGTCGGAGTAAAACGCAAAATCCTCAGAGCCCATTACTGGTTTGCTCTCTCTCATGTTATGCGTCCCAACCAAATCACTTGCAACACTCTGGAAGAGCTCATGCAAGTTTTGGCTGTTAACAGTCACAGGGAAGAAGGGCTTCACCTCTTCAAGGAAATTCACATCGGCAGTGCACCTCTGTACAGCAGCTTGTGCGACTATGACCTGCACTCGGCAGTAGAAGAGGGTAAGCAATCAATTCAATGAGAGCACAAACAGAATCTGAGACTTGTTACCTCTTTAATTCGTTGCTTAAGTTGCCAAAAACTTTCTTTGGTAAAGGCCCTGAAAGTTCCACCAATGGTTACTGAATCTGGAATAACATTGAATGCAGCTCCACCTTGGAATTTTGCGACGGTTACAACCTGAAAATAACAGGTTGCATTCCATTCTTAAGCGATATAATGATCCCAAAGAATGAAATCTGCAGTAAATTACTTGTATGCAGTGAAATAAACTAATTGCATTGATTTCCACCGATTGTACTCAAACATTTATGTGGAATTTACAGGGTAGAAAATGGAAGAGACATGTGAAGCTTAGTTTAAGAGCTATGGTCAAATATACAAGCTAGCTGTCATGTCACAGACAGAAGTGCTTCATTCCAACAAGAAGCATGTCAATATTCATATATTCGTTTAGCATAAGCTCAAGCTTGATACAAGATAATGAATATTGAAAGAACAAAACTGTGAAGTGACGAAACAAAAAAACAGAGAAAACTCATTTGCACCAATTTGAAACTCCTCTAAAGGGGCAGTTTATTGGCATGGCAACACAAAGCAGAAAAATAAATAAATAAATAAAGAGAAAAAAGTGAAGAAGAAAAGGCACCTGGGAGTCTAATGGATCAGCTTCACGTGAAATAAGATGCTGCAAGCTGACAATCACATTTGATGCTGCCAAAATTGGGTCAATAGTGTGCTGAGGAATAGCTGCATGACCTCCCTTTCCGCTTATTACTGCTTCAAAGAAGCCACAGCCTGCCATCACTGGGCCAACCCTGGATGATATTGTGCCAACAGGTGTGTCAGTGGCCACATGTAGCCCAAAAATAGCTTCCACATTTTCCAGTACTCCAGCTTCAATCATTTTCTTTGCTCCTCCTAGTCCTTCTTCACCAGGTTGGAAGAGGAGGACAACAGTTCCCTGCAGAATGAAACCAAAAAAAAACAAATTATCTTGATCATTATCACCTCCCTCAATCATGAACCACAGGTAATGCATGACCTTGGATGCCGATAGATGGAGCCCTTCACAAAGAGTTAGGATCAGTAGATCCATTGAATGAGACCCAGCAAATCCATTAAATGAGGCAATTCTTTTCTTAAAGGCTGTATAGAAGTCTAAGTCTAGAAGTTGCAACATACAGTTGAAACAAAGTTTGTAGCAATCACTTAGTTACAAAGTAAAATAGAACTTATCCACAAGACTGCACAGAGAATGAAACTAGGAGACTAGGATGACAAATGTGAAAGAAAACATATTGTATTATTGTTAGTAAGTAAGACATGGATTGACTTGAAAAAGGATCGTCCAAAACCTCCACCAAATAATATCATATATAATTGGAGCAAATAACCTAAAAATAGGTGTAGACAAAAATTTATGTGACAGAGAAGAAGATTCAACTTCTACAGTTTCGCAAATGAAAGGAATTCAGATGATTAGGATTAGTACTACATGAAATTCACAAATTCTCCCAAGAAGATAGATTATACAAGGGAAGTATCTTAGAGTACACGACTGTACTAAATGATATAAACTACTCAAATGACTAAACTTGGTTCTCATTTGTGGACCACGACTGCTGTGCTGTGTATTCCAAGAAGCTGCTCCTATGGAAGGGTTAAGTACATCTACCAGCACAAACATCGATTTGCCACCATTCAGAAAAGCAGAGAAGGAAGCAAAGGGTAAACTGTAATCCAACGAAACAACACTATTTTGTAGACCATCCCCCACTACTGTCGAGAATGAATGTCTGCCTGCATTTAAAAAGAGTCTGAGCCATTTCAAAGATAGCCTGGCAGAGAACCATTCTTATCAATTCATCGAAGAGATTATCGAACTTCAGAGTAGGATAAAACGACCGTTGACCTAAGCAGGATACACGAGAAATGTTGATAAATGAATTGAATCAGTGTAGAGTGACTTTCGGAAGCTCCTTTTGTTTCAATTATAACAGAAACTAAACTGGCAGACGAACACCCGATCTAATGCAGGAGCATGAATAATCTAGAAATATGTTTCAAACGCTAAGCAACTAGATTTTCTCCGTTGACAAGTCTGGAAAAAAACCAATATAAGAAGCAGACGTCGAATCACAAGAAGAACCAACAACCCAGTGTAAAAGAAGAAGATGTGATCCCGATGAACCAAACATGAACCTTTCGAGAAATAAAACAGTTAGCCACTGTAGGAACATGCAATAGAGCACTTTACAAATAAAAGCCATCGCAAAGGAAATATGAAATTGAACATGATTACAGGTAAAATTAAACGAAACAAACCTTTAGTTGCGCACGATGTTCTTGAAGAATTTTCGCAGCACCGAGCAGCATCGCAACATGGGCGTCGTGGCCGCAAGCGTGCATTTTCCCGGGAACTTTACTCTTATGTGACCACTCAACTGCCTCCTACATCAAATAAAAAACTCGTCTTTAAGTCCATTGCCGAGTCTCCAGATTGAGAAATTTCATTATTCTTTCTCAAGAACAACAGTCAGGGAATAAATCATCGAACCTCCATAGCAAGAGCATCCATATCTGCTCTTATCGCAACGAAGGGAGGACCACCGGTCCCAATATAAGCAACAACACCCGTGACGGCAACCGGGTGCTTATACTGAATACCCATCTCATCAAGCTCTGCTCTGATGACTTTACTGGTCTCGAATTCTTCAAAACCAAGTTCAGGATTCTCGTGTAACTTCCTCCTGATATTTACCATCCAATCCGCAAGCTGCGGACTTTTAGCATAGTTGAGAAAATCAAGGCCGGATTCCTGACTCGAGGAAGAAGCGGCGAAGAATGAAAGGCAAAGAAGTAAAACGGCAAGACCCAATTCGATGGCATCCATGGTGAGTACTCTCTCGCGATTAGTAACTACTCCCCGAAAGTTGCAGAAGAGAAAACTGGTCGGACTCGAGAGTATGTCAAATGGGGAGGCGGAGTTTTAAGTAGGGAGCAGTTGCTGACTTGCTTTCGAACCGGTGACACTGCGACGCTCTGCGAGTTGAGACTCGAGAGACAGAGAATCTTAGATGAAAAGAGGGAAGGGCTTCACCTGTCACCGACCCACATGCGGATATGCCCCATTCGTGATAACATGCTTCTTCTTGGCCTTGCCTGCGCACCCAATCAAGGAGTCAAGAACCGACAGGCGGTCCCGCTCCTACGTTTGCAGATCACGATTGCTCAATCACCCAATAATCAAAAGCAAAAGCCCGAGTCCACAGTCAACAAACACGCAAGAAATAACATTTTATGGGGATATCAGTTTCATACAGGATTTTATTTCTTTTTTTTTTATCCATTTTTTTTATTTTCAAGTTTACCCAATGGAGTATATATATATATCTATAAAATTTCAATTAGCCATAAATAATATAATATAGCTGTTTAATTTTAGGTGGGTATATAGTTCGACACACTTTTGAGATATTTCGGTGAGACACTGATATGTAGGTTTTTCTGATTCTCCCACAAAACAGGAGGACGTTTGGGAAGGAAGAAGATAATAATAATTAGTTAAGACACTTACCTTGGTAAGCCTCTGAGTCATAAAACTATAATTAATCGAAAAAATTGAAAAGGAATTTGTTCCTAAACCATATCTGTATTTGAGGCTATGATCATCGAATCGGCCATTATTTATCTAAAGCTGCTAGGAATTGGCTCATCTTGTATTCCACAACCTAAGTTACAAAGTTACAACTTACAACAGCAAATGAGAGCTCGCCCTTTTTCGCCTTCGTCCTTGTTACCGATTAGGAGGTGCAGGACGGACGGGAGAGCCTCAGCATTTTCACTGATAATGAAGGAATATCGTTCGTTTAGTTGTACATTTAATATTGACACCGAGAATCAGCAACCGACCGCAGGACTGGAGTATTGCATCACCTGTCGTGAAGAGCTTGGGAATCTCGTCTCTCTGGTCAGCCAGCCGTGAGAAGGGCATCCCCTCTATCTCCATCTACTCCGAATCGCTCTCCATGTTTCCCATTGCTTTCAACCCTCTGGGTCTCTGCTAAATGAGATCAGGGGAGTTTCCGTAAGAAAAACAAGAATCAACGTCCCAACACTCGTAAGTCTACACGTAAGAGTAAAAGGTACAGGCAGCAGATTTCTTCACTCTACAATGAAGCTGTTAGTGTGTATAAACGTAGAAGCTTTTACAAAGGGAGCTCAAATTTACCTTCTTGGAGATCTTTTTCTCCCTAACCTCGTATCTTTCCAGGGTCAGGTCGGAGAGCCATGTACCGGGGCTAACTAACTGCACCAAGAAGAATACTCCACATATGTTAGTCGACAGAAATTGATGGTCCAAATAGTCCAATCTTCTACTAAACGCCCATAGAAAAATTGATCGCGAGAAAATTGGCTTAGGACTTGGGATTCTCTAACTTACGGGTCATTCACATGTCACAGCCAGAAATAGGTGGGATTTAAGCAACTGTTTTTCACAAAATTACTTTCGAAAAGTTCAAAAAATTGAAAATAGTACATCCGTCGTCTTTGGACTCGGATGATTCTCGTTCTTCAATTAAGTGGTCAACAATCAGAATTAGGAAAACGTTATGCACGTAAACCACTAACTCCACGTCATCCTTCCTCGAAATACATGCGAGTTCCCGTCTCATTGTAGTACTTGTCTAGAAGATAAGGATCAAACTCCGGGCCTCTTCAGAGCACAAGTACCCTATTGAAATGTTCAGAAATGTGACCCCATATGTACCACGTTCCCACTTTCCAGAAAGGGGCAAGAGGGTACAAAAAACAAACCAGTACGGAGTAGTTCCAACTGCCAACATTGGAGCCTTCGTCAAGCAATCAAATTCTTGGACAGAAAAATTTTTGAATCGATGGCTTTGTGGTTTTTGATTTTCATTCATTTTTTAAGATGCACCGACGTCAAGAAAATAGCTCAGAGTTCTAAGGGTTCAAACGAAGTACCACAAGGTGATGATTTTGCCAAATCGAGTTTATTTTGAATGAAAAATTCCAATTGGTTTCAGGTCATCGTGGCAGCCAGAGACCGAGATGATCGAAGACCAACTGCCAACATATTGGCACAGTATCGTTAAGCATCCCTGTTTTTTTGTTTTTTTTTTTAAGCATTAATTTCCTCAAACTGCATTTTCTAATAATCAAATAAATGAAACAGAAGAGGAAAACCGTAAGATAATACGGAAGAGGAAAAGAAAGGGCAAGAATGCTCACATTGAGTGTTCTTTGGACGAACTTCGACCTTTTCTTCGGTCTCTGGGGGAGCTTGGAACCCTTGATGGCCCAAAAATCTTCCTCCTTTTCCTTGTTGGTGAGAGCGATCGTGAACTTGGGCCATACAGTCGCTTCGCTACCCGAGGACGATCCCGATCCTTTCTTATCACGTGCCGTCTCCGACGATCCGCTCCCTCCGCCATTCCCGTTGTTGTTATTACTCACCCTCGCCTCCGCCCTCTCGGGCGAAGCACCTCGTACGCCATTATTTTGCCCTTTCATCGCAGACGAGGTCTCCGAATTCCTGCAACAATAAAAAAGTATAACATGAGTGCAACGAGTCCAAGGAAAGCAAAGGCTTCATGAGTTGTTAATGAAGAAAATAAGAAAAAGAAAACTAAACCATTACTTTTTCCTTTCTTTGAATCTTGTCTGTAGCGATGTAGTAGTCTAACCTGCCACTCGATCAAGGAACTAATCCTTGGAAACAAAACAAAAAAAGAAAAAAAAAGAAAAATTTAAGGAATCGTTTGAAATGACACAAACACCCTTCCTGATAACCAAGCGGTTACTTCGCAGGAGAATGCCGACGGCTGCGGAGAGGAAGAAGCCTCCTCCTCCACGACGAAGTCGGAGAATAAATCGCCGGAGTGACGATTGGTCGATTGCATCAACGACGACGCGCAGCACCAGGAAAATTACGGAAGTGCACAGGGGTAGAATAGAAGAAGCGGCGGATTGCCGGAGTATGGATCGATCTGAGCCGTCCGAAGTGCATCTCAAAATCAAACCCGGAAGAGATTACGTGTCGCAGTAGGATGCAGGCCATGTTTCTTCATCATGACCTGTTCCGTGTGACGCTTCCTCTCCAGCATCCGGGGGCCGGTCTGCCTCGCCATCTTCCATGCAACCATGGTCCACAATCCGATGACAAAGCAGAAACATATCGTTGAATTACGACGGCGCCCCTCGATGGCAACTCAACGAGTCAACACAAATTAAATCGAATCGCCACGTCAGGCTGGCCCCGGGCTGCTGTCTCACGGGAGGAGGAACAGAAAAAAAGATTACATTAACTAAAGTTGAAACCAAATAAGACTTCTTTAATAAAACCTATAACTGATTTCCGTGCTTATCATCTTTGTAAAGATACCAAAACGCGGAGCAGCCGAGCATCACCTACAACGACGAGACACACCCACTCAAATCGATTAAGTAAAATACTTTGAGAACTACGGAAGAGTCCAAAGAAAGACGATCCAATCTGGGATCTGGATTCTGGCCACTACGGGGCCAGCTCTCTACTGACTAAAAAGGAAAACCAAATTCATGGGTTTTCGGATATTCGAAATTCAGAAATATATAAAATAGTCCATTTACCCTTCTAGAGTAGATTAATCTCAGGGTACGAGACTAAAATGAAAATAAAAAGGAAGACAAGCACATAAAGTAACCAGGTAAGTTAGTAAGTGACTTCATTCCCCACCAAACACGACTTCCTTTACCCTTTTTGCCCTTTAAGGAATCGAAAAGGTGGGCCAAAGGTCCATCCATGAAAGACACAAAAACCGGTCTTATCAGTAAAGGCGCATGAAAGAAAACGTCAAATAATTGATGATCAGAGTAGGCTCGGGTCTTCCAGGGCTCGGAAACCCAACCTAAACGTTTCCCAACAAACTATCCAGCTGTCAGCATCTCATTACAGTATCGCCGCCTGGAATCAGTGGGGCCCTGCCCTGCCATGCCATGTATGCACGCTGGGTAGTCAGTCGCTCGCTGCTACACACGTACGAAATTCAATTCGGAACTTTGGGTAGGGATAAATCCAACCACACTGCCGGGGGCCCACAGCAGACTCGGTATCTGCCGGCACCTCACCTCACACACCGGATTAAGTGTGGACGTCTCCGCCTTCATCAAAACCCGCACAAAGAAAGCTATAATTTATTATAATAAATTGTTTGTCCGACTTTGCTATATAATTGACAAGTCGTAAGATTTACATCAATTTTATTTTGTTCTCCGAAACGTCTTTTTGTTTTTAAGATAATACAGGAATTCATAAATTGGAAAATGATCAAAGTTATAGTCATAGATCTACGTTAAATATACCAACCATTTATGTTAATGATTCCATGGCTTTACGAGATTAATCCATATTTCTTCCCCTCCCCCAAAGTAAGTAACGCAAAAAATAAAATTATGATCAGTAAGTACCTGAGGACGCGATGGGGCGAAGGTTGCCGCAAGAGGAGGTGCGAGTCCTTGTCGGCTCTGACGACGCGACGGTCGACTCGGACCGTGGTTTTCTCGGTGCCGTCGTCTTTCACCTGAACCTTGACGCACCTCAGCCGCTTACGGTTTCCCCACTGCAAGAAGAAGTCCGGTTCAGCCTGAACACCGCCTCGACATCCTCCTCCTCCTCCCCCACCTCGCTGTTGCTGCTGATTCCTCACCCCCCTTTCCATCTGCCTCCACTTCTTACAATATATCAAAATCCAACACCTGGCCAACCGTCCGTTAACCGTGGTTAGTTATTTTCATAACCCAGAGTTAGGTTATTCCTTTCTAACAAAAAGGAAGCCCCCTCCGGTACATTGCCTTTCAGATAAACTCACGAAAGCATCCACAGTTCGGACAAGAAGAAAGAATTTAACTGGCCGATAAAATGGACCGCACATTTTAATTAATGTCGAAGAAAATCATTTAAACCGATAAAGGAAGAAGGATAAGTGATGTTTACGGAATAACAAAAAGAAAAAACATGAACACCGAATATATTGATGGAGGCGCAAATCAAATAATGGAGATGCCGAAAGAAGATGGAACTCGTCTTCTATCTCCTCTTCTTTTTTCTGTGCGTGTTAAGAGAGAAAAAGTAGTTTTGAGCTCATCCTTGAAAGAGGTAATATAGAGATAAAAGAAAGAAGGTGACCAAAACAGAGTCGTTTTAGTTTCTCAGCCGTGAAGGAAAAATCGACTTCAACATTACAACAAGCGAACAGTAAGGAAGAGAAAAAAAAAAAAAATCCAAAAGATCGATAGTAGAAATACTTGAAGGTGTTTGAGAGGGTCAAAACCGAGAGTCTGAGATGATTTACAAATTTCGGATGACCGAAGAACAGAGAGAAAAGAAAAGCTTTTCAAGAAATTTCGGATGACCGAAGAACAGAGGGAAAGAGAAAGCTTTTCAATGGCTCAAATTGACTGAGCTTGCAAAATTTTTAAAAATAAAGATTTCGAGTTTCTGCCAGTTACTCGGCTCGCGGTGTCGACGGATATCTCGCGATTTTGACCAAAACTGAGGAGCAAGAGAAATTATCCATCTGAGGGAGAGGCAGGAATGAGGCGAAATGAAACCTGCGATCTGCTGAAAATCAAAGCAATTACTCTGTTTCATACCTAAATTCGACAGCTTGCTCTAGGATCTCTGAAGAGAAATCTGAGACTCGTGGAAATATCGTCTTTCAACGAAAAGGCCTGGAGAGGAAACGAAAGTAAATAGCTTACGACGATCTCCCAAAACTGCAGAAAGAGGCGATGTGAAGAAAGAAAATCAGCTCTCGCCTTGAAATGTAACAATTTAATATGATCCGCATGAAGACATCAAACCTCGAATACTGCAAATTCGCCATTTTTCTTTCGTATAACTGAAGATTCCCCATAGAATTCATTGAGTCCACGGATCGCTTCAGCTGTTCCTGTAGAAAAAGAATTAAGAAGATACCTCAGAAATCCTACCAAGTTGAGCCATTCGATACTCAAGCATCAAGATCAGTTGCTGCAGAAAGAAATTTCTTTTCACCACAAATCAATCGACCCCCTATTTTCCCTGAAATGCCAACTACGAGTCCCGTACTAAGAGAAGAGAAAAACAACCCTGAGGCATCATCAGTACAAGTGGAATAGAAAGGATAACAATTACCAACCTTAACCTCACAAATTCTCTCAAGCTCTCAGCAATCGATCAACGAACCACAGCAGAAACAAATAGTTAAACAGCTATCCTCCAGAAAACCAGCGGAAAAAAAGGAAACTAAGGAAATCGAGCTTCGTCTCGAAATGCAAAGCTGCCTTCTTCGAGGACAGAAGCGAGCATTCCAATTCTTGAATTTCTGCTCCGTGCACTTAAATTCTGAATCAGTCGAGACAGATTTCTCGAAAACACGGAGGGCGTGAGGAAGAAACAGAGACGAAGGCGAAGAGAAGAACAGGGACGAGAACCAGAGCTTTGATCCAACGAAATGCCCTCTCTCCCGTTCGAAACCGCCATTTATACCACTCCCAACCTCCGTTTCTCGCCCTACCTTCCCGTTCACCTAATCGATCACATGTCCCCGTCGGATCGTTGATCGACGGTAGTGATCTGTTCTTAGCGTAACCTAGAGAACGGGCACAGGTTACGGCGTTCCGCTTCTTGTCTGGCACTTGACGGCGTTAAAAACCCCGCGAGCGTGAGGCGTTAACGGTTCCGTTTTTCTAATTTTATAATTCTAGGAGGCCGATCAATAATTATCTCCTGCTACCGGCTTTACTGGGGGTTGCTTAACTAGGGTTTCTTGTCGACCCAACTGTTACTCGTCTGCTGGATGCGACTTCGGGGACTGCCAATCAGAGTGCAGGGTTTCGGTGGACCCAGAGCAGGGAAGAACTTTTTCCCGCGGCCGGGTGGAATTACCAAAAAGTATACGGCGCTGGCCTAGGGGAGTGTGGAAAGCCAGTTTTCAAACTGAACCCGGCGCTCGTGCAAATTTCAAATCGTGTCATTATTCATTTCGCATGATAGATGGGGCCCACTAAAACGGTTCATGCAATCGGATCCCGCTACTGGGCTCCCGAGAGCCCCCAATAAGGTCAAGATCCGGTAAAAACACAAAAAAATAAAACGGTTCCCTTTCAAAAAAAGAGTGGGGAAGTTCCGGGCCATTTTGGCTTTTTTTTTCTTTTTGGTTCGTGATAACTGATAACCTCTCCTCGAGGAGGCTAAGATTCTATCAATGTGGCATTTTGTAGCTCGATTATTTGTTAACCCTGTCATTAAAGATTATCTTAGAGTATAAATGCCTTCATATTATCTTACTAAAACTGCTTTGCCATATATAACCCACCATGAATTATTCATTTGATCTGATTTATCCAGAATCTATCATGAAAATATGCTCTTTGATTGGATGATTATGCCCGGACACCACTCAAGGCTACTTTAAGGTTCATTCGGGCATTAGAAGATAAAAAGACTCAGAAAACTTCACCGAAGAGAGTAGGAGAATGGAAAAAGGAAAACAACCCATCCACCTGCAAACTAATCCAATGAAACAGCATAGAAAGTATAGAGCCTGTGTATGAAATAAAGACCAAATATCACCCAAAACTCAGCTGCATATCAATAACATTATGTGGAATAAGATATGAGAATTAATTTGCTGTACAACTAAACCTGTATGAAACCCCTGAAGACCTCGGGGTATTTAGCATAAAAACTAATCTCAGAGCCTAACCTGAAAATAATACGTAAGCATCACAACAAAAGAGAGGAAATGAAACTAATGAACAAAGACTCAATCTTTCTCTCTCTCTCTCTCTCTCAGGACTGCTTTTGCCGTTCTTGGCCGAAGCCCAGGCAGCTGGGTGCAAGATCTAATAGAGGCTCCAGTGCACTAGGAGAAAACTTTCTAGCAAAAATATAACAAACAGAGGAGGGCCGGTTATTGTACGTACAGCTGCGGTTTTGAAGAATTCTCTTTAGAAATTCCTCTGTAATATCTGCTCGCCCAAAGGTTGCTGGGTGTGCCCCACCTCTTGACCAGTCCACCCAAGTAAGGCTTCTGTTAGCCAAGAGATGAGGGGATGTTTTGGACAGCATTGTTGGGAAGTAGTGTTCATCAACATAGCAGGGGGGACGACAGAATTCTTTGAACTTGGGGTAGAAAGTAGTGTCCTCAACTATATTCACTGCAAGCTTCCGGGTGACAGCAAACCACTGGGAACCTTTTCGCCAATCCGTGATGTTAACCTCAGGTGCCATGTTTTCATTATAACGGCCCCTTCCGTATGGCCCTGGGTCGTCAAATGAGCCAACAAAACTATACTGGGATTTCGTCAAATACTTGTAGATGATGCTGAAGTTCAAGAGAGGGATGCATGACTCTGATAAGAGAACAAACCACTCATTGGTGATGTCTAGCAATGCATTTGCAAGGAGTCGTCGTTCAGCATCACACATGCTCATCTGACCCCATTCTGATACCTGTAGAGCAGATGATTTCAGTCAATACATAAGATGTGAAGTCATGATACAAAGTGCTTGCAATACTAATAGAAGCTTGTTTCACACAAGCAACAAAAACATTCAAAAGATTATCAACACAGAAATTCACTAACCCAACAACTCGTTAATACCAGTAGCATGGCTAGTCTACAAGACTGTCTAAAATACAAAACTCAACAAGTTATCAGTTTCAGCATTATGACTAATCTAGCGATTAGCATAGAATCTCTAACACTGCTGGGTTGAAGAGGATCCTCAAATTCCAAAGATGAAAGGGCATGCTTGTCATCGGCTGAAACTCTCTCCTTTGCAATTTGCATCTAAATTGAAATTCTGATTCGATGCATATCAGAGTGTTCTTCTCAAAAGCCATGATCTCCTAACCTTTTCTGCACTAGATTGTTTTAGATTCTAGCAACAACAACTTCAGTCCTTGCTATTCTAAACACTTCTACCCATTGTTCCAGGACATGTCTGCCTTGTTCATATCTTTTTTTTAAATCGGTCTTTAAATTAATGACATAATCAAAGGAACTGCAAATGAATTGCAATATCCCATAATATACCTTTTTTTTTTTTTTTTTTTTTCTTTTGAGTGGAGAGATTTTAAGTTCCTCCAAGCATTCCCCCATTGAAATCAGTAAACACTACAAATGGACGAAACGTGATAAAAAGAAAAGGAATTTCATTAGTCCTCTTTTAACTTGCGCCATATTCTCCCAAAATGACTGAACAAGGTTAGAACGCCACTTTGCAACAGAAAAGAGAGGATCTCACTATGACCAAACCAGTGTAGTACTAACGGTTACTCCTCTCTGTCCCTAAAATTTCAAAAACAATAACTCTCTTCTTAGACAACTAAATAAGATGTTGAACACATGTAAAAATAGAGGATGGCGAACCATCTATCAAAATGAAAAATTCATTCCTAGCAAATCACCTTTAGAGATCTTTATCAAAAACGAGATTGAACTGTGGACGAACATTGCAGAAATGTCCTGCAAATGAAGTTGCTGTCTTATGATCAATCTTGCTTCCTCAATCAATTTTACATACAAATACTGATGCTTCTTTCCTTTTCCATTACAAATAAACTGTTTCTGTGGATGCTGACTTGTAATACCAGAATTTGCCACTTTCAATATGCATACCCCACTATATCTCTAAATGATAACCTTTGAGAAGTTCTTTCAGGATGAATAGCACCAATTAAAATCTGCAGTTAGCAGTTTGCATTGGAGATGATGTATTCACCAAGATGTAACCTATAAAGTCACAAGATCAATAGCTGTAGTTGGATTGTGCTATCTGCTATTATCACAATGGCATGTTTTGATGATGCTTAGAAACCAAAGGCACTGTCTCTGATAATAAAGTGTGGATATAGAGTATAGAATTAAAAATGTTCTTTTAATTATACACCACCTTTTTTTTTTTTAAAATGCTTATACACCAACTTTTATGAGAAATTATCCAATTTGTAGCGAAGGAATCCACACTTAGTGTAAGCTAAAGATTTATGAGTGTGGAAAAACAAGCCTAGGTAAATTGGTAATAAATGTCCAATTCCATCCCAGTAAATCTCTGATTTACCCAGGTCCTAGATAAATCAAAGAGTTACATATAAGACATCATGGCCCCAAAATCCTAAAAGATGTGTCTTGACTTTGAGACTCCTATTACTAATTAGTGAAGCAAAGATAACTTTGTCAGAAATTTTCATACCTTTACACATTTAAAAGATTCTTAGTAGCTTCTCGCATAACTATTGTTCACAAAAGTTTCTCTAGCGATGCAACATGCAAGATAAAGTACCTCTAGCAATACAACATGGAAGATATTTATACATCATTGCATCTATAGTAATGTTTTTAAGTAATCTGAACAATTAATATCTTGGCATCAAGGTGTTGATGCATGAAAATCTTTAAAAGTTTAAACTGAAATGGTTTGCACTATCAGTACTATTTATTTCTTACTTAGCAAACAAACGCCATGAAAAATTCAAATGGTTTACCATAAAGTGGTCTTTAAAGTGATCAAAGCCAGCAGATGTTAGTTCAGCATAAGCAGAAAAAACATGTTTAAACTATACGAGAAAATTTGACTAGATAAATATAGTCAATTATTCTTGGAGAAAATATCCTCGATTTATGCAATATATTTGATAAAAACACTGCAAATTAATACAGAGGTTCATGACATTTTTGCAAAGGCATTTAGTATCGTTATCCAAGACAGGATTTCACGCTACTTCAGAGACCAAGTTGATAAACTGTGAAACAAACATAAATTTTCTCTTACAAAAAGTGGCATCTCAAGTCTTACGAATCAAGTGAACATCAATAGAAGGAATTTGGAGATTTTGATGGACATGGTAAAAATTTCTCATAAAAAGATTTAATTCAAGAAAGCTTGTACAGCAAGCTGCAGGTAAAGTATTCTACTATTACGTTTAATTACTATCAAAATATTATAGAAGACGATCAATTTTAAGACCAGCTGAAAGGCCGATAGAACACTCTTCTCCAAATGTAATACAGCAAACCATAAACATACCCAGTGAGCAAAAAATACTACCTGATCTGAGATATGGGTTACTACTGGTCTTAAACATGGCAATGATTTGATCAATAGTTGTTTGTGAAAGTAGTTCTGTCAATTAAAACCACACTGAGAGGCCTCTGTATTTATTATTTATATTGCAATAAAGTGTCTTCCTTTAACCACACGATGGTCACAACTGATGAATACACAAATCAACCTCAGGTTTACCCTGGTGGTAAGTAGCTTTCAATACAAAAAATATTGCATGAACCTTTTTTCTTTTCGATCGCAGATTACACTTGCACAGTGTGCTCCCTTCTCCCAGAGAAATTGGGTTTAAGGACCTCATACTTACGGCTAGGCACAGTAAATAATCTTAAGCTGAAGAATGGGCTTTCACCATGTATTAGGACAAAACTACAACTTGGGATGGTAATCTTCATATGACAGATAAGCCCACACCTTTAAGGAAGTAAAGTTTTGCTGACCCTTTCCATCCCTCAATTTGTAAATACTAAAAGTTCAGAATTCATAGTGATAGTGTTCCATGCCACTTATTTCAGTTATTGTCTTGATGACATGACAAATCAATAATGTCATCAACGGTATGAATGATTCTCACGCTGTCATTAATACTTGACCTCATCTACTTTTGTAATAATTCAATTAAGATGGTTTCAATTCTATCCAATTTAGCAGTTTCGTTGATCTCCTCCTTTAGTTTGATCAAGACAATTAGAATCTTCCCAGTAATACTCAAAGAGACCAGACTTTTTCACCCAATTCAGAATGAGAAAATTTGCTCATTTACCAACCAAACAATTTCATCAGAATAACATTCCATAAATGAATCCAAGCCATGCATTTTAACTTGAATACAGTCAGATACAGAGACACTTTCTTACTTGATCATATACTGTGTAGGAACCTTCTCCCTCACACTTGCAACATTATCATCAAGAACGGCAATAATTGAAGAGTCTTTAGAAAAACTAAGTATTTGAAAATAAAAATAGAAATAAACCTCTTGACCATTATATAAGGAGATCCAATGAATATATTCTACAGCATCTAACCATTTGTAACCATTTGTATTGATTTGATAATCTCACCTGACTGGGTATTTGCCTCCGGTAAAAAACTGAACTTGGTGGGAAGTTGGCTTGGTAAGATGGTAACGAATGAACATAGATCGAGTAATGCCTTTCATGACCCTTCAGGAACTCCTCCCACAGAGGATACAGGGGCAGTGGTCCCTTAGCCAAGAACATGAAAGCAACCTTTGGAACTCTCCTGAATGGATATTTCTTCACACGAGGCACAAAGGATGCCCTCCAAAATAGCTCTTCATCATTCATCGAGTGCATCAAATTAGAATGGGGCTTGATCCACCGATTAAGAGTGTTCGATTCTTCAAAGCATGGGGTGTAACTGGGACGGGAGGTGGCAACTACATTTTGAACTCCAAAATATCTAGTCATGTACATGCTAAGAAAGGAAAAGCCAAGACCCAAGGCGAGAAACAGAAGCAAAAATTTGAGAAGGGTCAAAGGGAAAGCCCTGGATTGTGATCTGGTGGTTCCATCTTTTGTTTCCTCCAGTGAAGGAACCCTAGGTAGCATCTTCAGGCTAGGAATTCAAGGCGAAGGGAATAGAGTCTTTCTAGCTGGTGCGTATTTCACTTCCGATTGATTATCCACGTCTTTCCTAGACCTGAAACTGACCATGCCAAGAGAACTTCCCACCTGGATCGACTTAGCCAGTTCTGTTGCACAGATCAAATATCGCATCTTCTATTGGAAGGGTCGGGTATTGTTTTCTGCGTGCCAGAGGACAAATGGTTCCTTGGAGATCAATGCCCCATGCGACATGTCAAAGGAGGAGGAGGTTCAAACAACAAGGACACCCAGACTCGGAATTTCCTGGTTTAGGAGTTTCTGTGAATTTACCTTCCTTCAAGGATTCGGATCGCACAGTCCACGCCGAACAACGAATAGCAACCAGATTGGACTTTACCGGTTCGTGTCCTCCGAGAAGAAAGAAACGGGACGAAACTTCGCTGTCTCAAATGTTCAGCTCGCAATGTTCAACACAACAGCGAAATCCAGATGGAGATTTGCAAACTTATTGATGTAAAATGTTTCCTGTTCGTCTCATAATAGTTTTAACAGCTAAGGAGTCAAAAAAAGAAACCGCCGCCTCTACTTTCAATAGTAAAAAGCAAGCAGCAGAGACGACGACACGTCTCGGAACAGTACAGAGAGCTATAGAAGAAAGTAAGAGAGATCGGTGACACAAGGGAAAGCAAACACAATCGAAGGGAAGACGAAGCTCCGAAAGATCGGGAAGCACCAAAGTTGATGCCCACTTGAAATACTGAAAAGGAAGGGGAGAACCCGGAGAGTGTGGGAGCAGAAATCCAAAGATCGCAGAAGCAGGGATCCCCAATGGCCGTCTGCTTTAGCTTAAAAACCATCCCAGGTTGTACGGTTTCATAATTTAATTGGAGGGAATGTGAGCTGATTGTCCCATGTTGGTATGTTTTGCCTTGAGTGCACTGATGCTTTGATGAATGGACAAGCCCCTTTGGAGGAAGGGAGTTGGTTAACAACATGTGGCTCCCGTTACACGTGTACCTGATGTGTGACCTCTGAACAATTGTCTCCCATTGCAGCTAATGACTTATAATTTCTATTCCTTTTTATCTTCTCCTAAATTGATCAAAGGTGCACCAGCTGTGGCAAGGTTTTTCTACGGAGCTTCTAGAGCTATTGAATTGTTTAAAGGAATCGCATATCATCATTGGTTTTAGCAATCTCTATTTAAAAGTTAATTAATTTTGCGTTATTCGGTTAACACGACAAGCTTTGACAAATGACAAGTATCTTGCTTTCGAGGTTAAAACCCGTGAACATTGTATTAAATCTAATCTTAAAAAAGGCACTTCTCACCTTTGAACTATTTTTTCATTTGCAACGGCTGTACCTCGAGATGAGGAACCCAATCAAACCTCGACACATAAAACTGCTCAGTTTGACGATCCATGGCGTAATAAAATAAAAAGTAGAGATACATAAATGAATGAGGAACGTCTGAACACAAGGAAATAATGCAGTCCGCAAAAGCCATAGAAGCCTTAAATGCTACAAGACCTCATGTTCAAACAAACTAGAACAAGGCGTACGTCGTCGTGAGCCATTCACTTCGCAGCACCATCATTCAGCAATGAAAGAGAGAAAGTGACCCCAAAAACCACCATATATGACCTTGCTATTTAAGCATGGAGATGTTTAATTGTTGAATGTGCAGAACCATTGGCGTTCAAGCGAAGCATTAGGAAAGGACAAAGTCGAAACCCATAACTCACAATACGGACAATGACTTCCACCTCCCTGAGTCGACTTAGTTCTAAACCCATTAAGATGTTTAAGAAGTCGAGCTTGTAACTGTGCAGGGTGATAAAGAAGCCCAGATTTCAAAAGCAAACATTACATAACAAGCAATAATCAACCAGAAACAAAACTTCTAGCCATGGCAAGGCATGCATTAAATTTGAAAATCCTTGATTAGTCAATCTCCCCGCATATTTCTATTACAAAAATAAAGAATCAGGAGCCCCTCCTTGCAGAATGTTACTTCGAATAAGCTGAACCCAACAACCATTTACACAAAAGATAAAAATGACAACAACCAAAATTTCAGATCATAACAGAAAAATCAGAAACAATGAACCACAGCAAGTATTATGCATCATGTACTTCATCAGATCCCAATTGTTATAAAACACGCGCTTTAATTCCCCAACAGGCTCATGGACCAAAACTATAACGCTGCAGCAAACTTTAAACAGCTGGTGCTACCAAAAGAAATATTTCCCCGGAAGAAATAAGATGTGGATTTCAGAATGTACGTCTAGTATAGTCTCACAACTAGAGTTTGGATGGAGCCAAACAGGCAGCAAATAACTAAGTAAATGGTAGTGTCACCAATTAACTCGGGAGTTGTCAATGAAACATGGAATTCGGACAAAATATAAAAAAAGGTTCCAGTAACCACAAAGCCAACAACAATGATCTAAAGAAAAGTTCAATAACTTGACTACATATTCATATGTTTAGAACATTATCCAACAAAATTCTAAGTGCATGGTATAGGAACCACTACATCTACAAAAATCCTGTCATTTACTTCTCGGATGAGTTGGGTCCCCTCTTCTTTCCAAATCCAACAACTGCAATCACATCGAAACAGAACTAATCAAATAAGAGATGCCTTCGAATAAAAAAGAACAGATAGATAAAGAACAATGACCAGTGAATTCAGTTCAGAATTTGGATTTTGAAGAATGAAAGTAATTGCATAGTTGAGCAAAAATAGGTATGAGGGATCCCGTAACAGGTATAAGAACTATAAACCCTCAAGACGGCCTGAATATGACACTCCTCAACTTCTATGGACAATGTTCGAGGTTACTCAACTGAATCAAAGAGCTTCAAGTAAACACCAAACTAGATGCCACTTATAACAAATTACACCATATGTATGCATAACACTCTTCAAAGCTTATGATGAAGATCGCATAATTTTTCAGCTCAATCAAACGACTATAAGATAGAAGAAGAAAAAATACATTAAGCTGTATAAAACTACAAGTACAGAAAACAGCATTCGTACGAATATCAGTGTTGTGTCAATGGCAGGACGCTTACTACGATGGTTGTTCAACAAGTTACATTACAACATACATCATAACTAGACGGGAGAAGAGAAAAGAAAACGTACCAGCGGTGACGAAACGCCGGTTGTATTGCATCCTCTTGTGAGCCCTCCCTCTGGGCTTCTTCTTCTTGTCCTGCTTGGCGACCTTAGGGGTCTGCCCTCTCACCTTTCCAGCACGAGCCAAAGATCCGTGAACCTTTCCTGCAAAAAAATTCGAAGGACTCGTGAAATACATCGAGGTAATAGAACAAGAATAATAGAATCCATCACACAGAAATCCCAATCGATGGAAGTACGACGAATAGAGAAAAGCTTGCGCTTACCCATGATTGATGAGTGGAGCTCCGCAGTAGCACCCCCGCGCTTCGGAAACCTCCCTTTCTACGACGGACTGCGATTTAGGGTTTAGAACATGCTGCACTGGGGTATTTATATCCTCTGAAGCCCTAACTCTTTGGGTTTTAAAAACCGAACCCGCTATCCAACCGCCGCGCTCTCCGGTTTTGGTTGAACCCGGTTAGACCAGGTTGGACCGTGGAATATTTTACACCATATGATTCAAATATTTAATATTTCTATAAAAAATAGGTAAAAATAATGCTGATTAATATCCGAGTTATGATTTATTTTATAATTTGTTGTAAATTCTTCTTTTTTATAATTTCATCTTAAATTTGAGGTAAATTAATATCCGAGTTATCATAACTCTAGGCCAAACGGGCCTGTTTGATCTAATTAAATCAAAATAAAATATTTTCAATTTTTTAGTACACTAACCCCTTTCAAATATCAATTAATGGTTCATTTGTATTGTCATTTTAAGAGACTGTAAGCTTTCCATTTGCAACAAAACGAGGGCATATATATGCAGAGCAAAGATGAATGAGCTTGTCAATCGACCAGGCCCGGACAACCCCCTTTGAATGGACCCGGATCCGCTGGCCACAGCCATTTATGGCCAGCGTACGCAGGGCCAATGGCGGAGCGCCCAGGCACCAGGTGCCCGTGCGGCGCTCCACCATGCGCGGATCCGGGTCTCAACCGGGTCGTTCAACAGACAAAAAAAAAAAAAAATTTAAACCGGCCAAAAATCTGGTTCGACGCACGTCCGGTTCGGCGCACGACCGCGCCAAAGGATGGCGCTACATTAGGCGCTTGCGCGCTGCAGTGTTGCCTTAGAATGGTATATAGTTATACGAATGTTAGTAAAGAGTTGTGTACCAACGTAGTATATAGTTGTCCAAAAGGCTGGTATAGAGTTGGTCCTAAACGTAGTATATAGTTGGTATACCACAAAAAAAAATGCTCCAATGGTATAGAGTTGTGCAAAGGATGGTACAGAGTTGTAACTAAACGTAGTAAAAGGTTGATAGACCACACAAAAAAAATGCTTCAATGGTATAAAGTTGTGCAAATGATGGTACAGAGTTGTAACTAAACGTAGTATATAGTTGGTATACCACAAAAAAAATGATCCAATGGTATAGAGGTGTGCAAATGATGGTACAGAGTTGTAACTAAACGTAGTAAAGGGTTGATAGACCACACAAAAAAAATGCTTCAATGGTATAGAGTTGTGCAAATGATGGTACAGAGTTGTAACTAAACATAGTAAAGGGTTGTTAGACCACCAAAAAATTAGACAACAAAAAAAAAAAAAAATTGTAATAGTATATAGTTATCCAAAGGCTGGTACAGAGTTGTTACTAATCGTAGTAAAGGGTTGTTAGACCACAAAAAAAAATGCTCTAATGGTATAGAGTTGTGCAAAGGATGGTACAGAGTTGTAACTATACGTAGTATAGGGTTAGAGGATGATAAGTGTCAGGACGTGCGCCGAACCGGATTTTTGGCCGGTTTAAATATTTTTTTTTGTCTGCTGAACGACCCGGTTGAGACCCGGATCCGCGCATGGTGGAGCGCCGCACGGGCACCTTGTGCCTGGGCGCTCTGCCATTGGCCCTGCGTACGCTGGCCATAAATGGCTGTGGCCAGCGGATCCGAGTCCCCTTTGAATGGTCACGGTGCAATGGTTAAAACAGTCTCACATGTTGTCACCATAGTGCAGGTTAAAATACTAAATTTGAGGTTAAATATTGCATTTCATAAAAGTACCAATCCCACTCAAATACCAAATTCATGTCTAAAATCACAGCTCGCTTACAAAGTTGGTACCCACACAATACAATCAATACATGAATTATCAAACGAGTATGGGCTTGTCTATTGTATAATTTGCATTATTTGTAAATTTGTAATGCCACACTACACGTCTAAAATTCAATTAATTACGGGCTTCCTGGAAAAGCATATGAAAGCTGACGTCGAGGAAGTGTGAAGTGTGTGAACGTGTTAATTGTTCCTGCGGTTAATAATTTGATAAGTGCTTACTCAGGAAGCACTATTCGGGAAGCTCCAAGAGACGCCGGAAACGCAGACACATTTGCTTGGCATTTTTGGCGACTTCGCGCCCTGTTCACGAATTCTTCATCAGATTACCCGCTGCCATTGGAACGCAGGGCCCGTTCTCGCCACCATGGCAGCCATTCCTGGCTGCAGCTTCCGCCGTTTTAGTGCGAGGCCGTGGTTTCGGAAGTTTCACTGCAATGCGAACGCCGCTTCTTTGCCCGCCTCCTCTTCTTCGCCTTCAACTTCAACGGAATCCGCCCAGTCCTCTTCTTTCTTCCCCAAGAAAAACCAGACTCTGGAACTAGTTTGCGAATCACTCGCTTTTAAAGGGAAAGGCGTTTGTAAAGTCGCAGATACGGGCTTTGTTGTAATGTGCGATCGGGCGCTTCCCGGGGAGAGATTCATAGGCCGTGTCACCCGCAAGAAAGGAAGCTATGCGGAGGTGCACGTTTGGATAATATATTGATTTATTTTCGTAATTATCTTATTTATGTGTGTTTGAGCGCTTTATCTTGGTTGTGCCGATACAGGTGAAAAAATTGGAGACCATAACTCCCCACTGGGATTTCGTTGAAGCACCGTGCGAACATGCTTCGCATTGCGGAGGTTGTAAGACGCAAAATCTCTCGTACGAAGCACAAGTGAGAGCAAAGGAGGAGCAAGTACATGATTTGATAATTCATGTAGGGAGATTTTCTAATACGGACCCAGATTTTCCTGCCGTCATGAAACCAATCATTCCATGCGATATGCAGTTTCACTATCGCAACAAGGTCATTTCCTCCTCTTTGTGTTTCATTTCGAGTTTTCAACCACTAATTAAACGACAGCGAGCATTATTTTAAAATCTCTTGTTACTGAGCAAAAAGATATCCGGCGTTGCAGATGGAGTTTTCATTTGCTACTCAAAAATGGGTTCCCGGAGAGGCGTTGCCTCGGGATAAAAGGCAGGGTGAGGATGGGTATGCTTTGGGTCTGCACGCTCCCGGCTTTTTCGATAAAGTCCTCCATGTTGAAAAGTGTCTACTGCAAAGCGAGCCTGCTAATAGGGTATGTTCATTATCTTTAAACACTCGTTCCACAGTTATGCTGATTTAATTGTTGCGCTATGTATAACTTCAATGCAATCGTGCGTCACTATTGCGTCCTGTTCAAATTTTCTTCGTATTGAACTTGCAAGTGCTTCCACATTGAAGCACAGTCCTTTTCATCTTGAAAACGTGTATGACTTATGTTCAATGTGTACGGTAATAGTTATTTGACTTGGAGCTTGTTTTTCTTGTTCCCTTAGGTTCTAGCAGTTGTTCAAGACTGTTGGAAGGATCCACAACTTTGTCTGTCTCCATATGATGTTCATAGTCATATGGGATTTCTTAAGCATCTGATGATACGAACAGGCAGGTATACAATGCTTATATTAGTCTCTATGTCTTTGTAGTTATGAAAGGAAGTTACAAATCTTTTTAATTAAATATTTCTTACCTATACTCTCTTATTTTTGGGGCTTCTTCCTAACATTTTTATGCAGGCAAGGCCATAGTCCTTTTATCATTCCTCCGAACCATCTACTTTTTGCTCTATACCCTGTGTATGACATGTTGCTTGTCTGGATTGCTTATAATTTAAGGCGCTGAGGTGATTATCTTTGTTTCAGGGACATGAAGACCAGCCGGCCTGAATTAATGGTCAATTTTGTTACTTCTTCCTATAAGCCAGATTTACTTAAACCCCTTGTAGAAAGGATTTCAGCTATTCCTGAAGTGGTTGGTGCCATATCTTTTTTGTTCCCGTGTAATAGGTGACTCATTTGTGTGAGTTTTCACATTCAGAGATAAAGCGGTTGTGTGGGCTAGTGCCTGTATCTGTTAGAGAAATTTCCACAAAGACCTACATTTAAGTCTTATTCAAGTTGTGAAGGATGTCTTTTGAGCTGTTTGGAAGATTTTCGCACATTTGTTCTAATATGTAGTAATTACTTCTAATTGCTAATATTCTTAATGATACAAGGTCTTGCTGGAAGAGGTTTGGAGGATATGATGCATGTTAGTTATTTTCATGCAGGTAAGCATTGTAAACAATGTGAACACTTCCATTGGTAATACATCTGTCGGGGAGGAAGAGTACACCTTATATGGAAGAGCAACTATCACTGAGATCTTAAGAGGACTTACTTTTCAAATTTCAGCTAACTCTTTCTTCCAGACAAATGCCAATCAGGTATCTTTTATAACTTTGGGGTAGTATAACGTTGAATTGAATTGCTGATCCACATACATGAGTACAACAATTCTTTCTCAGGAGTATAACAATACTTTCTCAGATTTGGTTTTAAAGTCTAGTTCTACTTTCTTGTTGGAATGGACTATACTTGTTTGTCATTGGTCTGGTTATTTCAGTAACTACAAGAAATGGGGAAATGTAAAAGGGTGGTTGCAGATCCTAGTTCATCTGGTGCAATTTATCTTATCCAAAAGAAAAGATCCACAAAATATTGGATTGGGTCTTTATTTCAATAATTAAATAGAAGGGTTTTACATTTAAAAAATAAAAATAAACAGAACGGTTTCTCAGGTTAAAGGGTTGTAGTTTGTGCATGTAATCAACAGTTTAAAGTGAGAAAGACTTCTCTGGATGAGCTGAGACCTCTTTACTTGAATCTGATCCATTCTATATTGATGATTTATTCAGTGAAGTTGCTGACATTTGTTCTGGAAGGTCAACAAAGAGACGATACTGTCCTCCAACCTACGAAATACTGTTCCTAGTGTAGGTTAATATGGAATTTACAACTTTTGAAGGTTAATAAATGTGAGCTCAGGTGGTCTCATGGGAGTCAACGCTGCGGGAGGTCTCAGGTTCGAGTCTCCATGGCAGTGTTGAGAGCTACAAGTTCGGGAGTCACGCATACGGGAGTCACATGTTCAGGAGTCACATTGTAAGGGAGTAAAAAATGTATTCGCCATTTAAAAAAAAATAAATGTGACCTTTGAAAAATTGTCTAAGCTGATTGAGTGGTTGAGAGGAGAGTGAAGGTATAACTTCTAATTATGATCCTATCAGAATGCCTAGAGTGACACTAATGGTATAAATTCCAAACTTTATTTCTCGATAGCATGTCCTTTATTTCTGCATTTGACTTCCTGTAGTAAATGTATTAGAAGTGATCGAATTGCTTTTTACCTTGTCACTTTTCTGGGTTTTTTGGACCTGGTGGGTGAAGAAAGCAATCAAATGAATGGTTGCTATGAACCGACTCTGGGCTTCTTAACAAATTCCTCCTTGGTCTTGAAAAAAAAAAATGTTGTTGCTAGAGATGAACAAAAGGAGAATGATCCGGATCACACTTTACTGAGTAACCACATTTGTGAAATGATTAGTATATAACAGAAGTTCTTTTAGCTATTTGGTGTTACGTTTCCTGGTCCAGTGCTCTCAACTGATGCCAACTGGCAGTTCTCATAGCAAAGTCTCTTCTATCCCCCTTGCACACACCAAAAAGAAAAGAAGATCTCCTCTAATCTGTGTATTCAAGGTTTACACGACTAGATATATTCAGTGGGTAGATTTTTGCCCTTCCTTTTTGGGTGTTTATTTTCTGTTATTTATGAGGATAGGATTTCTCTGGAACAAAAAAGTTTTAGCTTGCTAATGGTGATTGGTGATGAATGATTGACATTGTTAGTCATAACAGTTGGCTCTTGTATTCAGGCAGAAGTCCTCTATAAGCTTATTGAAGAATGTGCCCATTTAAAAGGAGATGCTTCTGAGATTGTGCTTGATCTTTTTTGTGGCACCGGAACTATAGGTTTGACCCTTGCCAGAAGGTGAATATCTTGTCGCTGAAGTGAATTTGCAGCCATTACTTATCCTATGGTTTCAGTTTGTTTTTCTTGTGATCTATTCTAATTAATGTTTTGGTTTCTTAATAGGGATTCTGAGGTTTTATTTTTCATAACAGGGTGAGACATGTTTATGGGTATGAAATAGTGCCCCAAGCAATATTAGATGCTCGTCGAAATGCAGACTTGAATGGGATCCACAATGCCACATTTATCCAAGGCGATCTAAACAAAATAAGTCAAAATTTTGGCAATGAGTTTCCCAGGCCTGACATTGTCATTTCCGGTAAAAGTCACTCTTTCAGTTCTATAGCTTAGAAATGATAGTAAATGGATATATAGGGTTCTTCTCAGAGTTCTTTTTCATATTTCCTAACAAATATTTAGAAGGTCAGTAATGTTCTGTTGTTCAGTTTCTTTCCTAACAAATATTTAGAAGGTCAGTAATGTTCTGTTGTTCAGTTTCATTGTTTGGAATGTTAACCCTGAAAAATCACATCTTTCTCTGATGTGATTATCATTTTACTGCAGATCCTAATCGGCCAGGCATGCACTTAAAGCTCATTAAGTTTTTGCTTAAACTGCGAGCTCCTCGCATTATTTATGTCTCTTGTAATCCTGCAACTTGTGCACGTGACCTTGACTACCTCTGTCATGGCGTGGTAAGCATCGGAGTGCAGCCAGTATGTCATCTTAAAACTATCCTGAACTCGAATGTCACCTTGAATCTTCCTTTTGTTATTATATGCAGGCAGAGCAGAACATTGAGGGGTGTTACCAACTGAGGAGTGTGCAGCCAGTAGACATGTTTCCCCACACTCCCCATATTGAGTGTGTTTGTTTGCTGGAGCTCAGCTGATACACAGGCTGGTCCCGCTTTGTCTATCATGTAAGAGATTTACAATTCAAATAGATCTGATGATGCAACAAAAGACCTGTCTTGAAACTTGTTTGCTCTACGGTCTTAAATAATACAAAAGGAAAAAAGCCAACCTTAAAACAGTTGCTTTAGTTATATTGTTATAAAGCATTTACAGCAATATCCCTATATTAATTATGCTGTTAAAAATTAATTAAGGTAATATTTTAAATGATACCAAAATGAATGAATAATGTCTAATAAAAAATGAATATGAATAAATAAAAATATTTCTGTAATGTTCAATTCCCGCTAGGTACTAAAAATGAAAAGTTGGTGCATGCAGCCAGATCAGACTAGGGTTTATGCTTTCATAGTTCATACTCCCTTTTTTCATATTATATGTGGAATTGCGGATACAACAAAAAAGAAAGTAATGAAAAATTATAGACTTTTGATTTTTTATATATGATAATATCGTTGTTGGAGGATGGATAAGGTGGTGAGGTTCGGGCCAGCCCAAATATAGGACCGGGTCATTTTGGGTAAGATCGAGTCGGCTTTCCTTTATAACTCGATGAGATCGACGACTTGAGTCGTCCGGGACCTATCTTAGTCGTTTCTATTGGTGGATGATAAAAATCGACGGTAAGGATATATCTTAACGTGTTGGAGTTCATTTATTCTGCCACGTGGAATATCGTTCACGCACGAGATCGCTCGGTAGCTTTTAATACTGTCCGTTGTTTAAAGCGGGGAATGGTTGTCGCGTAGAGTTCGTGAAGACAAACGTCAAGAGGTTTCGCCGGGGGTCGAAGCCGAAGGACTCGTAGCTTCGTCCCTCTCAAAAATCTCAAGGAGTTTCAAGATAGACTTGTTTCCCGTGAGTCAGTTGATCACTTTTCATTTCCACCTCTCCGTTTTCTTCTTCATCGTTATTTTCTTTGTTCGAGATTTGGGTCCGATCGAAGTCTGTCGATGTTAGATTTGTTGTCAATTTGCATGTGTAATTTCTAGATCTGCGGGGAATAGATTTACATGGTTCAAAATATTTGGAGATCTGAAACGAATTTCGCGGTTGAATCTTTTTCTGCTGCCTGTAATGTTATGGTGAATGAAGATTTGAAGCAGACGTTAGAGGTTTACATGAAAACGGGTTTTTTTTTTTTTTAATATAAAAAAGGAATAAAGTGATGGTTTTGCAGTTTAATTTAGATCGGTATACCGTCACCTGTTTGCTGTTTCTCAGAATGAAACTCTCTACCTGTCCAACCTGTTAAATTGATTTGATTTGTTTAATTAGCTTGATTATCTTGCTCGACCTGCGTTTTACAGTATGAATTTGAATCTTGGATTCAATCTCTGAGTTGAATAATTGACGTGTTGCTGTGTGTATATGGTATAAAGATTCCGTATTCCTCTACTATGTTTGCCCCTGGAGTTGCTCAACTAGGAATGATTTCCTCTGCTATTATGATATAACGCTATTATGACTGCCTGGATTTTCTCCATGGAAGATTAGAATATGTTAATGTATGCATACACAACTTCGGTGGAATTTTTAGGAAAGCCAACTCAGTGAATCCCTGTTTTTTTTTTTTGTTGGATGAACTTGTTTGTTTTTAACTCCTAACAGAGTTATTTCCTGATGCCTCTTTTGTTTATTCTACAATGAAATTTACTCCAGGTCTTCCAGGGTAGAAATGGTTGCAAACGGTGGGGCACCTCCCAGAGGCAGTGCAGCGGCAGCAGCTGGCATGCGCAGGAGGAGGACAGCTAGTGCAGGCTCTGGAGGAGTCAACACCATGCTCCAGTTCTATACAGATGATAACACTGGTGCAAAGATTGCCCCCAACACTGTCCTTATCATGAGCATCGGATTCATAGCCTTCGTAGCTGTTCTACATGTCCTTGGCAAGTTCTATTTTGTTCCCAGGGCACAGTAGATGAAGTTTGAGTAGGCTGTCTTATACCTTGATTCAATTGAATAAGTAGCAATGTTTGGAGATTTTATTGAAAATATTGGATGAATCACAGGCGAGTCATTGTTCGGAGTAAACCCTTTTGAAAGGGGATTGATTTACTTATAAAATGATAATAGATTTCTTGTCTCCTTATTGTTAGTGTTAATGAAATTTTCATTAAGGATTTATACTCTGACTTTTCTTCCATTTAGCTGTGCAGATAAGGGGGCTATTTCTTCTGATTATGATGTTCTTGCAAAAGAGACTTGTTAGCCAAAAATCAGATCAGGCCAGTTTGCTCAATTTTGTTTTATTTACAATAGAGCGGACTCTGCTTAAATCACCCATTCCCAATCGTCCTATTTTTTATTGGCTCGAGTGTCTGTTAGTCGAGTATGGTTATAAAAAATCTCAATAAAGAACTTGTCAGGAAGCCAATACATGACACGGGATGCATTTTTCCATGTATGCAAATTCCTGCATCAGTCGCTTCATCGATGGCCTCTTTTCTGCTTCATTACTGAGACACCTTCTGGCTATCTCTGCAACTGCCAGCAGATGCTCGATCGCCCCTTCCTCGATGATATCTTCATCCAGAATCTCCAACAACTTTCCAGTGTTATTATGTGATTGAAATTGCGAAACCAGGCTAGAGTGATCTTGACTCTCGTCTTGTATAATCGGCTTCTTCCCTGTCAGTAGCTCGAGCAAAACTACTCCGTAGCTGTATACATCGCTCTTCTCTGTTAACTTCCCGCTGTTGAAGTATGCAGGATCCAGGTACCCGAACGTTCCCAGCACGGCTGTAGATACTTGCTCTTTATCAATTGGAACGAGTCTTGAAATTCCAAAATCCGCCAGTTTCGCCGTGGAAGTTTGGTCTAGTAATATATTAGAGGACTTGACATCTCTGTGGATTATGGGCATGGAAGCATAAGAGTGTAAGTAAGACAGGGCCTCTGCAACTTCAGTGGCTATCCGGAGACGGTCCTTCCATGGAAGTCGAGGGAAGTCCGGACCCCGGTGGAGGTTTTGGTGCAAGGTACCGTTTGGGATGTATTCGTAGACCAGGAGTGGAACTTGGGTCTCTAAGCAGCACCCAAGCAGCTTGACTATGTTCCTGTGATTTATCTGGGTTAAAATGACGAGCTCATTAATGAACTGATTCAGCTTGTCTTGAGCCACAACTTGTGACTTCTTAACTGCTACCACCGTTCTATCTTTCAGAATTCCTCGGTAGACTGTGCCGTGGCTTCCATGCCCAAGAACCCTGCCGCTTTTGTAATTTTCAGTAGCTACCTTGAGCTCTTCCGCAGAAAATTTTTTGGGATGGTTTGTGGTTAAACCTCTTCTCGGACTGAGGTGTTGCCGCAACAGAAGGCCGCCGTTTCTGAGAAAGTGGTTGGCCCTTAGTTTAGCATCTTCTCTTTTCCTGTAAACCCAATAGCACCATGAGATGCAGGCCACCATAATTGCTGCTACTGTAATGCTTGCTGCAAGAGCAAAGACGAAGGGCCATCAAAATTAGCGGAAGAAGAAAGTAATCAATGTCCTCTAATTTGAATGTATGGAGGTTCTAGCAGTAAGCAACCTGCAATGACTTGTGCCACTGAGCTAACCTTGCGCAGCTTTCCTTTGGTAATCTTCGTAGGATGGCGGCACCGGTGTCCTCCAGGTGGGTTCCTGCAAACATCTCCCGGAGCACATAAGATCTTCATACCGCATTCTTCAATATCTGCTCAAGACAGAGAACAAGAAAAAAAAAAAAAAAACTCTTTTTTAGTCAAATATTTTTTGGGTTTAAGTTTATGGATCAACATGGGTACAGGTGACAGACCTTGGCAGCCTTGAGGGCTGTAAGGGTTCCCCTGCAAGCCATCCAAACAGCTACAGAGATACCCATAACCCCTAGGCGACTCCAAACAAGTTGTGTTTCTCCCGCAAGTATACAGAGGAGTCGACATGGCTTCTTTGCAAGTAGCGTCCCCAATGGCCCATTCCAGCTTCATTTTGAGATCCGCAGTCCTTCGAAAATCGATGAGGTCTTCTTCCTTGAACTCGTAGCTTCCATCTTCGGCTACAAACGCATAACTGCAAGTGTCGGAATATGTTGATTTCGCGTGGCTCACAGTCAACTCAAACGACTTGCGAAGCAGAGGAAGGCTGCTCTCGCAGCACCCATCTCCATTGCAGACCCCGTTTGCAGCATTACTCCCCCTGTTACTGCATCGCGAGCGACACGTCTTTATGAGGGAATTATCGTCAGCGATCGTGCCTTCACCGTCGCATCCAAGCACCGTGAACTTGTTGGAGCCGACGGAAATCGTGTAGGGACTGTCTTGGGGGAGCTCCACGGCGGTGGAATTTTGAGACATTTCTGGTGTTCCAGGGCAATCCATTACCAGGAAGCTTGTCGCATTGACGGTTACTTCTCCTTGCCCAATCTCATGGAGCTGGAGATTCAGATCGGTCAAGTAGGGGCCAGAATCTCGGCAAGTAACTTCAAACCCGCGGCGAGAACAGCCTTCACCGATTCCAAAAGGGTACCTGACGGTAAGATTTCCACATGTCTCTCGGCAATTTGAGAAGGGAGATCTCATAGGATCTGGGAGAAGAAAAGGATCATGGTTACCATTAAATTCCAGTTTGCACCAGATTTCTTCAAGAACTAATAGTAGTTTTCCTACACAAACAATCGTTGATACTCGAATGCTTACCTTGACATCCTTGAGTACCGTTGAGATAAGGATTGCCGACGTCCCATAGGCGACAAGCGCAGAGATACCCAGAGCTTCTATGGGATTCGAGGCAGGCGCTGTTCGTTCCACATGCGTAAGAACTCGTCCCAAGTGCCTGCCCGCAAGTACCTTCTCCAATCGCCCATTCGAGCTTCATGCTAATGTTTGACACATCTTTGGAGAAACGGTCGAATTGGCTGTAATTGTACTGTCCGTCGTCGACGATGAAGGCATAGCTACAGTCCATAGAAGCAGAGTAAAACCCCTGATTCTCGAATTTCTCAACGACCACTTCGAGAGAGTCGGTGACCTCTTCGATCGTGTGCTCGCAGCAACCGTGTCCGTCACAAGTACCTTGGGAAATTACGTCGGACGGCGAGGACGGGCAGCCGGAGAAACAGAACGAGGCCGAGGAACCGGGGCCGTAAATCACCGTTCCCTGCACGTTACAACCCAGAACGACGAGCTTATTGGAGCCGGTGAGGAACGAGAAAGGCCCGTGTTTGGGGAGGACGATGGTCTTGGACGCACTTTCTTCTTTAGAAGAGCGAGGGCAGTAAGAGACAACGAAAGGGGTCGAATTCACTCGAACCTCTCCGGGCAAAATCTCCAAGAGCTGAATCTCTGTACCCGCGAGGAAAGGAATGCCTCGTTCGCAGACGATCTCGAAGCCGGGGAGATGGCACCCGGTTCCAATCCCAAACGGGTACGTTATTGATACGTCGCCGCAGCTGGGGCGACATCCGGGGGGAGAGCCTTCGTCCCGGGCTGCTGCAGCTGAAACAGAGGAGTTAACTAGTACAAGCAACGGAAGGAGAGGGTAATACCTATGAGGGCTGTCGATCGGGTATCTCGCAGCGGCTGCCATGAAGAATGGGAGAATACATTTGCAGTTGCGGTTTTCTTCATTCTCGTCTGAGACGGACGAACAGATACTACAGTCTTGTCGACTGAACGGTTATTCCGAGGTTCAGTCATGGATCCATTTTATCCTATCTTCGGCTCGTTTTCGGCGGAGACATCGTTATGTGACGATTGCACACCATTGAAGACTACACCAGGCCTGATACAGAGACACCTCCTTTTAAATTATCTCAAGATTGTTCGATATCAAACAAGGTTACAGAAAGAGCTTCATAATAATTTTCAAAGAAGATGTGTAGGACAGAGGATGCATACATACAGGGACACACAATCGCAGCTTTGCTTCATCCCCAGTTATCACTTGACCGTCCTCAATGAAACTATGCCCATCACCATATACACAAGGATCATTTTTATAATAGGCTACTTGAAAGGCATTGTCTTGATCAAGGTCTGTGACAATCATCTATGGAAAAAACCATCCATGGATTCGTTCGCTTTGGGGCAGAGCAAGTACTCTTCTTTGGAATTTTGGGTAATTCCAGCCTCGATTTCAAATCCCTTCCTAGAGTTTGAAATAATCTGAGCTTACATTAAGAGTGGGTCCCGGGTTGGTCCAAGCTGTGTAAGATTACAAAGAAGCAGGAATATAGACAAACAAAAGGGAATAAAATCAACTACAGTTTATGATACTAAAACGTCAACTCCTCAATAAATGTACAGACCCATTTCTGGTTTTACAGTCGGAACAGATTTGGCGAGTGGACATGCATGGCAGGAATATGATCCTCGGCCTTTACTCCTCTTTGCTATATTTTGCTCTGTAAGCTTACGCCGCGCTGACCAGGGACCAGAAAATTTTCCGCCCTGATATATATACAAGGTAACCAAAAACAGAAAAAAAAAAATGCTATGCGGATTATGAGCAGCTGCGTCTCTTGGTACAGAACCTACTTTTTCATCTTTTCTGGATTTCTGTTCATTCTTTAACAGTATAAATAGACTGGTGGCAGGACATCGAGAAAGATATATATCATCCTTCTCAGTGCTCGCGGCAGAGTACTGTAAGATTTCCCAACGCTTCTGGGTTTCTGCGATTTCCATTCCCATTGATCAGTATTCAGTAACATGTTCTTTTTTTGCAGGAGTTTGATCAGGATGTCTATGGAAGTTGATCTCTAAGATTTTTTCATATCCCTTATAATTGGTTCATTTGCTGGTTTCTTGGAGCTCGACGGTAAGAGGAGAAAAGAATCGGTCTGAGTAAAATGGGGATGTTGAGGGTCAATTCCAATCACTTGTCCTTGATGGGATTGGCAATATCTGTATTGGCGGTTATGTTTTTGGTTTTGAAGGGTACTGCAGTGAGTGGGAAGAGCACACCTAAGGCAACCCAGGAAGATACAGACAGTGGAGATGGGTAGAAGTACTAAAATACCCCCACTACCGGTCTTCGACCTTGTGGCGGCTTATCCTATTTTTCACTTAAAAAAACTAAAAAATAGCTAGCTTTATATTGATGGAATAAGGTCAGTTTCATATCTAATTACCGAGGATGTATACAATACAAGTATAAATATTTTACATATTTTTATTAATTTATATTAAAAACTGTATAATAATCTACCTAAATAAAATTATGATCCAAATTATTTCTTTTCAATAAATAATTAAATCATGTAATTTCTTTACACTTTAATGAATTTTTTCTGCTTTAAACCTTCATTATTCTTAAGGTTTTATGTAAGGTTATCTATAAATTTAATTTTTCATAGGTTTATACATTTTTATTATAATTCTATTTATTATCAGATTAGTCCGATAAATAAATGAATAAACAGAATAACTTCTTCTTCATTATACCATTTAACCCTATTCCGTTCCCTTTGCATACTATTTACAACCTTAACTCGTGGTATACCAAAATTCAGTAATTTGTATGCTCATATGGATTCTAAGACTATGGGGAGATAAGTGGAAATAGGCCCTACAAATCTGTTTTACGAGTTCAAAGATAGTGAGCTCTTTGCTTAGTTCCTACCCACGTATTTGTGAACTGATTGTTGATTCAAAATTATCCTCCTACAGCAAATGGCTTAATTCCAGACGGTCCCAAAATAGCCACTGCCTTAAATATCCACAAAAATGTAGATAAAAAGCAGAATAATAACTGCCCTCATCTCAGTACAGTTCCAGAAACATAGCAGAATCACGGCCTAGAGTAATTTGGTAATTTGTCCTACAGCCAATAAAAAAACTACTCAAGTTGGCATAGAGTCAAACTCATCATTTTACAAGTCACTGCAAGGAAAATCATAGGATTTGATGAATATAGTCCAGCTGAAAACACCAAAAAATTCAGGAACAGATTAAATTAGTAAGTTTCTCCTGATCTATGGGTTCACAGCTTATACCTTCCAAAAGGATAGAAGTTAGTTTACAAAAGAGAACTGATTGCTGTGAACAAGAAAAAAAACAAAAAAACAAAAAGGAACTGATTGCTATGAACCAGTGAAAGAAAGAGGAGGAAAAAAAAAAGACACCAGTTCCATGCAGAACAGTAAGTATAAGGTAGTCCCTGCAATCCACTCTTATCGCTTGACCCACTGGAAACTCTTCCTTGCTTTGGCTTTTCCAGGTTTCTTCCTTTCAACAACACGTGGATCCCTTGTTAAGAATCCAGCTGCATAAAAAAAAAATCCCCAACACATAGTAAGAATTTCAGATAAATAATTAACGAAACAAAGTTTCACTTTTTTTTTTTCTGATAAATGAAAAAGGTTCGAAATTGATTCAAGGATTCACAAAAAAGACATGGTTCAAAACTGATTCAACGAAAATGACTTTATATAACTTTAATGTTTAAACCTAAATTCTTCAAGCTCAACAAAAAGGACATGGTTTATCTGGTGAGACCAGAAGCTACCTGATCTGAGGTTAAATGTCTAAGCCTAAGTTCTTCAAGCTCAACAAAAAGTACATGGTTTATCTGGTGAGACCAGAAGCTTTTACCTGATCTGACGTTAAACATCTAAACCTAAGTTCTTCAAGCTCAATAAGAAGGACATGGTTTATCTAGTGAGACCAGAAGCTTTTACCTGATCTGAGGTATGGACGGAGCCCAGGCTCCCAGTTCTGCAAAGCCCTGCTAATCCCCAAGCGAACTGCTCCGACTTGACCTGTTCATGTTCAGGAACCATTAGCAGTTGCGGGATAAAATGGATACAGAGCGGTTATTAGTTGATACTGTAACACCAATACACAATATGAACTTGTACGCTAGTATTTTGCAGATTATGCTGAAGCTAAGTAACCCATATAAAGGGGAAAAAAGAAGACAACAGCAACATAAAAAGACCATTCTAAAGCAATACAAGATAGTTAAAACACAGTGATATTTGCTCTTCTACAAACTTTTCCTTTTTCTTTGTTTAAGAAATCCTTTTTCTTTTTTTGAGAATGAAGACAAAAAAGGTCATCCAGATGTACCAAACAAGCTGGTAGCATGTATCTGGGAGAGCAAATGGAAGCCAGAAGTTTGAATGAGTTTTAATAATATGATTCCTGATCCATCGAAAGGTGTTATCAAGCATTGATGCTTGATAACTGCAGTATCTATTTCCTGGAACAACAAATTCACACTGTGGGCAAAGCTACCCTGGGCAATTTGATGATATTATAGACTTATAATGAACAAAATGATGATTACCTGAAACACCACCGCCTTTGACAGTACAATTGACATCCCAAAGGCCCAGAGTCTTTGTTTCAGAAAAGGGTTGGAGGAGATTGGCTCGGTGATCTAGGATAGGGAAGTAAACATCGAATTGTTTGTCATTGACTGTAAACTTTCCATCCCCAGGTTGGATCCACACTCGAGCTATACTGCATTTCCTTCTTCCAGTCCCATATGCCCTTCCCTTCTCATCAACCTGTCTTACATGTGTTTTGGCAATTTCCTCCTGTTTCTTTCGCTCCATTTCAGCCCTAGTCGACTTTCTCTCTGCTTTGGCCAATCGAATGTCTTCTATTTCACTTAAAGGAGGCAAACCCTCAATACCTTCCAACTCCTTCAGAACAATTAAGCTGTCTAACATTGTTTCAGTTATACCCGATGCAGCAGTTAGATCTCCAAATGCACGATTTGGACCTGTAGTACAAATTTAAGCAGGAAAGGATCACTTAGTTAAGCAACCACTAGACTTGCTTTTCATCAAACTTAAGAGATAAATCCATTAATGAGTTAATCCATTTCATTAAAGTATGTGCAACATAGTTTTACAGTGATTGGATATGCTTCCGAATTGAACTTTGTCACCAATTTCACAATAAACAATACATAGATAGGAAAAAGGCCAAAGGCAAGTGCACCAGTTGATTCAAACAACTTATTTGACCATACTCAAATATTTAAAAGACCACTCAGATAAATGATAATATCAGTTTCATTCATTCATACAATAGCAAGCAAATATACAAACTAATAATACTACTCCAAAAGGCTTCAACATAGCAGATGTAAAAGCATACAAAAGAAAAAGTCATAAACAAGTGGCTCACATTATGCCTTTATGTATTAAATTATCAAATAACATCAAACAGACAATTTCCAACTGAGCATTCAAAACAAAGAAGAAATGTTGCAAAGTGTCGTGTCCAAGCCTGAAAGTATATGAGAAGCAAGATGGTATGAAATAACAATACTGAGGACAATATGGCATATATGCACATAAAAGAGCAATTTCCCACTGTTACTAGCAGAACAACTTGCTGACAATTTTGCAAGCAAACTTAATATCAGAGTTAACCCATCTAGCCAGGAGACCCACAAGTTTCAAGTTAAGATAATTCCAGGATTATATGCAGCAAAATGGATTCGCTCTCCATGAAACAATGAAACTGTTTGTCAAAGATAAATGCAGGCTCCACTCTACTATTTTATAGAGAATATAAGATAGACCTAGGCAGCTGTGGTTGGAGAGAAACGAAAAGACCTTTAACAACAAAGCAACACCAGTAGGAGGGGTAATTGAAAGAGTAATACACAATAGCTTACTTTGGGTAAGGGCAACTAACAAACTCTCCCCCTTTCCAAGCTCTATCATCCAAATGGAGCATAATCCTATTCAGTTCAGTAAAATGAAGGCAATGAGAACATAGGAGCCACCCCCTATTGCACGTACAAAGTTATTATTTTATTTTTTTTCAAATTGTGATCTTTACTGCTGTAGCAAAGAATGATTGTAACAATTGGCAGATACCTAGTTTACATTGTCGTTGTTGGTCAAAGACATGCTTTAGCTTCCAAGGTGAAGTTATTGTTTGTTTCACCCATTCAAGGACAAGTTTAGAATCACCCTCAATCACAATAGGCATGGTTGGGACTCGTTGAAGTAATTTTAAGCCTTCTAACAAAGCACAAGTTTCAGCTCTATTGGACGTAGATTAACCCAAAGGCCCCAAGTATGTAAGTAGACATCTTCCATCACTGTCCCTTATAGCTCCCCCTATTCCAAGAAGCTTCGGGTTCCCTAAAGAGGAACCATCAAAGATAAGCTTATACGTGACATAAGAGAGTGATGGAAGATGTTTGCTCACCTACTCGGTGCCCTTAGCTCAATCCACATCCAACAAAGCAAAAACACGTGCATTATTGGAGAGTATAAAACTACTTCAACAACTACCTACGAAACATGTAATGATTGAGGGAGACTCTAAGCTGGAACTTGAATGGGCGAACCAACTACAACCCCCTATGGATTTTAAAGCATATTTTCAAAGAGTTGCAGTCTCTTTTTAATGGATGACAGACAACATGGTCCAAAGTACCAAGATCACCCAATTCCCTGGAGTTAGCAAAGGAAGGAGTACACAAGCAAGAATTAATTGTAGAGTTCCCTATGTCATTGTAACTAATGTTTAAGATGTAAACTCGGCAGTAATTGCCATTGTATTTTTGTATTCTATTCTTCAGCAATAAAAAGATCATTATTGTCCAAATAAAAATATAAGATAAACCTGAAAGTTGAGATGATTAAAGCAACAATTGACTCTTATGTTTTTTGTCCGAAGTACATAAAAAAATTGTTCTGTTTATCAAGATGACTATATCTCATTCAAAATTTCACAATTTCATGCACATGCAATCAAATCTGACATAGACTTATAGACTATAGTTAAAGGAAGGAAATAAATATACCAATGCAAAAGCTAACAACTTGACTGAAACTAAGATACACCTGAATTCAAGCCTTACCTTTCAAGGTGGCTTTAAGCTCTTCTTCTTGCCTCTCTAACTCCAGATCTTTGACACTTCCCTCTGATTGCAGTCCTTCATCTTCAACAGGCGGCAATGCTTCCATTCCCTGGTCACCAATATCAAAGACCTTTTCCACGTCTTCTTCATCTCCCAAACTCCATGGTTTGAAGTCCTCAGGCATCTCCCATTCATCTTCTATGTCCTTAGTGGATGAACCCCTCGTATCAACGTCGTCAGTGATTCCTGTTAAGTCCCCATCTGCCGATTTGAAAACTTTGTCTATGTCGTCACTATGGGATGAAAGAGTCCATGATTGGGAATCGAAATTTTCACTATCATTATTCTTTCCATCACTTGAGAACTTCCTTAGCAACACAGAAAAGGATCCAAATGTTGGACTACACTCATTAGTTTTCAAAGGGTTGTGAGATGAACAGAAAGAGACTGAAGATAACGAAAGGTTTGAAGAGACGTGGGTTAAAAATCTGAATTTTGCCGATTGAAAGACAAGCCGAGAGAACATTTTGGCATCAAACAAGTTGACAGAACCTCTTCAATCCTTTTGCGGGTTGAAGGTCTTTGTCGCTTTCGAGCTTTAGGGCCCTAGGTCGCTGAAAACGAAAGGGCGTGCAGTGAGAAAAAATTTCGAAAACATAGCAACATTCGGGAGCAGATTAAACTTTTGAGTAGTGGACTGGATGTTTTGATTCAGAACAAACCTCGCAATGGCTGGGCAGTAAAATAGCCGTCTCCTCGGGATTTATAAGGAAGAGGCTTCTCCTCGCCCACTCGGTACCGGAATTCCATGCTAGATCGTGATATCAGGAATTCAGGCGTAGGGTTTTGAGATAAACCCCTTGGAGGAATATTGCTGTAAAAGCAGCATGCGCTGAGTACTGAAAAGAGTTGAGAACCCTCAGTCAAATAACCCCGAAAAGGCGCGGTTTACCAGGATTGCACCGAGTAGACGGACTACTGATTCACCGAGTCGACCGACTTGTCAATCTATAAACTTTCCCTACCTCTGATTCTTTCGGCAAATGTATTTAGAATTGTCTTTTTAAAATTATATTAATGATTTTATTAATTAAAATTAATAATTAACTAAAAAATTCTAAAGTTCTATCAATTTTTGTTTTAACATAATTGGTTACGTAATCAGGTTATACTCACTAATGTAGATCTATTATTGTTAATAAATTTAGCTAGAATGATTAAAAAGCCCGAATTGGCAGACCTGCTGGGCTAGAGCTCGAGCTGGCTTTTATGGCCTGGGCTCGAGCTGGGCATGGGCAGGAGCTCGACCATAGAGAACTCGGCTGTAGCAAAATCAGAAGATGTTTCTCGACCATAGAGAACTTGACAGCTAAATCAGGTGTCGAGAAACCGGCATGAAAACCGAAAAAAGGGAAGCAAAAGGACAGTGGAGAGAAAAATATCCCCACTTCTGCGCAAGTCTCTGAGATGATGAAAAAATTAATGAGACCGGAGGAGAGAAACAAAAGTAAAAAAGAATCCGAGACACAAAAAACTATGAACTTAAAACCACAAACCGTTTTTCTTCTTTCCCCTCTCTCTGAAGAAGGTGAAAGGTGAGCGGCGAATCGCCACGACGATCGGAAAAGGGAAAGATTACCAGAACTTCGTGAACAGAAAATGATCTTTGCTGGACTCAGGACCGACGAAGCGCTGGATTCGGGATAGAAGAAGCGCTGGAGGCGGGATGGAAGAAGTGCTGGAGTCGAGAGGGAAGAAGCGCCGGTGTCGGGAGGGAAGAAGCGCTGGAGTCGGGAAGGAAGAAGCGCTGGAGTCGGGAAGGAAGAAGCGCTGGAGTCGGGAGGGAAGAAGCGCTGGAATTGGGAGGGAAGAAGTGCATGGAAGAAGCGCTGACTCGGGATGGAAAGATAACATAAATTTTTTTGTAAGTGGAGGGTATTTTTGGTATAAAAAATTAGCACTTAAGGACAGTTTTAATCCGCGTTTGCACAGTTAAAAAATAAGGTAATATAACCTAAAATTTCTAAAAGTAAAAAAAATATAGTATCGTATACACAGAATTCTAAGGCCAATGTTATTCTAAAGTGTAATGAAATTCTTAGGAAAACATTTGATTCATGTTAATCTTACATTCACTTTATGATTTCTTACATAAAAGTACTTAAATTCTGTGTGTTCGAAATAAGAATCATATGAATGAACAGCGAATTTTTCCTATTGCAATTTGATTTATTTCTTGATTTTGATCTATTTCTTCAAGCTCAATTAATTGTTTTCCATGTTTGTGATTTTCTTCTCTGGAATTTATAAATGATAAAACAACTCGGAATCGGGACTCGGGAGTTGCCTCTGCTTTTTATTTGTAATTTGTATACAGTAGTCCGCAATATTCATCTCATCTTTCCTTCCGCTTCAGTTTCTTTGGCAAGAACTTGCGAAGAGGAGTCCGCGTTTCCTCCGGTACTACCAAAACGTCAACTCCTCAATAAATGCACAGACCCCTTTCTGGTTTTACAGTCAGAACAGATTTGGCGAGTGGACATGCATGGCAGGAATATGATCTCTCGGCCTTTACTCCTCTTTGCTATATTGTGCTCTGCAAACTTACGCCGCGCTGACCAGTGACCAGGAAAATTTCCGCCCTGATATATATACAAGGAAACAAAAAGCAGAAAATAAATCTGCAATGCGAATTATTAGCGGCTGCGTCTCTTGGTACAGAACCGACTTTTTCATCTTTTCTGGATTTCTGTTCATTCTTTAACAGTATAAATAGACTGGTGGCAGGACATCGAGAAAGATATATATCCTCCTTCTCCGTGCTCTTGGCAGAGTACTGTAAGATTTCTCAACGCTTCTGGGTTTCTGCAATTTCCATTCCCATTGTTCAGTGGCATGTTTTTCTTTTTTTGCAGGAGTTTGATCAGGATGTTTATGGAAGTTGATCTCTAAGATTTTTTCATATCCCTTATTGGTTCATGATTTGCAGGTTTCTTGGAACTTGAAGGGAAGAGGAGAAAAGAATCGCAGGTCTGAGTAAAATGGGGAAGTTGAGGGTCAATTCCAATCTCTTGTCCTTGAATGGAAGGGCAATATTCGTATTAGCGGTTATATTTTTGGTTTTGAAGGGTACTGGAGTGAATGGGAAGAGCATATCTAATGCAACCCAGGAAGATCAGATAGTGGAGAGCTTACTCAAGAAGATCAATAAGCCGGCTGTGAAGAGCATTGAGGTGAAATATTTAATCTTTTCTCATTACATTCCATTTTTTAACTAATGATCCGCCATTGTTTTCAGTAATTAGTAGCAATATATACCCAATTACTGAAAAAAAAAAACATCTTTACAAGTTTTATGATCTTATTGGGCAATGTGTGGTGTGGAGTGTGGATTAGCAGCAGAACTTTTGTTTATATATTTTTCTACTTTTTAAATATTTTTGGGTAAATTAATATTTGTTTTGATTATCTGAAGGTATGTTATATTCGATTTTGATCTTCAGAGTGAAGATGGCGATATCATTGATTGTGTTGATATCCACAAGCAGCCCGCGTTGGATCATCCCCTACTAAAAAACCACGTTCTGCAGGTATGTGAAACCCCCTTGCATAGACATCAGCTCTCATTGATATTTCATCAGTACCCCAAAAAAAAAAAAAAAACTGATTTTTTTTTTTGCTCATCACCGTGATGCAGATGAAACCCTCTTCGGCGTTTACCCAGGCAGAGCCCAGAAACAACTCAGCGCCGCCGCCGGACCGTCTGCAGCTGTGGCGGCGGAACGGAAGTTGCCCGGACGGAACAGTGCCCATTCGCAGAGTCACCAAAACACAAATTCTCCGGGCCCCTTCTCCCTCTCAATTTGGCAGGAAAATCGATCATTACATCTATCACCCCAATTACACCAAAGACGACGCAAACGATGATTACTACGCAAATCCCGTAAGGCCTCGGAAAACCAATATATTTCAATGCAAATTAAATTAATTAATGATCCCAGCTCACGATTAATTAATTGGAGTTCTTAAACCTGTAATTCCAGACTGCAGTATTGTTCACATCGGGATATAACTACATCGGAGCCGAAGCAAACATTAACATATGGAATCCATACGTGGAGTCCCCCGACGAGTACAGCAGCGGCCAGATTTGGCTTCGGACCGGTCCTTTCCTCAGCTTCACTGCCATTGAAAGCGGATGGATTGTGAGTTTAATACTACTTTAATTACTTGCTTTAATTCTTTAATTGCATTCTCTGTTATAATTAATTGCTGATTTGGTTTCACGTACTATATATCTCAAACTTAATTCTTATTATAACGTACAGGTGTATCCTCAGTTATACGGTGACAGTCGAACCCGTTTTTTCGTGTACTGGACGGTACTATATATAGATTCATCAATCTAAACGAAACGAGTTCATTTCATCTAATTTTATGAACATGATATGTAATTAACTGGATCGATTATGATACTGGTGCATGCATGTATGCATCTGCGCAGGTTGACGGATCAAAGAAGACTGGGTGTTTCGACGCTATCTGTCCCGGGTTCGTGCACCTAGACAAAGATATCGCTCTCGGGGCAGCTTTCGACCAAACTTCCTCTCTTCTGGGTTATCAGTTCATTCTACCTCTTAACATTGCTGTGGTAAGTAATAATTAATTAACCCTCCTTTCATTAATAAATCAAAAACATTGCTGGGTTAAGATTATTTTTACTCTCGTTAATTAGTAGACTAATTATACATTTGAATGAATGATTTATATTTTAGGATCCAAATACAGGAAACTGGTGGCTTCAGTACGACGGGAAACAAATAGGGTACTGGCCGGCGGAGATCTTCGACTACTCGTTTCCGTTGGTGCTGTGGGGAGGTCAGGTGAAGACGGCGAAGACCCAGAACCCGCACACGAGGACGGCCATGGGCAGCGGGCGCCTCGCCACGCAGGGCTACTCCCTCGCCAGCTTCATCTCTAATATTCACATCAGGGACTTTTCCATGAGCTGGAAATTCCCACAGCCCTACTGGATGTATGGGAATCAGTACGACTGCTACACCGTCTTCTTATCCACTAATCCCTCCGATGCCAATTTCTTTTACTTTGGCGGACCAGGGAAATGGAGTAGGTGCCCATGAGTAGTACCATACGCTACTACTTCTGATCGACCTCCGCGCGGCCATGGCTAGCCGATGGTTTCTGCTGTTGTCATTTAAAATGAAAGCAATTGATTGAACAGAGATGGAAAATAATAGATTTATATTGTTGGTGCCGTTTCTTGTTGTGTTACAACACCGTGGCGACTCCACTTGGAATCGGGAACAGTAAACAAACAAAAATATAAGAAGTGAAAGTACATATGAATTTGACGAAATACAGAGAAACACACCTCTGTATTACGGGCGTACAATCTCTATCAAGTAATCTTATTTATGCTTGTAAGACAATAACAAAAGCAAACTATAAACTTACAATCCACTCAACACACACGTGAGTGGAAGAGAACGTCTCTGATCTCCTTGACCCTACCAAGGCTCCCGTTGTTGCTCTCCTCCAGAAAGCTTCACTACGTACTTCACTCGTGACTTTAGAGATGATCCTGAAGATCTCTCTCTTTTCACTATACTCCTTTTCTTTTCTGTCTTTGTTTGTTCATCGATCAATCTGATTCCCCTACCTTTTATAGGTGCCAAAGATCCTACTCCATGACTGTTTTAATTAATAAATAAATAAGTTAATTTTATTTTATTTTATTTTTATTTTTTATATATATAATTTTTTTTTTTTGAGATTAGTCTTCTCTGCACAATTATGTAGCAAATCTATTACGCCCCGAATTTGCTCCGCAACCCCGTTGCGGAGCAAATCGCAGCGCCTATGGGAGGCCGTCCACGCACGTAACGGGCGTGCGGATGGTCTCCCATATATTTCCCCCCGGGTCGGGCACCTTTTATTCCGACCCCACCTTTTATTCCGACCCGGATCGACCCGGATTTCATTTCACCTTTTTTTTGAGGAATTTCATTTCACCTTTTCATTACCCCCTCCCCCCCTCGACTTTTCATTATCCCGCCCCCATCGAAAAATTGAAGGATGAGAGTTTTCGTTGCAGCAAAAATGGCAGCCTCTGTCGTGTCTTCATTGAGTTTGAAGCCATCTCCCCTGTAAGAGAAGTTAAGCCATAAGAGGCTTGCTTTCACTCATAAAGGCCTTCTTCTTTCAAGATTGAGGCCGGTGGTGGTAAGAAGATCAAGGCTGCTACCCCTAGCGATTCGATGCTTGCCCATTTGCTCCTTTTGGAAGAAAAATAAAATAGGGTTTTTGAATCGGGGTTTGATTTTATATTTACATGTTTATCAAGTTTTGCCCAATCCTAACTGTTCTTTCCTCTTTTTCCATTCCTTATTTTTTACGTTACGTGGAGGATTAGTATTTTCTTTCTTTTTCGGTTTTCAGTTACGGATCACGAAAGATGATTATTCAGATTCTGCTTTTCTTTTCCTATTTACGTGATTCTGAAGTGGGGAAGCGAAATCCTTTTCAGGACACTGGGGGAGGCATGAGCTTGAAGGATGGTCTTGATGCATCGGGGAAGGAAGCCCAAGGTTCTCCTCTTCTAAAAGCGACTCCCCTTTTTTAATCGAGTTTGATTAAAATTTGAAGATGATTGTTGCTTCCTTCTTGGTGTCGGTTTGATTGATTTGAGTTGCCATTTGATGAAGCAGGGGTAAAGGTGTCTACCAATTTGTAGACAAATATGGTGCTAATGTCGATGGTTACAGTGCGAGTTCAGCCAAACCTCGGTACACCCAACAATGAGCTTTTTAAAAGTCGTGTGATGGTAATCAAAGTAATTTATGTCGGTGTAGCATGTGTTAATTGCTTATTCCTTACCTTTTTTCACAATCAGTAAAAAAAGTAGCGACTTGGATACTCTTTTCTCATTATTCTTTAATTGATTTTTTACTTGATTGTGATAATTATTATCTTCATTTTCTGATGCTATTTAAATGAATATTCAATTTTTAGTAATTGGAAGCTGTTTTACAGTTTGTTTTGAGTGCTCCCATATGTGGTTTGTTTCGTTATTTACTTATTTAAATGAAAATCAGGATTTACTTACGGTTCATTTAAATAAGTAAATAGTAAAACAAACCACATATGGGAGCACTCAAAACAAACCGTAAACAACTTCCAATTACTAAAAATTGAATATTCATTTAAATAGCATCGAAAAATGAAGATAATAATTATCACAATCAAGTAAAAAATCAATTAAAGAATAATGAGAAAAGAGTATCCAGTCGCGCTACTTTTTTACTTGATTGTGAAAAAAAAAGGTAAGGAATAAACAATTAACACATGCTACACCGACATAAATTACCTTGATTACCATCACACCACTTTCAAAAGCTCATTGTTGGGTGTACCGAGGTTTGGCTGAACTCGCACTGTGAACCATCGACATTAGCACCATATTTGTCTACAAATTGGTAGACACCTTTACCCCTGTTTTCATCAAATGGCAACTCAAATCAATCAAACCGACACCAAGAAGGAAGCAACAATCATCTTCAAATTTTATCAAACTCTGGATTAAAAAAGGGGAGTCGCTTTTAGAAGAGGAGAACCTTGGGCTTCCTTCCCCGATGCATCAAGACCATCCTTCAAGCTCATGCCTCCCCCTGTGTCCGAAAAGGATTTCGCTTTCCCACTTCAGAATCACGTAAAACAGAAAAGAAAAGCAGAACTGAATAATCATCTTTCGTGATCCGTGAACTGAAAACCAAAAGAAAGAAAGAAAGAAAGAAAATACTAATCCTCCACGTAACGAAAAAATAAGGAATGAAAAAAAAGAGGAAAGAACAGTCAGGATTGGGCAAAACTTGATAAACATGTAAATATAAAATCAAACCCCGATTCAAAACCCTATTTTATTTTTTTTCTTCCAAAAAGGAGCAGCGGCAAGCATTGACCGTTAGGGGTAGCAGTCTTGATCTTCTTACCACCACTGGCCTCAATCTTGAAAGAAGAAGGCCTTGCGAGTGAAAGCAAGCCTCTTACGGCGAACTTCTCTTACAGGGGAGATGGCTTCAAACTCAATGAAGACACGACAGAGGCTGCCATTTTTGCTGCAACGAAAACTCTCATCCTTCAATTTTTCGACGGGGGCGGGAGAATGAAAAGTCGAGGGGGGGAAGGGGTAATGAAAAGGTGAAATGAAATCCGGGTCGGTCCGGGTCGATCCGGGTCGGAATAAAAGGTGGGGTCGGAATAAAAGGTGCCCGACCCGGGGGGAAATATATGGGAGACCGTCCGGCCTCCCATAGGTGCTGCGATTTGTTCCGCAACCACCCCGTTGCGGAGCAAATCCGGGGTCAATCTATTACCATTGATGATATATACTCTGGACCCCGGCCGGAAGGAAGCTTCTCCCCAACGAAGGCCGGCTTAATAATACCATGAAAAGCTGACTTTGGATTACGAGTTAAATATATTTTATGGTACTTATGTTATAAATATTTTGGTGAAGAAGGCATGATTGACTATGCTTTTTGGAGCTTATATAAAGGATGGCTCTTTGACCAAGATTGAGAGCACTAATTAATATATATAAATGACATATATATGGACATACTGAAACACGCAATGACTTCTTAAATTCTCCACTACATTTATATTTTTGAGTCACTCAGTATCATATTAAGGCGATATCGATAGATTAGCTACTTAATTATGAAACAATATTAGAGGGTTTTAAAATGAAATGAAATTGGATTTGATTTTTCTTCGGTCGGCCCTCAGCTCTCTTCAACCGATTTTGAAAATAAACCAGAACGAGTCTGGTATATATTGATCGATGATGATGAATCGGTCACCACTGCCCATCTCCTTCAATTTTAAAATATTGAATCCTCTGGAACAACTAGCTGTTAGCAATCACATCAATGCGCATTATATATGGATGGAACAGGTATTCTTTTGTCGAATTTCATGAATATATCTGAAGCCTGATGTTGCAACTGAAGTCTGCAGGTCTAATGAAAAGCACTGCTATCTTCTCCTCTGGTTGTAAATTCTGTTCTGATTTCTTTCTCTCTTAATTAAGTTCTTCGTCTCGTGTGCATGATCTTATATATTACGACTTATACTGGTGTATGTTTTTTGGTGCACAGGGTTTTTCATGGAGAGAAAGATGAACTGGTTAGGGTGCAAATTCGGACGCCCTACGGTACTTGTCTTGGTGGTGATCTTTCATGCTCTGATCAGCAGCCAAGCAGTAGTCGAAGGAAGGACGAAGTCTGATACAGATGAGGGTGGAAATCTGCATCAAGCCCACAAATTTGCAGTCAAAACCATGAAGGTTTGTAATTTCATTTATCATCTTATTCCATAATATTGTTTCATAGCTCCTTCTGACTGTAAGAAGGATCAATAATAATGATTGACATGCAGACTGCAGAGGGAGATGTCATCGACTGCATCGATATCTACAAACAACCAGCTTTCGATCACCCTGCTCTGAAGAACCACACTATCCAGGTCGAATCTCTCTTTCTCCAACGAATTGAAACTTGAGTCCGTTCGTTACTCTTCATCCAGAAAACCAAGTGATATAATATTTATTTATTTCATCAGATGAAACCTGATATCTATCCAACTGGGTTCGAACCAGAGAAGGCTTCTTCTTCCTCGAGTCACCGATCACGAAAGCCACTGCAGGGGATACAAAAATGCCCAGAAGGAACAATTCCTCTACTTCGATATCCAACCAGCTGCTCGGACACTGTCGTAAGAAAAGGAAGAAGACTCGCCAAAGTTAATGCGGAAAACGGTACTGGGAGTGTAAACATGCCTTATACTGGTCACGAGGTGAAGAAACATTATATATATCTTCTCTTGATTATATTAATACTCCATTTGAATTAAGCATATATATTATATATAATGAAATATTGCATCCGTGAATTAATTACTTAATCAGTACGCGGTGGCTAGCGTGATCGACGGAGAGTTTTATGGAGCCAAGGCAGATATTAATCTGTGGAACCCAATCGTACAAGGGTCTGAAGAGTTCAGCCTGGCGCAGATTTGGGTTCTCTCAGGCACCTATGAAACCCAAGATGTCAACTCCCTTGAAGCCGGATGGATGGTATATATTCTCAACTTCCCATACAATTTAATTTCTTCCAAAGTGTTCTGATCATGAGCTTAATTTTTCAAATTTAATGAAACTCAACGAAACTCTTAAGCTAATTACAGTGAAAAAATCTCCAGGTTAATCCAGCCTTATACGGCGACAGGAAGACACGTTTGTTCATCTACTGGACTGTAAGTTCCCACTTATCCTGCTTCTTTAAAATCCAAGAAATTAAGTTCTTAATTATTTAAACTGATTTGCGTTATTTTTTTCAATTAATCTTGGGTGAGTACTTTATATTTCAGAATAGTTCATACCAGGGTCCAGGCTGCTACAACCATAGGTGCCCTGGTTTTGTCCAAACAAGCACAGAAATAGCACTTGGCGCTGCCGTAACCACGCTCTCCACCTACGGAGGGGAGCAGTATGACCTAACCATAGTCATCTTCAAGGTGAGAAAATCGATAATTACATTCTCCTGTCACATATAAATATACGTGCATGACGACCAATGTTTAAAAAACAGAACCGGTCATTAATTGTACAGTGAGTCACCATGAGTTACCTCCGAGTCAAGCCGACTTTTGCCAAATGACACCGATTCTACCGAGTTTAAATGAGTTTTGACCGAGTCATATTTAAATCCAAAAAAAATCGTTAAACTGCTCTGATACCATGACATATGAATACAAAGATATAAGAGTATTATTTACAATAACTTAACATTATTGTACAATATTACTCAATTGTTGCATGCAGGACAAAAGCAGTGGAAACTGGTGGCTGATGATCCAGGACATCCAGGTGGGGTACTGGCCCGCGACTCTGTTCAAAGGCTTGGTTAGGAGTGCAACGAGGGTGGACTGGGGCGGTGAGGTCGTGAACGACGGAACGGCGGGTGCCCACACCAGGACCCAGATGGGCAGCGGCGGTTTACCCGGCGAAGGGTTCCGCAAAGCGAGCTATTTCAGGAATCTACTCGTCGTGGATGGGTCTAACACTTACAGGGTTCCCCCCGCTCTCGTCAAAAGTACCGAGACTCCCAAGTGCTATGATATTGAGATTGGGGTCGATACGGCTGGATCGAAATGGGGAAATTATTTCTTCTACGGGGGACCTGGTAAGTCCCCCCAGTGCCCATGAAATTAATTACATGACAAGAGATTAATTTAGACATGTTCGATCGCTATACTAGTGAAAGCTACGTTGAGACGCGTTTCGATTTGAAGAAAGCAATATTAAATAAGGTCTTTGTAGTTTGTAATCGGCAAATTAATATTCGAAGTCTTCCTTAATCATTTCTCTCTTTCTTTGTCCCCACCCCTTGCGTAATCTGAAAACGGGAAGCCAAAATATTGAATCTAATTAATTTAAGCCTGGATTATTTTTCAATCAGTAAAATTAATATATATATAGTTTCAAGCTTGGCCGATAATTAATACACGTTATTAATTATATCATGTTCAGGAACACCTTAATTATTACATCTAATTAAAGGTTATTACTTTCTAGTAAGTAATTAATTTTCATATGAAAATTAGAATTTGATTATTTTCCACACAAATTAAAGTTCATGAATTACGTACGAAACTGTTTTTAAATGTTATAATCTATGAATACACCTTCGTTCCACAGATCTCGGTATAAAAATATTATAAAATAGTGGCCACTCATTAATTCTAGATGTTTTCAATAAATATCTCATCGATAAAGGTTATAACTAGTCTGCTGAAAGATGCCTGATGGGGTCTTCACTCTTCAGTAAAGTCGTTGAAGAAATTTCCAAGTCTTCTTCTTTGTCAGATGGTCTCTACTGTAGAGACTGACTTTTCTGGTCTGTGTTTATATCTCAAGTTTCTGTTATAAGAAGGTTCAATAATACAGTACTATGGAAAATATCAACGAAGATTTTGTCTTAAGTTTCCATTTACTACTCAAAAATCTTTTTCAGCTGCAAGTAATGAGTGTATACAATTAATTTCCAAGTCTTCTTCTATGTCATGATTCATGATCAGAACAATATATATATATCCCCCGTCAATCAGCTTTCAGAGATGGTACGTTTTCATGCACGACAAGCTTTCAATATCGATCGCGCATATATACGAACCTAGCTCTTACCTTGAGCTCTGTTTCTTTGTATGCCCATGTACGTAGATTTCTGCATTCGGTCCCACATCAGTTGGCCAGACTCAGAGTCTACACCGTAAGACGCAAGGAATGATGGGTATCCATTCATTATTCATATATGGAAGACCCACATGAATATGATCGAATGAGTTCCTGGACTTAATTTGGTCTAAGTCTTTCGTATATGGCTTAATTAATTTTGACTAGCTTTGCCTTGACGCGGTGTCGTTGTGGGAAAGTACTTATTGGATTTGACTCACTCTTACACGTTATAATTTCATTGATTGGATATCCGGCGCTTGTTTTTTACATTTGATCACACTTGGCCTCCTTCGATATATGATTATATTAGGACGTGCTACCTCAAGTTCCAATTCATCCGACATTATCTATAAATAAGAAGCACGACTGAAAATGGGAAGCGCCAAGTGTTCATTCTTTTAGGTTTAAACTGTGGTATGTATGCACTTAATTGCTACGGGTCTTCTAGATATAGTTTCATTAATATGTCAGAGCAGCTATATATGGTTTATGTATGTATATAAATATATGAACATATATATAATATACTATATTTATATGCTTATTTTGCTGGTTATTTAATTAGTTTATACGTTTGCAGAATTAAGCTGCAGCAGTACTGATGAAGAAGAAGCCTACAGACTTGGCTGGTTACAGATTCGGTCGCGCAGCTCTCGTCGTCGTCTTTTTATTTCTTGCGTTAAGTCATATTGGAGAAGTTGAAGCGCGCAGGCCATGGAAAAATGGTGGAGGGAGTACTCGTGCCCATAAATTTGCAGTGAAGACGATGAAGGTGATCATTATATTATTAGGAATCGTCATGAGTACTACGTACAAGTAGTGAATTCATGAGTACTACGTACAAGTAGTGAATTCATGAGGTTAATTTCTTCAATTCCCAGCTTAATTTTCTTTGGCTGAAGTGATATTTAAAGCTGATAACCGAGGCGTACGTTCAGCTGATTAATCTATTGTCAACTGATCAATGTTTACCTTAAATATTTGCAGAGTGCAGACGGCGATATCATTGACTGCGTCGATATCTACAAACAACCGGCTTTCGATCATCCTGCTCTCAAGAACCACACCATCCAGGTCTGAGCGCATACTACGTACTGAATTATATATATATATATATATATATATAATCACTCTGCACTTTTAAATTAATTAATTAATCAATTACCCAATATTGATCCAAATTAATTAATTAATTAATTTGTTCAACGTACGACGTTATACGTACATGCATCAGAGGGAGCCTGATGTGTACCCGAGTGGGTTCGAGCCGGTGGCCGAGAAGGCCACGGCCTCTGTCCGTCAACTGCAGAGATTCGAGAAGTGCCCACAAGGAACGATTCCTCTACTGCGGAACCGATTAGAGGTGGACTACTCCGCTGGTCATCATGTACTGGCAAGATCTGGAGGAAGAGCAGCACATATGGACGTTGATGCGTACGGTACTAGTAGTACCGCAAGTGAGAGCTCTCCCAATGCTGGTCATGAGGTAATTAATTAATTAAAAGAGTCCAGGGCAGCGATCGATTTATCATAATTAATTAGTACAAGTGATCGATAATTAATTATCACACGCAGTACGCCGTGGTGAGTACGGCATCCGGCGGCCAGTATTACGGAGCAAAGGCCGTCATTAATCTGTGGAACCCAAGCGTGGAAGGAGAAAGAGAGTTCAGCCTCAGCCAACTCTGGGTTTTGGGAGGCAGCTACACAACCAACGATCTCAATAGTGTTGAAGCAGGATGGATGGTATGTATCTCTTTTAATTTAATGCGCAACTCAATCAAATCAAGCTCTGTCGTTTAATTTTTGTTAATTGGTTAGTTAATTAGTTAGATATGTAAAATTTTAATATTTAAAGTAGTAGTCGTGTTGGGAACCTTGCTTGACAACGAGTTGATCTTATTAATTATGACCCTTTTTTCCTCGTAATTAAAGCGATTGTTTCTGGGTTGTCCTGTTCTTAATTAATTTCTTCTTCTTCAAATGGGTGGGAGGCAAGGGCTCTCCTTCACGAGTGTGGGGAATCGTTAATTTTTCGGAGTATTTCTATTTAAAGTTTTAAACTGACTTGGAATTAAAACTTTTGTGATGTTAAATATAATTACCTGATTGATCATGATCACCAGGTTCATCCATATTTATATGGCGACAGCCAGACGCGGCTGTTTATCTACTGGACTGTAAGTTTCGTTTCTTTATAATCTCTCTATCTCTTCTTCAAATCATGTTCATTCCATACAGAAAAGAAGTCCAGGGAATTATATTAAGCTAATTAACCACGATATCTTTTTAGATCATTAATTATTAATTTGTTGTTTTTAATATATATATTGTTACAGAACAGCGCATACCAAGGCCCTGGCTGCTACAACCTCAAGTGTGCAGGATTTGTTCAGACCAGCACAGAAGTAGCCATGGGAGCTGCTTTCAATCCTTCTACCTACGGCGGCGAGCAGCAAGAGCTTATACTAACTGTATTCAAGGTAATTAATAATAACAATTAACCTGTATATATATAATATGCTTTTTCGTAATTAATTAACCATATTCATAAACCATATATATTAGTATTCTTCCATATAATATATATATATATCAACTAATTAATTAATTAATTAATTAATTAATTAAGTAATTAAGTAGACTCGAAAATATTGTTGAATATATGCATATTGCAGGACAAGAGCAGTGGGAACTGGTGGCTGATGGTGGGGGAGTCTCAAGTGGGGTATTGGCCGGCATCTCTGTTCAACACCTTGGCCGACAGCGCTTCGATGGTGCAGTGGGGGGGCGAGATTGTGAACGACCGGACGACGGGGCGTCACACGGCCACGGATATGGGTAGTGGCCATTTCCCTACCGAAGGCTCGGGCAAAGCGAGCTATTTCAAGAATATCCAAGTCGTGGATGGTTCCAACGCTTTGACCAGTCCTCCTCCTGGACTCGGTAGGGTGGTAACGAATGCCCAGTGCTACGATATGGAGATTGAGGCAGGCGGCTCCTCTTTCAACTATGGAGGTCCTGGACTTTCCGATGAATGCCCGTGATCGAGGAGCTAATTAATTAATTAATTAATTAGAAAATTAAGATTAATTAATAAGGATGAACAAGTTGTTAGAAACTCAATATCTATGCACGGACAGGCACAGATGAATTAATGATGCTCATGAGATGCATGCTTGAATAAATTGTTTTTAATTAAGTGTGGATTAATTATGTACAACGTCGTAACCTAGCTTTGTGATCTTCAATGACGTCTTTGAAATTAGGACCGACAGCTCTTATATATGTTTTATATTAATTAATATTTACTCATATATGAAAGAAATTAATGAATAATTGTCTGTCTTGCTGCAAAATCGTGCATATATGCATTCTCTTATGCATGCTGAAAATCCCAAGTGCTAGCTATACGTCCCAAGTACTTAGGCATGCATCTTAATTAATTAATTCTCTCTAATATCTGTTTTTCTCCAATTAATGATGGGCGTACGACTAATTATAGTTATATATATATATGCTGGCTAATTTTAGTTTTGGGAGGAAAGAAATATATACAACATATATATATGATTTAATTAACAATCCCACGAGCCTCATATATATATATATATATATATATATATATATATATATATATAACCGATTATTATTTTAGCTTTAAATTAATCTTAATTGTAACTGAAGAAGCTTAAAATCAACGGAAAAACTGTAAAGCTTCTTCCCTATGCCAAAGGGTAAAATTAATTAATGAGATTGCAACTGTACCTAGCTAGCTTATTTTGCTTTTGGGATTGATCGATCATGACTTTCTTTCAATCTCTCAATTATATATGAAAGCAACTTCAATAATTTATATTATATTTGACAAAACGTTGTTTCTTTCACTAAAATTATGCATATATATATATATATATATATATATATATATATATGTCCGTTATAAGAATGTTCTACTTTTAAGTAGCGATGTACCTAGCTATATCAGTCCCCTGCAGATCGTCAGATGTATTAATAAAGCTTCTACAAGAAATTAATAATCCATCCAACCGTCTTTCTTGTGTTACAAACCTAAACGTTTTGATATATATTAATCTAGCTGTACATCCTAATATCAATTCTATGGCCCACTATATATACGATGTAATTATTAATTTATAGAAAGGCAATTAAAAAATCAAGGGAGAAGTCGCTTATAAATTAATTAGAATTCACTCCAATGACACAGAGGTGGATCGACTTCATTTTGGTCGGATCCAATTCCAATCGATCCATTAATTGTTCACTTTTCTGTTTTAATTTGTTTTTGTTCAAGTAAATATATATATATATCTCCTTTGATATTAATTAATTATATAGTTCCTTAATTTCTTATAATGGTTTTGAATTTACTCTTTGATTTGTGATTTCAGAGATAGCTAGCTAGCTAGCTATGGAGATCAAGTTCGATGTGCGAAAAAGAGCACTACTACTGGTCGTGGTGATGATATTTCGTGCTCTCAGCAGCTATGGTACAGTGGTCGATGCAGTTAATGGATATGCTCCCAAGTTCACACTCGAAACCGTCAAGGTCGTCGTCCTTTATAATTAAATCGTTGATTCTCTACAACATTAATTCATCACTTTCGTTTCTTTAATTTTACGGCTATATATATATATTAATCGTGCGATCTTGAACCGATCGATCAACTCCGCAGAGCGTGGACGGGGATACAATCGACTGCGTCGATATCTACAGACAGCCAGCGTTCGATCATCCTTCTCTCAGAAACCACACCATTCAGGTATATATATATATATATATATATATATATATATATATATATATAATTAAGCTTCATTTCATGACCTACCTACGTATACGTACGTACCTCTTTTAATTTCAGTACTATCCAAATTTATTTGCATGGATATTTAACAGTGGATTAATTTATAATATATAACTGAGTTAACATTTTGTTAATTATAGACTCCAAATTAATTAAGTGAATTTTCTTCGACCAGATGCGACCCAGTTCTTATCCCACTGGGTTCAAATCGGCTTCTCCTCCACAGCCAAACCTGCTGCTCCAGAGGTTCAAAAACTGCCCAGAAGGAACAGTACCTATACTCCGCACAAAGCCGTTGAAAAAAGCCGCCGAGACAAACTCCATTGCAACAAAGAAAGGAAGAAGACGATCCGCCCTCAACAGTACTTCCGACGACATTTATACTGGTCACGAGGTAATTATTTTTTTGTTACAAAGATTAATTTGATGATTAAGTAGGAATATTTTTTTTTATCTGTCGTTCTTTAATTTGAAGGTTCTGCTGCATGCATGCATGTGTAAGAAAAAATGTTTGGCATGTTTAATTGAAACAGCACTCTATTGTTTACTTGAATAACGGCAACTTCCACGGAGCTGAAGCATTTCTGAACGTGTGGAACCCTGTCCTGGATGCCACCGAAGGTGAATTCAGCTTGGGTCAGTTTTGGCTCCTCTCGGGCCACATGGACGCCGGCGATCTCAACTCTGTTGAAGCCGGTTGGACGGTAATTAATATTCGTCATCACCTCCAGTTTCTCTGTTATATATTTCTGAAGTAATTAATATGTACGAGAACAACTTTGAATATTATCTGTTCTGATTTCAGAAGTATTAATTAATAGCGAAATTAAAATTGATCAGGTACACCCATCCTTGTTTGGCGACAACAAGACACGATTGTTCGGTTACTGGACTGTAAGATAGCGATGCAATATTAGATATATTTGTTTCAATTTTAGTGTTCCTGATCATAAAGTTTTCACTAATTAATTAGTCGCATCTGCTGCCTGTACATCAACGTTTCAGAATAGTAGTTATAAGACAGGCTGCTACAACCTTCTCTGTCCTGGGTTCGTCCAAACGAGCAAACGAATCGTTCTCGGAGCTGCTTTAACGCCTGTTTCCACTTACGAAGGACACCAATACGGGATGAATCTAAAGATATTCAAGGTAAGTAAGACTTGATGAAAACAACTTCATCTATCTAGGGCGGTATATATATATGCATGCATGTCCAAAACAGCTATCTTATCACATGGCGCAGGACGCAGAGAGTGGAAACTGGTGGCTAATGTTTCAAGGATTGGAGGTTGGCTACTGGCCCAATTCTCTCTTCACAGGGTTAGCAGATAGTGCCACCGTGATAGAGTGGGGTGGCGAGGTCTTTGATGCCAAACCAGACGGAGTACACACGGCGACACAGATGGGTAGCGGCCATTTCGCCACTGAGGGCTTCAGGAGAGCCAGCTTTTTCAGCAATCTCAAGTATGTTGACGCTTCCGACGTTTACCAGACTCCGCAGACACTTGGCTCAGTTGTTGAAGCACCAAACTGCTATAACATAGAGATAGGCAGTGGCGAGAACACGACCCAGTTTGGCTACTATTTCTTTTTTGGAGGTCCTGGTCGATCCCCTCAGTGCCCATGAAATATTAGAGCTAGCCTACAAGAAATTGAAGATTGAAGACCCTTTTCATGATTACATTAGCTTTTATGGTTTTGACGACTCTCATCCAGAGAGGCTCTCTTCAATAAATCTACGGTTAATTTCTAGCTTTGGATGGTTTTCATAATCAGTACTCCTTAAATTATGTATAGGTAAAGATGCTCCTCTGTTTCCTTTTTATTTCACAGATAGATAAATAAAGTACATGACGAATTAAGCCGTATACGTAATGAATGGACTAATTTACCAAGAACATGCCAACATTTCGAATCTCGTCTGTCACGAGTTGGTGGATCATTGAATACTGTTGAAGAAAACATTTTTCAATGTTTTCCCGGTGGATCACTTTGCCGATCATGCAGAACCGTTGGCCAAGACGATCCATAATAGGGATCGTAGTTATGCACTTGCCTGCAACATTTATATTAATTCCAACAACATAATGCATACCTCCATTTCTTGACCAGGCTCTAATTTAATTTTGAGCAGCTTGTGTCCAGCCTCCTCAATATCAATACTTGACATGATTGCTACGTAAATTGTTCTTCTCAAACTCTTCAGATTTGTCTCCGTCTCATCCTTTATGATCTTCATCATCATTGTCTTCGTCCTCAGATTCATCCTCAGTATATACCGACAGAGTTGAGGGTTTTGATTTGAGGGTGATATATATTTAAATCTCAACGTTGCAGAAGTCTCTTAGGAGTAATACTTCGCTAGTTCGGTTCGAAATCAAAGACGTAAAGAGTTGCAGGAATACTTTAGCTTCCTAATCCGGAATCTATTCCTGTTTATTTTAAACTCCCTCCTCCTTTCCTACTACCTCGTTTCCTATTTTATTTAAACTTGCTCGTTTCCTTTTTTCTTTAAAAAACTCCCCCGTTTGCTATTTTCTTTAAACTCCCTCTTGAAACTACCTCGTTTCCTACTTTAAACTTCCCCGTTTCCCTTTTTTTAAACTCCCTCGTTTCCTATTTTCTTTAAATTCCCGCGGTTCAGCAGCCCAAGCCCAGCGGCCCAGTTCAGGTCAAATATGTAAAAATAAATAGGTAATAATTATAAAATAGATAAGGGTTGACTTGAAATATTTTAATTTATATCTTAAATTATTTTATTTATTTTGGACATTAAATCCTGGTATAAATTAATATTGTTTTCTATAACTTATCTATTATGTAGTAGTAGACTAGTACTAAACGATTAAACAATTAATTACGAATGTTTAATTAACAGGAATACTTAGTTTAGACTTTAGATTCTAGATTAATATTTATAATTATTTAAATAGGTTATTTCAACTGGCGTCTAAGGTCGTAATCCCTTGTTTTAGGGCTGAGGGGTCTTCGCAAAGTTGTTAACTAAAAGGATGCTTTCGAAAGGTGAATTGATTTAGTGATTTCCTCCAAATCTTCAGGTTGGTTTTCCTACGTACTGACATTATTTTGGCATCAGAATGCAGTACCATATGAAATTCATATTTTTGGAATCAACTTCAACTTTACATTCCCAAGAGCCATTCTCTGCATCAACTTTACGTATCCCTTCGCATCACTAAGTAGTTTCCATTTGTTAGACTCCCCATTCTTGAGCCACATAGCTAATAAAGGGAATCCTTAATCAATGGCTACATGACAAATAAGTAGTTGTCAGAATCCCAAGAATGGCGGGTCCGGGCAAGCCCACGTGCAACTACGTGTTGGTTGCTAGGGGCCCGAGCATCCTCTAAGGCTAAGCCTTGGGCATAGCAAATCTGAACCCAACAATTTCAAAGGCACTTCTTGCAGAGCTTTGGCATTTACAATAACCACAATTCACGAGACATTAAGAATATAAAAAGTGAACATATCTAAATTCATCCATAATTCGTTCTTTGATTGGGTAACTGATTGAGAGAATTTTATAATTTTGTACAACTAAGTGTATGAACTTTAATGGTAAAATGTACAAATGTTTGTGTTGTATATTCATCTCTAATCAGTCAACCCAAGGCTTAGGAAACAAAAACAAGTAAAAAATACCACTAAGGAAAGAAAGCGTATGAATTCTCTAATTCACATTTAACACTGCAGACTTCATCTAGCTTATTGGTTTTTACATCATATGCAAATATCTGCCAATGTGACTTCAGAATCACCAACTCACAATCAAAAAGTTCCAGAGAGTCATTCTCCGCAGCAATCTTACATAACCCTTCCACGTTCACATCCCTAAGTAATCTCCATTCGTTAGACTCCCAATTCTTGAGCCCCATGGCTGATAAAGAGAATCCTTGATCAATGGCCACATGACATAGAGGTAGTTGTCAGAACCCCCAAGAATAAAGGGTTAGAGTGGGCCCATGAATGACAGCCCAGGCGTCGCCTAGGGCTAAGCCCTAGGCATAGCAAATCCAAACCCATCAATTTGCTATAATCTGGTAAAAATTTCAAACTGAAGTCTATAATACTGAATTTGGTCTTCATCATCGTTCTGAAGGTCTCATAATTTGATATGGCAGCGTATCTGATTTGACTCTTGTTGAAGTCCCATTTTTTATAGAAAAGGTAAATCATGGGTGAAAGCAACGTCGTTCGAAAACGAGGGTATAAATTAAACTATATTCTATTTTCTACATATATATGCACATTATTATACCACATGACATTTGAAAAAAAAAACTAATGCGGTCTGTTATTTTTGACTTTTTAACTGTAACACCCTTTTTTTTAAAGGTAAAAAATAAAACCGTTGAACAACGAAAAAACACTGTAATGATTAGTAGTTGAATCACACTCCCAACAAGCACCTGCTCTTATACCATCTAAAAAAAGTACAAGAGATAGAGGCAAGTAAAGAAATACGAGAGATATTCTATCTTAAAAGGTGAATGACAACCTTTTGTTAAAAGTTGGAGCACTAAGACTTGAAAGACACATCTTTCTGAGCTTGGGCATCCCCAACAACCTCAATCTACGGGCCATTAATAATATCAGAAGCGAACATATCTGAATTCACCCATAATTTATTCTTTGATTGAATAGCTCATTAAGACAATTTTACAATTTTGTACAGCTAAGTGTATAAACTTTAATGGGTAAAATGTATAGATATTTGTGTCATATATTCATCTATAATTAGTCAACGCAAGGCTTATATGGAAACCAAAAAAAAAAAAAATACCGGTAATGAAAGAAGCGTATGAATGCTCTAATTCATTATTAACACTGCAGACTTCATCCAACTTATTGGTTTTCAAATCATATGCAAATATCTGGCAATGTGACTTCATAATCACCAACTCACAATCAAAATGCACTGCCATATAGAATTCATATTTTCGGCTATAAACTTCAACTTAACATTCTAAAGAGCCATTATCCGCAACAACCTTCTGTTTCTTTTGCATGTTCACATTTTTGTGTAGTCTCCATTTCGGTAGACACCCAATTCTTGAGCCCCATTGTTAATAAAGGGAATCCTCGATCAATGGCCACATGACATAGAGGTACTCGTTAGAATACCGGAGAATGGAAGGTTCGACGGGCCCATGTGCAACTACATGTCGCCTTCTAGGGGCCCGAGAGTCGTCCATGGCTCAACCCTGGGAGTAGCAAATCCGGACCCATCAATTTTCTATAATTCGATAAGAATTGAAAACTAAAGTCTATGGTAAGAATTTCAAATACAAAGAAATTGTAGAAGAAACCACTCATGCTAGATAAAATCTTGCTCTAGATGGGTTCTGAAGAAATCAAACGCCGCCAGAAATTCAACACGCATTTGAATCTGGTCAGCGGTTCGGCAGGGACGCATAGGAGAATCTCAACGAGCAGTTCATCATTCATGTTGTTATCTTCTTCTTCTTCTTTTCCCCTCGCAATCCTTCTAAAACTTCTTTGCATTGAATTTTTAGAATAGATAAATATACATAGAAAGAGGAACAAAACATACTAAATCTATATAGGAGAACAGAGAAAATATGCACGCTAAGAGGAACTAACAAATAATAACGAAAAAATACTGTAGTTATTAGTAGTTGAATCACACTCCCAACAAGCACTTGCTCTGATACCATTTAAAAAAAGTACAAGAGATAGAGGCAGGTATAGAAATACGAGAGATATTCTATCTTAAAAGGTGAATGACAACTTTTTGTCAGAAGTTGGAGCACTTGGACTTGAAAGACACATCTTTCTGAGCTTGGGCATCCCCGACAACCTCAATCCACGAGCCATTAAGAATATCAGAAGCGAACATATCTGAATTCACCCATAATTTGTTCTTTGATTGAATAGCTGACTAAGACAATTTTATAATTTTGTATAGGTAAGTGTATGAACTTTAATAGGTAAAATGAACAAATATTTGTGTCATATATTCATCTATAATTAGTCAACGCTAGACTTATAGGGAAACAAAAAAAATAAAAAATACCAGTAATGAAAGAAGCGTACAAATGTTCTAATTCACTATTAACACTGCAGACTTCATCCAGTTTATTGGTTTTCAAATCATATGCAAATATCTGAAAATGTGACTTCATAATCACCAACTCACAATCAAAATGCACTGCCATATAGAATTCATATTTTCGGCTATCAACTTCAACTTAACATTCTAAAGAGTCATTATCCGCGACAACCTTTTGTTTCTTTTTCATGTTCACATCCTTGTGTAGTCTCTATTTTGGTAGACACCCAATTCTTGAGCCTCATAGTTAATAAAGGGAATCCTCGATCAATGGCCACATGGCATAGAGGTAGTCGCCAGAATACCGAAGAATGGAAGGTTCGGCGGGCCCATGTGCAACTACATGTCGCCTGCTAAGGGCCTAAGAGTCGCCCACGGCTCAACCCTAGGAGTAGCAAATCCAGACCCATTAATTTTCTATAATTCGATAAGAATTGAAAACTAAAGTCTATGGTAAGAATTTCAAATACAAAGAAATTGTAGAAGAAATCACTCATGCTAGATAAAATATTGCTCTGGATGGCTTCTGAAGAAACCAAACGTTGCCAGAAATTCAACACGCATTTGAATCTGGTTAACGATTTGGCAGGGACGCATAGGAGAATCTCAACGAGCAGTTCGTCACTCATGTTGCTATCTTCTTCTTCTTCTTTTCCCCTCGCCATCCTTTTAAAACTTCTTCGCATTGAATTTTTAGATCAGATAAATATACATAGAAAGAGGAGCAGAGCATACTAAATCTATAGAGGAGGAGAACAGAGAAAATATGCACGCTAAATGGAACTAATAAATAATAACGAAAAAATACTGTAGTGATTAATAGTGGAATCACACTCCCAACAAGCACCTGCTCTGATACCTTCTAAAAAAAGTACGAGAGATAGAGGCAAGTATAAAAATACGAAAGATATTCTATTTTAAAAGGTGAATGACAACCTTTTGTCAGAAGTTGAAGCACTTGGACTTGAAAGACACATCTTTCTGAGCTTGGGCATCCCCGACAACCTCAATCCACGAGCCATTAAGAATATCAGAAGCGAACATATCTGAATTCACCTATAATTTGTTCTTTGATTGAATAATGACTAAGACAATTTTACAATTTTGTACAACAAAGTGTATGAACTTTAATGGGTAAAATGTACAGATGTTTGTGTCATATATTCATCTATAATTAGTCAACGCAAGGCTTATAGGGAAAAAAAAAAAAAAAAAAAAATACCAGTAATGAAAGAAGCGTATGAATCCTCTAATTCACTATTAACACTGTAGGCTTCATCCACCTTATTGGGTTTAAAATTATATGCAAATATCTGGCAATGTGACTTCATAATCACCAACTCACAATCAAAATGCAATGCCATATAGAATTCATATTTTTGGCTATCAACTTCAACTTAACATTCTAAAGAGCCATTATCCGCAACAACCTTCTGTTTCTTTTTCTTGTTCACATCCTTGTGTAGTCTCCATTTTGGTAGCACCCAATTCTTGAGCCCCATAGTTAATAAAGGGAATCCTCGATCAATGACCACATGGCATAGAGATAGTCGTCAAAATACCGAAGAATGGAAGATTCGGCGGACCCATGTGCAACTACATGTCGCCTGCTAGGGGCCCAAGAGTCGCCCATGACTCAACTCTGGGAGTAGCAAATCCGGACCCATCAATTTTTTATAATCCGATAAGAATTGAAAACTAAAGTCTATGGTAAGAATTTCAAATGCAAAGAAATTGTAGAAGAAACCACTCATGCTAGATAAAATCTTGCTCTGGATGGGTTCTCAAGAAATCAAACGGTGCCATCAATTCAACACGCATTTGAATCTGGTCAGCTGTTTGGCAGGGACGCATAGGAGAATCTCAACAAGCATTTCGTCACTCATGTTGATATTTCTTCTTTTTCTTTTCCTCTCGCCATCCTTCTAAAACATTTTCGCATTGAATTTTTAGAATAGATAAATATACATTGAAAGAGGAACAGAGCATACTAAATCTATAGAGGAGGAGAACAGAGAAAATATGCACGCTAAGTGGAATTAACAAATAGTAACGAAAAAATACTGTAGTGATTAGTAGTTGAATCACACTCCCAACAAGCACCTGCTCTGATACCATCTAAAAAAAGTACAAGAGATAGAGGCAGGTATAAACATACGAAAGATATTCTATCTTAAAAGGTGAATGACAACCTTTTGTCAGAAGTTGGAGCACTTGGACTTGAAAGACACATCTTTCTGAGCTTGGGCATCCCCGGCAACCTCAATCCACGAGCCATTAAGAATATCAGAAGCAAACATATCTGAATTCACCCATAATTTGTTCTTTGATTGAATATCTAGCTAAGTCAATTTTACAATTTTGTACAGCAAAGTGTATGAACTTTAATAGGTAAAATGTACAGATGTTTGTGTCATATATTCATCTATAATAAAGTCAACTTAAAGGAAAAAAAAAGACTTAAAAAAAAAAAAAAAAAAAAAAAAACAAGTAATGAAAGAAGCGTGCTCTAATTCACTATTAACGCTGCAGACTTCATCCAGCTTATTGGTTTTCAAATCATTTGCAAATATCTGGCAATGTGACTTCATAATCACCAACTCACAATCAAAATGTAGTACCATATAGAATTCATATTTTTGGCTATCAACTTCAACTTAACATTGTAAAGAGCCATTATCCGCAACAACCTTCTGTTTCTTTTCCATGTTCACATCCTTGAGTAGTCTCAATTTTGGTAGACACCCAATTCTTGAGCCCCATAGTTAATAAAGGGAATCCTCAATCAATGGCCACATGGCATAGAGGTAGTCGTCAGAATACCGGAGAATGGAAGGTTCGACGAGCCCATGTGCAACTATATGTCGCCTGCTAGGGGCCCAAGAGTCGCCCACGACTCAACCCTGGGAGTAACAAATACGGACCCATCAATTTTCTATACTCCGATAAGAATTGAAAACTAAAGTCTATAGTAAGAATTTCAAATGCAAAGAAATTGTAGAAGAAACCACTTATGCTAGATAAAATCTTGCTCTGGATGGGTTTTGAAGAAATCAAACGGCGCTAGAAATTCAACACGCATTTGAATCTGGTCAGCAGTTTGGCAGGGCTGCATAGGAGAATCTCAACGAGCAGTTCGTTATTCATGTTGCTATCTTCTTCTTCTTTTTTTCCCCTCGCCATCCTTCTAAAACTTCTTCGCATTGAATTTTTAGAATAGATAAATATACATAGAAAGAGGAACAGAGCATACTAAATCTATAGAGGAGGATAACAGAGAAAATTTGCACGCTAAGAGGAACTAACAAATAATAACGAAAAAATATTGTAGTGATTAGTAGTTGAATCACACTCCCAACAAGCACCTGCTCTGATACCATCTAAAAAAAGTAAAAGTGATAGAGGCATGTATAGAAATACGAAAGATATTCTATTTTAAAAGGTGAATGACAACCTTTTGTCAGAAGTTGGAGCACTTGGACTTGAAAGACAAATCTTTCTGAGCTTGGGCATCCCCGACAACCTTAATCTACGATCCATTAAGAATATCATAAGCAAACATATCTGAATTCACCCTTAATTTGTTCTTTTATTGAATAACTGGCTAAGACAATTTTACTATTTTGTACAGCTAAGTGTATGAACTTTAATGGGTAAAATGTACAGATGTTTGTGTCATATATTCATCTATAATTAGTCAACGCAAGGCTTATAGGGAAACAAAAAAATAAAAAATACCTGTAATGAAAGAAGCGTATGAATGCTCTAATTCACTTTTAACACTGCAGACTTCATCCAACTTATTGGTTTTCAAATCATATGCAAATATTTGGCAATGTGACTTCATAATCACCAACTCACAATCAAAATGCAGTGCCATATAGAATTCATATGTTCGGCTATCAACTTCAACTTAACATTCAAAGAGCCATTATCCGCAACAACTTTCTGTTTCTTTTCCATGTTCACATCCTTGTGTAGTCTCCATTTCGGTAAACACCCAATTCTTGAGCTCCATAGTTAATAAAAGGAATCCTCGATCAATGGCCACATGGCATAGAGGTAGTCGTCAGAATATCGAAGAATGGAAGGTTCGGCGGGCCCATGTGCAACTACATGTCGCCGCTTAGGGGCCCAAGAGTCGCCCACGGCTCAACCGTTGGAGTAGCAAATTCAAACCCATCAATTTTCTATAATCTGATAAGAATTGAAAACTAAATTCTATGGTAAGAATTTCAAATGCAAATAAATTGTAGAAGAAACCACTCATGCTAGATAAAATCTTGCTCTGGATGGGTTCACATGAAATCAAACGGCGCCATCAATTCAACACGCATTTGAATCTGGTCAGCGGTTTGGCAGGGACGCATAGGAGAATCTCAACAAGCAGTTCGTCACTCATGTTGCTATCTTCTTCTTCTTCTTTTCCCCTCGCCATCCTTCTAAAACATCTTCGCATTGAATTTTTAGAATAGATCAATATACAAAGAAAGAGGAACAGAGCATACTAAATCTATAGAGGAGGAGAACAGAGAAAATATGCACGCTAAGTGGAACTAACAAATAATAACGAAAAAACATTGTAGTGATTAGTAGTTGAATCACACTCCCAACAAGCACCTACTTTGATACCATCTAAAAAAAGTACAAGAGATAGAGGCATGTATAAAAATACGAAAGATATTCTATCTTAAAAGGTGAATGACAACCTTTTGTCAGAAGTTGGAGCACTTGGACTTGAAAGACACATCTTTCTGAGCTTGGGCATCCCTGACAACCTCAATCCACGAGCCATTAAGAATATGAGAAGCGAACAAATCTGAATTCACTCATAATTTGTTCTTTGATTGAATATCTGGCTAAGACAATTTTACAATTTTTTTCAGCAAAGTGTATGAACTTTAATAGGTAAAATGTACTAATGTTTGTGTCATATATTCATCTATAATTAGTCAACTCAAGACTTATAGGGAAACAAAAAAATAAAAAATACCAGTAATGAAAGAAGAGTATGAATGCTCTAATTCACTATTAACACTGCAGATTTTATCCAGCTTATTGGTTTTCAAATCATATGCAAATATCTGGCAATGTGACTTGATAATCACCAACTCACAATCAAAATGCAGTGCCATATAGAATTCATATTTTCGGCTATCAACTTCAACTTAACATTCTAAATAGCCATTATCCGCAACAACCTTCTGTTTCTTTTCCATGTTCACATCCTTGTGTAGTCTCCATTTCGGTTGACACCTAATTCTTGAGCCCCATAGTTAATAAAGGGAATCCTCGATCAATGGCCACATGGCATAGAGGTAGTCGTCAAAATACCGAAGAATGGAAGATTCGGCGGACCCATGTGCAACTACATGTCGCCTGTTAGGGGCTCAAGAGTCGCCCACGGCTCAACCCTGGGAGTAGCAAATCCAGACCCATCAATTTTCTATAATCCGATAAGAATTGAAAACTAGTCTTTGGTAAGAATTTCAAATGCAAAGAAATTGTAGAAGAAACCACTCATGCTAGATAAAATATTGCTCTGGATGGCTTCTGAAGAAACCAAACGTTGCCAGAAATTCAACACGCATTTGAATCTGGTCAACGATTTGGCAGGGACGCATAGGAGAATCTCAACGAGCAGTTCATCACTCATGTTGCTATCTTCTTCGTCTTCTTTTCCCCTCGCCATCCTTTTAAAACTTCTTCGCATTGAATTTTTAGATCAGATAAATATACATAGAAAGAGGAGCAGAGCATACTAAATCTATAGAGGAGGAGAACAGAGAAAATATGCACGCTAAGAGGAACTAAAAAATAATAAGTTTGAAATTTTGCTTCAATGTTTTTTATAGACGTGAACTGAAAAAACAACGGTCCCTTATTTTTGACATTTAAAAAAAAGGTCGAATAGTCCATAAATCTTGGTCGGGATCTGTTGCGAACAACGGTTGAACGTAAAAAGGAGTGTACAACTAAGTGTATGAACTGTAATGGGTAAAATGTACAAATGTTTGTGCTATATATTCATATCTAATCGGTCGACGTAAGGCTAGTAGGGAAATAAAAACAAGTAAAAAATACCACTAAAAAAGAAACATATGAATTATCTAATTCATATTTAATACTGCAAACTTCATGCAACTTATTGGCTTTCAAATCATATGCAAATATCTGACAATGTGACTTCAGAATCACCAACTCACAACCATAATACAATAACATATGGAATTCATATTTCTGGCGGTCAACTTCAACTTTACATTCCGGAGAGTCATTCTCCTCAGCAACCTTACATATCTCTTCCACGTTCACGTCCTTGAGCAGTCTTCATTTATTAGACTCCGAGTTCTTGATCCACATAGCTTATAAAGGGAATCCTCAATCAATGGCCACATGACATAGAGGTACTCATTAGAGACCCCGAGAATGGAGGATTTAGATGGGGGTGGCGCTAGTGAAATTTGCTAAAATCCGGTAAGAGTTTCAAATTAAAGTCTATGATACTGAATTCGATCGTCGTCATCGTTCCGAAGGTCTCATAATTTAATACATAAGCTTATCCTATTTGACCCTCGTTGATGTCCCCTTTTTTATAGAAAAGGTCGATCAAGGGTGAAGGCAATGTTGTCGGGATATGAAGGTCTGAAATTAAACAATATTATGTTTTCTACATATATATCGACATTATTATACCACATGATATTTGAAAAAAATACTGATGTTGTCCATTATTTTTTACTTTTTAAATGTTACACCATTTTTTCTAAAAGGTCAAAATATAAAACCATTGAAAACGAAAAAACATTGTAGTGATTAGTAGCTAAATCACACTTCCAACGAGCACCCGCTCTGATACCATCTAAAAATAGTACAAGAGACAAAGGCAGGCATAGAAATATAAGAGATATTCCATCTGAAAAGGTGAATAACAACCTTTTGTCGAAAGCTAGAGAACTTGGACTTTCAGTCAATTTTGTCGAGCTTGGGAATCCCCAACAACCACAAGCCATTATAAATATCTGAAGCGAATATATTTGGATTCAACTATAATTCGTTCTTTGATTGAATAGTTGATCAAGACAATTTTACAATTTTTTACAGCTAAGTGTATAAACTTTTAATAGGTAAAATGTACAAAAGTCTGTGATATATTATCATATCTATTCAATCGATGAGGAAACTAAAGTAAAAATTACCACTAAGGAAAAAAATGTATGAATTCTCTAATTCACATTTGACACTACACACTTCATCCATCTTATTGGTTTTCAGATTGTATGCAAATATTTGCCAATGTAACTTCAAAATCACTAACTCACAATCAGAATGCAGTACCATATGGAATTCATATTTCTGGTGATCAGCTTTGACTTTACATTTCAAAGAGTCATTATTTGCAACAACTTTACGTATCTCTTCCATGTTCACATCCCTGAGTAGTCTCTATTCGTTAAACTCCCAATTGTTGAGCCCTATAGCTAATAAAAAGAATGATTGATCAATGGCCACATGACATTGAGGTCCGATGTTGAGCGCTAGTGGCCTGATTGGTCTCATGCAGCTACATGTTTGTTGTGCCCAAGCCTCGCCTACAACTGAGCCCCTTGGCGTAGCAAGTCCAAACCCCTCAATTTGCTATAATCTGGTAAGAATTTCAAACTGAAGTATATGATACTGAATTCCGTCGTCATCGTTGTTCCCAAGTTCTATCGAGCCAGCGGCCAGTTCTGGTCAAATATGTAAAAATAGGCAATAATTATAAAAAAGATACAGGATGACTTGAAATATTTTGATTTTATATCTTAAATTATTATTATTTTGTAACATTATTTATATATATCCTGACATAAATTAATATTGTTTTCTATAACTTACCTATTATGTAGTAGTAGACTAGTAAACAATTAAACAATTAATTGCGAATGTTTAGCATGAATAAAGTTTAGATTAATATTTAAAAAGTAAATCTAGGGTTTCTAACTTTTGGATCTTTAGAACCAATTACGGTTTTCATAATCAGTACTCAAATAAGTATAGGTCAAGATGCTCCTCTGTTTCCTTTTTATTTCACATATAGATAAATAAAGTACATGACAAAGCCGTAATTAATGGAGTACATAAAAGACAGTTAACAGAAAGCCTCTCTGATAAAACATTATCTCAATTGTTCAACCATCTCATTGACCCACCAAAATTTTACTATCCCCCATTGGGATTCTGTTCCCAAAACAACCCGTTAACACTGCACAAAGAACAGCGCACAACACTAGTCCTTCACTCCGGAATATATACCATGTACAAATAAGTAACATAGCCAAGCAAAACCGAGTTGTACAAAGTGTCGAGCGCGGCATTGTGCACAAGATCATGATTCAGATAGATCAAGGGTAAGTACTCTACCTTGTGTAAAGTCAATGTGAGTCTTGTTGTTGTCTTTCTTGCTGTATAGACTGGAAAATACGTGCTGCTGATTCACTTGCAGACCTTCGGTTATGTGGGACAACCTTGATAACTCTCGTCTGCTGGTTGCTACTTAGAACCTGTGGGATCATGTCAGAGCCCTCCATTGCCGGAGCAACGGGGAAAAGGGGAAGAGGATTCCTGCCCTCAAAAACATGACCTCCACCTTGTCCATTGTCACAGGGACTACTGGCAGTACTCCCATGAACTTCAGTATCTCTAGACTTGCGAGGCTTCCAAATGTTGCTTGAGATGCCTTCTCTCTTCCTGTTGCTGGTGTTACGTGAGACTCTGGAATTCCTGTTGAAGTTAGCCTCCCCAGTTGACAACTGTTCAGCCTGTCCTTCGGAAGGCCGTGATACACTCGTCATATTCACCTGTTCAACAGCTGCGGTAGACATACTAGGGTTCATGACTGGAAACCCATAAGGAGGATAGTAATTTGGGGAACTTGAGACAACCCCAACTCGTTGTTGCTGTGGTGAAGCTGGGACCCCATAAGCATGACTCATGAAGTCTCCCATGTGAGGCAGATTAAGAGGACCACAGCCACCATAGACTGGGGGCATGAATGCACCAGGTGGTGGGCAGGGGCCTGTGTAAGGCTTAAAAACAAGTCCTTCAGAAGGAGACATTACAGGAACTAACCAGGGGGGAAAACACCAAGGACCGGCTTTATTATCAGGACCCATTGGTGGCAATGGTGTATTTGGCATATAAGGCCCATAACTCGAATTTTGACTAGTAATTACTCTGTGGACACCATTTTCACCAGACGGAATGGGAGGTTTTGCTGCTAGATTACTTCCGAGACATTCTGTGGACTGACTCATCCTTTGAGAGTCATCCTTTTGCTTAGTATCTGGTGACAGAGGTTTCAGAAGGTGTTCCGAAGCCAATATCTTCTTTGAAGAGACCTTGGGAGATCTTAAGAATGGGTAATCTTCAAGCAAAATGTGTGGGGAGCCTGCAATCAACCTCTGCACCTGTTCAAAGATTACAAAATCAAGGATCAGCATTCTACACATCACAATAAAATAATATATGAAAATGACAGTAAATGTTCTTTTTGCTCTTTCATTTTTTCCCTTTCAAGGGTAGAAAATCAAACTGCTTGCCTTTATCAATCTATGCAACTCGAACACTTGGAATGCAAAAGCCTTCTGTTGACTGCAAACAGGAATAAGAGACATTTAGATATAAAACATTCACAGCATAAAGGACTTGAGAATAAGGGGGAGAGAACGAGCTTTCAATCTGTACAGTATTCATCTGTTTCTTTTACATCAAATCTGATCCAGTCAAAATTATATATGCTTAAATTGCTTGATTTGCAAGAGTAAATGAAAACAGTAAAAAAACGAAACAAAAATAAAAAGGCAGATCGTCTTGGCAGAAGACAAAAGAAAATCAGAGATGATCAACTAGTTCAGGATACAAGAACCCCACATCATAGGAGAATTTAGCATTAGCAAACACCACCAGATGGACAAAATAAGAGACTGCGTCAAGTAATACTAAGAGGTTCGAGCAACTACTACCATACATGCACCTCAAAGGGAAATGAATCCCCAACCAACACCAAACTCGTATACAGAAAATGACAAGCAAATGAAAATCATTTGCTTTGCAAAAGCAAGCATGTCAATGCAAAAGAAAGTATGCCAACAATAACTTGATCAAAATGCAAATGTAAGCATGCCCATATTCACTGAATCAAAATGCAAAAGCAAGGATGTCCGTCATATTCACTGGATCAAAATGCAAAAGCAAGGAGTCCCTATTTGGGCTCTTTCTTAAATATATTATTCTCAATTTCTCTCAAACAAAATTGCAAGTGCAACAAAAGTATTATTTAAACAACACTTCCTCTTTTCCAATAGAGCACATGCACATAGTCGTTCACCATACATGAGTCTAAAGGATCCTTTTTCAGATGAGGATCCTGCCTGTTTTTGTCAACAAAAATATCCTTGCCCCCCGTCCCAGACAAAAGAAAAAGAAACTGGGAGATCCTCCATACAGTACTAGTTAACCAACAAGGCCAGATTACAGTAAATCACCTTTGTGATTCTAGGATGACCAACAGTCTGACAAGGACTCATTTAACCACATATCGTACACATTCAATTAAGGAGCCAAAAACAACAATAAGAACTGGATGGGTCAAATTTAGCATCTCCAAAGGACCTTAATCTAATGACAGATACCAATTTAAGCCAAAACATTTTGCCTAATGTTTGCGGCCGTTAAGCATCAATTCTCCACCTTTCTCAACCATGCTTTCAGATTAGGTAATCCGTGTAAAAAGTCCTACACTCACTTGTCACTGTAAGACATGAAATCGATTGAGGACAAAGTACATTATGGGATACAGTACTAAATTATCACACGCTTCTACATAAAATTTGCAATTATGATGGAAGTATTTATTGTCCCTAATCATCCAGTGGAACTCCTTTCATGTGGCAAGTTGGAGGCTTTTCCTCCTTGAGAAGAGATCCTTGACAAGTCCTGACAGCTGTTAGCCAGCACCTTGAAAGTCTCCTCCCTATCAAAGAGATCTTTGGCAAGTCCAAGCAGCATACCTTGCCGCATGCTAATGCTGCTGCTCTTGCAAAAGGGGAAGTTAGAAGGAGAAACTTAATTATTAGCTCGAACCAATCTCCTTTTGCTGATTTTCCTGTGTTCCCTATCGTGCGTAATAGTATTCTTTTGTGCTGACGTAAATATACACAAATTTTCTGTTATTTTCTCATCCCTCTCCTTGGTGAGATGGCTGATGTATCCCTCTTTGTTAAACCTTCAGATGCCTCATTTTTACTTCAAAGGTACCGGATACAGAAGCTATGTGTCTATATTTTTTATAGATCTAAATATTAAAAGAAATTGTTGCCAGCAGTTAGTGGCTGCATTGTGGTGAGGAAATTATCAAATAACAAGTAAATTGTAGGATTCGTAAGCTATTATACCAACACTGACAATCTATTAAAATAATTCCCCTTTCATCTCTAAAGTTCATCAGACCTAGGGATATCCAGTCAAGAAGTGAGTACTTTGAGAGTGAACTGCTCACAAATAACACCCTGACAAAGTGTAAAAGTAATTAACGACCAGGTATAAATAATTCAACAACAAGGTGCATCAGCCAAGAATTTAAAGATATTATACGCCTCCCTAGAGCATTCTGCCCTCTGGTTAAACAATCTGGTACTCACAACGAGGCTTCCAGGTGTCTATTTTTGCAAGGTTATGTTTAAAGGAGTTACCTAAGGTTTGGATAAGAACTTAATCATGATTTAACATCCTTGAGGAGCCGAGATAAAGAGGAGAAGGAACACAGAAAAGTATTAAATTTGTGACAGAATTTTTATGTTCACATCCACACAAGAGCATCTGCAAATCGAGCAAATTAATTCACAAATATGAATTAGCACGAAATAGCCAAATCTGAGATGATTGCTGTGAGATGGAAAGAAGAAAAGTGAAACAGCAGAAATACAACAAGACAACATGATGAATACGTATTTAGAAGCAAGAATCTCCATAACAAAGAGAAATAATGGTTCAGAATTAGCACGAAATAGCTATTGAAAAGCAAGACACATAATAGAGGATGCAGTAATTGCCAAACTAATAAAATTGATAAAACAACAGTATTAACCTCCATGCTTTAAATAAACTTTATTCTTAATTGAATCACGATATGTACTTTTATTACAGAGTATCCTGACATGTTCTTAAGCTGTATGAGTTTCATTTGACCAACATCAACCAACAGATGATCCACATCCAACCCAACTTCAAATTAGATGAGCAAACAATTAATTAGACAGAGAAATAGCAGACAAAGAAGACATGAATACTAACTTGACAATTGCTCTTCTTGCTTTCCAGAAATGCTTTTGACCGATTATCCCCACAACATCGTCAGGAGATAAGTCTATTCCTGGCACACAATCCACCATGGAGGACTCGGAGTCATCATTTCTTTCCCCATCTCTGACATGTTGGGACCCACACAAATTCTCTTCACTTTCTACACTATGATCTTCACCCTCATGATGATCTCTATAAAAATTAGAAAGAGATACTTTGATGCCTTGTGCACTTCTCATCCTCAAAACGTTTGCCCTGTCTGTGTTTTGCTCTTGGCGTGACCACCACAAACTGCCAGCATTCTCAAATTCATTAACTGAATCTCTTGGCATTGCCTCATTTAAAGATTCTTTGGCACATCTTGAAGATTCCATAATTTTGCCTCCACCAGATGTACATGAAGATGTTTTGTCATTAGGGCTCTTATTTTCTGGCATACCCTTAGGGCTGTGACCAATTGTGCTTCGTCCTTGTGGACTTGACTTAAACTCTGAAGAGTTGTTCCGTTGTCGGAGATTATTGCTTAGATCCTGAAGTTGTGATGAGTTACAACTGGCCCTGATGCTTTTTCTTGCACCATTTGCAGCTGCAACTGTGGCTTGGCTGGGATTAATTGTACATAAAGGTGTCTGCCTTTCTTCATCATGCCCGTCTAGGGCTCTTCCTGAGTGAGCAAATGTTGGAACACAAAAATCATCTTCATCCCCATATTTCTTCCTATAAGAGGCCTTTGAAGTAGATAGGTCTTGCAGGCGAAGGGAAGTACGATCAGCAGTTTCCAAAAATTGCCCCTTGAAATTTGAAGGTTTACTACTAGTATTTGTTGTGGATTTTATTTCAAAGTGGGCAGCTGTATTGGTTACATTCATACCCTCTGAAGATCGAGGACAGTGCTTCTCCGTAGAATGAGCTGGAGGATTTGAAGGAAAGTAAAAAGATGGAAAAACATTCCTCTCATGGCCAATACCCTACATCAATGAATTCCATCACTGGTTGAGCGCCAAAACATACAACAAAAAACAAAGTTTAAATTTAATATCCATATAATTAAACTTTGTTGCAAAGTAGAACCAAGCTTTTTTTAAAAAGAAGAAAGAAAAAGCAAACGTAGAACCAAACTTTTCTCAAAAAAAGAAAAAAAACGTAGAACTAAACTTGAATACTTAAAATAATACCAAATTTCAACAAGAAAATGAACACCCAACAACCCAACAAGATAGTGGACTTTATATGAGCCTAAACAATAAGTCTTATATCAATAACGCAACATAACACTAGACTTTATTGAAATGTTTACGATCAGCTCAAACCCCAGCTTAATTCTGTATTGAATGCTTACAAGTGTTTTGCCCCTTGCCGAAATTGCGAATTGACAAAAAGCTAAAAATATCAAGAGTGCCTCTTGCTTTAGGGGAAAAAAGTAGTATCTGAAAAAAAAAAAAAAAAAAAAAAAAGAACCCATAAAAACACACACTTCTTATGGGATGAAAAAAGTACAATTTCCTTGAATGAGATAAAAGTTCAGATCGAGGCTTTCAAGGATACCCAAACTCAAGTGAAATCCAACCTGACGTCTAAATAGATTGATGAACAGCTCAGGGGCAAATTAAATTGGAGAAGCTTCCTAAACGAACCTGACTCGATGATGCCGAAGGGAGAACGGAGTTTGCAGCGTGAGGTGGATGCGGCAGCCCTGGTCCACCCGGATTGAACCTCTGAGAAGGAATACTTAGCTGCTCGTAAAGCGCCATCTTGTTCCTCGGAGGCGCACGCGGCCCACCTTTCTCTGTATCGTTGACATGAAGCCGAGGAAACAATGGCCCCACGATCTTCTCGTCATCTTTTCCTCCTTTCATGATCCCTTTAGTCCTTTAGCACGACTGACACTCACAGAGCTCAATCATTTTCCTAGGGTTGCCACAGAATTCCATCACTCTACCCTCAACCAAAACCCACCCAATTTCAATTGCAAATAGCTATTCCTGAACCCTCACAAATTTGCAGTCTTCCAATACGTACACTGAAACCGAAAATAAAGGGAGGGAACCCCCAATTCTAGCTTTATCTGGAATTCCTGTCTCTTCCAAGCACACCTAGAAGAAGTAATAAAATTCCTGAAGGACCCGGTAGAAATCGCACGAAACCAAACGTCTCAGCTAACTCTCACCGCTAGAAACCGATAATCTCAACGAATACGAAGCAGAAGAAAAGCAGCCCTCAAAGAATTTCCCAACTGTCGGCTCAATATTGCATCAGACGAGAGAGCCCTCCGGCAGAACCCAATTTCTTCCTCGACGCTCACCACTTCTAGAGACAACGGTTACTACACCCAATACTTCCCCCAAAAAACTACCCAACGAGGGAAACCCGCTCCCTGTTTCGTTCAACGAAAACCCAGTTCCAGAATCCTAGTTTCCAATCTCAATCCGATTCTCTCGACCAAAAAAAACTGACGAAACAAATCCCTTGGCTCAAGTTCGAAGATCGCCCGAGGGAAAGGAGGAACGCTATCAAAATCTAATATCTGAGGAAGACGTGCGAGAAAGATAGATTCGAGTTCGACGAGCAAGCGCCTGGCTTGACCCCCTTTGGTTCAACTCGCCGGATCCTCATCCAGAAAAAGCGAGAGAAAAAAGCGCAACACCGAGTGGGCCCCTGTTGGGGAAACTCCAACCTGCCCACGTGGGCATCCAAATCCCTCCCCCTGACCAATCGGGGTTTTTACTGAGACAACGAAGAGGAGAGAGCAAATGAAAGAGAGCAAATGAGAGAGTGCAAATGAGAGAGAGCAAATGAGAGAGAGAAAGAGCAAATGAGAGAGACAAAGAGCAAATGAGAGAGAAAGAGCAAATGAGAGAGAGAGAGCAAATGAGAGAGAGCAAATGAGAGAGAGAGAGCAAATGAGAGAGAGCAAATGAGAGAGAGCAAATGAGAGAGAGAGAGCAAATGAGAGAGAGAGAGCAAATGAGAGAGAGAGAGCAAATGAGAGAGAGAAAGCAAATGAGAGAGAGAGAAAGCAAATGAGAGAGAGAGAAAGCAAATGAGAGAGAGAAAACAAATGAGAGAGAGAAAGCAAATGAGAGAGAGAGAGAAAGCAAATGAGAGAGAAAGCAAATCAGAGATAGAGGGAGAGACCCCGCAGACTGTAGTCTGCACAGAGAGAAAACCGGGGAAGATGACAGCTCGACAACGCCACATGGAGTTTTCTTCCCAATAAGCAACGCAAGCCACAGATTCACATTTCTGAAAATTTTGCAATATCCAGATGACCAAATCTGTTACTCATCAGGCTCATGGTGGGTGCGCCCCAGGCCAAAATAAGACTAAGAGACGCTCGTACCAGCTCTCGATATTAGATACTGCCGCCCACATACGGAAATTTTCATAAAAAATAAGGAAGTGGAAAAGTGGGTATGTTTCCCTTTGTAACTCAGTTTACCGCATATCTCTTTCCCACTGCTATAATCTTCCTTTAGATTCAATTAATGAGATAAACACTTTTTCTCTGACCTAATTTGAACACCCAATTTCCTAAATCCCAATCTTAACTATGTGTGTTGGCCTCTTCAGATTTCCAAAATGAAGTCATTCTGCTTGTCGGTTTGTAGTTTATACTTTATGCACACTTGCCGTTCGGGTACAATTAGGTTTTCAAAAACTTGACCCCTTCTATTATTTTAAACATGCAATCTATTAAACAATTATATGTGTCTTAATTTTCGACAAAACACAAATATTATTTCTAATATAAGTAACTTTATATTAAGTAAAACTTCATTTCCCATGTATTCTTTTAATTATGTTGTCATATAAAACATAGCGCAAAATGTAATGTTAAGAGGGCTTTTTATGGTTCATGTGAGCATATGATTTGAGGTTTAGGGTTTAAGATTATAAGATACTATTACGCATACAGAGGTGTAATCCTATCTAATGCCATAAACACTCCTTTTGAAGTAAAATATTACCCTACTAACTCGTATAACAATATGAGTAAAGAGTATCCATAAGATATAATGAGAAATTCACCATTAGTCTGCCTTGGTTATATCCTTGGTTATATGAGAGAATTAAAAAGAAACCTTCTACCAAATTGAAAGGAAGGCATGTGTACAGCAATGGTGTTCTATTTTTTATTTTAATTATTTATTTTAATTATTTATTTTGGATTGAATCGGACAGCAATGTTTCCCTTAGTTGTCTGTTTCTTTTAATATGGAGAATCTCAAATATGTTTTATGGTTTATGTCGATACTCGAGAGCTCATTTTTGTTTGTTTAAGATTTGTCTAAAGTAATAAACACGTCTATGGTTAAGGCTTACATGAAATCTTCGTTTTATATTATGTTGGGTGTCTATCAGCTCTCGTTTGATTTGCTAAACAGGTTGGGTGGCTGATTAGAAAATAGATAATCATACGTGGAAAACCAGATTAATAAATGAATCAGTTCCATCAGAGAGTAAATTAGGATATTAGGAAACCCAACCCTAGTTCTAGAATCCTCCGTAGTTCTCCTCATACTAATAAACAAATGTGCTAAGATTAGTCTACGAGAACGAAATTGACGTCAATCTCAAATAATATAACAAGTTGCAGAAGCAGTGGATTCCACTTTCCGCATTAAATAGAAGGTGCAGGTAGTCCAATATGATGAAGATGCAATCTACAAGATTCTGAGCTAATGTGGTTATTTTGTCACTTTATGCTATGTGTCACGCCCATGTCCTTCTTTAGTGGCGCTTCAGATCATAGCAGAAGGCCCACTTTATCTGAAGCCAAAGTCGAGGGACTGGATTGGTGCTTTTCGTTTTATATTTTTAAAGTGCTCAAATGTGGAGCTCAGCTGTCATTTTATACTAGGAAACTGCAGTCCACTAAGAGGAAAAGTCAGCTGCAGAACAGGAGAGCGAAGGGATTTGTAGACTTACAGAAGAGCACACGGACAGGGCAGCTATCTCAACCGGTTCCGTACATATTTGTACATCTAACAAACCGCCAAGATGGGGTTTGAGGTTAGTAACCAAGCAAAGGTACTTGCTCTTTTCCTGGTGGTGAATGTTGAGCTACTTACAAACTTACAGGGACCCTTGACAAACTGGTGTAATGTAGCCAAACCCGCTACTCAAGCCATGCTCACAATTTCACCGCGGAGACCTGCAATGAGAAGGTTTAGGATGTGTTATTCCGAACGCCTGATATAAAGCCAAATAAACTAAAAAGAAACAAAAAAGAAACAAAAAGTAGCAGTGACTACATTGGTCAAATATCTCTTTTGCTATCTGTAGAAGAGAATCTGTTTCTTCAGCCATCCTCGAGACTCTTTCTGCTTCCTTGACCGCCTGTGATGCTAAATATGACTTAGCTTCGGCATCTGCAATTTTGTATGCAGCTGTCATGGATGCTTCCTCTGCAGCATCGGCAACCCTATTGAAGTTAGAAGTTTGAGGCGGACGTGAACGTTGAACTGCATCTTTTGGTTTTGGCGTCTGTGTTTTTGTTGCAACCGATGAATCTTTCAGTCTGTAACCATTAGGGGCCTGTTATACAAAAAAATATGTTGGACATCTGGAGAGATTCTTATCTTCCTTTTCTGTTTTCATGACTTCTCCAATATAAGACAATGTTGCTAGTGCACTTTTTCCAAATTGTACGAGAAACAGATCAGAAATTTCAACTGTACCTTCTCAATTTTCTCTTGCACAACTAACCGCCTCAACTTGGAAGTAAGCACCCTTCTAAAAGTTGGAGGCACCTCATGTTTTTGCTGTACCATATGCAAAAAGATTCTAGAAAAATAAAAATTACAATAAACAATACCGTTGGCATCAAAAGGCATACATCAGAAGGAATGATTTTTCATATTGCTACATGATCGTGAGTTTTATTCAAGTAACTCGACACGTATAAACATGACTTGATGTTATTGTTTGGAACATAAAGTGTTTAGCCCCATAGGAAAACAGTGTCCAAGGCCAACGATGGCCAGTTTAGTGGCATGATATGTAAGTTAAAAATGCTAAATAATAATAACAATAAATAATAATAGTAACAATAGCTATAATAATAACAGTAATAGTAATAATAATAATAAAACAAAAATTATTGGTTCCCTTGTGTGACACAATTCATATACATGGTTAATTTGCATGCATTGCAAACTGAAGAGAAACAGGATCCTTCAAGAATAAGTTTCTGATGAAAAACTCAACAGGCACAGGATAAATAAATAAATAAATAAAATCTGCTTGCTGTAATACAATACACAGCCTAAAACACTATCTTCCCCAACTTGGATGAATTTCACAAGTTAAACTCACCACAGGCAACAAAACATTCTTTTACACGCAAACATTCTTTGAATCAAATACTGATATATCAGCTCTAACATCAGCAAATCCTACCTTAAATGCATGCAAGGCAATCAAAAAGGGAGGGAGCCTCAAACTTATTACTCATTCCAGGTCAAGGGCCGTTATGTTCTTGTCAGCAGCAAACTACATGTTAGAACTTAGAAACCGATTACTTATTGAAAACCTTCAAAAGAAAATTTTAGAAAAATCAACAACCTCAAAGAAAAAGAACTTCAATCCAATACACAGCTTGTCAAATGACCAGCAATGCGTCTCTCTTTGAAAAATCACAACATAACCAGCACAAACCATGAGATCATGAAGATTTAAGAGTCAGAATACTTTTGCAAATCATTACGGAGGATCCACAAAGACAAAAAAAAAAAAAAAAAATCACAACAAAGACCACAATAGGAAAATCACATTAATTTAAGCCATCTACAGATGCCAGATTTCCAAAATTTGAAATACCAGGCACCGGGTCATGTTACTGGCAATGCACTTGCTTAGATAACCACCTAAGGTTCAAGAGAAAAGATAAGTATGGACCTCAATAAAGCGGCAGATAGCGTTAACATCTGAGCCATTTGGATCTCGCAAGGCTGAAAGTGCTTCCATGATCAGAGTGTTGTACCTGATAGAAGGATTACATTTAAACAATATACATTTGAACAGGCACCAGATGAAGATCTAAATATTATGGGGTTCAACATCAACATTACAATTATCAATTTGAATCACGTAGCTTCACTTAGGAGGGGTTCAAGGGTTTTTTGTAAACAACTCTCAACCAACCACATGTTGGAATTTGTTCATATGCTCAATCTCCAAAGTAGCAAGAGGTGATTACTTATTACATTCACTCCTTTCATTGAGAAGCATGCAGATGAGGCTCTTATGCTTGCCATGCAAGAAAGAACAACGACTATGACCTGCTTCAGTACTTGTTCTGTTTGAGATATAGATCCTGTACAGAGATGTCAAAACCTAGGAGTGTTTCAATAGCCTAAAGTTCTTTTCCCTCATGGCAACTGATTGTATATTGTTTCATATCATTCTTTATTAATAAAATATCTCCTTCACCAAAAACAAAAAAAGTATGTCCTGCTGTAACCACAGATACTCTTGACCACAACTGTTGGCATAGTCAACAAAAATAGAATGTCTTTTATTTTTTTCAAAATAATAGACTAGGAACTTCAAGAAATCCCTGTAGAGTCTCCTTCAAGTCATTAACAAGGCAGAAAACTTAATATGGGAGCCTTAGAATTTGCAAGTTTTATACGATCTGTACTTCAGCTTGCGCGTAGCTATTTCTTAAAGCTTTACTCTTCTATGTTCCCTCATTCTTCTACAACAAATGACAACGGAAGAGAGGGTATCAACATCAATTTGTCAATTTTGGATATCTATCCCATTACACTCATGATTTATTAGTATGATTTAAACTTTTGGCTTCTGCTAGTTTTGCCAAGTTCAACAAGCATTTTCCCTTTCTGAATTACTCAAAAAACATTGTTCATGTAATAATAACCACAAAGGTCTAGCATTCCCTGACCTAGTCTAGTTTGCCCACTTCTCTTTCTTTTAAGTATGAATCAATATGGAAGAATGAATTCACACAACTCTTTTTTCAAGAACATGTTTGAGCATATATTTGCTCCAATATAATACGGAGAACAACTAATGGCAAGGAGATGTGAGGAGTAGATGGCTTACATAAGTGGGCTTTTCACATCTTGCTGGCCTTTCAAAGTTTCTGATCCGGCAGGTTGTGTCTCTTGAGCAACTACAGCTGGAACGGGGGTAGATGCACTTGGGGTTGAAGTGCATGGAACAACGGCTGGAGACTTCGACTTTGGGGCTCTTACTTTCTCACGGGATCCTTGCCCACTGGCACTAACGCTCATATTCCTCCATTTATCCTAAACACATTAAAGATTGAACTGCCTCAGCAAACCAACAACTTCCACTTGTAAGGAAAAAAAAAATGTCAAGCAAAAGTATGCAAGCATAAGTTCTATAAGTGAATATATGACAAGAAGTTCCTGCATTGAAAGAAGTTGCACTGCACGCAACAATCTATCGTCAAACTATAAGGCCAAAGACATGAATTTTCAGACTCACTAGAGCAATTCAGCGAATAAACCGATGAGTTTAACAATTTGCAATAAGAAAGAGCTCACTCTCAAAATTCATAACGGAATACGTACAACTAACAGTAGCATCACTCCTTAGAATATATCAAAATTCATGCCAAAACCAAATGTTGCATACGCAACCAATAGTACACTCTGAAAATATAAAGCAGAAAGCAGAACCTTCAAAACAAAACTAGAGCAAAACGTAGAAAAAACACCCGCCAATTTTACGGTTATGACTGGAGATAAGATACTGGGAATTAGCATCATCTAGACTCGGGCGGAAGTATTAATAACAATCAAAAGATTGATTGCGCTGGTTGATAGAAGAAATAATGAGGAAAGAATACCTTTAAATCGATGTTGGACCGTGCGGCCAGACAATGTCCGAATTCTGGGTCTTTCTGAATGGTTCTCCATTTTCCAGCACCGTGCTTGTCTACTCCAGCCCGCAGCGCATCTTCTTCCTCCGTCGTCCACTTCTGCTTTGGAGCTCCCATTGCTTCTTGCTTCTTAGGGCTTCACTGGAGCCGATTCCTTTTCTCTAACTGTAACCGGATTCCACAAGACGAAGAATCAAACGCACAGGCACAGGGCATCGAACAGCGCCTTCCCGTAGATGCCCACGGGGGCAGGATGGCACTGGCACGCGAGGAAAATACGTTAACACTTCGTAGATATTTTGTTGGGCCTTACAAAAGAGGCCTGGCCCAATCAGGCATTCGTACCAAATTTTTCTTCTTTACGGTCAACTAGTAAATCTATACTATTTATTATAGATAAATATTTTATCCTATGAAAATATTATACCATCAGTTTTTTTTTTGTTGGGTTCGGGATTTTAAAATCAGTTTGAATTTTTCACAGGTTCGAATTTCGGGTTTTTAAGTCGGGTCGGGTTCAGATTTTTAGAAACCTAACCCAAACCCGACCTGTACTTTTTATATATATTTAATATTTATATAAAAAAATTAAAAAAAATAACGCTTATTATAATGAACCGAGCCGAGTCAATAAGAATTAAAGTGACATCCAATTCTGGTTTAATCGGATCAGACTGGCCAATTCGGTTCGATTTTTAAGCATAAAAATTAAAAATTAAATGTAAAATTTATCCATTTCATTTTTATGTACTTAACTCCATAATCCATGCTCCTTTTGCCTTTAAATCCTCCATATTTGGCGGTGTTTTACCATGCTTTTTGAATTTTGATGATAGAGGACTCCTTGAAAGGGTTATTATTAGCAACTATTCATTTTGGCGCTCTTGTTTATGGTTAATTAGTTGAACCTATTGTTTCTTATTTATCTGATTAAAGTATTAACTTAAAGTATTTAATATATTCTGGAGTCATCAACTCAGGGTCACTAAGAAATTGGGAATTATTTTGTCGGAAGAGGCCCAGCCCGAGTATGGGCCATTCTGTACGAGTACAAAACTACAGAGTACAAACTACAAAGTTACCCGCGAAGCTGGCGACTCTCTAATTGAATGCTGGGAGGGTGGGAGATCGCCGCGAAAGCTTCTCGCAGGGCTTCAGAGTTGAAAGATGGGAGAAGGGAGAGACGCTCGCAACTGGAAGGAAGATGAGTACAGGAGCAGCATTTTACAGGACAGAGAGGTGCGGTGTGGCAACGTTTTCAGAACCGCTTTCGCTCCTTCACAAGAACCGAATCCCGACATTCTGCTGGTTGCTTCCAGTGACGGATCCGTTGCATCCTATTCCATTTCCTCTTGTGTTTCTTCTCTAGTAATTACTCAAACTTATGCATCTTCTGCTCTTGATTTCACCTTACTTATACTAGTATATACTTCTCGGTTTCAGATTCGAGACTTCGGTTTGTGTGCCATTTGTTTGTAGTTCTTTAGACGCACTATTTTTAATTTCGTTGTTATTATACTATTTGCAGCCAAAGTGCTCGACTAAGGGCCAGCAGCAGTGGTAAGTTTGCTGATCGTGCTTCCAGTGCCGCGCCCTTAATATGAGCTGCAGCTAGTTTAAACTGATTAAGATGTGTTATGTGGAGGTCTATGCTCGATTTTGCTGTAGCAGAACCACTTTCCGTTCTTCGAGGACACGACGGCCCTGCGTACGATGTGAAGTTTTACGGAGAAGGGGAGGATTCTTTGTTAGTGAGGTTCGTTGCAAATCACCTGAAGTCGTTTGCCTGGTTTCCTTGAGCTGAAGTTGACGGCTATATTTTTCTACGTTTTTCATCTGGCTGTTGAGATCACACTGTTGTTAAGGAATATTCTCTCCACCGTTCACCCTTTCATGTGAACAGTACTCACGAGATGCCTATCACATCATGGAGATTGAACGATGCAACCATACCAATAAACAGAGAATATGTTGTCTTTCTTATATGAAAATCTCAAGGGCGTGCTCTTTGCAATCTTTAAATAACTAATGTCACACTTTTAAGCAGTCACTACCATCTTCTAGGGTGCTTTCTGATGTACTCTTGATTGCGTAATCCATACTGGTCCTGTTTCGATGTGGAAGGCTGGAGATACTGTAAATTTGACTGGCTCGAGACTGCAGTTAGATTTTAGTTCTATGACAATGTGAATATATGAAATCTTCATACACATCGTATTTCAGTCTTACAGCTATGTCAAATCTTATGTCATGCAGCTGTGGAGATGATGGTCGAATTCGGGGTTGGAAGTGGAAAGAATTTGCAGGCTTAGGTAAGCCTACATCAGCGCAAGGTGAGCCAAATCTCGCAGTTTACCTATCTAATGGAGAAAAGATTTATATCTGTAACATAAGTGTTTGATGTCGCAACAGGCACTTCTGGTTATTGTGTCCTCGATATAATTCTTTTATAAAAAGTGACACTATAATTGTATTATTATCTTGCTTGGTCTCTGTTTTGTTGAACCCAAGTAGGAAAAGAAATTTTGGCGGGAAGGATATGGACCTGCATTTGCATGGTGTAAACATGTAACTTGAGTTTTGTTTGCATTTTAATTTATGATGGCAGACTGATGTTTACCAATCCCTGTCCGAATTATCTTTGGCCACTCCATGTCATATTCCAATTTGTATTTACCTCTGCTTCTCTTCCTTTTATTTCACTCACAGATACGTCTTATGAACACTAGCTAATATCAATTTTTTTTCATATCTTTATCAGATCTTCTCTCTAGTATATGGATGTGTATGTGTGTGTGTGTGTGTGTGTGTGTGTGTGTGTGTGTGTGTGTGTGTGTGTGTGTGTGTGTGTGTGTGTGTGTGTGTGTGTGTGCATATTATTGTATTGTTTTACCCATATCAATATCTTTGTCGATTATATCTTTCATAAAATTTAATATTGCAGGAAATCGTTTGAATCCGGTACTTGATTTGGTGAACCCTCAACACAAGTAAGTTTGCTTAAATTTGATGTCATAGGATTTATTTTTACCATGTGGTTTACCATGTGATTTTCATGTGGTTTACCACGTGATTTCCATGTGTTTTAACATGCATACGATATGCTGCAGTCCAATATGCTTTCTTTGTGCTAAACCATTTTTTAAATTACTGCCTTGTCAATTTGTTCTCCTGGCTAATGCTATGCTCTGTTTTCTCTATTTTTAGAATGTTAGAGAAAAAATAAATTCAAAATTTTAATCTTCTTTTCAGAGGTCCATGGGGTGCACTTTCTCCAGTTCCAGAAAACAATGCAATTGCAATTGATACTCAGGTTTGTGATTTTTGGTTACTTTGATTCAAAAGGGGAGAGGGGTAATAAGCAATAATAAAACTGGTTCAGGCAAAGGTTACTGGTTTAGGCACAATGTGGTGCAGTACCTTTATATCAGTTTTTTAACAAATAGACAAACCTAGGGATAACAATGTGGCGGCAAATGGTTTAAGTGCTTTATTTTAATAATTTTGTAATTGTTAGCATTATCAGTTGGCCCTTCTTTACTTCTAGTTAGTTTTTTAAGCAATTTGTGTTACCCAACCACAGAAGCTTACATGCATGGAGTAGTTCCCCTACTGAACATTCTTCTTTTGTTTTCTTTTAAAGCACTGAGGGAGAATTTCAAATGAGAATCTCTTTCAAGTTTTGTTTTAGATCTATATAAGAGCTACCAACTTTTCAGTAAAAGTAATTAATGGGTTAGGAAATAGTACACAGAATGCGGTGACAGGCCTAATTATGAAGATCACTGTTCTTTAAACAATTAGTTGCCAATTTCCAAAAGGGGCAATCATTTTCTTATCATGTCTGCATTGCCATTACTGATGCTCAAAGCTTGTAAATTTTAGCCGTGTTTACATTAACCTGAACATTTGATGTATTTTTTTGTTTTGATTTTTTTTCGCCACCAGGGGGGATCAATTTTTGCAGCTGCTGGTGATTCTTGTGCTTACTGTTGGGATGTGGTACGTATTTCCTGAGGTAAATTCGAAAGGCATGTTTTTGCTCAAGTTTTTCTTTTTTCATTATTTATTTTAGCACCAATCCTCTTAAGATCATTAAATTGTTTTCAATTTTTTCATTCAGTTTCTACTGCATTAAATACTGTTAGGATCTCATGCTTATCATATTGTTTTTCTGGTGTTGACATTTATAGGAGAAAAGCATGTGCAAAATGGTTTTCCGGGGCCATTCAAACTACTTGCATTGTATTGTTGCACGCCAATCAGGCAATCAGGTTCCTTTTTTGTTTTTTTTTTGAAGACCAGTCTGATTCATTTTTATATTATCTGTAAATAGAAATGATAAAAATGTTTTAGAAAGGAAATCTTTTTAGTTTTTTAGCAGAAGCAAAATGCAAGAGGTAAGTGCGCCAACATCGTTCTTTTGCCTTACTAAACGAACTTTTTTTTTTTTTTTTTATGTCTTTTACTCATGTAGCATATTATGTAATGACAGATTTAGAGAATTGAGCTTTTTGATCAAGCTATAAATATAATCAGGTCACAAATTATTCAAGTGTTTACTGAATGTATGTATGTTATCTGTTTGTTTCACTGGGAAAGAATGTTTGACTGTCCTCTAGAGGTTGTTAGAGAATTGGATTTTCTTCTCGTCTCACACTATTTTTTATTTTATTCTCGTTTCTGGGATCTGCTTTCTACTTTCCTTTTGCTTTTGGAGTTGTTTCTTTTCGTATGAATCATATGCCGGTGGTCATTTGCATCTTCCTGAACTTTCTTCTATGGCTGGGTATTCTTTTGTAGATCATAACTGGTTCGGAGGATGGAACAGCCAGAATTTGGGGTAAGATTCATTATTTGGTGGTTCAACAACTACCATCCTTTGCTTGTTCTCGTTCACCTGTATGCCCTTGATCCACTTTATCGACAATTGTGTCCCTTAGCTGGTTTCATACACCTATGTATATGTCCTTTAAAATGTTAAGTCAGAAAAACTCTAAATGTAGGTAGGATCTCTTTTTAGGATTTCCTGTGGTAAATTATAGATGGGATAAATTTGAAGTTGCTTTGGGTGCAGTGGTTGGTGAAGTGCCATGAAAGAACTGCATAATTTAAGGTTAGGATTTAATAGTCTTAAAGCATTTGCTCAATTTTTGAGAAGGTCGAAAGTTCCTTAAACTGTTCTGGCAAAAGAACATATTTTAGATTTATAGATATTCTAGTGGAATGCTTCTTATTCACCTATATGATGATTTCTATTTCTGGGTCAACCATCCTCAATGGATGTGTTGTCTGATAGATAAAGCATTATGTATGTTTGCCAAAGAACTTTGTGAATTTTGTGAATGAAGTAAGCTAAAAAAAGATAACGTGCTGATTTTTCTTAACAAAGAGATTAATTTGGTAATTCAGAGCAATATGGGTTGCATGGGACTTGAACTTGAAACTAGTTGGATGGAGTAGAAAATATCCATTTGAACGCTCCTTAAAATGACTTTCCCTACTTATACATCTAGAACTCAGTTCCCTAGGTAGGACTCTGAGGAACTTGAATGCTCCAGTCATTTTCTCAGGAAAAAACTAACGTACAAAAAAAAAAAAAAAAAAGGATCCTGCTACGTAAACTGCTTATCATTCAACATCTCAACCTATTAATGGCTCTATAGTATTGGCACCCTGGGAAGAAAACATTGAGACTAGGGGTGGGCACGGGTCGGGTTTGGATCGGGTTTCTGAAAACCTGAACCCGACCCGACTTATATACCCGAAACCCAAACCCGCGAAAAACCCGCACGGGTTTTAAAACCCGAACCCGACCCGAAGTACCATTTTACAAACCCGTACCCGACCCGACCTGACCAAAACCCGTACCCCACCCGACCTGACCAAAACCCGAACCCGACCCGAAAAACCCAACTTTTTTTTATATATATATTTTAAATAAATTAAGAAAAATATATTTAAAAAATAAAAATAAAAACCCGCGGGTCGGGTTTGGGTAAACCCGAACCCGACCCAACCCGAGGTCGGGTTTGGATTCCCAAACCCGAATCCGACCCGCGGGTTGGATTTGGAAATCCAAATCCGGGTTTTTCGGGTCGGGTCGGGTCGGGTTACCCGGAAAACCCAACCCGATGCCCACCCCTAATTGAGACTAGCCTTCTAATCATTCTTGTAAGCAGCTCAGGTTCCTACCACCATAGTCTTTTTCAACCTTTCAATAAAATCTCCTTTCTTATTTGTTTTAAAGCCCAAAACTTTCCATAATCAATAAACTATTGTAGAAATATTTTGTAAAAGTTATTTGCTTCTGTTTCTTGTTTTATTTTTTCCTGAGTTGACTTTTGCTGTATCAGCTGATTCTTTATTGCTTCTGTTGATATCCTACAATATATGCCATTTCTGACCGTAGAAAGATTTCATTATCATAAACTCATGCTGTATTCATGGTGATGTTATTGATAGATTGCAGAAGTGGAAAATGTATTCAAGTTATAGCTCCAAAGGGCGATTCAAAGTCAATGGAAGCCTTGGCATGGATTAGTTCCATTGCTTTGGATAAAACTGAAAGCTGGTTGGTAAGACCACTCTCATGCTCGTTTATATTTTCTGTCGGTGTCATTTTCTCCCAGGCATCTTTGAGTGATTAATGCTAAAGATATTGGTTTCTTTTCTTGAGACAAACATTCACATAATAGTGCACTAAGAAATTTTCTTTTGGAAAATTGTATTTTATTTATTGAATATAATTTGTTTATCATAGCATGAAAAGTGAATTTTTGGATTGTTTCTATATATCATTGTCAGTGTGGGTGTTAATCTATTTATAGAACATAGTCGTTTGTTATTAACAACACTATTACATAAACTCATCTAGGAACTTATGGTTAGATTATTTTATTCCATGAAGCCGCAAGTGAACACCTTTGCATTGTGCTGTCTTTAACTGGTTTTTCATTGTTTCCGTTGAAATGATGTTCCTCCACATACCTTGGTTAGAAAGTAGATTTCTGGAAGTCAGTGGAGTTGTCCAAAAATGTTGCTTAAAATTTACAGAATTTTATGTATAAGTTATACTTAAGTTGTGTAAGTTTATTTGTTTGAAAACATTTTATAAGGTTGGAACATGAGAAGATGAGATGGCCTCTGGCACGAAGAGTTGATGACAACTTCAATGGAAAATAATGTTAATGAGGTGTTGACCTCTTGTGTCTCAGCCAACATGGACAGCAGAATTTGTCATGGAAAAATTTCTATCCATGTGTAATTCTTTGATAACTTGACCATTAACACTTCTATATGCTTATTAGGCTCATCTTCCATTTGAAAAAAAAAAAAGACATTGGCATTCCCTTCCCAATCTTGTGGTTCTCATTTGTCATTTTGTTAACTTTTCGTTAATTACCCAGCTACTGATTGATATCATGGTGTTGGCGTTGTGTCCCATTGTTTACTTTTTATATCTATATCATTGGCTTTTAGAATTGTAAAATCTGTATTCCTTTTGATATCTTTGTGCTCAAATATAATTTTGTCATTCCATTTGGAATCAGGATAACTTTTGTTGTTTGTTCTTGAACTTCCCCTTGTTTCTTTTTAAGAAATTAACCATTTGGAGATGGATTTCTTTTGTTGTGTTGTTGAACTTCCTCTCGATCATTTTTCTCGGTGATTTTATTCTAGCATGTTCTCTTAATGGGTCTATCTGACATTGATACTAGGCTTGTGGTGGTGGTAAAAGCTTGTCAGTTTGGAATCTTCCAACCTCAGAATGCGTTTTGAGAGTTGAGACGCGCTGCCCAACTCAAGACATTTTGTTTGATGATAATCAAGTAAGTTTTATTGCTCTCTTGCAAAAGACCAGTGAGAGAATTGTTAATTATAATGAGTTTGCTTCACTTGATTGTCGTAATTGCTATTCCGCCTTGTTAAATAACACTTTAGTCACTGTTTGGTTATTAAAGAGAAATTCTATGTCTTAAAGATATTAAAGATTGAGCTTAGTTCCATCCCAAAATGATTAGTTCATTCTGGAGGCCTCTTGGCCCAACCTTAACTCAATATTATTGCTTAAACCTTTTCCATATGGGACTTTTCCCCACTCAACACTCCTTACAGGTTTACACGTAACATGCCTAAGATGCAAAGAAACTCTCAATGGAGCAACCAGAAATCGGATCCCACGACAATATAGCTCTCATCTCATGGAGCCCACATACAAACAGGGGATATAACTGGGCCGTTGCCTGTGAACACAACCTCTTTATATACCATCTTAAAGATTGATTTGAGCCTGGTTTCATCCCAAAACCACTTGCAAATTAGGAGGTTCATTGCACAACAAACTCAATACATAGCTTAAACCTTTTCCATGTGGTACTTTTTCCCACTTAACAAAAGATTAGTATATGAAATTTCCTTTACTTCCCTCTAGTAACCTAATAGGGATAAATGTTATTTCACAATGGGGGATAACACTTAAGAATATCAAGTGAAGCAAACATGTTTCTATTATTTGTTGTGTTACGTATTACTATCGTGGCTGTCCCTTTGTTCTAAGCCGTCGTGCCACCGGTTGACAGGGTCCCCATATTGTATATATTATATGGTTTAAACTTTTAATGAATCCATCGCCTTTGTGTTTTAAAAAAAATTGATTAGTAATCACTACTTCCTAATTCTTATGTACTGCTTTGTCTTTTGGACTGACACAAAACAAGTGTGTGTTCAATGTAGCTGATGGATGATGCATCTGCTTCCTGTGCAAAATTATTGAGATATTAGTTCTATATATTTAGAATGCATGATTATGGTGCATCACTTTCCTCCATGATGACGCAAGCAATAATATTTTGTTTCTGTCGGAATATCGCCAACTCATGTATGTTTGGCATTAGCTAAAGAGGGAGCTACCCATCAATCTTTTGTCGTTAGGCCCTCTCCCTTCCAATTGTGTAGCTAGCTCTTTCTCTTTGGTCTTAAGACTGCCTTTTCAAAAATATAATAATCTTTTGCATATACTTTCTGCCTCTGCCTTCGAACTCCACATAGAGGGAACTGTTTGATGCCACAAGATTATCAGTGAGAAGTTTGAGAATTATCAAGCACTCACTGAAGCATCTTGGATTTGCTTCTCAACTGTCTGACATAGTTATTCCTTTATCGCAAGCCTGCATATTTTATTTTCTTCTAATTCAATGAGAAGTAAAGACATGACTAACCCATGCTTGTAATGTTGGACGTTGTGAAAAGACTCTTTCACATTTTATGTTCATTTGCTCATTTTACTGCAAGGATGTAATGCAGGCCAATCACTATTGTGATTGAGTTCTCTTTTCTTCCAAAGTTCAATAGAGATGACTTTTACTTTTGAGGTGGGTGTGGAGGGTTTGGGGGAGTTAATTGATGAGGGTATGCTGCATACATCAAGGAGCTCTTTTATTTTCAGTTTGATATATGCTTTATACATCAGGGAGTTTCTAATTTTTTATTTTTTGGTTATCTCAGATACTGGCCGTTGGGGCTGAGCCGTTCCTCACACGTTTAAACATTAATGGGATGGTTCTCTCTAAAATTCAATGTGCTCCTCAATCGGCATTTTCAATCTCCCTTCATCCATCAGGCGTATGTTATGTCTCCTCTTCATTCATGTTTATTTATTAAAGAATCTAATACAGCAACCTGTACACTTAATGTTTTCTTCCAGTATTAAAATTAGATATTATTGGAAACTTGTCTGCCAAATCACACTTTCAGCTAATGTAACTTTGCTTGTCACTTTGAGGAACTTGTTGTCTTCTCCAAATGCTTAGCATGATCTTCCTATGGTTCTTGACAAGCAGCAGTTTTCATGAAAAGCAAATTCTAGTAAATTGCTAAGTGCTTTAATGATTCTGATTCTGCACATAGGTCCTATGATCCTGAATATTTGGAGTCGGTAAATTTATGGTGTAGGACTGTTGTTATTGACTACTCCACATAGGTCCTATGTTCTTGAGTGTGGAGGAAAATTATGATTCTGGTGTGTGGAGCAAAACTTTAGTTGACTATTCCTCACTGTTAGATTCCTTACTCTGTATTCCTTTTTGGTCTGTGGAGGAAACTTTAATTCACCATTCCTTGAACCAGATGATTTCTTATTCCTTTTTTTATGTGTTTTTAAGTTCGCCTTTAATTTTAATTATGATTTTTTGTTTTTGCTTTTTATCTTTCTGAACTGATGACTGTGTCACCATTAATTTTTAACTGCTTTAGCATGATTACTTCTTTTAAGTGTTCTACTATATATTCTGGTACTAATTGTAAAATCTGGTCATCGTACTTTTATATTTTCTGAATAACGGCGATCTTAATATGCTCTCAGGTAATGGCTGTTGGTGGCTATGGAGGACTTGTGGATGTGATATCAAATTTTGGGAGTCATTTATGTACATTCCGTTGCTAAGGTGGGTGATCAACTCTTTTTCTTTTTAATTTTGAGCAGCTAGTTAGCCTTAGGATATGGCCTAGTGTAAAAAAAGCTTGCTTGATGTTGAATTCGTCCTATGAAAACTCAATTTTTCATAAACTTTTTACTTGGCCTTTCCTTAACATTGAATCTAAAGATTTTTTTTTTTCTCTCGTTTTCTTAGAGATATATCAGCATTCAAAATGAAAAAGTAAAAAGATACAAGAACCAATTAGACGTGGTTGTTCACAGATATGACTCCTATATATATTCATATGGCAGAATGGTGTCTAGAACCATGCTTAGGACTGGATGTATAAAAGCTGGCGACAATATTCAGGAGTAACTACGTTACAGATTCAATGCTCAGTGATTAAAGCATTTATACTTATAACATGTTGAACGCATGGTAAAACACCATATCGTCGTGGCAATTTCAGGTACATCTGACGCAACAAACAGCATACCACCCGAATAAGGAATTCCGATTTTGAGCTGTCTTGAAGATCATTTTCCTCATTGAGTTAGGATTTTCAGGTTTCATGATGAAGGCCAAAAACTTGAATCAACCACTCAAGCACTATCGTGCTCCAGTAAGTCCGAAAAATTTCCTCTGTATAGAATCCAATGCCCTGGTGCCCAATCATGCTGCCTGATTTGTAATCAAATTGTGTGGGGACAAACGTAGTCTTACTATGATGCTAAACGGAAAAGTCCTTCACTTATATATGAACATGAAAAACCCAATCCGTAAGTAACTAATTATTGTACATGCCCTCCTCAATATGGGCATATAAACCTGTTAAATATAAGACTATAAGTAGGTATAAATTTTAGGTGTGAACCTACTTCTGCAAGACGATTTTGTCACATATTAAAAAGGCAGCTAAATCGGTTCAATTTCTAGACACACGATCCAAAGAAGTTATGATGACATTCATTAGGAGATTAAGATTTTAGTAAGAATTGCTGGGGATGTAATAATCAGGCTCGACAAGCTTGCGGGTTGAGCAGATCTATTTATCTTTGAAACGAACCCAGTTCTGACCCTATCAACTCAAGTCATAGATTTGAGTAAGGGGAGAAATTGAAATGAAAAATATATAACATTAGAAAAACGCATGTTCCTCCAGGAAATTTCACCTAGTTACTACTTACAACATCATATATCAACGTGTGCTCAAGCGTTTCGCATGAAATACTTGGCACTGTTTAGCAACTTAATATGAACCCATCAATCTCAGCAAGGACAGTTCTAATTTTGAACCACATGTCAGTTGGAAGGCAATATCTGATGTATCCCTGCACTGTAAATTGAAATGTGCAGCTCAAATGCTAATGTACCACAGAACATTTTAACTGGTCCCGTGATTCATTTATATGATTCCAACGCCATGTGAATGGGTTCCTGTTTACAAGACCAATCCAAAGTACAAGTATTTGTTGTACATGTTTTCCATTATTTTGAAGACAAGGGTTTCCCTGATTTGTACATTGAATAGGACCCATTGGCCCCACTCTAATGAATCCCGCTTAGGGGACCATTCAAGAGTCACCAGAATCTGCTGTTTCATCAAACCTCAGGTTCTCAACTCAGTTGTGACGAGGAAAGGATGAAAAATCACCTCTTTTATGAGGCCTCAGTTTCATCCTGGCTTAATTTCTTTCTGCCCCTCTTAACATTTTGAACAAGATTCCAACTCCTGGTAGGTGGGACGGTTTGACGGTGTTACAAACTAGTCAGGTGATCACGAAGAATAACAGGGGAAACAGGAAGGAAGGAAGGAATAAGAAGGAAATAGCGATGGAGAAAGGACCCTCCGCTCCATATCTAACATATATGGTTCACAAATCTGTGGTCCTATATATAAATGAAGTGCCTAGTTATTTTCGAATGTTTTGTCATCAGATGCAACGTTCTTATTGTAGCCAAACATGGCCAACGTAACGTAATAAAATCCAAGAATTATCGTACGTACGAGAGGTGAGAGTTGATGGAGGTGAGAAAACTAGACCCAACGGTTGCACTTACTCAGTACTGTAGTCTTCCTCGAATTGTAAAAAACATAATAAAAACATTACATAGCAATTCCAGGAATGGGTTAAGCAGGTGCACATGCGATGCCAGTCCATTCAAGGCCATAAATGTGGGCACAGGCGTCCAGTTCAGCTCGCGGTGGCGATCTTCATTTATTCTTCTTTCCGTGCATGGCTGATTCTTCATGAGCTTATCTAGCTACTGTCTCCTTCTAAGTACCTCTGACTCCACGAAAATCACACGAAAAAATAATATGATACCATTGACCGGTATTTTAGGACTTAATTGGGTTCGATCCAGAAATTAATCTCATTCCTTTAATTCATTTTGCAGGATTTGGCCGGGGTTGTTTAATTTGGATAGAGGGAGAAGGTGATCATCAGCTTGTCTATATATATATATATATATATATATATATATATAAAGAGAGAGAGAGAGAGAGAGAGAGAGAGAGAGAGAGAGAGAGAGAGAGAGAGAGAGAGAGAGATGGGATATATTAAGAGGAAAAACAAATTAAGAAGAGATAAATCGAGAAGATCATCGGAGACTAGCTAGCTAGCTAGCTTGGAGAAAAAGTCAAGCGGAATTGTTGCGGGTTTTCAGCCAGACGGAATCGCCAATTTTAGTAAAGAATCCTAACCAGAAACGCCTCCGGTCCAATCTTAACGACGCTTTAAGATTCAGTCCGAAAGGAAGCCCTCCGTCGAATCCCATTTTCATCAACGGCAATAACAACACAGACATCATCACCTTCATCATACACTACACTACAGTTCTGTTACTTACATCAACCATGTATATATATACATACATATATATGTATATTAATTAGAGAATTTTGAAAAGGAATATATAATTAGGTCGAAGAAAAAGGGAGGGAACGATCGATCGAAAATGGGGAGATCAGTTCTGTTCCACAACGTGCAAGGCACTACATGGTGAAGAGGGTCTCACAGAGCACGCTTGGCTCGAATCAAGGAGACAGACCGCCTGATCGTGGCTCGCTATTCCTAAGAGAATGTCTCTTGCATTGGTTCCCCAACACGCCTAGCTAGATCCATTAAAATAATTCTGAGATTTTTCAGTACAACTGCACAAGAGCACATAACCCAAGAATTTAAAAATAAGGCATTAAATAGGATCGAAAGCATATATATATATATATACATATATAAAAGAAACGCTGGAAAGCCACGGTCACTTACTTCCACAACTTTAAATCTAGCTTAATCATGGATCCAATAATTAAAACTTTTTTGTCTTCATGATGGTGATAATGATTAAGTACTACTGATGTTACATATATATGTATATATGAACTCTCGTGATCGAAGAAGTTTCCGATCGATAATATATATGGATTTTTATTTAAAATCTATCTTCCTTCCTTCTTCAGTAGTGACAAATTAAATCGATCTTAATTAATGGTACGTAGCTAATTAATACGGGAGATATATATATATATATATATATATAAATGTATATCGACTTCATTGACGACGTTCCCTTTTGGTCTGATTTTCTGTTTTTAATTACATGTCAAACGGACGCAAACGGTACATATATATGCACTGAAAAAGTAGTACTACGTACATTCAACTAAAAACGATCGACGACAAGATTGATTATAGTCATGGGATTAGTAGGAATTTGATTTTTCCAGTTCTTTTTTTTTTTTTTTTTTTTTTTCTTCTTCTTCCTGGTAGGTAGCTAGCTAGGGTTTGTGGTGGGGTAGTAAAAATGTTTGCATGGGCAATATTGTGTGGTTGATGAAGTTTGGCGAAAATGCGAGGGACGTGGCATAATTATTATTCATGGAGGAGGAGGAGGAGGAGGAGGAGGAATCAAGCTGCTTGTGGCCACCTATCTTCTCCAATGCCGTGACCTGAGACTTAAGAAACTTGAGATAGTTGGCAGCTTCATCGAGCATGGAGGCAGTATCCATCTTGCTCCCACCCGGGACGAGCCTCTGCAAAACCCTAATCCTCTGGCTTATCCTCTCCCTCCTCTGCCTCGCCGCCACCGTCTGAGGATCGTTCGAAATCCTCACGTTCTTCCTCTTCGGCTTCTCCAGTACCACCGCTTCGACTCCGAAATTGACGGGCCTGAACGCCGCCGCCCTGTATATCATCTCCTTCATCTGAGCGATGGCCTCCGTATCGGGCTCCTCCTGATCCCCTGATCCCGAATTAGACCACGAAGAATTTGGGTGTCTGAAACTGATATTGTTCGAACGGTAGTACTTTTCTGATCTGGGTTTCTTCGACCACCGAGAAGACGGGACGTTCTCGGAATTAATAAGCCTGAAACCCCCCTCATGATCAGCACTGCCCTTGCTCGATTGGAGAAGTAGGTCGCCGCCCAAGTAGTGGTGATCATTATTCGAATCAGAAGAATTAATGTTCGGGGGCGGCCTTTTCTCATCTCCTCCACCGGGGCTTCTCTTGGAACCGTTCGAAGTTTTGCTGGTGATCTCGTAATAATTGGAGCCGTTGTTGATCTCGGATTCCCCCGACGAAGCGGCGCTTAAATTATTCCAGTTATACAAATGGTTGCAATCCGAGGAGAAGAGGAGAGAAATGCCGTCGTCGTCTTCTTCCACGGATTTGTCCGTGCCACTGTTCGACGCGGACAGCAAACAATTATCAAGGGAGGAGGAGTGATGATCTGCGGAAAATCGTACTACCTTGTAATTATTGGAATCATCTTCGAGTAGTACTCCGTTCGAGAACAGCGGGCGGATCGAAGAATCAGAGGCCTGAACGCCGCCGTTTACAGAATCGGCGATGAAATCGAGAGGAGGAGGAGGAAGAGGAGGAGATTGAGAAGAAGGAGGAGAATATTCCCAATATTTAGCTAATGACATTCCTCCTACCCTCGCTGCGTCTTGGCCGCGCTGCGATGACAGATTCAAACTCGAGGCGGCCCCATTGAATATGGAATAATATTCGGGCCCCGGAGCTGCTGCTATCTCCTCGCGCTCAACAATATTACTGTTGGAATTTGAAATATTGGAATAATTAGAATCAATAATATTGGAATTGATGGAGGTCTTCGTACCGGGTGCTTCCTCTAGTACTAGGACCCCGCTTCCGCTTGAGGAGCTGAAGAGAGCTTCCGTAATTAGATCCATATTATTGTCACAGCTGAGCTCCCGTAGATTATATTTATTGCTCCAGAGAGGAGGGTGATCAAGAGGTGCTGTTGTGTTTTCCGGGGGGTTCTCATCCCGCGGCCAGTTGCCCAGAGTAGTTTCCATCATTACATACAACACTCGGATTCGCCGGTGGCGGTGAGCCTTCTTTCTCTCTACCTCTTCTACCAAGCTCTCTGCAAGATCCAATAGTATTCGAAGGTAAGTTAATTAATTAATGTTCCTGTTACTATCGCTATCGGAATTGAAACCGGCCGAGAAAGAATATTGATCCATACACAAATACAGAAAATTAAATTAAAGAGAGTTCTAGCTAGATACTACTACCTTCACCAAAATGCACCTGTTTATTTAGCACTGTCCTGCAGCCGAAACAGAAGAAGCAACCCTGTGCTGAGACAGATTGGGTTTCGAAAGAGATCTGAACTAGCTTGGTCGACGGAAAAACCAGAGATGATATTGATCAGGGAATCTCCGTTTTAGGGCGCGCGTGTGAAGAACTGAGCACCTGTTATATAAATTATATCACTCGTGAGTAGCTAGTACTGCAACAGGCGTCTTCGCGATGATCAGAAAGCGAGAGAGAATGAGAGAGAGAGAGAGAGAGAGAGAGAGAGAGAGAGAGAGAGAGAGAGAGAGAGAGAGAGAGAGAGAGAGGAATATTGAAGATGAACTGTGAAGGGAGGGAGCGAGAGAGAGAGAGAGAGGGAGGGAGAGATCAGGTACAGGCCGAAAAGGGAATCTTCTACCTTTGAGCTAGCAAGCAAGCTTGGAAGGCAGAGAGAAGCAATGCATCGAGTCTAGCTACGAGCAATGGCCCCGGGGATGGTTTGCTTATAAAGAGGATTAAAAGATGGTCCCAAGGAGGTGCTTGTAAAGAAGGGAGAGGAAGCAAATTAAGTCTACAGAATATAGAAATCAATTATACAGTTCCTTTTGTTCAAAAGAGCAGTGTTGGGTTTTCAAAGATAAGGCCTTTTGGGCAGTTCTTGGTGGGGGACTGAGAGGATTTCTGCAGATGGGAAGCATGAGATTTCTGAAACCTATTTGAATAATAATAAGATGGAAAGGCCTGCACCTCTTTTGGTTGCTTCTCTGCTCTTTCATGCGCTCTGCAACCCAACTTTCCGTCAGTGACACACTCCATGAAGCTACCACTACTGCTGTTCTCTCTCTCTCTCTCTCTCTTTCTCTCTCTCTCACATTCCTCCATATAATTAAAACTCATAACATTAATCATACCCTTATCATAACCTTCTTATAATTAAATATATATGCATCTCCTATCCTATTCCTAGCTTTTCCAAATTTCATGAATTCTTACTGCATGCTCTCACAAAGTACTATTACAGACCCCAACCAATTAACTGTTCTTCACTAGCTCACAGCTGCTTTCCTTTCACAAGCTAGCTGTAGTACTAGATAGAGTACTGGTACTTCTTTACAAGATAGAATATTGAATTAATGTTGTAAAAGACCCGTTTACAGAACCCTTAAAGGCTTCGCCTGATCCTTACTGTGGAGATAAATTCCTCAAGGACCTTGTATATATCTATCTCTTGTCCCAGAAAACAGATAGCTATATACTACAAACTACAAAAGTACAAAAACCATAAATACTGAAACATTACTGCATTTTGTACCATTGTACAAGTAGAAACCAGAGGCAGCAAGCAGTGTACTACAGGCAAAAGTAAAAAAAAAAAAAAATTCTGATCGATCGACAGGCGCTCTTCATATATATTCATCCATCCGATCTCTTGTGCATGTGTTCGACATATAACAAAACATTATTCAAGTCTCCTAGTGACATAACTGAAAATCTGTGAGATTTGCAGTTTTGATATCAAAGACTGATTTTATTGTTATGGGTTTCAATATTATACTGCTTGAAAACAGTTGCAAGAATCTGAAGCAAAGAGCGCCTGCAACTTGCCCCTAGCTAGGACTTTTTGTCTTCACATAAATATTTTTTTAAAAGGAAAAAAACCGTATATTGGTTTTCAATATAGGGCAGGGATATCTGGGTTCTGAAGGCTCCCACATGCTTACCATGATTACAGCTCAGTGAATGGGTTGCCATGGCAGTTTCTTGTATCCAAATGTCCATTGTCAACTACCCATAATCTCCTGGCCTCCTGCTCTTCTTCTTCTACAACTTGTTTTTCTTCTTCTTCTCTCATGGCGCCATCTTCAGAGGATAAGTTTTTGTTTTCACTTTTCAGCAGCACCCACTCCATAAATTTCCAGTTCCCACTTCAAATTCAAATTCAATGCGTTTTTTCAGTTCTAACGAGGCGATTCAGGTCATCAATTATAATGAACTACTACTGTAAATTCCCAACTCCATGCACAGGCAGAAAAGAGAAGATAATTTAATCTTTGGAGAAAGAAAGAGAAAAAAGAAAAGAAAAAAAAGGCACAGAACTACAGAAGGGTTCGAGCAGGAAAAAACAAAAGAGGGTAGAAGGAAACGTTTCGGCGTCGATATCGGAATTAATGGTGGCGTAGGCATCGCTTTCCCCGTTTCTGTCGCCGGCGTTATATCTGCCTGCGGTTTGTGAGCTGTCGGCTCCAACGGATGAAGTCACTTTCGCTTCGCGGCTTCGGCAGCTCAACGCCGAGCCGAGAGTAATGGGGCCGGCGTCGTGGATTATTGTAAAGCGCGACTGGCCGACACGTGACGTCTGCGAGACAGGACACCTGGCTACGGTCGATTGGCTTTGGCGTTACCGGATCGCGTTGCGTCACATGGCTGGCAAATCCGAACAGTTGGCTGGATTGGAGTACGGGACCATTCTCTGGCTATGGCTCATGGCGCGGCTCACCGGCTGGCTCTTTTCCATTTTTTGTCTTTCATAAATAAATTAACTCTTACAACTCTCGAATCGCAGACTCTCAGTATAGTGATTTAATACTACTAGTAGCTAATAACTGAATACTTAATATTAAAAATAGGTCCTTTGGCTTTGCTAAGAGCAAACATAACGAAAAGCCGTGTTAATAACTTCCTAACTAATTAGTTACCAAAAGAGGAAAGTTTGTTTAATTATCAATTAAATAGACACTCACGGCGGCCATTTCAGTGTGTGGACTTCGAGTTATTTGACGTGGGCCTTAACGAGTCATTTCAGACCTATGGTGCAATAATTTGGAACTAACAGTGATTATAGTGGGCTTTACTGTTAAGAAGGCCCAAAGACTACGTATGATGAGACCCCGAATTCATATTTACATGGTAACTCGTAATGTAAGGATTAATTTTACCCTCGAGTCTCGGGAGTAGGGTGATTATGAAAATGAAGTTGGGTGGGATATCGAATCGACATCGGCATCGAAGTTGGCAATTAGTCGATGTTTTATGTAAAGAGAGTCATGTCCGTTGAAGCGAATTTGCAGCAAAGTGAAGATTGTCCAAAGGCAAAATGAGCTCTTATGCTTTCAGTTTGAGACAGGCTCTGACGCTAAGTGTCTCCATAAAAACACGGCGCGGATGACATAGCTCGTTTTCACACTTGTTCAAATGGAGAGAATTGATTAGATGGTGGTCAGTGGTCACCGTCGCTATCGATATTTTACTTCCAACATCGCTTCTTTACCTGTTTAAGGTTCGTTTCTGTCGGTTACTAGTAATAACAATTCAACAGTACCCGGGTTCGTAAATTCTTAGGCTGTCGTCAAAATCCATGTCCATGATGAATGGGACTCTCTGGAAGAAGAAGATTGGTTGAATTGATTGATTGCTGCCCGTAGCTTTCGCTCGCCAATTCCAATTCAATGAATGGATTTCCAGCGGCAGAGGATAGTCGGGATGAGTTCGTCTGCTCATGCACAACAGTGGAACTTTTAGTCACATTCATCTGACTTATGCCCGATGGGGTATACCCCTCGCCATCTCCCGACTCGTCGCTATCTCCACATCTCTCACGAAGATGATCTTACAAAACCTAATCTCCACTCCTACCATCTTGACGAACCTTGCACACGTGAACGCCAACGGATCGACTTATCTCCTCTACGTGTTGGCACAACGCTCTTGAAAGCAACCCTTAGCCCGTCATCCAGTTTTGGAGAAGGCTCCACAGAGGACAGAGACCCTACGTTCCTTTCTCGAGTCTTCTTCCAGCATTCCGTGTCTTTGCAGAAAAATACTTCATCAGTCCCTCGAAAATCCCAGAACGAGGCTTCTTTAACTACCAGTCTCCCTCAATTTTGATGGAACAACAAGACTAACTCTAAAACAGGTAAAAAGAGAAAAACGCAGAAGAGAATCATATGATTGCTCTGGGTAAAAACCAGAACTTCTCAATCGGCCAAAAGCTCCAATAGGGGGGAATCTTATATACAGTGAAGTTTGATATAATTGAAGAAACTTGGTGCTGTCTGAATACTGTAAAGAGGTAAAGGTTTCAGTAAAGCACAAGAAAAGTGCTGTGAAGGGGAGCTACACCTCCAGCAACCTTCCACGAAGAATAGCCTCCGCCTTCCGCACCTGCTTCACTGGCCCGATTATGAAAACCTGTGGTAAAGACAATCCTTTAGTTTTTTGAAAAAAAAAGTAGTCCTTTTCCTGGTGGTTTCAGCAAAAAAATCTTCCAATGATTCTTCGCAAATCTCCAAATCAATAAAACTAACAGCATTAAAATTTTCAGGCTAATTCCAAATGCGGTAGTTTATATCAGGAATCTAGTACGAGGATTCTATCATGCACTTGTTATGGGATTAGGCAGGTGCCCTCCAATCACATGGACTGGTTTAATGAATCCATCTCTCCATGAAAATAATCTCAAACCTCCAGATAGTACAGCACTATGGATAAATAAACTCAAACCTCCAAATAGTTTGCACATGGGTCCAATCTACTACCTCAAATGTACTGACATTAGTCTGGTCTCTTTCAATCACGTGAAGACTCATTTCTCTGTGTAAATGATTTCATTCTTCCCCGCCACATGATTGGAGTTAGTACACAAATACTAGCAAATCTGACCTCACCCATGAGTCAACAAGACATCTTAAACTTTAGAATTTACGTTAGAGTAGATCATTTAACAATCAAAGAACACAGACAAAAACTCAAACAAAACTAGGTGAGAGGAGGATCCCTATATTAATATTTACATACGATTACATAATTATAATATATCAGTTCACAACCATGAGAATAATGGAAAAAGAGTAGGAGGAAACATTGAGTTTGTTAGTTTATGACTAGAACTACCTTATCTGGTGGTCCTTTGGCACCTCCCATAAGAATTTCTGCACTGAAATATGAAACTTACTGGTCAGGTTTTACATTTAATATTTAACAAACAGAGCTTGAACTTATTCTGATCTGAAAGTTCCAGAAAAGGGATAATCACAGGAATAACAACTCACTCGCAAGATACTTTAATTGACATTATAGAAGCTCCTTTTCGTCCTATTATAATTCCCATTTTGCCCTGGGGCACATTGAGCACGGATAAGATCTCCTCTTCAGGTACATTGCCTTCAGCAACGAGGTTATCTGCCAAGTCATAGCTTCTTCAGTAGGAAAGGCCATGGATTTTCACAACAAAACAGCAGAAATAAAAATCATTCACATTTGCAGCCCACAAGACACTTCAAATCCATATCCACAATTTGCAAAAGAAACTTACAATGACACTCTTAACTAAATTGTACCAAGTGGGAGGACCTACCAATCACGCCTCCAACCAGGATAGTTGGATAAGGGGGGAAAAGAGCAAATTTCGTGAGCCTAAACAAAGTGGTTTAAGCCTTTGGCTCAATTACTACATCGAGGGGTTCGTGTGATGTTTATAATTCAAGACTCACCTAGGTGTGGAGTGATAATATGCATGCGTAATCAAATTCCAAAAAGAAATTAAAACAAACAGTTTTTAAGTAGTTTAAAATTATTAGAAATAAAGCATTCTGTCAACATATAATGAATTGGAAATGTTCAAACTGAGCTCGTTTGGAAGAATTAAACAATATATAAACAGAGACCACCTAAATATTTCAAATGCAACCATAGTCTTCAAATAAGAGATATCTGATCTCAGCAAATTAGTCCAAGGAATGGCCATGTCTACGAGTTCATAGTAATGAACATCCCAGAAAAAGGCTTTCAACATGTGTGAAAATAAAATTTTAAAATCACAAAAAAAAAATTCATAAATTACCCAACTAAAATTAGTTTCTCTCAGACTGAAAAGGTGAATATAATTGTGTATACTAGATACTAAAGCCACTACATTTTTTATAACTTTAGTTCAAATCAATTTCCAAGTTACGATAGAACAACTTCATACCAAAAATAGCACAGGAGCTAGTAACTATAATGCAACTTTCAGTCCATTTCCGGAAGAAGTGGATCACAAAGTGGCCTCAAAGTTTAGCACCAAACTCAATCAAAAAAAGAAAAAACCTGGAATAGCTGGAAGAGATGGCCAATCTTCATAGTTATTATCACTGATGCAGAAACAACGGCAATATAGTGAGCCCCTCAAAGAAAGAAGCCACAAAGATCTTTCATTCAATTTCTCCATCATCTTGTGGTAGATGTATAAGAGGAATCGAACATCGTCGCCTGCTGCACGGATCATTAATTCAGATAATGGTCTGTATGTCCAGAACATGGGATCCTGCAAATGTTATTAACACCAACAACAAAAAATTAGCAAGACTTCATAGAGCACTTCTACATTCAGTAAAAACCTAGAATAGATACAAGATTGTTATTTTCTTGAGAGCGATCAAACTAAAAATCAAGCTACAAGGGAAAGTTTGAATCCAGAAAAAACAACAAAATCAATGGGGGAAGTGCCAAAAGTAAGATGTAAGCAGGAGACTCCCTCCCTAGTGAAGCTATCTGCACCTTCACTGGTGCTCAGAGATACGCTGCCAACAGATGAACCTAGATCTTCTAATACACTCAAAATTGTCAAAGTTTTCCAACTCCAAGAAGTGTCCCAGAGGGGACATTAACCCAGAAGCCCAAGGGATGACCATGACAAAAACCAGCTCAACAACAATAGTGGCAGAATATCTTTGCAGTATTTAGACCCCTATAAGGGCCTTCAGCTCCACCTCGGTTCAATCATTTTTCCCAGGAGCACTTTCCCCGCCAAGGTCCTAGATCAAACTTCCACTCCATGGCCAGGGCTCACCTGTCAAACAATCTTTTCTTACAGCTTATAGTGGCGGCAGTAGGTGAAGAGTGGGAACAAACTATACTAACAGGGTCGTGAAAAATTTCCAGCTTTGTTAATTCCAAGCAGGTATTGCCTAAGACTGACTTATTAAAAAAAGATAATGATGACAATTATATAAAAACATATGGCTCAGAAGTATTTCAAGTTAAGATTTTTCAAAGACTTAAGAAGATTATACATTTAAGAAGTATCTCTTCCAAACTCAATCATTCCAACTAAGCATACTAAACTGAATATGGGAAAAACATACCTGTCTAAGAAGGATACGAACTTCCTCCTTCTCCAGATATGATATACCTACATTCATCATAACAAATTCACAACTGATTTTGATAAAATGTCTGCAAGATCCAAGCACATTTAATATAGCAAGCAAATTTGGAAAACTTCATCACCAACAAACACATCTGTTTCCACCTCCTGTTTACCTTCTTGTAATTTTGTTTTCCAATTTTGCCTTGAATATAGTACACTCCACCATTAACTTCAAGAAATGACTTAAGATGCAAGAATTATGTAGGCCAAAAATGAGAGATTCAGCTATGTCTATCTACCTTACAATAGTAACATGCTTGAAAAGAAGGGTATTATTGTTACAAAATCTGTCTAAGCCTGAGTTATGAACCTACTTCTTAAAGTTGTTCTTCATTTCCAGATTTACCACCTTTTTTTTAATATCAATTACTGGGAATCTAGCATTACACTAGTACATAAAGGATAGAGTAACTTCCCTCCTCCCTTTCTTTACCTCCTAATCTCTCACCTATTCTCTCTTCTTCACTTTGTTCCTCACATATTTGCCTTTTCTTCTCATGACATGACACTTCCTGAGAGTAAACCACACTTTCACAAGTTGGTGTTCCTTCTCAAGGTATTAGGTGGAATGCATTAGTATCAAGCTAATAGTTTTCATAAACAAGTTAAATGGTTCAAAAAAAAGAAATTATGCAACCATTGGAATACCTAATGAATACCACTGGACCCAGAATTCGATTCTATAAATTAGTAGCCAAATGATAGACTGCACAACACGAATTAATATCTTATTTTTGTTGATTTTTCCTCAATACATACTAATTTATAATAAAAAATCCATATGTTAAGAATTACAAAGTAAAATAAGAAATCCAACATTATGACAGGCGAGAAAATTTTATCTGAAGAGTGAACTTGTCCTAGATTTTTATCTTGCTCAATTTATTTGAACATTGAAAACACTGGTATACTGATAAAGAAATTATAATAGGGTGCACCATAACAACTTTGTACTTAAGACCAAGTTTCTTAGGAGCAACAGCAACATAATTTGAACGTGGACACCTTAAAAAAAAATTGATTTATTGATAGCATCCTACTCATATTTGATTCATGAAGAGGCCCACTTCTCATATGAAAGAGCCACAATCGAACAAAGCAAAACACCTGATAGCCTGCTACTGAAGAAAACATATACATAGTAAAGGAAGTTGTACCACAGTAGCGTGGGTCTGCGAGTAGGCCAACGAATGATATGTAATCATCAGGAGTTCTTTTCCTTCCTTCCTGCTCCTCTAACAAAGAGTACGCGATCTGACCAAAACAGAGCACCACGTATATGAAGTTATGATCTGAAAGAACTTTCTTCAGATTACCACAATTAGAGCCATTTCTCATAAAACAGTTCTCATATAATTTCAGAAGCTTTCTAAAGTTTGAATTCACCTGTGTATCCATAACATTGTTTAATTTGATCCCAAATTGAAAATACAATGCCTACACATGAATATACATACAAAAGTTATAACCTCTCAATGGCAACTTATTGGATAAGGTAAAACAGAAAATAATGGTAGGCACTAAGAGAGACCTCACTATCTCGTTTGCAATCATGAACAACTTTTGTGACATAATTAGATTCAAGCGCAGGCTTACAGGCTTGCATAAGCTCTTGTCCACCCTGAGTGGCATCTACTAAATAGACAGCATCTGGAAATGCAAGCTGTCAAGAGAAAAGAGATATATGAGAACTTAAAACATAAATCACAAATATCATATAAATGGGTTAAGCAGAACGAAAATTGGGAAGTACCTAACCATGTTCCATGATATTGTAGAAAACGACAGAAGCAATATCATCTTAAAAAGAACTTCTATGAATTGTGTCAAAAAGATCCTCCAGAAGAAATATAAAATAATGGTAATCTCTACTTAAAAATAAAAATATGAATGAAATATCAAAGCATAAGGCTTTTTGCAGGTGTTTGAATAGAAGAAATGGAACCATTTCCACACAGCTTGAGTGCCAGAGTTGAGCTTTTATATTTCTACTGTCAAGTCTATGGGCAAAAATATTTCTATAAATCAGAACACTCCCACAAAATTTTGCACAATCCTGATTATAATGACAAGAATGACAATGTAGATTGAAACATCATAATAAGAAGTTGAGCTTTTTCATGTGCCTTCAATGTTTCATTTACAGTTCATGCTCATCTAGTTGATAAACTAGGCTGTTCTAGATCACCCTGGTAAACTAAAGCAAATCGAAATTTTACCTGCATGATACAAAGAGTACCATATCGACAAAGGTCAACACCCTCACAGTCAAAACCAATAACCAGCATCCTCTCTATGGAGGGCTCCAGAAATTCAGGTGGGAGCTGAGAGGGGTGGGTGACAATATGAATGGGGACCTCCGATAATAAGGCATCATGTCCAGGTTGTTTGTCACCTGTAAATTACCAAGATATATAAAGGAAAGTTTAGGAACCAGACATGGAAATATTAGAAGCTTAATAAAAGAGGCATCTCCAGAAAAAGAAAAATTCAATACTCTAACAATAAGCACATCCTTACAATCTAACCCATTTGTAGAAGCAAGTGAAATACAATAGCAACTAAGGATAACATTGAATCATGCAAGTCCCAAAATGACTGTAGAAATCTCCTGCACTGTTAAAATCTTCAAATCCCAGAAGTGGTAGAAGTGAATCAAAGATAAACTGATTCCATTTACAGCATGCCAAGTTGCCGAAGTAGCAACAAAGGGAAATCATCTCTATGCTGTGCACTCAATCATCCCATGAAAGATGAAGCGAAAAATGTTTTTAAATGGAATCCAAATTCCATTAAGTAAGGTAATGCCACTTCTATTGACTTAAACTCTCTTCCTGCTAATATCCCACCTTAAGCAGAGTTGAGCAGGTAATGCAAATTCGGCCTTGCTTACATGATCAATAACACATATTAGTTCCATTGACATAGCAAATTTTTCCAGTCCAGTCACATTAGAAACACAAAGAGAGACCTACGGTTCAAAGCCCTACATCAAGACAGTGAGTCTCAAACTGCAATCAAATTCAATCCAATGACAAAAAGAAAATTAAGACAGTGAGTCTCAAACTGCAACCAAATTCAATCCAATGACTAAAAGAAAATCAAGTAATTACATCACAGAAAATTTAACATTAAAGAAGTCTCGCATTCAATTCCAAGGTCAATACAATATATAAAATCAAGGTCACCCGCGTCCGCCTGATAAGAAGGGGTGAAGAAGAGTAAAAATACCGCACACGATGCTTTTATACGAACCACAATTTTACGATTCAAGAGACCGAAAGAAAAGGAATTACTAATTCAAACAAACTAAAGAATGCACGCCTCAGAATAACTGCATAATCCGACAACACCAATTCATCATTCGGACGCTATTTGTCGGACCACTCTCAGCTGAAAATCATACCAAGACCTCGAGAAAAAGAAAGTGGAAAGTTCTCTCTTCACTCCACATTAAGAAAAAAACACGAAAACAAAAACAATTCCAAGCAAAATGCACCAACCAAACAAGAAATGACGCTTGCTAACAAGCGATCGACATCCGCCACTGCGATCACTATACTGGCAACTCTATAAATATAAATAGAACGAGATGAAGTCATTAGAAAGAAAAGCATGCACAACAGCAAAACAAACCTAGGAAAGAAAACCGACCAGCAAATTCCAATCAACAAGACTGACGGTCGTCGTAGCAGAAAGAGAATAGCTACCTGCACCTCCCGAGTCAGAGGGAAGAGGAATACAAGTCTGATGAGATGAAGAAGCCATGACGTGATCGCCACTCCCAGAGGGAATGACAGTCACCAAATGCAAATGCCAAAAAACGAATCGCTCTTTTTAAGGTCACTTCACCTCGCGCGTTGCTGAGTCGGCAGGAGGATTTTCCCTCTCGAAAACATGAATTCAAAGTTTGTCTCTCTCAAATTTTTTCACCGATTCCTTTTCTGTTCCGCGGCATTGTACTATATAGAAATGGAATACGAGTCTGCCAGCGAAGGACCTCGTGAATGTTACTGTTTCCCACTTTCCACATGACCCTGGAATTGAAGGCGTCCACGTTGCTTGCGGAGGAGGAACTCGCATCGACCGATATATTGAGAACGCGGCGGTCCATATCGCATGTTTGTAAGTCCACCATGTCTTACACATGCCTTTGCTTTTTACAGTTTTATAGTTTTACTTCTTCCCAAAGTATTAACTTTTCTAACCTTGTTTTTTACCTTGAATATATATATATATACGAAAATAGAAAAAAAGGCCAAAGTTGCAACTAGTTTATTTGTTGCCTTTTTTTTTTTTTTTTTTTAAATGCTCTATTTTTAATCTTGCAGTATAATTATTAGCTTTTGGCCTGCGTCCTTGCAAAAGTTCTTTAAATTAAAAAAAAAGCATTAAATTATAGAAAAAGAGCAATAATCGGTGGATATAGAATCACAGATGTATGTGCATTTTTATCTCAAAAGCATTAACGTCTTTTTCTCAATGAGAGCGTTAAGTTAGGAACTGCAAAAATGGCTTAATAATCAATCTCAGAGAGTTCAAGCTTCTCAAAGTCAATAATCTGTGGATATAGAATCACAGATGTGAGCCCTTACAATTGCGCTTCCATTATCAACTTCATCATCAATCAACTTCCTATTCATAAGAAGGATAAAATGATTTGAGGGATAAGCAGAAGCCCACAACCAAAGCCTTATTAAAAAATCTGCCAGTTGCAATGACCTTCAGATAAATCTCGAATCAAACTGCGGTCCCTCAGTTGAAAGAGCCACAGCGAAGAAATAAAAAAGTAAAACGAGATCCTTCTCCCTACAAGCCAATTCTCTTCTCTACTATCTGGATTTGGTTCAAGAAGATCCATGTCATCTACATGAAACAAGAACCACATGGGAAAAAACGCTAGTAAGTTAACAAACAGGAAAACTCCAGACTAAAGATAATCATGAATGCGTCAGAAGCAAATATTAATTGCAAGCAGCAAAAAACGGCATAAAATAGAGTTCAAAGTGTGCATACCATAACATGGGGAGCAATTCGGACACAATAAACTGGAAAACCTGTGTAGAACTTGAAGGGGCCCCCCGCCTTTAATGTCTTGATTGCACAATCAAAGGAGCCGGTATAAGGATATTTTCCATTGGCATCTGGCTGCATTTTTTGTATTTGAGTCTTCACATAATCAAAGGGAAGACTGCAAGCCGATGCAAAGAATCCAGAAACAGCACTTGCTCCTGCGACAGATTTGAGGTTTCTTGTTTTATCAGAAAAAATGTTTGGATAAATCATCAGAAATCATGATTTTGTGCGCTGCCAAAAGACTTGAGAGAAGCACTATTTACCCCCCACATAAGAATAAATCTAATCAAATAGTTCAACTAAAGCAGTATACAGCAATGCCCATGACAAGCATCGGCTGCATCCGGAATAAGACAATATCCCCTGGCATTTTATGGACATCAAAAGGAAAGAGAGAAACATAAGAGGGATAGCCTTGATGACTACAATAAAAGAGCTACTTGAGAAAGCACAGTAATCTAAACCTATTGTAAAACTATAAGCGTATGTGAACATACACACATTATTAACATATTATATTTGGCTCCTGGGTTGATGCCTACAAACAAACTAAATTTAACGAGGACAAAGTTTCAGTTAACAAGAAACAGTATATCAAATGCCAGACACAAGCAAAATATGTCATATATGGGAAACAGGTCTTACCGATTACAGTGCTAGTCTCAGAGAACCCAAGATTCCCCTTGAAAAATTCAACAGACTGGTCATAAGACGCAAGCATGCCCATGTTTAAAGCCATAGCTCTGACCACAGTTGGACCAGCTCCTTTCCATAATGCCAAAACACCTTCATCAGCAGTAATTCGGTAAAGTGCATGAAAAGCATTTGTATAGTTACGACGTTGGGCAGCCGGTAAAGTGGCATCAGCCTGCATTCGGATGAGGGCCAAATCTGCAGGGCTACCAACACTTGCACCAATAGCTCCAGCAGTGAGTCCACAAAGAGCTTTTTGGTAAAGAGGGAGGGGTTTCCCATCATTGGCTTCGATGGCTTTGTTTGTTATGACCCTAGAGTTAGCAATAGAGTTAATAGAAGCATACATGAAGCATATATGAGAAAACAATAAAAGACCAGTTTGAACTAAAATGACAAAGACTAATCAATAAAATGGATATATAAAAGATGCCTCCCGTGACATGATAAGAAATACCGAGGGGAGTTACTTTCATGCCTACAAATTTGTGACTGCAACTTATGGTATACAAGAGCAAGAATAGACATTGTATCCTAATTTTATAAAAACTGCCATTTGGAAACATTTATCAATCTTATTGTGTTGATAGAGGAAGATTATTATGAAAATGAATAGGAAATGAGAATAAAGAAATTAATTATTGAATGATTGTAAACTAAATAGAGAGGGTGGATGATTTTAGATACGAGCTATCTGCTAATATTACACCTCATAACAAACTCAGAAGAAGAGCAAGAGAATGATACCGGTGTTCACTGGATAAACATTTGAATTTGCCAATATTAAACAAAGGAACAGAAGCACAAAATAGATTTCCACTCAAGGCAACAGAAATTGGAATCTGCTTCAAGCATCAGGCTGATAAAGGAGTTAATGAAGTCGATGACAGGTGATTTAACAGCGCTGGATTAAAAACCCTAAATCAAGAACGCACTTATTGATCTGAACTGTCTCTTAAACTAACTTTCTTCTTTCACTTTGAAAGCAAGTTAACAAAATACAAGAAATATAGCAGATGAAATTTAGATAAATAAATAAAACTCATCCATGGTTCCTTTATTAAAAAATAATAGTAATAAGAGTGAGTTCGTATTTATCCGAAAAAGGTCCTAAGTTTATTAGTAAGAGAAGGGGCACTCTAAATTGGCTAGTCTTTCTTTTTCCTTTTTTGGAGGAAAATTTGGCTTGTCATTTTGTGATAAGCCTCAGACCCAACTTCACAACACTTAATATTTCAATCCTCTTATCCAAATTAAAAATGTAATCTAAAGAACAACTGAAAAAACTCACCTAAAAGTACCAAGTCTTGCAGTTGTATATGTAGCTTGACGAAGTAATCCTGCTGAGAGACCCTGCACAATAATATAAATGTAATGCAGAGATATATCAAAAAGCTAAGAAATTAGAAACTAGAAGATGATAATAAAAGACTGGGATGAGAAAAATGGTGCCATATTCCTAAAAAGATGATCAACTTACCTTGACTAAAATAAAACGGAGCAACTCTTACTTGTGGAAAGAGAGCATTCTAATAGAGCCAAAAAAAATGTTCCATATGCATGACACTAGAAGTAGTGCCAAACATGCCCTTTAAGAGAGATATCATTTCTTTCACTTAAGTATCTGTCCGTAAACATTGATTTCCAAAGAAACAAAATAATGGTAAACAAGGGCACTTGGGAAGTAGCTCAGTAGTCCCATGGGAGTTATTGCTGCAGGAGGTCTTGGGTTTGGGTCTCCATGGCAGCATTGCGAATAACACAACTATAATTGGGAGCAATACGATCTAATTGAGAGTAAAAAAGTATTCGCCGTTTCAACAAAAAAAAAAAAAAAAAAAAAAAAAAATGCTCCACGAAGCTTGAAATGCACACTGAAAAAATATGATAAATTCATCCCACTATAATTCATTAAATTATTGTTGATAAATCAATAGAGAAATGTTTAAACAAAACTTTGTGAAACAGCTCATTTTGCACAAAACTGAAAAAACTATTCCTCGATCGGTGAGGATAAGCTTCTCATGACTGCACACTGGCCAGATAAAGTATTTACCTTTATAAACATTCCAATCCAATCTTCCAGCATGGACATGAATTAGTGTAGCAACACGACAGGTTTTACCCAAGTGGCCAAAAAACAAAAAGTAGAGAAATAACATAGTTCATCCAGTAGTTTCAGCGGGAAATGAAGCTCAACACTTCTCATTTCCTTACACTATTCTACACAATTTTTTGTTACATGATTACTTGATATCAAGTACTTGCCCCCAGAAGTTAGCAACAAGCGTGAGAAATTTGGGTCTAGAATAATTACATCATCCTTTTTATCATTTTGAACAACTTCCATCACAAATTTCGAAGCAAGCTATCCAGTCAAAAGGTGGCCAACATTGAAATGATAATTTCTTTCAGAAACCTGATTATAAATTAATCACAGGAACTGGAAGAATTAAGCTCCATCATAAACGATAGGGAGATGAGTTTGCTCAAAGATGCACTACTGAAGCATGTCAATTGTCTCGCTTTCTGCTTGATCTTTCTCGTCTATTAGACGGAGCAATACCTTTTTTGAAATGGCGAAACTTTAATTGATTTCTGAATTGGTATTACAAATAATAAAGCAGTAATAAGAGCAATAGAAGCAGCAAAAGACAATCAGAACAAATCTAAAAGATAACGGACACCTTAATTCATAACTCGTAACAGATCAACTTTAAGTAAAAGTTAATACCTTATAAAAGGCGCCCACGCCTTCTTCGCGCAACATGGATCTTACGACATGCATTCCAGAACCTTGACCAAGCTGGATCCGCACCTGATACAGTAAGAAAATAAAACAGCGCTGTGAGATTTATAAATTTAAAAAAAAAAAAAATCTTTAGAATCTCAAAGTCCAACCAAATCAGAGTAAGCATAAAACCAACACCTGATGAACTCCCGTACGTATCTCAAACGGAACAAAACGAAGATAAACAAATGACGAAGCAAGAAAAACCAAACACCGCTTTCCAGATCAGATCACACCAACACTAACGAACAACAAATCGAAACACCTCATCGAATCACATACCCGAGGTTTGGAAGAATGCAGATCCAAAACAGTCAAATAAACCACAAACCGATAGAAACAAAGAACCGAAACACAGGGAAAAAAAAAAAAAAAAAAAATAGCATACCTTGATCATATCGACGGGCTGAATGACACAAGTCGCAAGCATTCCTGAAGCTCCCCCATTAACGAAAGGCTTGACGGCCGACCAAACGCCGAGAGGCTTGGGTTTCTCCTCTGCCATTTCGATCCCCGGATCGAAGAAAGTGAAGAGGACAACGAAGGCGAGGAGAAACCACTGCAGGGAGGGAACAAGCTCACGAGGTTTTTTTTTTTGTTTTTTTCTTTTTTGATCAAAACCTCAGGACTGAGGAGTCTCTCTCAAAACAAGACAAGACCGTGCCATGTAGGAATCCTTTATAACGAACGGCAGCGCAGGGGCAATATGTTAACTTCCGAAAATACCCTTGACATGTCCAAATAAAGACATGCTTTTTCGATTCTTGAAATCGCGGGATGACGGATGCTCCCGCGCGCCGTTGGATATCCGATGCATAGAGAGGTACGCCCATTACTAAGAGGGAGGTGGACAAGATGGGGTGGTTACTGGAATTCCGGAAGCCTCAGCAAATAGAGGGTTGATTTCGTCTTTAAAAGTAAGCCAAGATTGAAAATCAGTTGGTTGCTCCGATCAACGTTTGGTTGGTTCGTCTTTTTCTCGCCGTCTTGCTGGCTGCTGCTGCGGGTCGTCGATATCAAAGAGTTTGCTTTAGAAAACAGAAATTCTTTTGTGGAGGCTGTCGAACCAACACCAATTTTAACGGTTATGAAAACCAGTTGGGATGGGCGGTTCAGGTCCGGGAACGTTGGGTCGATGGGGCAGGTTTCTGCTGGGTGTTATTTTTTTTAAACCTGCAACTACTGCCATCCCTATCTTAGGGTGGCAACTTCCGCAATGTTTATGACTCATATACGAATTTTAAAGCCAATTGTATAATACTGATTTACCGTTGAAATTATAGTTCTAATTAAATAATTGGCCTTTGAATATAATAAAATACATACACTTATTAGGCGATTCAAACGTTAAGGCACGGCATTGCCATTACAGATTGTTCACTTTCACGTCCTTTTTCTTTATTTCTTTTATACTTTTTTTGGCAGTGCTCTGTCGATTGTCGAAAGAAACCTTAAAAAGTGAATGAACTTGCACCAAAATGTAGTTAAAGGCAACCTCTTTTGGGAGTGATCCACAGTGAAAATTAAGGTTGCAAATCTAGTCAAAGACGAGGTAAAATTTAATCGCTCAATGTACTCCTCAACAAGGTAACAGCTTCTCATAAACCTCAAGCCAAGAGTCAAGCCCATAACCATAACATCGGCGCTACAATAGCCTGGCCAGCTGAAATCCAAGTATGAGAATTTCAGGGTCTGTTTCCAACAAAATTAGAAAAACACATCCACGCTAAAAATGCCACAAAGCTGCGGTCTTTCTAGGGACGAAATATAGAGCATCTTTTAGCTACAGAGGGCTGAACAAAACGCATCACTGCCCATAATTTGTCCCACCCATACACTACAGTTCTAACTACGCTTCAAGTGTAAAGAACCTCGGGGGAGGGAGGGGGGGCGGGGAGGGGCATCAAAACATAATAATAGACAGCAAGTTCTCAATATGCCTACAGAGTTAGAAGATAACAATAAGAACACATTAGTGGTGACCCTGAGCATACAACTGACCGTCAGGAGCGGTTCCGGCAGCTGCCGTGGTTCCTGCAGTTCCAGCATACTGAGCATAACCAGGCTGCGGAGATAAACTCTTTGTGTAACCAACTGGGGCAGCTCCCGCATGAGCTCCATACCCCGCCTGAGGCATTGATTGGTCATATGTAGGGGGGTTTGAAGGAGGTTGAGCATAGCCCAGTTGACCACTAGGTGGAGCCCCATACGCTTGCCCTGCACCACTAGCATAACCAGCATCTGTAGAACCTTGATACCCACCATAATTAGGATTGCCAGGAGTCTGTTGTTCCCCATAGCCCTGTTGGGAAGAAGGATACTGTGCATAACCACCGGCTTGTCCACCTTGAGCATAACCAGCTTGACCTGCACCACCTGTTGGCTGCCCATATGGACCGGGTCCACCATGCTGACCATATCCTTGTGCGGGAACAGAGGCAGGTTGGTTATATCCATCACTTGCTCCGGCAGTGGGGCCATATGGATAAGGTTGTTGTGCTGGTCCATTTGCTCCATATGGATATGACTGTTGAGGTGGTGGTCCACCTGAGGCATAGGTAGGGGCTGTAGTCATAGGCTGCCCTTGATACTGCTGCATATCTCCAGGTTGAGCAGCTCTTGGTGGACCATATGATTGGGGTGGCGGGCCCTGAGCCTGAGGCATCCCGTACGGTGGTCTTCCATATGGTTGTGTGTATCCCGAAGGAACACCAGACGGCTGGGAGTAACCTTGTTGAGGAGCACCATAAGGATGCTGCATTGGAGCATGGCTTTCGTAGCTCTGTTGTGGAGCCATAGATTGAGAATAACCATGAGGCTGCCCATATTCTGAACCTTGTGTTTGTCCATAATTATAGTTAGGATGAGCCTGCGGGTGTCCGGGTGCAGCGACAGAAGCAGGAGGTGCACCTGCTTGTCCATAGTAATCATAGCCACCACCTTGGGGAGGAGGTCCCTGTGATTGAGATGGAGGCCTTTGCTCCCAACCAGGGCTATAGCCAGGTCGTGGGGCTGGTTGTTGGGGATAGCCACCATATGCTTGGGGTGGATATTGCCCCACCTGGGGTGGGTACATACCTCTTTGCTGATAGTCATAACTTGATGGTTGAGCTGGGGGTGGTGGACCGCGAGGAGGGCCCCACTGTTGTAGCCCTTGAGGCCCACGTGGACGGAATGTCTGTTGAGGGTAGCCACCAGAGAAAGACGACGGCTTCATCGGAGTCTGACCAAATAAAAAAAGAGCAAAATACAGGAGAACCACCAAAACAAAGTGAATACGTAAGCACAAGGGAAGAGTTATAATACAAATGCAAAATTTCCTGTCAAGACCATATAAAACATAAGACAACCACATTTATTTGTAAAAGCATTCACACATCGTCATTTTTGTCACTAATAAAGTAAAAAGACAGCTGGAAGGTACCCTTGTTATCATTCCATCAAATGGTACTCCACAGAAACATCAATTGGTTGCATTACCTAACAGAAGTCAGGTGGCTTCAATCTACCACATCAATGAATAGTCCGCATTTTTAGAATCTCCAAATCATTACGTCTCGAAGAAACACTATCAATATTCCATGACCAACAATAATGTGAAAATTACACAATGAGGTTGTCCCAAAACCTCTAGAATAGTCTCATGAGAACGTCTCAAGGGGGCCTAACTATAGGAAGTTCTATGAAAGATTAGGAGTTCCAAATACTGAATTCAATAAATTGACCAATTAATGTAATCATCACCTATGATAGTCTCTAGCTTAGGGGAAATGTCCATGCAAAGAGTTGAGTAATAATTTTTCAAAAGACACACCAGGATCAAAACCATGTCACAGAAGCCGACATTTTGGGGACAAACTACAATTGGAGAGACGAAAAAGATCATCTCTCTTGATTATGAACTCTACATAGCTCTATCACAATGGAGTTTCAAATAAAAATGAAATAAAAAAAAGGAAAATTGGACAGGTTACATAAATCATGCATATTCTAACAGACTGAGCATGGTACTAACTGACTTGACTTGATGATTAATATGAACTCCTAAAAGCCAAAAATCAGCTATTACTCAATCACTAAATTATCAAGGAAATGTGTCTGAAATAACTAAAAAAATAAGAGAGTAAAATGGTAGGCAGTTGAAACTTTAGAAGTTGTAGAATAAATACCCATAAGGCTAACATACATATCAGCTTCCAATTTAGAGCATCAGGCCTCACACTCAGGACACGGAACGCTAACATCACTTTTACTGTCACCCAAATGTCACTTCAGGTCACAAACAAATTTCTCCAAATGTTCAACATAGCATGAGAAAGCACATCTTGGAAGACATTGATCTCATGAATGACGCATGCATGTAGTGTGGGTTCTCACTAAATTACACTAAGTCTTTATCAGAATACGAATCTTTGATTCTTCAAGTCTCAAAGCAATCTTACCAACTATAAAGGCCTGCAATTCCAAGAAGGGTTAAAGCCTGACCGAAATCCCCTCTTCAGTAGATGAGTGAAGAATGGTTGGTTATTGGTTCACCAAGATACCAATGTTGTAGACTCCATGTCAAAGGGATATGGCCACAAAAATCTGCATTGATGAAAGCCAACCAATTCGAAACTGGCAAATTAAATAAACCACATTTTCGTATTCAGCATCTTAGACTGAATGGAAGATCTTCCTAACTGCATTCAATTGATTTTCACATGGTTCATCATGCAAGAATCTTTTCAAGTGTGAGTCAGGCAATAAGCTCCTTTTTAGGTGATCTTAAATGACACACCGAAGAGCCGAGCAATATTCTCCTAAAGGGGGAGCCATGAGGCCACTGCAATGCAACATATCTTCTTTACAGGTAGTCATGCGAGTCCAATAAATTAATTACATGGAATTTTATGGGAAAAAAAAAAAAAGCTCCCTCAAACTCTCTCAACCCATGAAGTGGGAAACTTAAAGGCCACATATTTATCTAATCATCCACTAAAAAACCACAGGACATTGGAAGCTGCGTAACTTTCCTTCTCAATCGAAATATATAAATAAAATAAACAAATACATTTATACACAACATATAACTTCCGAGAATAATATCAGAAAAAGAAATCAAGAAAGAATTTAAAGTCATACATGAATGCCATCTTGTGGATCTTGTCAAAAAAGAGAAAGTCTGGTCTTCTAAGACTAATATAATAAAAAATAAAAATTTTGATCTCCCACACTTGTCTTGGCTACAGTTTTTGCACCAGGAGCTGATGATGTTTAGGACATAAAATAGGCCACTTATCATTAAAACTGAAAACTAATGCAGAACCAACAGATAGGAGCAAAAGGCAATGTATTCCTCCATCACCTAATATCTTTCTCCCTTAAACTTGTAAACAATCAAGATGTTACAGACATAGTTCAAGGGTGCATAGAAAAAACAGACAAATGAGTCTTAGGCTGATATACGAAGCAAAAGATAAAAGCTACAACATTAACCTTGTACTTTAAATGGTGATGAGCACCAAAAGAAAAATGTAGTGGTTGATGTGCTACAGACCTTTTGAAGAAACGAGTCAAACCAAGATGGGTAACTAGCAAATTTTAAAACACGCAAACATGGCTATTAGATATATAAGTACTGATATATTCTAGTATTTCTCTGTGAAACTCCAGAAACAATTGCCTATGTCATCAACACAACTGCAAGAGAAACCAATACAAACAAGCAACTTCTCCCCAGTACCATTTCCCAGGGGTCAAAGAAAGCAAATACCAGATTAAATTCCAAAGCAGGAAAAGGAAACTACTACAGCACAAAAAGAAGAGAAATCAGAATTACATTCAAATGTATAAGAAAGATCGTTGAATATCAAATACAACAAGAATGAAGTTATCCAGAAGCTCGGGCACATCAACGGGTCATGTAAACATCATCCACATCATAACACTCAAGCACAATAAGCATTAAAGGATATAGAGAAAGACCTGATTCATAACTTCCTTGATCATTTCCCTTGCAGTTTCAATCTGCTTTTTATTGCCAGTCACTCGAACAGTTCTCTCTTTGGATTGATCACCATCTGGACGATGTTGCGGAATCAACTGCACACGGAAGCATAATTTCATCCTTCATCTGAATTAATGCTGCCTCAATGAATGCAAAATCAAGGCAATCATTAGTACCTGAATGCGAGCCCCAGATCTTGTCTGCAGATTTTTTATTGTCTCCCCCCCTTTGCCAATAATCAGACCAACCTGCACAAGTGCATATGATGAAAAGATCAGAATGGCCATCAATTTAAGGTATCAATACCAATAAGAATACAAAAGTTCCAAACCAGGAAACGAGGCCAACTAGACCATATATGCATTAAGTGACTTAGTTAGCAGGTCTGAAGAATGGGCACTCAGTGCAGAGTTATATACAGAAATTTTGACAGTTGCCGAACCTTTTCATTTGGAACTTGAATCTGCACTTGCTCTGAACCAGTTTGGGCAGTACCGAAACCCCTGGCCACAAGTGATGGGGAGCCACCAGCATCAGCCTGCGGAACAGAACAACCCACTGATGAATAAATTAAGAATGAGTCAAACAAGCATAAAATTCAAAAGAGATGCATTCTCCACTGCACTTACAATCTCATAAGTATAGAGCGTTCAAGGTTAAAATCCCTAATAACTATGATCAATTCCAACAAGTTATAAACATTCTTATATCCATAATATCCATGTACATTTCAAGATGATGCATGATGATCAATTCAAGATTCTAGAAAAAACAGTAATGTAAAATGCGCATTAACATGAGCCGATTTCAACCAATCATGTAACCGAAACCAGTTTTAACTTGTACTTGCACAGTCATACACCAACACAGTTTATCCAGAAAAAATATCCCAATTCCTTAAATCAGGGAAGATGAACTGAGAGTTAGCATCAAATTAGAGCTTCAGCTTGTCTGTCAAGAACAATTTAAAGAAATAAGGACCAAAAAAGGTGGTGTATGCTGCTAACCTCAGCAATGACGTCCTTTATCAACTGCTCGGCCTTGGTAATACTTTCCAGAGAGCCAATCAGTTCTACAGGCCGTGAGACTGCGTATGGATCTGCCTCTGCATCCCTAGTTATTTGAATCTTGGCACCTGAATTGTACTGTAATAACCTGATTGTGTCTCCAGCTTTGCCTATAAGGACGCCAACCTGTACCAACAGTTCCTCCTTGAGATGAATTGCAAGAAATGACAAAATGGAACCACAATATACATCAGATCAGCATTGTCACTCAAAACAACAATTACTGCACAACCTTATTGTTTGGTACTTCAATTTTCCTAGAAGTTTGTTGAGTAAGCTCTTCGGACTGTTCCGTGGCAGGGGCAGATTCATCTGGAGGATGGTCAGTCTCTGCAGCTGCAGGTGGAACCTCATCACTTCCACCTGGATGGCCATCTGCTGTAGTAGACACCGGCTCTTCTTCTGCTTCCTGAGTAATACCAGTGGGTGCTAGCTGGGCACCTTCCTCTGAGGGAGCCTCGGTCCTCTGGTCTTGCAAACTGGGTTCTGTTACATTCAAAATAGCTAATAAATACCCTATAAAAAGCCAAACAAAATATTCGGCCTTCAACTGGAGACAAATTTAAAATCACAATAGCATCCCAACGAAGCAATCACAAAGGTAAATGACGCAAAGAACACAAGCATGAGAAATCCCACTAACAAAATGAAGAACAATAATCCTTAAAACTAAAAGGGTGACACGCCACAAACGTAAAGCATGGCACAACAGAAATCAAATTTGAGAAAATAATAAAATTTTATGGTAGTTTAGAAATGGTATAGACTAGAGCTGTCAATGTCACAAAAATGCTGCGACCAAACAATGAGTTACTCCACTAAAAGTTCCGAGCAGCAGTAGACCAAAAAACAGTAGCAAAAATGCTACACTCCATAAGCTTCCTTTTCTTCTAAACAACAAAATACCCTATCTTTGCTTAAATTTGAAACATTAAAAACACGTAAATATTCGTACACTGCAAACAGAGGATACGCAAAAAATATTTTAACAAATCATCATAAGAGCCACGGAAATACCATCACCGACCACGTTCATATCCCATCCGACTCAAACCAGTAAAACAGTCAACCGCATTACTTACAGACAGCGAAAAAATTGCAAAACGCTCGACAAGATCGACAGGAATAAAAACAGAAGAGCCGACAATACCTGCACCGTCAGCCGATTCTTCTTCCAGACGCTGCCTTTTAACTTCAGGAACATCCGAGTGCCTCTCTTCATCCTCCTCGACCTCAACAGGCTCCAAAACCTCGTCCTGTTTACCGTTGGTCTCTGAAATTTCGGGCGATGGAGGGCTCGTAGACTCGCCGTTCGGAGCTTCGGCCTCCAAATCTTCGAGTTTTCTCTTGTGATCTGCAGTGACGGGACTGGCAGATGGGGTAACATCTTCCTCCGCCATTGCTCAAGAGATGTGTAGACAAGCAGATACCGAACCCTAACGGGATAAAATAAGCACGACCCAGAGCCGAGACAACGATAATCTCCAAAAGGATAAAACAGAGAAATGCTGCAGATACTGGTAGAGGAAACCTGGGAGGGTTTTTGCTGCCGATGCGAGACCTGGATAATTGAGGAGGGTTGCTCGCGTGCGGGAAGGGTTTAAGGGATTATATACCGGAATGAGTGAGAGACGGGAGGGAGGGTAACCTTGACCTGCCCTTGGATATTTGTTGGGGATGAGACAATGCGACGCTCTAGGGACGGAGTGCACGTTCAGATCCCGGCCGTTCATGCTGAAACAGATCTCAACCGTTAACGATGTTTTCGTGGACAACGTGTCAGGGTCGTCAGAAAACCCATACAAAAGGCCCATAAAGACATGAACAAAAGCCCATTAACAAAAGAACCCAAGTTCTGTGCTAAATCTGTGCTGTTTCGTGGGAAGTCCGTCGGACGGATAAAAGCCCATTTATGGCCCATTTGGATACGGACCCGACTTCTGAGACCAGGTTTCCGAGACCAGGAAAAAGATGGGCTTGGGCTGAACCTACTGAAGAAGATGGGTCAACATCCACTCAATATCAAGGATCACGTTTGCATGCATGATTAATTAGTGCCAGTGTTATTAATACAACCTTAACTCTAATTTTACTTTCACCTAGTTTTCATGTACTCGTAGCACCTCCAGATTAAGCAGATTCCTTTTCCTCATCTTAGTATATCATTATATTTTCATTTAGTTTTATGCTTTTATATAAGATCATATATTTTCATGTAGTTTCATGTAGTTTCATGTAGTTTTATGCTTTTAAAGAAACCAAAACATGTTTTAATTCTGGTTAACTTGGTTGAAATGGATGATATAGTTCAGTTTTTGTCACCTCCGACTCAAACAACTAAAAGGAACAAAATCATTAAAAATGTCTTAATTTAAGAAGGAAACAAAAAATTATCTTATATATTATAATTAAAACAATCACACAAATAATCATTAGAATAATGTCCACTGACCTCGTATATTATAGTATGATTTTTCTTTTATTTCTTCTGTCTCCATCAATTACTGAGCTGAAATCTCAACTATCGAATTTCATAATTTCATCATCCATGCTCTCCAGTCTCCATTCATGACGGGTCAAATGTCAAAGTTCAAACATTGTGAGCTTCAGTGCCTTGATTAAACGTCCCTTTTGGTTTGCTTTTGCATTGCAGAATTGCAGGTTTCGTCCATATACATCTAGACAAGCAGACCCTCCCTCTGCTTATCAATATCATATTCATTTAACAGTTCCAATAACCTTTAATCTTCTGCATCTGTCGTTAGATTTGCAAGCTTCAATACACATGGCTTTTGCATTCAAACAATGGGAAAATTTTGTAAGAACACAGTCATTCATTCTGCATAATCTCCATTTATGTCATTCAGAGCAACTAGCCACGAAATCAATATACGGAAGGAAGACTGCGCTCTTTTTTACTGGCCGGCGGCCGCCCACGGCGACCCATCTCCGGCAGGCGTTGAAGTAATTACATTATCCATATTATATTCCTCAATTGTGTTGATTTGAGCAGACTCTTTTTTAATGGCCATTGGTGTTCATATATATTATAAGATATTCATACTCCTTAGAATCCAAGCATCAGATCACGTGTTGGTTGTTCCTACTGATCAACTGCATGGAATTATGCCCATACACCTAATAAAAAATTAAATCAAGTAGAAAGATAGGAATCTAATGCTCTGTGTGAAGACAATCCACTCGATAGTCGGAAACTTGTGTATGTTATTATCATCCTAATTTTCTGGCAGGAAAGCAGAGGTCACTGGTTTAGTAAAGAAATTCAGTGAGAGGGAACTGTAGAGGATTTAGACCGAAGCTTTTGGTTTAGTTATTAGTTTTCTTTCCATCTGTTTTAACTTTTGCAGCTCGGCCATGACTCATGAGAGGCTGTGATGGGAAAGTAAAACGGAAAGGAGGAAAGTAGGGGAAGAGAAAAAGATGCAAAGATGTTGGGATTCGGTGGATTTCACTTCACTGTTGATTTCGTCTTGTGAAAATTCTGGGCGGCTTTTTCTTTTTCTTCTTTGAGATTTTTCTTTTATTTTTTTATGGTGAAGATTAAAGACTGAAGTTACACCATAATGCATTGAATGATGGAAAGCTATCGTCGTTCTCAACCAATTTTCAATGGTCAATAGATCAGAAAAATCCAGAAGTAGAATAGTCCCGTCTCCGGACTCCGGAGTCCTAAATTCATTAAATGCCATCAGACCCACAAAAAGGAAACTGAGTATTTCATAGGCGGGGAATTTAATTTTCCGAAAATTTTCGGATTTCGGAATCATTTCTCACCCTGTAATCAGCACAAATCTGCGCTGTCCGCTGGACTCGGTGAGCTTCTCGTCTGAAGGGTCGTTACTCTGTCTGTACAATACCTTCATAAATTTTGAAGGGTAAAAGACTAAAAGGTAAGAGGAAGAAGACTTGCTTTGCTCGGATAGATGTCAAAGATTCAACAGAAGAAATAAATTGCCAGAAATGATGACAAGTCTCAAAATGAAAGCTTCACGGTGAAACCTTGCTTCACTTTCCGGAGGTAATTGTGTTTATTCGGAACTGCTTCCAGGTTGGTAACTGGCAAGTCAATCTGCAGCAGTTTTATTTTCTCTTTCCTCTTTTCTCTTTCCTCACCCTCTCATTTGTGAAGTCAACAAAAGCCATCAGCGACGGCGCTGTAAAATTCACGTAGTCTGACCACAAAGAATCAATAAACCCATTTCATGCGCTCTGTGAGCTGTGCCCAACTAAGAAGAGAATATATCAAAAAGCTCGGAACCACTTTCCCCTCTGAGGCCCTAATCTCTTATTCGTGCCATTCCTTCTTCTCAGGCAAAGGTCTTTTCGTTTTCTATGGACGATTTCAGATCCAAGTCATGTGGGGATGGAAGGATGCAGATGGAGAACTACGGAAACATGCCGCCTGCTGCTGGCTATGATTTGAGGTGTTACAGCACTTCTTACGCTTCGTCTTATCCGACCCAGATGCCTAAAGAGATAAAATTCAAGAAAGGGAAATCCACCGGGTCCTCTTCCAAAGGCTGGAGCTTAAACGACCCGGAGCTGCAGAGGAAGAAGAGGGTTGCCAGCTACAAGGTTTATGCTGTTGAAGGGAAGATGAAGGGCTCCTTCAGAAAGAGCATCAGATGGCTTAAAGACAGATACTCCCAAGTAGTTTACGGATGGTGGTGATAGTGATTCTGGGTATTTTCTGCTTCGTGACCGTCTATTAAGTTTTGTTGTTTTTGGGAGTTTTACCTGCGTTTTAAGATCCAGAAACTGATCAGTTCACAATTATGAACTTGCGGGTCTTTCATAAATATAAGAAGATTTTATGCTTTATTCTGTAAATTTCTTCAGCGCTATGTGAAATATAATCTTTGCTTCCTCTACTTGCCACTTTTTATCTTTTCAATCGGATTCAAGTATATTAAGCATATAGACAGCTCTAATCGTTTTGAGGATCGGAGATCCATTTTGTTCAAACTGTTTTGATTGCTCTATGTCCGAAACTAATATGGTTGCCTTTTATTTTCTCAGATCAAAGTTGGAGAATCCATTCCAAGGAAATTTCTTATCTTTCTCGTCTTGCTCTTGTTATAAAGTCCCTTGTTCTTCTACATGTTCTTTCTGCTATGAATTTGGCCGTGCAACCTCTCTGATTATTCTTCTGCTTTTCAACTTTCTTTCATGGAGGAATGTCGTGATGGCTTTGAATTTTCCCGTCCCGGGGCGTTAAGGGGGTTTTGTTTTTGGAACAGACGGCTGTGTTTTGTGCTGACGCCTCTCTCTAATCAAGCTTTGTTGCGACATGCTATGTTTTCTCCCCCATTGGCCATTGCTAGTAAGTTGATTGGTGTTTTGGTCCAATTTCACATTAATCTGTGAGAGATCATTACCTATTCCGATGGTAGTTGAATTACTTATATGCTCTGGTCTTAAGTTTCTGTATAACAAGTTTCTTTTTTATACTCTTCCTAGTGAAAAATGGTTCCAGATTCCTCCTCCAAAAATCCACTGTACTCCCGCATGAAAATACAGAATAAAAGCTCTGTCTGGTCAATAGGAATTCTTGTCCTAAATATATTCAGAAATTTCCATACTCACAGTTTGTGGCAACTAAGAAAATTGTGCCGAGTGTTCAGATGGTAAGTTTTCAGTTCATTATTGTTGCTATAGGTCTGGCCTCTGGGAAATGGGCTGGAAAACAAGTCCTGTTTTGATTCTTTCTACTGAATTTCTACCTCAACTGAGAATTAAAGCTGGAGGGAAAGAGGTCTTTAACTATTAAAGAATGAAAGGGAAGATTGTGATGAGTTTCATGGACGTGTGTAGGGGGTTACAAGAGTTTAGTAAGAGTAGTTTTTATAACCCTGTGAGCTATTTTCTTGAGATTGTGAGCAAAACTCCCATTAAGTACAATGGGTCCAAGTTTGGCGTGGTGTTCTTTGTGAAAACCATGGCAGTTGTTCTGCTGCTTAAACCTAATAGGAAGTGTAGCAAGTAAAATTTAAACAAGTGAGGTTGGTTCTGACCGTAGTGAATGCTGTTGAGGTGCTGACAGCAGCAACATATGAGAAGTTAAGACTGCCCATCTAAAGAGATGATGATTTATCAAAATGCGTTTGTCCAATGATGTCAGATTTGTTTGTTTGCACCAATTCTTACTGATGTTGTTTGTTTGTTGAGCGACCAGGTAACAATGTAATTGCTGCTTTCATTGCTTGAATCTCTGCGGATTGGAAATAATTAAACAAATGAATATGTTTCTCCCTCTCTTCCTCTCTCTCTCACTCTCTCTCTCTCATTCTCTCTCTCTCTCACATTCTCTCTCTCTCTCACATTCTCTCTCACTCTCACATTCTCTCTCACTCTCACATTCTCTCTCACTCTCGCTCTTTGATCTCTCTACCTTTCTTCATTAGTCTGTCTCTCTCTCATTAGTCTCTCATTCTCTCTCTCATTACTCTCTCTCTCATTAGTCTCTCTCTCTCCCTCTCTCTCTCTCCCATTACTCTGTCTCTCTCATTACTCTCTCTATGTCATTAATCTCTCTCTCATTAGTCTCTCCATTTCATTAGTCTCTCTATACCATTAAGCTCTCTATCTCATTAGTCTCTCTATCTCATTAATCTCTCTCTCATTAGTCTCTCTCTCTCTCTCATTACACTCTCTCAACAGTCTCACTCATGAGTCTCTCTCTCTCTCTCATTACACTCTCTCAACAGTCTCACTCATGAGTCTCTCTCTCGCTCATTAGTTTCGCTTTCTCACTCGTTAGTCTCTCTCTCTCACTCATTAGTCTCTCTCACTAATTAGTGTCTCTCTTACTCATTAGTTCTTCTCTCTCTCTCTCTCATTAGTCTCTCTCTCACACATTAGTCTCTCTCTCATTACTCTCTCTCTCACACATTAGTCTCTCTCTCATTACTCTCTCTCTTATTACACTCTCTCACACATTACTCTCTCTCATTACTCTCTCTCTCATTGCTCTCTCTTATTACTCTCTCTCTCTCTCTGACTAATCTCTCTATCTCAAAGTTTAAAATATGTTGTTGATATGGTGACCTTTTGTTTAGAGTTCCATTGGGTTTCAGCTGGTCATTTCTCTCCTAAGAAACTGTGAATGGACACCTTTTCCTTTAATCGGGAGTAAACCCCTTTTGGTGGATTTATTTTTGCCCTGTAGCTGATAAAACACAATTCCATTGGAGCCTTTGAATAGAAGAACCAGAGTCTTCCTTTGTTCCTTTGTATCACATTTTGCAGGTTAATTGCACTTGTAGAGAAATGGAACTTCCTTCCACCAAATGGTGCTCTAGACTTGATGAGATGGGAAGTAGGTTAAGCGAGTGCGTAACTGGCACCTTATTCCTTAACCCAGATATGCCTTGGTGTACCTTGGCCTTTTAAGGCTTACAGCAACAAGTTGCTACTCAAGCACTCTTGGACATCGGCACTCAAGAGTTGATACTTTGTGCTTCTCTCAATATATAGTTTGAAGGAGTTAGATTCCTCAACTGATACTCCACCGGTGACTGAGCATCGCTTTCCTCTAAAAGGATGGGCCCCTAAAGGTCTTTAACGGGTAATAAACGAAACGGGTAATAAGCAAAACGGGTAAGGGTTATCCCGAATAAAAATTAGCTATTTCGTCACTTGAATTTTTTACCCAATTACCTGCGGGTAACACTGTAAATAGATAATAAGATTTTATTAATAACTTATTTTTATAAATTTATAAAAAATATTAAAATTAAAATTATATAAAAATTATATCCAAATTATTAAGTTTATCTAAAAATAACTCAAATAAATGTACACTACATATATTATATAAAAATAATATTAATTATATTAAGTTTACCTAAATATAATCTCTCACATAAACATATCACGGGTAATCGGGTAATCGGGTAAGGAATACCTATTATCTATATCCGTTTCGATTAAGTTTAAATTAAGAGGCAAGTAATTGGGTAATTTTTTAATTGGGTAATTAGGTAATTAAAATACAATAAATTTATTCCTTATCCATCATATTACCATTCGGGTAAGTGGGTAATCGGGTCAAATGAACACCCCTACCCGTCTCTTCAACATAAATAAAGACTTCAGCACGACGTGCACCTTTTACTTTTCAAAACTTTGAACACGATTTTCTTTAGGTAGTTTTTTAACTAAAGTGGGGGGAGCTAGTGCGCCATGATTTAATTCTTGCTTCCAGCACCCGTCACGAATCTATCACGCATTCAAGGGCTGTCGCCTCTTTCTTCTTCTTTCATCTTCATATGTACAGGTGGGACCCGTTAAAAGTAATTTTCCCACACGCACGTTAGTGAGATCTATCAACATGCCGGGATGGGGGATTGTTAGGGGTGGGGGGGGGGGGGTGGGGGTGTTGCGGATGGTAAGAATAAGAACCAATAATGGCGCGTAATGTCTTCTTCTATTATGGCTCTTACATGAGTTTGGCAGAACCATTGCTCGAAGGTTGGAGAACGATTGCCAACCACCAGGGTTCACAAGTACATCTTCTATGACACCCTGATCATCCTTGCTCACCGCTCAGAAAGAACTCCGTAATACCTCATCCGGTGGGGAGATGTATCTACCAGGGCAGCACTAGTACACCTATTGTTAATATTTTTAACTGACAGCTACCACCTTGTCATGATTGTTGTAAAAGTCATGCAGCGCTGTCAGGTCGTGTTTCAGAATCCCATTACCTTTCCCCATTCCCAGGCGCCAGCTTTACGAAAAATGAATTTAAATTCATGCTACGAAAATTGGGAGCAGATGAAATGAATACCATAATCCTGCCCCGAGAATGGGCAGGAGTCAGATTGTGCCTTCGCAGCATTATGGGGCACCAATAGATAAGAGCCATCTCAATTGGCCCGACCAGAGGAGACATTAAATTACAAACTTACAAACGATTAATAAATACATAAGAAGACGACTGCGAGGAAGATGACAATAGTTTTACTCATATAAAACATTGTGGTATCAGGAAAGGCAGTAGTCAACTTCATGGATATTTTCGATGATCAGTCCCTCGCTCGCCAGACAACAAAGGGATCAATTCCAAAGCCTAACATGTGTATATAAATAAATTTCACTCTTACAACAAAGGGCTCGTGTTTGAGACATCAAAGGACGCCGCTTGCAAATATCTCTACCCCTTTCGATAGGCTTCTGATACCGTAATTCCTTTCTTTCTAATTCATTAAATCATGGTAATATAGGAGAACGCACATTGGTTGCCCGAGAATGCAGAAAAACAACCAGAAAATCATGTTCCCAACCTGCAGAAAAATATCCGATGCCAGTAAGGTTGGGGGCCTCAAAAGGTCAATTAAGATTTCAAATTCTAAAAAATCCTTTTCAAAATGGACTGCAAGAGAGACCTGAACTCATACCATTGAATTTCTGAACCTAGCCTGTAGATAGTTGGTGACAATGACTAGGGGAATCTGTTACAAAGCCACATAAGAGCAGGTGTGAGAGAATATATACACCAAAATCACAGGAGTTTACAGAAGAATACATTTGTGCTAATTAAAAGTCCAACGTATAAAAACTGTAAACAAGATGCCAACGATCTTGTGATGTGGCTAACCTGGAACATTATTCCTATGAAGGCCCACATCTTGAAATTCCGGCACGGGACACCGATACAAAGCTGCAGATTATAGATTGAAAATTGTTGTTTATTGCTAGCAAGTATTCATAAGCTTGAAAACTCCAGTGCGCTAGGAACAACATAGAAAACTATACCTCATGAAAGACCGCAGAGACAAAGAAAGCTATGAAAACAGCAACTCCCTACAATAAAAACTGGAAAAACTAAATATCACTTGAGTCAATCAAATGCAGAGCCTTTAAGCATAACAAGAGAGCACATAATGATTACTAAATCATCCTCAAGAGGTTAGCAACTGCTTTACTAATTCAAACTTAAAAACCATAAAAAACATGAAGAAAAGGGCAGGGCAGTATAGAAATAACTGTGAAGACCAAAAATCTTTTTGAGGAATTAAACAACAATCTAATTTGAGGCACAAATACCTTTGGTATCCCATTCCTCAGACACGGGAAATAAACATGACGAACCATCCACTTGTGCACAGGCTACAATAAGTCAAATTTCGATTAGCTCACTTGTTGGCCATTTCTATGGCATCTCTCCAAGAGCAAAGAATACCAAATTTAAAGGAAAAGCAGTACAAGTTTAAATAGTAGGCACGCTCCAAAGTTGGCAAGTTTCCATTATGCAAGAGCCTCATGGTTTTCCCATTTATGAACTTTTTTTTTTCAACTTGTGAATGATACAGGTTCTTTTTCTTTCATAGAAATCAGCAAACACACCTTTTACGAAAGCAATAGATTCAGAAAATAGTATAATTTGCAGAAAGGGTCTTCACCAGAAAGCTATCGCATGTACTCATACAAAAAGTGATCGTACTCACCACATCATAATCACAGAAGTACAGAAAACTTATGTCCACATGGGAATATAACCAAATACAGAAATTTAGATACATAATTTGCACAAACTGCTTATACAACCTTCAAAAAGTAATATGGCAGCATACTTTAAGATCTGCCAATGTTGACGCAGATCAGCTTGCAAAACCATGGGGTCTTATCGCAACTACTTGTTGTAACAAACCCCTAGAAAAGATGTATTTCATTTACTCATAAATAAATACATCTTTAGCCTTTTCCAAAAAGAAAAAAACTGCTTATCCAACCTCACCAAGTCCAATATCTGGAGGATACGAGATAAAAGGAATAAACCTTTTATTACCCTTGAATACTGAAGGAGTGATGTTCACTCCTTGTTCCAGAAGAATAATTACATCTCAAGCAGCTACAGGAACTTTAGATAATACAGGTGGAGAGGACTAAGAGAAAATTTAAGGAATTTAGGCATGGAAGGAAAGTATAAGGATGATAGTCACTTCTTATTCTAGATTACTTATAACACTCAAGAAATTGTTTAAAATCAAAAGGCAAGCAAAAGTAGACAGTCCCAACAGATTTTCGATTGATATCTAGAATATATTGTCAGCATAGTTTACCTATTTATTTATTATATCTACAGTAACTGTAGGCAACTTTATGGGACCAAAAAAGAGCAGGGTGAATGGTGCAAACATCTTTGAAAACGCATTTTGTACTATTGCCAATTATTACATTAGTAAATAACACTTCTTTTACATTTTTCAGATTTTTTTCTTTCACTTTGTCGATAATTTGGCTCTGCTTCTGATAAGAAAAATGTCCATCTATACAAGATGGAACCAGTTATTGAAATATCACAAGCAATAACAAGAAAGTATTCAGAAAATACAGAGGGTAACAGATAAAAGAAAGTCACCAGGACCATATGGTCGCAAAAGAATCAGGAACTAAGGGTATTCTAGTAGAAACACTTCTATGCAAGAGATACAAGGGTAAAAAGATGTACCATGTTCCACATTCTCCAGTACTGAGGATGGTTTAGTGCAGAGAAGCAATAGCAAATTGACATGAAAAATCAGAAATCCATTAGATACTGTAAAACCTTTCGGCATATGGTTAAAAGGAACCCACAAAAAAAGTAGCTTTGGCCCAACCTCTTCAATTGTTTTGGCATTCCACCAGTCTTTATAAAACTCGCGATCACCAAAACGAAGGATTTCTGCTAGAATGTTCAACCTACAGTGACAAATTTCAAGTCAGCCATATTAATGTAGGAAGGAAATCCAGAAGAATACCATATATCCGATAACAAAAATTAGTGTATGACAGATGAAATAATAAAGCGCCTTTTGCAGATGCTACACACAACAGAAAGCAATAAATAATAAGAGCCACACAAAATTTCAAATTGGATCCAGGGAGGAGAACATCACCATAGGTGGAAAAAGCAATAGAACATGCAGAGCCAAACATAGAGTGTTGGAACTGATAACTTCAAAACCCTCTCTATGGCATACAAGAAGTTCCCTTTCAATGGGTGTTGGGAGTTCTTGACAATTGGATTAATATACTGCAAAATCCTTTCACCAAAGTTATCTTAGAAACATTGATCATAAGCAAGATTCGGAAAGGGAAGATAAATGGACATAGGAAAGCCAACTTACTTGTTCAATGATGAAGCCCATAAACCCAGTAAATATCACCAACTTAATAAGTTGTCGGGTCACCCAGCCCTTTCGGATACTTGTAGTACGAGGATATGTCAGCTTCAAATAGTAAAACATCATTATGATGATTGGAAAATACTCGTTGCTTAAAATAAAATTGAAAGGAAGAAAGCAGTTAATGAAAGTATGTTTAGGAAGTCAGTGACGCAATGTGCCTACAGGAGAGAAGAGGGGAAAAAAAAGGAAAGTCCCCCTAATTAGAAGCAATAAATATAAACCAAAGCAAACAGAAGGAAATGTAAAAATTGCAGTTCCAACATAGTAGGAAATAAAAGGAATTTGGAGAAACAGATTCTACATCAAAACAAGCAGATTTACATAGGATACGGCAAAAGTATACAAGTCCTCATTGTTGCACATTTTTTTCACCAAAAGAGGGCCTCCAGGTGCTTATAGTGACTTCTCAACAGTCAGCTAGACTTGGGTAGTAAGTGATATCTGTTTTCCTAGGTGACAATACTTGAATAACAACAGAAATCATCAAACGTTTCCTAAAAATTGATTCGATTTTATTTCAGAAAACTGCTTTCGCAAAACAATCTTATAAGATTCTCGCAATCAGATTTGAGCTTGCATGTGACTATAAAAATTGTCTCGAAACAAAATTAGAAAATCAGGTAAAACAGTATTAGAAAATCAGTTTCACTGGTTTTGCCCCTTTAAGCTGAACAAATTTTAAATAGTCATAGCTCATATTGCTAAATAACACAAACTTTTATCAAGGTGAAACATGCATGCATCAAGAGAATCTGGGGCCATAATTAGAAAACACATCCAGAGTCCTTAAAATACAGATGAAAGTAGAAGTACCTGATAGCACAACGTAGGAGCCACCATGAAGTATGCCAAGCTCTTAAGGCTAACACTGTAAGGATGATCAACATGCAATGAACTAAAAGATGCATCACCCTACAAAATAAAGGAGCCACTCAATGAAAAAGAGAGGAAAGGGAAGAGACCAAAACAGAAAGTTTTCAAACAAATGAGAAGAAATTGCTTGACTAAAACCAATAAGGCATGCATCCGATCAATAAAACCAAATAAAGAAACATCACATCATCATGATGCTCACACAGGATTCTACTTAGATCAGTCTAGGGAAAGAACCGCTCAAAGTTGTATCTTAGCAATCTATATTCAACTTCATAAAATGCATCTATTCACTGAATTTTGGTTTGCCATACAAGCACCACAAAAAGCTAATCACTATTTCACTTAATCTGTATTGGACCAAATCCAAACATTAAATGACAAAACACAACAGTTCGAACAATTTTTGCAAGTACATGAATCCTTACAGGGGGTTAGTGGAAAGAGAAATCGAAAGAATTTAAAGTGACTGACACTAAATTCTGGACAAGTAATGTCTTTGAATTAAATTTATCATGTTAGGCTTGGTGGGAGAATTCAATTTTCTACCTATTTACAAGTGACAGTTAAGTCTCAATCAAAAGGTTGAATTACAAGGCAGTAAGACTTTGAAGTCTCTCCTAAATTTAAGAAGAAACTGATTTTCTACCGACCCAAGGTTCCACTAACTTAGAAAAGTGAATTTTGCGGAGCATCAATGTCCATGAAACTAATGTCAGCCCCCATTTCTGTGTTTATACAGCTTCGGGCAATAATAAACCAACACCAATTTATCTTTCAAAAAACATGTCACCATACATGTTGTCTGGTTTCATTAAGTCCTTTCTAGCTAGAATAAGAAGACACAGCGTGATCTGGATCTCCTTTCCAAGAACCTCAACCTTTATATGATGAGAAGTTTGCAGAATTATATTCAGTCTACAAATCTTTGAAGTCTTCCCTTCAAAAATTGAAAGATTGTGTAAGTACACATTCATAACAATAAACAAGCTGCCTCTCCTAAGACTGTTTGATCATCCTCTGAAGCACAGACACTTCAGCGTCATGTCTCATTTCCCAGATGCTGTCGCAAATCTCATTCAAATGGAGATTTTTCACAGGTCACCACCTCAAAAGGATTTTGATGAATTGAAAGGAGGGGCCATCTGAGGCTGCTGGAAGATGGTTGCAGACCTCTCTCTTGAACTTAATTTCAATGGATGTCTGATGGGCAGCCAAGCCAGCTGAATTTGGAGTGGAGATTGCAATGGACAAATGCAAGCATCCTATGTTGGCACTATAGGAGCTGTTAACTCAACCATTGTTGATGTGCAAGCCCTAAAGCACAGCCTTCTAATCTATAAGAACAGATTCTGAGTGCCTCTAGTGGTTGAAAGTGATTTGCAGATATGATTGGTTGGTAGAATAAGTAAGATCGACTCTAGACAATCTGGTCTATCTTTTAGGGGAGCACCTATCTTGGATTATATTTGCAATTGGAGTCATGAATTCAGAACGTTAATGGTCCAACTAACTTTGTTCCTGAAGAAGACGTTTTTTCTCATCTTTCATTGTATGGGATCCTCCTTCCCTAGTGTTCTTATCCTTTTTAGCCACCCACGCCAAATAAAATGAACCTCTCAATTGATATATGGCCATCAAAGTGAATCAATTGCCATATGAGGGCATTCCTGGCAGGAGGTTGTGTTTGACCATAAAGAGGGGTTTCCATTAAAGTTTAAGCAATCAACATTTCAAAGTTTACATTTTCGAAAATACAAATGTTAACTTCCCCATGACATAAGAACACGTGATTGCTTCTTCATGGTGCATGTTACAGTAGAGGCAAGTGTAGGAGTTATGTAAAGCAGGTCATTACCCTGTCTGCTGCCTTAGCCAGAGACCGTAGATCAAAATTTGTGTGCGCATAGGAAACCAGCTTCAACCAAACAATGCAAGCAAAGAGCATTAAGGTGATGCCAGATAAAACAGCAGAATTACACCTGAAACATTATCAAATAAGAAACAGGAAGCAAACCAGTTTAACAATGATCCAGGGAAAATAGATAAACATATAGTGAACTCGCTAACATAATTTAAGAAAAAAACACTTTCAAAATTATTAGTCACCAAAGGACCAACAAAAAGAGAGAAAGCAAACCTCAAAATCACAACAACTGGGTAAACGATTGCCAATGTAGTAATCACGAAATGACAAAAACCAGCAACCTGCAGTAAATAATACTAAGCCCTCAATAAAATATCAAAAGACCACCTCTTATGCATCCCAGTAAAATCTTGCACTGCTCGCATTAGCAACTTTTTTTCATTCTTTATTAAAGACAACCTATATATAGATGTACGCATATAAGAGAATAATAGATTTTCCTCATCAACGATTTGCAAACGAGTACTGCAGAGCACTGAAGGTTCAAGAACAAACTTTAAGCAAATAAAAATACATGAAAAGTAAAAGATAACACAAAGTAATTACTTACCACTTCAGACACCAACTTATGCTGAACCGACTTTTCAACAACAAAAGCAGCAAGGAATAAAAGTGGCAGAGTGAGGCTGAAATTCAAACATACATGAGATAGCAGAGTTAAGTGAAGGGCAGCACTGAATAAAAACTTTCTGGAAAATGTAGCATAAAAAAAAAAGGGGGATCAACTGGCATCTCCTTACCAGCACATAAGAAGTGGCCAATCTCTTAGTGACCTTGAACTAAACCAAAATCCTGATCCAATTAATAAGCCATACTGAAAATACACAATAAAAGCAAGTTACCCAGAGAAATTTAAAAAAAAAAAAAGTCAAAATAGCATTATCTCATTCAACAGAGAGAGCCGACCTTCATTAGATTCTCGATGATAAGCCTACTGTTGACGGCAACAAGAACCACAATACAGAGATTGAAGAGGCCAGCATGGCTCTGTGACAAGAGTGCCAGATCAAATTTAGAAACAAACGCCTATGACAATGACAGTAGCAAAAACAACTATAAACAAATTCATGCTGTCAAAAACTGATTCTTGCTCACTTGCTACATTTAGCAATCAAAGCTCATGACACTTAAAAGTCAAATCCGTAGAACCTTAAGAGTGGCTTTCTTGCACTAAGCTATGTGAAATTATTATCAGCTAACAGACTCGCATAGAAATATGATTTATGCTGAATTACATGCCCGCAGGTTAGAGAACTCCTAGTTCATGTGGTGGCCTTACAATTAGAACAACATAAACCAAAACAGAATTCTCCCACTAGGTTGTGGTGTCCCTTCTATGTAATGAAACAACACCGTATATTAATTTTTCGATTACCAAGATACACTGAACTCGCCCATCTACATCAGCAAAACCTCACTCCTAAACGCAAATCTCAATGTCTTGGAAAGGACTAAAATTGTCAAATCAGCGGCCTCCAATTTCAGCACTACCGTCAAATTCGAGTTGACTAGAGAAAAAGTCAAAGGAACACCCAACAGGTAAATCTACCGAAATGAAGCAATGAACATGTAAACATAATTCCAAGAAGAACAAGAAACATATCTTTAAAGAAATAAACAAAAACGAAGTACATTAAATACAAGCCGCCATCTGCAGCGAAGGCTAAAGAGAGATTAACAAACGCTTACGCATCCACCAAAAGGAAACAAATAACAAATGCGAAGGAGTATTCTATTATGGTTATGAAGTACATGAACATGTTTATTCCATGAAAAAGTAAATAAATCCAAATATATAAAACAAAATTGAAGCACGTCTCTTACAGAATCCGAAAATTCAATTACTAGTTTACCACAAGAGAAACCGATGTCAAATAGTTACAGAAATTAAAGAAGACAAACCTGCTTAAATATAGCATCCGAACTCAATGGACTCTCCTTCACTCTCCTATGCGCGGGCACGGCAGGCGTGTACGCAAACCTGACAGAAACGTCCGGTTCTCTCTTAAGATCTTCACCTCCAGCGACCTTCGTACCTGTATCCTCGACATGAGTTCTTCCGTTCCGATTCCCGATCCTGACGGAATCCTCACACTCGGAGCTTGTCCCAACGGAAGACTCATCGCCGTTGGAGCTCGAATTTCCATTGGTTTTCGACGAATAATCGGGAGCAGACGAGGCGGTCGGCCTCCGCCGCAGAGAGTGGCGAAGATCAGACGGTTCCGACTTCTGGCCTGGACTCTCGTCAGGAGGGTTTGCGATCGCCATTCAACGGAGCTCTCGCCTCCCTCGGGTATCAATCACGCATGCAGATACAGAGCGAAGAGTGAAGCGATTTGAAAAGGAACGAAAAACAAAGAATAAGAGAGCGAAGGTGATGCGGTGGTGTATTTATGGCCAGATTTGGCGGCTACGAGGAGGCAAAGGGAAGCTTCAATTTTCTCACCTCGTTTTAGGCCATGTAAGCTAAGTAATGAGCATCTGTGCCGTAGCTAAGGAAACTATGGGCCCATCTGCGGCTATGCCATATTTGGAAAATGGGCCCTACTGGTACTTGAACGTGGCGTCCAGATGGCAAAGATAAGCGCCCCCGACTGACTTCTGATTCGCGTCAGTACAGGCACGTGACGTAGGGACCAATCTCCACCCCTGGATGAGAGGAAGAGCAACGGACGGTCGAGATTACTTTACTGACGATTTGACCACATCTAGCGTTCGAAAATGAAATTACATTCGGCGGCGATGATGACTCATTAAACCGGTTTGCGCCGTTGAAAGGAAAGCGAGAGAGGAAGGGATGAGCGGATGAGATTGCCTGTGACCCCACCCTCGAGTACGAAACTTAAATAACTAGATGCGGCTTTCACGTAACTCAGCGTGTGACAAACTGCGTTATTGCTAAGACAGTTCGATCGGCCTTGAGAGTTGAGGCCGATGCAGGGCGTAACGAAAGTGATGGTTGATCCAACCGTTTATGAAAAATCAACGGCTGAGCGATTGACTTGACGTCCGCAGTTAGCGTTTTGCGATTGTCGGTTGTATCTTTCAGGTAGGATCAAACCTCACGCGCTGTAAAGCATCGCAAGTTGAGAATGATACTTTAAAATTCGACCAATTACGCTTTTTTCTATTTCAATAATGTCTCGTTTTTTAAGGACAGGAATCCCTTTTACTTATGCGGGGGAAAACAACGGTGTAGAATTGCTTTGGATAAATTGACCTTTAACACGTTCAAGAGCCGATACGAAAGCGGCACTCTGATTATCGCACACGGCCACTTCGCAATTATTTCAGTAACCAAATACTTCCATAAACATTTCCACTAACTGCACCCAAATCGGTGATGTATACCAGTATAAAACTCGGACAGGCTCAGACCGTTTGAACGGTATGATTCAGAGGTCTCGACGCTATTTTTTTTATTGAAGGGATAAAAGTTTTAAAAAGCCCACTTGACACGGCAAGATTTGGCAGTCAAGAGGTCAGGCAAAACCGCCGTTCAGTAGCGTCCAACACAAAGCTTGACAGAGACAACAAAAGGGCGATACGAGAAAAGAAGGAAAGCAAAGAAGAGAACCGTGCAGTAAAGCCTCAACGACAAAACACCGAATTAAAAACAAGAAAAGCCAAATTAGTAAGCCCTAAAACAACCGGTGAAACAGGCCATTTATTCCAATCGAAAATCATTATTTTAGTTCATCCTCGAAATTTTTTTTATAGTTAAGTTCTAGTAATGCTAAATGAACTAAAATTACAGGATAAGATGATCCAACTGATGGCTCCATTTGGATGCAACAAATCCATAGACCATGAATGGTTTCAAAGACCATTTCAATATGAATGATTTCCGACAGTCTCCATCTGCAATATTGCTCTCATTAAATAAAACAGGCCATTCTAGAGCAACAAATCAATAGAACATCAACCACAATGCACGTTTGGTAAACGAGTCCAGTCAACTTCACTAAAACTATATCCAGGTTCTCATTCTACAAGAGTAACAAGACCTCTCGCCTTTTAACAAAACAAGAAACCAAACATAACATAAAAATAGATCCAGACTAGTCATCTTTTTATAAACGAAAAACACAGATACAATCCTAGCTGCTACAAAATTTGCAACAAGAAGACCCCTATGCTCCATCTCAATAGCACCAACGGAACCTCATCTTGCAAATGTGCTGGACCGACCCCATATAACTCACGCATAAAGTCATATAATTAAGTTTCGACATCGACAAATTAAAATCCCAAACCCCTAAATAGACAAAAGCAGGACCCAAATGAAAACATCTTACCTCAATGAACAAGGATAAAAATTACGAAAAATCCCTCTTTAGAGGAGATCAGCAACATTTGAAGGCAGCTCCTCAATGACAACATTGTAGAACCTCTGGATATCAAAAAGCATCCTCTCATCATCACGGGTAACAAAGTTGATTGCAACACCCTTCCTTCCAAAACGACCACTACGACCAATACGATGCAGATAATTCTCAGGTTGGGTCGGCAGATCATAATTAATAACAAGGGAAACCTGCTGCACATCAATACCACGGGCAAGGAGATCCGTGGTGATAAGAACACGGGAGGATCCAGATCGGAATTCACGCATAATGATATCCCTCGTATTCTGGTCCATATCACCATGAGTGGCTGAGACAGTATGGTCCCTGCTGCGCATCTTGTCTGTGAGCCAGTCCACCTTGCGTCGGGTATTCACAAAAATAACACTCTGGGTGATAGCCAGAGTTTCATAGAGATCACAAAGAGTTTCCAACTTCCATTCCTCCTTCTCCACATTAACGTAAAATTGCTTGATACCCTCCAGAGTGAGCTCATCTCTTTTCACCAAAATTCTTACCGGCTTGTTCATGAACTTTCTGGTTATCTCAAGAGCCTCAGGAGGCATGGTAGCAGAGAAGACTCCTACCTGGACTTTACTAGGGAGAAGCTGAAAAATGTCATAAATCTGCAAAAACAAGGAAGAAGGTACAAATCAGAATATAATGCAAGAAAAAGATGTTGCCCTAGAAAAACATGAAAAATGAACAAGCCATCAGATGAATATTAAGTCAATTCACCTTGATCAAAATTAGGGATATCCCTTAACAGAAAAGAAGGGAATAAACTAATATAAAAATACAGAAGTAAACATAATAAATATTAGTAATAAAGAAATGACCTAACAGTTTATGAATATTACACCATGAAGAAGCAAAGCAATTTTTAAAAGAATGGATCCTCTAAACATAAAGAAGAGATCTACTTAAACAACTACCAGGAATGCCATTTAATAATAAACCACAGTTATTAAACTAGACAATATGATAAAAAATCAACTTAAATAAACAAAGTTAAGAAACACATGATATTCAAGAGCAAAATGTTGCATTATTAACATTCAGAAATCACTAAAAGAACCTCAGTATGCAAAGTTTTACTGATATTATGGCGTGAATAGGCAAGGTACCTGATCCTTGAAACCCCTGGAAAGCATTTCATCAGCTTCATCAAGCACAAACATTTTGATGTAGTCTGGCCGAAGTGATTGCCGGCGCAGCATATCAAACACACGACCTGGCGTGCCAACAACAACATGAACGCCACTTGAAAGAATGCGCTGATCTTCACGGACACTGGTGCCACCAACACAAGCATGAACCTTTACACCAAGATAATCACCAAGTGCACGCATGACTTTCTCAATTTGCTGTGCCAATTCTCTGGTGGGTGCAAGAACCAATGCTTGACACTCAACAAGGTTATAGTCCAGTTGCTGAAGTATGCCAGAGCAAAAAGTAGCAGTTTTCCCAGTACCAGACTGAGCCTGCTGAATCACATCCAGACCCTTGCAGAAGGGCACAATTCCTCTCTGCTGGATAGCAGATGGCTTCTCAAAACCTTCAAAAGGATCACATGATCACATTCACAACACTATCCCCCCAAAAAGAAACAAATAACAAAATTCACAGAATATACACCATCCACCTACCATATGCATAGATTCCTCGGAGAAGATTTTCCTGCAAGCCCATGGAATCAAAACTGTCATAGACTTCATCATAAGAAGTAAAGAAATCTTGCCCGTCTGTAGTAAGCCTACAAAATATTCATAGTGATAACAATCAGCATATAAGAAACAATAAGAATATAAAGCACGGATACAAAAGAATCAACCAGCATATTTTATTAAAACAACAGCAAGGACAACAAAATTTGTCTACAATAAGAAAAAAGAGGAGGCCAAATAGAATTGAAACACAAACAAGGGTCTTACAATTCGCTCATTTTGGCATCATATTGCCGAGCGTCAAACTGAGAACCCTCTGGAGCTGCGCCTGCCATGCTGTAATGGTAAAAGAAAGATTTAATATATTTGTCAGATTCAAAATACGACAATTGTAGATAATATTCAAGCATAAGTAAAAACAAATAAGCAATACAGTCTTCAAGTTAATTTATGAAAGCACAGAGTTCAAACAGATGACAAGTATAAATGCTGAGAATATACACCACAATGAGTTAGATTAAACGAGATAGTAAGCATACACTATTTTGAAAGAATAAGAAAAAATATTAGAAAAAAAATGAATCATGCATAAATAAGGAATCATGACCCAAACCCCTTTTTAAAAACTAAAAACAAAAAATGTTTACGACACATCAGAACTCTGCTTTCACCCTCCGACGGAAGAAAACTTCACCGAGACAGAAAAAAATTATGTGCCAAGTAAACCACTTGTAGAATTTTTTACTTAAAAAATAAAGTACCACAAATACAAGCAAGAGTCAAATTTTATAATGCAATGCAGCAAACCAATCCAGCAATCCCAGGTGAAATGGATAAAATTATAAATAGACATAGGCAGACAGAAAAAGGACATTAACATAAACGGCCGTACAATCGAGAAAGTAACACAAGGAGAATTTGCAAAACGCTAAACAGAGGGGAAAAAAAAGAGCGAACTTGCTCGACAAGTAAATTTAAACCAAAAAAAAAAAGCAATCATAAATCGATACTTATTGTCACACCAACCAGCTAAGATGTTCAAAGTCCCAGAAGAACTAACTATTTCATACTATACTATCAACCCTAACAGCAGCCGTAGGAAAGACTGCATAGCTGACATATATCAGAAAACCGCGCCACCAGACCCAATCAACCTAAACAATAATATCCAACCGCAAGACATCGCAATCCATACACAGATAAGAATCGAAACTTTAAAAAATAAATAGATCTTCAATCTCTAGACCAGTATCATCCAAAAAATCGATCAACAAGCCTCTCGTTCGAGAAAAAACGAAGCCTGTCAGCAAAGACGAGCACGACGCAAACTTCCCGTGAAAACACAAGAGAAAGGAGAGACACAAAAAGTGAATCGGCCATGGGATAAAGAAAGAGCCATCAAAACAGAAGCAACAAGGAAGAATAAACTGAGAAAGACATGCCAGAGAGTGATAATCACCTGAAATTGAAGACTACTTCGATCTACAGACACTGGAAAGAGAGGAAAGGATCGCAGAGAGCGTAAGAGATAGCTAGGGTTTTTTCCCAACTCCTCGGATCCACACCGTGGAGTTAAGAAACTAGATGGAGAGAGAATAGGGGAAGGGCTTCTTGGTGTATCTATAGTTTCACAATCCCTATTTTACCCCGACTTCTCTTTGTTTTCCATAACCGAATCTCCTATCTCCTTCCTGCGCCGCTAGGGTGACGAGTCTTAATCCTAAGACGAGTGTGACTGCTTAAAAGAGGACAACTTGATAACCGAACCAGACCGTAAGTCGAGCCGGACCCGACTTCTATGCCCCCTTTCATGGAAAGCCATAAAAATAGTAAGAGGAAATTAAGAATGGTTTTGTTAATTGTTAATAACTTAACTAATCGCAAAATCAAATAAATCATATATATTATTAATTGTATGTAAAAGATATATATATATATATCTATTTAAAAATCAAATGAAGAATCATAATATGAAAATAAATCGTGCATTACTACAGAACTTGGTTTGTAACGTTGAAAAGTAAAAGTTAAATGGTAGAGTTATCGCATTTAAATATGCCGAAAAAATATTACAAAGTTATAATACAATTTATTGAATATCTACTTATAAACCTATCGCATTTCAAATTTCTTTGAAAATCTCAATGATTAAATAGGTACTACGAATTCCAATACCTTGTTATTAATCCCATTAATTTCTCAATTACTCAAATTTCAAGTTTCAAGCCTATGTTATCAATTAGACTTAAATCTATAAATCACTTTTCCGGGTTGCTCCTTTTGGTATTCTCTTTTATAATGGTATAAATTTTGAACGCGTTATATATTAATTTTAAAATAATTAAACGGTGACACCGTGACAGAGTAAATAGGAATTGTTATCAGACGAAAACTCTCCATCGAGCCCAACCACGGCGCCATCTGCAAACTGATCTCACCTTAAGGATCTCTCCTAGTACGTCTGGGAGCTAAGTTTTCTTTTCCTCTTAGGAATGGAATATTGGGATTATTCTTAAATCCTTTGGTAAACGCGATTGAGCTTCCTTAACCGGGATTTATCGCACGCGAGTACAATCCACGGCAGGCACACGGTATCGTGGTGGGCTTTAACACGTCGAAGAGCGGTTCAGGCCACGTGTCGCCGGGTGGTCCATTGGTTTGGCTCGCAAAAGCATCTGCTGAGGTTGCCGCCTCGCTTCGACCTTTCCGATCATTCGGTCCCAAAAAAGTCACGAGATCGTGGCCGTTCATTAGAACGGGACCGAGGGATGAATATCTTGCTAAATCAGGGATATGACCTATGAGGTCAATATAAGGTCTTCAATGGAGATGCTCAATGAGGAACGGTATTGAGAGAAACAAAGAAACTACGAATCTGCCACTACAAAAACAAAGTACAAGGCTTAAGTTTATTGACTTTTGTCCATCCGTCATTAATTAATATAAACCAGTGTTTTAAAAACCGAATCGAACCGGCCGGTCCGACCCGGTTGAACCAGAATTGGAGGCCAATCCGGTTCTTATTGACTCAGCCCGGTTCACTATAATCAGGATTATTTTTGTCTTTTTTCTATAAAAATATTAAAAAAATATAAAGTATAGGGCATAATATGCAATGGTTGAACCATTGGTCCAACCCGGTTCAACCAAGTTTGACCAAAACCGGACATGCTGCCGATTTGATGGCCGGTTCGATTTTTAAAACACTGATTTAAACAGAGGAATAAACTATTTAACAGAAATAAACACACCAGCTCAAGTTTGTAAGAGCTAAGAATTACCCAAATAATTAATTAATTATTATAATTACCCAACAAATTAATTAATTATGTAATTATGTTCGCCATTAGTTTTTGGTATTAGATATTGACACTGAGTTTATAGAAATGTCACAGACGATATTTTTGCAGCCATGCTCAGGTTCCGATTCTAGGAGCAAAAATCTTGTACTACTCCAATGAATGTGAGATATTCAATGAAATCACGTGATAATGCCTTTCATAAGTGACACTATGTAACTATCTAATTAACGTAGTAATTCAGTTGTTTCTTGAGAATTTATGCATCTTCTTTTACTACAGAACATACATTATTTACATGAGTATTGCTATCTAATAATCTAAATACTGAAGTTCAAAACAAATTTTATAAAAGATAATATCTTAAATTCATCAAGTGTGGCGTTTGTAGTCCAACGGTTAGGATAATTGCCTTCCAAGCAATAGACCCGGGTTCGACTCCCGGCAAACGCATAATTTTTAAACTTTCAATAACAACTATTTTCCTGGTCATAGCAACAGCGGCTACAGCATCTCCAGTCCATCGACTCTGTCTCTGTAAGCCCCAAAAGAAAAGAAACCTACTACAACAAAGGCATCATCTCCCATCCGTAATATATCCGCAAGGCTATTCATCTAAAGTTTCTTGTTTAGACATAAAAAACATAGTTTGTCTGGGCACCCATTCTGCAGGCTATTGTTGTTAGTACATTCGTGAGTCATGACTCATCATCCAGAGCCGTTCCATTATTCTTCCCAGTTCCCAGTCCCACCCTCTCCTACATATGTCATTGCTTTTCTCTTTTGAGTCTTAAGTCTGAGCCTCCCACCTTCCCTCTCTCTCTCTCTCTCTCTCTCTCTCTCTCTCTCTCATTTGCTCTCTCTCTCTCTCTCTCATTTGCTCTCTCTCTCTCTCTCTCATTTGCTCTCTCTCTCTAAAATTTTTTATTTAAAACATATTTTAACTCAGTTACGTTCACAAATATTATCACTGTTTCAGATTTTTTCATTTTTGCCTATCGTACGAGCCAATAGTAGGAATAAGGACATTTCATATCAAATCAGAATTTTGGGAAATCACGTGGGAGGCCCACCCACCAATGGGTCTCAGGTGATATTAATAGCAATTGGACCGAATTCCCCACGGGCCCAGCGGAAATTAGACGGACGTGTAAAGCCCCCCTATTTTAACCTCTCTTTTTTTTTTTCCTCGAATTTCCATTTTTTCCGATGCGGATATTCCACGCATCATGAATAGGCGAATTCAAGACCGGCGTCCTCCTCACCACCCTAAACGACGAAAGATCCTCTGTACCTACACACGTGCCGAAGGGACCTGCTCGTGGGAGGAAATAAATCCTGCGGCTAGTTAGGTGACCTGTCCGTAGGACGGCCAGGATGTCCCGCACATGTGCCAGCAGAGCTACGTGGTCGGCTCCACTGTAATACACCGCACTCTGCTCACTGCTGTAGTGCTATCTCGCATTAACTCTGCCCTTTTCAGAGCTGCAGAACAGCGAAAATGAAATATTGCAGAGTCTCCAGAAGAAAGAAATGCGGGCAATATGAAACTGAATATGTGACTCAAAAGGTTCGAAGCTAATGCATTTATAGAATTACATAGGAAGAGAAGATAACCCATTAAGAAATTAACGAGAAAGAACTAAGAAGTAGAGAGTCATAGAAGATTTCGGAGCTGTTGAAGTAAGCAGCCGGAGAAAAGGAGAAAATAAATGGATAGAAAGCCATTAAAGTACTTCGTTTCTTCTCCGAGCATAACCCTAACAGAGGCGCCACTTTAAATATCAGATTAGATACACCGGAGTTCTTCGCTGAGAGTAGATTAATGTGACGGATCAAAAGGCGAAGCTTTTTGTTTCACTGTCCAGCGGTGCTGGATCCTGTGGTGGAGCTTGATTTATTTTCCTCTGTTGAGCATGTCCTTGTACCTTATGATGGAATCCAGTCGCTGTAGCTTGAGCTGCTGCTTGAACTTGTTGATGAAGTCATCGGCTTTCGCGTCTACCTCCTCGTCTTCTTTCACATTAACTTTTCCCGGCCGGGTGGTCGACGGCCGGCGAACGCCCGTGATATCTTCCTCCTTGAAATGGGCGAACGCAGATTTCGTACTCGCCGATTTCTTCATCTTCTCCGATAATTTTATCGGCACCTCTCCGGCCGTCGGCGAAGTATCCGAAACGCTTCGATTGTAGTAATGAGGTTCATCGTATCTCACTTGTTGCTCTTCTTCGTCGTCTTCTTCTTCTTCTTTTTCCTCTCGTTTTCTCTCCGCGACGGTTTCTTCTTCACGGGGTTGAGGAGCAGCAGGGAAATGGGTCTGCAGGACGGCCTGATGGTTCTCGAATTCCGGGCGGAGGACGGCGCTGTAGCTCTGAACCTCTTCCTTTCTCTGCCTGTACAGATTGAAGGATTTGAAGCGGTCGAGGATGGAGCTCGTCCGAACGAGAGTATTCCCCCCCGTTTCACCGCGAGGAGGAGCCGGGTCATGGCCCTGCGGGACAGTCTGATCGTGGGTCAAGAATTCCGGCTGGAGGACCGCGCTGTAGGCGTGAATGTCTTCCGTCCTCTGCCTGTAGAGATTGAAGGATTTGAAGCGATCCACAACGGAACTGGTTCGAGCCAGCGGATTACCATGTGTCTTTTGCGAAGACGAAGAGGAGCCGCCGCCGAGGGAGGAGGAGAAGGCGATGGTGCCAATGACGATGTTGAGGAGGACGAAGAGGACGGTGGGCGTCAACCAGCTGTACATGGACGCCCAGATCCCGGACACCGCTTCCTCCAACATGGTTTCGCTGTCGAAGAAGAAGAAGACTCGAATGTGACGAAAAAGGAGGGTTTCTACCTTCTGTTGCTCTGCAAATGAATGTGGAGGGGAAGAAAGGGGACAGGGGAGTGAGAAAAGGGTGCAGAGTTCGTATTTATATTAATAGTATTTTGTAGTTTCTATCGTATTTGTTCCTGGTGACGGATTAACTTAATCGAGATAAATGGAAAGACACGTGTTAAAAGCACATGGCGGTCCGATTGACCGGCGATTCACAGAGTCTACCGGAAACCACTCGTCTTTATCGATTTCTTTTTAATTTCCTTGTTAAAATAAAACAGACAATTTTATAAAATATTCCTAACCACCCCTGAGTAAATTACGATTCTCTCCTCCTGGACTGGGAGAAGTCAAGCGGCGTCAACTTCGAGGTCCGACACGCGCGAAGCGTGTGAACGGTGGGCTGGCCATAGCTAGGGTTCACACTGGCGCGGCCGAAGCGCGACTTCACGTGGGTGCTTACTCCACGTGCCGATTTTAATGTACTCCACTTTTTTTACGCTAGAATTCCACCGAAAGTGCAACTTAGGGTGCCGTATAAATTATCGGAAAGATTTTTATCATATATTTGTTACGGGCCTTAAGGCCCCTCAGAGAATAGGAAGGAGTGGGCTCCCATGTCCCCATACCTTATGTAATAATGGCTTCGCCCTCGAGTCTAAAGGGCATGCAGGAGTCCCATACCGCCTCATTTACTCATCTGCATGAAGTTACGATTGCGACACATATTTACAAAAGGGGATGCAGCCATAGTATTGTCCTCCCCAAAGTCATATGATTTGATTTGATTTGATTTATCTTATCTGCCTTTAAACGTAAATTATGTTTTCTAATTCCACCATAACACGGAACCGAGTGAGTAAACATTATTCATGTCACATCATAATTAGGTGATTAATAAATGAAGGTGCAGTTAATGTTCATAAGTCAACTAAGCCTTAAGGATCCACCTGAGAGAGAAATATTCTCAGTCTCAATAACTAAGAGTAGGAAAGGATCATCGCGTAGCCAAGGGCAAAAAAAAAAAAAAAAAAAAAAAGGAAATTAAAATATACATCATTAAGAGTCTTTTTCAGCACGACGAAGGCAGCTTCTGACGTAAAGGCAATTCGGGTAACGAATAAGACAAGTCATGTAGTTGTTTGTTATAATATATATATATATATATATATATATATATATATATAATTAACGATGCATGGGATTATTAAGTTTAATTAAAGAATGAGACATCAACAGGGTTGGTCCTTATGAAAGTCAGCAGAGTCTCTAAACAAATGAGTAAAAAAGGTAGTTCCCAGGTCGGTCATTGTCTGTCTTCAATGAAAATGGCTACCGCTAATGTGAAATGTGGAAAGAAATTATTATATCCGTCGACCTAATGTGTGAAAAGATGATCAATCGGTATTAGATTTTGAATAATGTAATGTGATTTGTATCGTGTAAATCATGGGATGATATATATGCAACATTATGCTTGCAAATGACCAGCCATTTTAACTCATTGTACTAGTTCTTAGAACCGCCTGGCCATTGAGCAGCAGGAGTTTATTTTGTGACTCTTATCCGAACACACATTAAAAAAGCCACGGACTCCGTCCACTTCCACTAGATACCAAACCCAGAAAAATAGTTTCCTTTCTTCTCTTGATCTTTCCTCCTTCAACGGACGTGACATGGACGTAGGCTTCTCGCTCATTAGACCCTCTTCTGGTCAATAAAAGCTGCTCTGGGTTATTATGATGATTCTAATTTCTCACTACAACCGTCCAAATGAGCGAGGCCAGTTGTGGCCAAAGACTTCCGAACCCAAAGATTGGACTCGTTGTAATATGATTCAAGGTGTTTTAGTTCTTCTGAACCTCATATTTGGAAGTTTCCTATGTCGAATTTCCGCCACAGACCGAATTTGGGTCATCTTTCCACACGTTCGACCGACTGGCCGACTTCAATTTGAGCTAAGACGGGGACGTGGCTGAGGACAAGTGAGAAGGAAATTTTACTTACCACAGTAATTTAGTATTAAAAATTATAAATGATTAAAATAAGCTTAACTATTAAAATGATAAAAATAGTGAAATCTATTATTGAGTTAGGGTTAAGCGCATAATCAAGTGTATTAAATAAAAACTCAATCATCTGAAGCTGATGATTTATTTTTAAATCATGATGTGGTAAATTAGAAAAATGAATAAACCACAGATTGATTTTTTTTTTTTTTTTTTTAATATATATATTTATTTCATTTTATAATAAGTAACATCTGAAGGCATTGTTTTGTTCCATTCAAGAACCATATGGAATGGGTCAAAGTGTAAAAGATCCAGTAAAGGAAACGCTGGCGCTGGCCCATAGGAGTGGACCGGCCCACGAAACGGTCTCTCCGTTTCGATCATCTGAAGGAAGTTGCAAGGTCAACGCAAAAAAGCTAAAGAAATGCGGTCCTCGGGTGTTCATGGACGAAATCTGTGGTCGTTTTGAGCTCCACAAGTCCATCAATGTCATGTCTGATTTGACCGAGACTCAGAGGTGGAGAATGTGAACGATGAGGTCCTCGTCGTCCTCGTTCCTGTCGCATTCTTTTCCCCTGTTCGGGGAATGGCGTCGAGCGAGAAAAGTTTTTCAAGAGAACGGAAGATTGAATCTATTGGAAAAACAGGCGCGAAGAAAATCGTCACTTGAATGGGGACGAGCTAGCCTACTTCAAGTGGAAAGACTGGTGAATCGAGCTCCACCGCATCGTCACCGTCGCATCTCGTTTGACGCAAGTCGCTGAGATTTGCCATCTTCGGACAGCGAAATTTTCCGTTCTTCACAACCACGAAAAGAGTAGAAAAGTCATAGATCAATTGGCACGCCGAGTAATCGAGTTTGGCCCACTCCTTGATTAAGCTTCAGCTTCTTCCTAAATGTGGAGTTCTCGACCTTCGCAAGGGTAGATCAGTTGGCATTAGTCTATTTCTTGATCAAACATCTGCTTTGTGGAGCTCTGTTCCAGTGACCTTTCCTGAATGACATTTTATTTTATTTATTTATTTATTTTTTCTGTAAGTTGATGTCACTTGTGAAATGGAAAAACCCTAGTAAACGGAGGTCAAGCGACTCCTGAGTCCTGACTCTTGAATGGAAATTGGAGTCTCACAGGAAAAGCAGAAACTGTGGTGCTCCATAGTCCTTCCTCAGCTCCACGAAAGTGGAGAACTGGGTGTCCACTCTTGGGTATCCGTGGTCTTAAGTTCTTAACAGGTACATGTACAGTATCAAAAAGTGGGTTCTCTAACAGCTAAAAGCCAAAGTGTTGTAAAGGGGGAAAAGGTTCAAGCATGTGACAGGCATATTTGGGAGATTTCGACCCGAACTTGTCTCCCTTAGTACGCCCTCAATCCACCCTATTTTTAGGCCTCCAACTGGTGAGTTCCCTGATCGAACATACGCTTTATGTAGCTGTGTAGATACTCAAATTTTGCGTGGGTCAGACCCACGCGGGCATTGCAGGAATGTCCGGGATGTGGGTGCGTTGTTAGAAATAGAATACTTTCTCTGCCCGGTTACAATTCATGAAACCTACGGGTCATTGCAGAGGATATCTTTGCATTGGAGCTTGGGTTTACGGATACAGTTTCCTTTTCTGAGCTTGTGATGCTTTCGCTGTGGAGTTTTATTTTTTAAATCTTTCTAGTTGCAAGAGTTGAGATGGGATTACGGGGAATTCTGGCCTGAGAGAAAACAGGGTGGAGGTGGAGAGCCAGTTGACAGTCGAAACGCGTCCGAGGTGTTCTGAGAAATGCCACTATCTTCCCATTATACCGAGAATGAGACTACCGGGGCCTTTGCAATAATGCAATGCTAATGACGTTTAAATTGTCATTGATCTCATAATTATTCTCCCACAAATAAATTTCCTTAGCATTGCCTTTCGAAATTATATCATTGCTTTTGTCTCCCTGTCTGTCTTTTGTCCCTTGCCCCCTTTGATTGAGAGCCCACCAAACTGCTTTTGATGCTTTGGCATACTCTTCGAGATCGTAGTGAGGAAAACCAAAGGCGTTTCAACTCTGCAGATATCACTTATGTATTATCAATTTCTGCTGCTGGTAACAATTCCTATACCTCTCATTTTGTCAAGACGAACAAAACCTTCCAATGGAGATCTTTATGGTTTGCTTTCAGCAGCTTTTAAGAAACTATTACCTTCAACTTTGAGTATCTCTATGCTTTAAAAATTCGGAGAATCCTTGAAAGTAGATATTCTTGACTTATTGTATTGGTTGCTTTCCCTTGACTTAGTTTTAAATTACCATCTCAACTAGGTTTCCGTGATGCAAGGTTTTGTTTTTCCATGTTAGATACGGCACTCAGTATGAAGTGAACTGCGTTCCTCTTCTTTTCTGTTGTCTGATCTTCAACTTTGCATATTTTAATGCACCATTAATTAAGAAGCAACTTTGATTATTTTAACTTATGGGTTCATAAATGATCACGTTTACCTTTTCTAATCCTTCTCTTTAAGCATCATCACTCACAGTGCATTGGATGATTTTGGTTTGACCGTATCACTTTCTTTTCATTATGAATCTCACAGGTTCACTACTATTTTATGTTATCAGGTTGAGAAGAGGGGGACTGAACAACTATCAGCATCGGAGTGTCCCATGTATCTCACCAGTAAGATGCGATTTAGTCGGACTAGATCCATTTTCTTAACTTCAGGTTATATCTTAAATGAAAATGCAAGTACAAAATGGATTGAAGGCTGAGAATCACAGTGTTCTGTTGCAAAATCTAACTGATAAGTTTATTAATTCCTTACTCTTTCTTAATCCTTGCTTTATATGGGTATCTCAGTGGATTTAAAGATGTAATCAATGTCCAGTCACCTTTATATGTCTTCCACTACCTACAACTTGAACGTGGTACTCTTTTCTTTCCTTAGAAGCCCCACCTTTGCAGCAAACTATTTTTGGTGTTCAATGTTTTACTTTAACTTTGCAATGCACAAATGGTCTTTTATTTCTTATGTGATATTATGGATTTACTCTAAATGTGGACCTACATATAAAGGTGAATAGATGGAATATGAATTATCATGGATGTCATGTTCCAACTGAAAGATAAAGTGTGGGGACATGATTAAAACTGAATTATTCACGCAGAGAAGCCTCCAAGAGGCAACAGTGTGAGATGAGGCCCCCAGGATTCATTCAGCTAGACCCATGAGGATTGTGCAGTTGCCTTTCTTTTTAGAAAAGGCTCTATCCTTGTCAATAACTCCTCCAAAAACATCCAATCTTTCATCTAACCTTTGGGCAACTAATGCATACGCTTTTTTTTCAACTTCTCCAATTACAACTGAGAGGCTCTTTGACAAACAGAGGAAAATGATAGTCTGGGTAAAATTCCAACCGTGATCATGCTGTACGACTCAGTAATAATCAAGCCAGTGATTATTAAAGTTGTTCTTCTTAGGAGGCGGCATCCAATGAAGCCATTCTTTCTAGTACAGGTGTATCCATCCACTTATTGCCCATCCTATTATGGTAGTTATTGTACCATTCGCAAATTTGTATGCTGATGTTGTCGGTTTGATGTCGTGTATTGCCTCCGTACTGATTATCGTCATACTGTTGCCAGAAACTGAGGGTTGGGGGTGGAAAGGGAGGGAAGGGAGTGACACTATAGCAGATGATGTTGTATATATCCTTCAAACACTTCCATTAAGTAGAGGCAGTGGTTCATGCTATTTCAAGCTTGTTTTATTTCCTTCATCCCTTCTTCTTGTTGTGCTTGCAATTTAGATCAGTGATACGTCCACCCCACTTCTGCTTTCTCTGATTAAGCCAAGAGAGATCTTTTCTTTCTTTCTCCATCAAAACGTAACTAAGTATTTCTTTGGGTTTTTGCTGGCGTCTGTTGGTTAACTGAGTTATTTGACTGCCCTTTCCTTTCTGTTACTAATTTTTCTAGCCAGTAGCAAGAAGACTGAAAGAGAACAAGGGAAAAAAAAAAAAATCTCCAGCGTATCGCCTTCTACTGCTGAGAGCCAACTTCTGTGGACCACGCAGTGAGAGATCCAAAGGACTCTTCACTCGTGATGCAAAGGACGAAATGAGGCATTACATTGCAAGATCTAGAAAGATGTAAATCTTAGGATCCCCAATGCGAGGAGTGGACAAATCCGATAGCAACTTGGCTCTGCTGGGTATATTTCTGGTCGTCCAAATACCGACACCGCCCATAGCTATGACCTGTTGGCTCACCCGGCCTCATTCTCCTCCCCGCATAGACTTGTCACTTTCTCAGCCCCCCTTCCTGCAAACCACAAGCATCAGATCCTCAACCAGAATAATGGGTCATTGAATGGTGACTCAGTATTTACCAGCACAGCACTGAGGTCCCTTTGACTGGTTTCCCTCGACTCTCAGCGAGACATTCCATCATCAACTTGCATGACAGGTCTTCGATGAACCCTGCAGTCTTCCTTGCTCTGTTTTCAGGTTGTGGGTTTGTAGTTTAGTTACTTTAGTCACCTTGTGGATCGAGAATTCGTACGTATATACATTTTTCCTGCCCGCTTTCGCCTATTCTGGGTCACTTGTATTTGTAATTGTAATTCCATGGGTGTATGGACTGGACTATAGAGAGGCTAAGAGAGAGCCAGAAGCTGATGCTTGGGGGAGTAGCTGTGTGACTGGTGAGAGAGGCATAAGTGCGGGCGAGACAGAGAGGGGTAGCTTGGGTCTCATTCCTGGCAAAAGAAAAACAAGGGGAGGTCTCATGTCACGTCTAAAGATGGGACTACATGACAACCATTCACCCCATTGAGCGAGAAGAAAGCTGAGAAAGAGGATAGGGGTGAAAGTGAAACAAAGGAAAGGAGAGGACCCTCTGTCATCATCCTTGATGAGGAAATGAGTGGGTGGGAGAAGGAGATGGCCACCTTGGGTTTTTCTTTTCTCAGTTTTGCTTTCTTGAATCACTGAATCGGAAAAAAAAAAAAAAAAAAAGTAAAAGAACGTGGCGCCAGATTGGCTCCCGATCTGCTCAATCATCAGTGGGTGATTGGAGGCCATATCTCATATCTGGCAGAAAATAGCAAAGAAGTGGGTCACCGCACAAACTTAGGTGTCAACGAAGTAACAGTAACAATGTACAGGAGCATCTCTGAAATCTGATTTGACTCATCATCCTGATCGAAATAGTGAAAGAGAACAGTGGGTTTTTCAGATTCTTTTAAATTTCACCACACGAATGCAAACCGTTTGACTGCTTCCCCTGCTTGTTTGGGTGGCATGGTGACTGCTGAGGTTGTCTTGTGGAGTTTGAACTGAAGCACCAAACCAATGGAACAGCATCATGATTCATTTGCGAAACAAAGGACGATGTTAAAAAAAGCGAGCATCGCCTGCCCAATGGCAGCGAACGTGCACCTTGATAGATTAGTCCCGTCTCCACAGTGAGAAATCTGGTGATGGCAGAGAGTGACAAAACTCAATAAAAGCGGTGGGCAGCCCTGATTGTGACTCTGAAGAAAAACCGGGTAAACATTCCTGGAGAACAGCAGACAGATGATAAAGTTGCTTTTTACAAGGAAAAGCTGGAAGAATAACCAAGGTGGCCGGGTTCAAGTTTTCATGTTTTGATGAGAGACTCAACTCTCAAGAGTCAATTAAGAGTCTCAGATGATGGATGAACAGCAGGACGGCTTGAATTTTGATGATCGGTCCATGGTGAGGGGGATTAATGGACTCGTCAATTAGAATCCAACAAAAGAGTAGGAGATGTGACATAACACCTGAGAGCTGTGTTTAGTTTTGAGAGGAAGTAACAGAAGGTGAGAAAATCATAAACTACCCAAATGGTCTGATTGACAAGCCAACAACTAATGTTACTACTCTTGTAAGAGAGGTTGGAGATATTCCAGGCTGTAAGAAAAGCCGTATGTATCGATTCTAGTCCAGCGAGAGCAACAAACTTTGTTCTGTTTCTGAATCTGAAAGACGAAACCAAACTTTGTCTGTTTTTAAGAGATGGGTATAGGGTATTACCCAAGAAGACATCTTTGCTTCCTGCTTTCAGTTATACAAAGAGCAGAACCAGTCCCCGATATAGCTTTTACCAACCAAGGAGGATAGGAAAGGACAAAAGAAAAGAACGAAAGAAGATGAAGAAGAAGGAACGAATGAGAACAAGAATATGAAAAAGAAAAGAAGAACCCGAGCAATACAGGAGCCCCTTTCAATTTCTCTGTCATACAACAGGGAAAGAGGAGAGAAATATATGGCGAGGACATAACTTATGAATAAAAATACCTGCTGTGTCTGTGACTGTGGTTGGTGACCGAGGATGAAGAAGAAAGAAAGTGAAAGGGCAGTAAAATTGAAGTCTTTCATGAAAAAAAAAGAAAGAAAAGTGAACATACAAGAAAAAAAAAAAAAAAAAAAAAAAAAAAAAAACAGAGTTAACAACAATAATGGTGGAGAAGCCTGTTGGCTTCCCTTAAACCGCTGAGATAAGCTCCATGGGTGGTGGAATAATGCGTCCGGTCGGTGGCTTCACCCGCGAACAGAATCTGGAGTGGTGGGACTTCACCTTCGATTGGAGCTCTGGGCAATGGCTCCGCCAATGAGTCCAGGTCGTCGCCGCTGGATCCCACGGCGACGTAACTGTAAGAACCCAGAAACAGGGGATCCCTCCCCCACCCGCTCTTCAGAACATCCCCCAGTTTCAGGGGAGACCCACCTTCGATTCCGTTCCAAACTTCGTTGCGGTTGTGGTAATGGTGGGACTCGTGGCGGTGGCGGAGGCTTAACCAGTCGGTCGCGTCGAAGCTGCTGAGAGTCGTCGTCACGCCCTTCCTGACTTCGTCTTCTTTCAACGATTCGAGCTCGAGGGCTTCTTCTCCCGCGAACCAGGACAGAAGAACTCGAGATTTCTTGTAGATTGGACACACAGACACCGTTCTTCGCATCCACCACGGTATCTTCCCCTGTTTTAACGATTTCGAACTGTGTTCGAATACTAATTGTAAGAAGGGGAATTCAGGGGAACTCGAAACCTTTCCGCGTACTACTTCCTCTTCTTCATTTGTTTCGTCCGCCAAGTGTAGAAACAGCTTGTTGACGACCCCGAAGCCCAGCTTGGAAATGGCGTCTATCTTGAAGTAAGGCAGCTGGGGAGCGAACAAGCCCCCGCCGGGAGCTTCTTCTCCAATCCCGGCCTTGAGTACGCCCAAGGAGACGGTGACGATGACGTGATCGGCGAACATGGACGTCCCGTCTTCGAAATGCAGCTTCACGGGCCCGTCGTCGTCGTCGTCGTCTTCGACGGACCGCCGCCGCGGTCTTGTCCCTTCCGGCAGCCACTCGATGCTCTTAACCTTTCGTCCCAGCCGGATCACTCCCTGGGGGAGAACCGAAGCGAGCGCCTCGATCACGCTCGAATACCCTTTCGCGATCGTGATCTCCTCGTCGGGGAACAGCTCGTACTCCCTCTCAGCATTGAAGCTCAGGTGCAAAAGATCCCCGGCCGAAGTATAGGTCCGCTCCGTGTTCTCGTGCATAGCGAAGATGGTTTCTTCCAGAGACTCGCGACTCCACTTGCCGCAAAAATCTGCGTTTCCCCCGTCCCTGCGCGAAGCCCAGTAAGCATCGAGGCCGCGGCGGAGGAAGGAACCGACACTAACGTCTTCGACTTCGGCGGCCGGAGCAGCAGCGGCGGCTTCGTGTGCAATATCGTAAAGCTCTTTCCTCCGGCGGCGGCCGTCGTCGTCGTCGTCGTCGGCTGGCCAAAGAAGGGGCTTCCCCTTGGCGAAATCCATCAAATTGAGGTAAAGTTCGGATACGGAGTCGACGAGGGAAGGGTCGAGGAGGAGTCCGCCCTCGGCGACGGTGATGGGCTGTTCCGGGAAGCCGTCCATTCTCTCCCACGGCTGCGTGGAGGTGAGGGCGCCGGTTTCCCGGGCGATCCTGTACACGGGACTGCCTCCAATACCGTGGATCCACGTGGCGCCCATCTCGATTCGGTCGCCCATGAATTCGGAGGTGTGTATCCGCCCGCCGATCCGGTTCCCCCCCTCCACCACCACCACCTCAAACACCTCCGCCGACCTCGCCGCCGTGCACAGCCGATTAGCGGCCGCCAGCCCCGCCATTCCGGCCCCTACTATCACAATTCGAGCCTTCTTCGCCCCCATATCCGTAGCACCCACCCACAAACTGTTTGAAGAAAATATCTCAAGACGGAGAAGCGAGCGGAGGAGATTGGTTGGGATTTTTTTTCTTTTTCTCTCTGGGTCAGTTAATATCGTAAAAGAAGCATGGCTAATGGCCACTCTTTTATAGTAGCTAGCACCGAAGGAATGAAGAGAAGAAAGGAGGAGAAAGACAAGAGAGAGAGAGAGAGAGAGAGAGAGAGAGAGGAGCAGTAGTAGTAGACTAGAGCCGCGTAGTAGTGTGTCTCGTCAGTGCGAGAGAGATTAATAAGGAGGGAGAAGAGATGAGTCTAGTGTGTCGACTGACTCGGCAATCAATCCAAACAGTGGGGAATTGCGTATTTGGACCCCTTGAAGAAAGAGGCAGTCAATTTTCGAATAAAGACGAGGCTCTCCTTTTCTTGAACTCTAATATATAGGGCCCTATATATATATATATATAAAATAATACAACTCTCATCTCTCATCACCCCTCCTCCGGTCTACCCCTCCCCCACCAAGAAGGATTTGTAATTGGGACTCCCCGATCTACATCTCTGTTACACTGTACCTCAACAGTTGGCATTCATTTAGGTTCATTCATTCATTACTTACAAGGGGGGTAAGACTTAAGAGAAGACCCAAGAAGTGGTACAGTCGTATAAATCCAGGTGTCGGTCTCATCGCGAAGATGCGTTGATCTGAGAGTAAAACAGGGAGAGACGTCCGCATTAATTTCTTTTCTTCTTTTTTATGAAAGTCCCTGCATTAGCAGGTGGAGTGCTCAGAGTTCTGGGCTCGTGTAAGTGTATCTTACGCAGTGACGCAATGCAATCTGATCTGTATTCTGTAGTAGTTGTAATGACAAGATCATTGGGAGGACAAGATGAGATCAACTAATAGTTAGCGTATCTCGGCGACTATTTCTTTAATGGTGGATCGAACGAATATGACAAACGAGAGACGAGACTCGATGCGCATCGACGGCGAAATGTTGTTCTTTCGAGATTTTAATTTAGGAAAACCAGGGGAAGCAAGCATCGATGGGCAAAAGCAGAGGAAGGAGCATGGTGGCTGGCTGGCTGGCGATCCTGCGGATGCGACGACTCTACGGGTTTATAGAAACATAGATAGCTATCTCGGCTATTGGTTTTTGGGAACCCACTTTTCTTTTTTAATCTTCCGAAACTTTAAAAAGGAGGAGAAAAGGAAACCCCATTGAATTATGGATCGAGTCGAGTCCGACACGGAAAAGAAAATCGAATCGGGTGCCGCTCTAATGGCGTCTGCTTTAAAGTTCTGCAAAGGCAATCAGTAAGGAATTTCTTTCTGGGTTTTTGATTGATTGGGAATTTCTGGCCTCTGCGGTGAGGCATGAAGAAGATAATTCCGAGACCGAGGAGGGAAGACGAAGAGGAGAAGTGATTCATTTCATTCAATTCAAATGGGGTCAAACCCTAGTTCCTAATTTCGCTCCACATCGTCTCCCGAGAAATCTCCTTGAGCTCAACCCCTCGTGTCTGTCTGTAAAATTAATTTCAAGCTTTTTCTCTCTCTTTCTCTCTCTCTCTATCCTATTTAGTATTTATCACTCTGCCTGCCTTGAAAGTTGAAAGACCCTCTTCCGGTCTTCTCGGACCCTGCACTGCGCAGCACCTCTCCACCACAGTCTCCTCCCTCTTCCCTAAATCCAAGCTCCGTAGGATCACGTGCATGCATTACCTTCCTGGTCACATCAACATCCAAAAAAATAATCACACACTATCCCCTATCTTTCTCTTTCTTAATTATTTCCCAAAATTACAAAATGATTCGATCTTCACCTCATCCAATTGATACGTAACGATCAAACTAGTCCTTGATAAAAGCTTCCGTTTCTCTTTTTTTTAACAATTAGCTAGCTTAAGGCAATCAAATGATCCTTCCTTCTGTCCTTTACTTTATATTATAATACTAAACTGGTATCTGCTGTTATCAAACCGTCTTTTCATTGTCTGTAAAGACTAGAGACTGCTTCTCTTATCAGGTAAAAATCTCTGACTTTTTGGGTTTAAACACTTGCAGTTGTCGCTCGATCACTACTGCTACTATATACTCAATTTGTTTCTGAGCTGCATGTGGCAGTTGTAGTCCTCTGAGAATTTAGGTGGGTTTAAATTAACTTGGAAGACGAATATTAGATGAAGTTAATATTCTAGTGAGTAGTGACTAGTGACTTATCACAACATTATGATCAAAATCTTCCTAGTTTGTTGTTGTTTATTGGTATTGTTGACTACATTCCGCATCCCGGAGGATTTGGCTTTTGTTTCTTTTCTGCCCTTTTTTTCTGGGTATTCGCAGTGGTTTGATTTTTACTGGGGTTATCAGGAGCAGAGCAGTAACCCCTGCTGCATTGTCTGGAAAAAGATGGAAGAGGAGGAGGTACGTCCCCCATCTTACACAAGTCAATCTTGTAGTCCGTACGTAATAAGAAGCGCCACCTCCCCGACTATCAATCTTCAGATTCTTCGCAATCAATTATTGGCGTAAAAGATAGCTCCGTAGATCGAGGTCTGAGGTCTGGACCATCATCATCTCTATTCAATTATTCAATCTGAACCGAATGAAAAGAATTAATCCCCGGAAAGAAGAGATTGAGTTGGAGGATTTGGTATTTTGTTTTTCTTTCTGGGGGAGGGGAGGCAGGCTTTAAATGGGGTTGGGTTGGCGTAGAGAAAACGATGAAAGAGATGATCGGAATCTCTGGGGTGCGGAGACGCACGGAGGGGGCAGTGTTGGAGAAAGAAGCGGCCGGATTGCCCCATGACAACTCTCTTCTCTCTGTCTTTTGTGCCGTTCCTTTGTTGGGTGCAGCCAGGACAGATGTCGGCCGGGACAAAAGTTCACGGCCTAGCTCCTCCTCCCATTCCCCTTCATTTCATTTCTTTCTTCTCCTCCCTCACCTCCCAACTTTTTTTTGTCCGTTTTATTATCCTGCCGGGTGCCGCCATCGGAGGAGAGGAAGCTGCCTCTCCATTCGGCTCTTGTATGCCTCCCTACCTATAACCTCTCTTCTTCCTATATATATATATATATATATATGGGTTGATAGATATATGGCGTACAATCTTCAATTTTTTACTCTTCTTTAAATTCTTCTTCTCAGGGACTTTGTTATAATGCATACGTAGCGTTGTTGAGAAAGTGCCCTGAATTACATTAGGTTGAATTTTTTTAAGGTATGTGTACATGTCTATATATATATATGTAAAGAATATAGATGTTTGTCATGTAAAGAGAATGGGCCTTGTGTAAGTTAATAAAGGAAGTCCATGTAAAACCCATATCGACATAATTAACAGAGCCTGTATCTGTCGCTGCTACTAAATTCCAGCCCATTTCGGTTCCAAAACATATTTTGTCACAACCACTCGATTCAACTCTATCTCCTCTTTCCTCCTACCACCTCCTTCCGCTGCCTTCACAGGGCGATCCCTGCTCTCCACCCGCCATTGGTACGCGTGTCTTGTAGTATTAGTAGACTAGTACTAAGTAGTAGATATAGCCCAACTCGGCTCGGTTGGGGGGAGAGAGCCGAGAGGGTACGTATGAGCATCCTCTGCTTCAAGGCGTAATTTAATTTCCAAGGTAATACATATAATTGTATTCAGGGTCACAGGGGTGGGAAAGGAAGCGGTACGTAGTCGTGGTAGAGAAAACCACATTAGTCCAGTTCCAGTTCCCCACTGATGTGTGACACCTTGGTGGTTGCAAATTAGAGTTGAGGGAAGGAGTGTTACATAACAACATCTTTATTCTTTACACTTATTTTTTAGAAGATTTATTATATATACAATAGATCGATCATTGAACCTCTTAATTAATTGTTTTTAATAAGCAAAAGACATTTATATTTTGCCCTTCTCTAACAAACACCTTATATAGCACTAAGAATTAAAAATAAAAATAAAAAATAAAAAATCCTCAACTAGTCTAATAGTAACCCACGTGTCCGTCAATAATTGTTTGTTTAATCAATCAATTTTTATAAAGAGAAACCAAAAGACAAAAGTGGGGTTGCTTTTCTTCATTGCAATCTGGTTACAAATAAGAGAATGTTATAATCATCAATGTGTGTTTTCATTCTCCTTTGCTTCAGTTTCCCTCAAGTACAGCTTTTGAACACCCGCTTTGCTTCCCAATTAAACGAATTGATTAAAGTAAAACAAAAGACTCCAAACCCATTTCAGTTCTTCACATTAGGCCCCATATATATTAACGCTGTGGGCCGGCAATACCGGATATAAGAAGAGAAGTCCTCCGCGACTCTTTCACTCGCCTCGCCAGTCGCCCCGACCCAAATTAAATAATAAATTATTGAACAAATGCTGCCGCTGTATTCGTTGTCTCCAGACTCTCTCTCTCTCTCTCTCTCTCTCTCCACGTTGTTTCTTTCACGACAAGAAAAAAAAAAAAAAAAAAAGCTGGAAATTAAGAACAGCGATAGAGAAGCTGGCGATTTATTGCTTTTCGCCTTAATTTGTGGAGTACTCGAGGATTTGTGGCGATTCTTTGCTTGCTCTCTACACAAGTACTGGGATCGCCGATCAGGATCAGTTCCTCGGGTGATTTATTTATCTTTTTGGATTTTTTCTTTTTATTTTTTTATTATGGAAAAGAGAAAAAATCTCAGCTTAATAAAATCAATTTAGTAAAAGAATCACAGAGGAGGAGAATACATGACAAATGTAAGCAAACATAGCATATACGACATCAATTAGGTACTAAAGTTGGGTAAGTGACGCCTAATCGTGACCCTACTGCACGTACATTGCCACTTGTGACTTGCTTCTCTACAAGTTTTATACATGCCATCTACCCTTAGGTATCTCTACCAACATGTCATTGCCCGTGCATGGGAAAAAGCATACGCTGGTGTTTTATTTTTAATCTTATTTAGTGAAATATTAATTAAGAATAATAAAATAAATAAATAGAAAGTATATCATATATGGGTGGCTAAAGCCTAAGTCTCCTTTCCCGAGGATTCGTATTTCCATGGAGGGGCACTAACTTCGATTCTCAATCTTCGACAAAGACTTTGTCGGCGGACTTGGTGGTAAAGAAAAGAGTCAATAAAAGAGTAAAAGTCCAGAGAGACGTCTTCGTTGGCACTTCAGGGCCCTTCTCGTCCCTCAGCAGCCCCCTGCTCTCTCCTCTATCCATCTCTGCCCTCCTCCTCCTCCCAGGAGAGTTGGGAGAGTTTGAACTTGTGAAGGAAGGGAGAGCTTCGAATTCGGAGGGTAGTAGTAAATCTCATTTACTGTCGCATCCTCGCAATTAAACAGGTGGAGGAGATTCGATCCCTGAGGACGACGGCGATTCGCAAAGGGCTCTCGACTCTGGAGAATAAGAATTCGGTAGTTTGGTGGAATTGAAACATCCCTGTGAGTTGAGGAGTCATTCTCTTTCCCACCCTTCTTCCTTCTCTCTCTGTTCCTTCTCCTTTCATCGTCGTACCCTTTTTCTTCCCTTCTCCCTTCTCCTCTTCTCCCCGCCTGCCCTCCTCTGTTTCTCTTTCTCTCTCTTCTCCTCGATTTGATTGGGTTTCGGTTTTCGTCACAGAGAAGGAGTGGAATATGACTGACAGAGTCTACCCCTCTGCGAAGCCACAGAACATGAACGGAGGAGGCAACCCCACTTTCCCGGCGACCAAAGCGCAGCTCTACGGCGCCACCCGTCCAGCCTACCGTCCCCAGCCGAAGCCCCCGCGCCACCGCCGCGGCTGCTGCTGCCGTTGCTGCTGCTGGTCGATCCTCCTCCTCCTGGCCATCATTCTCCTACTCGTCATCGCCGGCGCCGTCGTCTGGGTTCTCTACCGCCCCCAGCGTCCGTCCTTCTTCATCTCCTCCCTCAAGATCTCCACCTTCAATCTCACTTCCTCCACCACCTCCCCCCAGATCAATTCCCTCATCACCCTCACCCTGACCGCCAGGAACCCCAACAAGAAGCTCGTTTACTCCTACGATCCCATGTCCATCGCCGTCTCCTCCAAAGGCGTCGATGTCGCCGACGGCACCGTGCCGGCATTCGTCCACGGGACTAAGAACGCGACGACCCTGACCGTGGCCTTGAACAGTGGCGGACCCAGGAAGATGGACTCGGTCTCGGCCGGGTCCCTGAGGTCGGATCTGAACAAGAAGGGGAAATTACCGCTGGAGATTGCCGTGGAGACCAAGGTGAAGGCGAAGATGGGGGCGTTGAAGAGCAACAAGATCGGAATCAAGGTTACCTGCGACGGCATCGATGCTGCTATTCCTAAAGGTAAAGAGAAACCCAAGGACGCCGTCTCTGATTCCAATGTCAAATGCAATGTGAAGCTCCGCATTAAGATCTGGAAATGGCAGATTTAGACTACTACTACCTACAGAAGACGCCAGAACTCCGTCGTCGAGATGAAAACTTCTGCAATTCCGGTTTGTTTCCTTTTTTTTTTTTTTTTTTTAACATTTGTTAAGTTTGTAAATTTAGATAGATGGGGAGAGAAAAAGAGAGAGAGAGAGAGAGAGAGAGTGAGAGAGTGCTTGTTAGAGAAAAGTGACAATACATATATTTGTTTTGCTTTTGTTTCGAGAATGGTGTTTCTGAATCTGATTGTTTTTCTATTTGTTGCTTCTGAAATCCAAAATTCATCTCTTATAGCTTCATTCTCATGAGCTCTTGTAATTCATTCCATAATGCAACTCAATAATCGTATATCCGTGAATTTGAAACTTGATCATTCGTTTGATTCTACTTCTTCTGGTTCTGGGTTCTCTTAGTTCGTGGATTTTAATTTAGTCCGAGCTGGGAAGCAACGAAACTTGTTATGAAATTGAAGAAACTTCCTTTATTTTTCTTTTCTCTTTTCTGAGAAAAGCTTAGCTCTTCCTGGGAGGAGCCACCGCGCGAGCACCACCGACAGTCACATGTTTTTCGCAAATCTGATTATTGTAACTGACCTGTCGATTGACCTATTTAATGCGGTATGAGAGAAGGAAGAAAAAAAAAAAATAGGGTGGAAGAAGAAGAAGATGAAGAAGATGAAGCCTCTTCTGATGTTGACGCCCGAGCAGGCCGAAGTGCCCCAAGCTTGAGCAGGTCGCGTCAATGGCGGTCCCGGTTCGACCCCCCCTCGCGACCACCCCACGTATTTCTTTCTCTTTTATCGTGCAATCGTTCTTCCACGCCACACGCACGTCAGTGGTCACTTGGCATTCTGTGTAGGAACCTTCGTGCCACGTAACAGGCAATTGTATTTTAATTATGCAAGTCCATGATTATTGATTTATTTCTTTCTCATCCTCGCAAGTCGCAATCGCAGTCTATCGGCGATACGATTTCCTCATTCTTCACAAGTGTTTCGCGATTCGGATCGCCATATATGCCGTTACCGTCGAATATATATTGTTTGATTTCTGTTTTCATAAAGACGACGCGCATCGTGCGTACATCGAGTAGGTACTTCCGCCAATTAATAAGGATCATATAATTGTACGCGAAGTATATCTTTTTGTAATGATCGTTAGTGTACATTGAAATAGTACTTTTTCGGTTTTACGCCTTTTGGTACAGGGTTTGTACTTGTAACGTACGTGTCGTTAAACAGTAGATGTTAGTGGGGATTGGAATTTGGAGGAAGAGAGAGACAAATGAAAGGTTTAGGGATTTGGAGGGTAGTAAGCAGCCAAAATAAATGATAATCTATGATTTGTTCTTTATCACATGTGGGGTGCAAATTAATACCAATCATTCAATATTATAAAGATTATCTTTCAACCTATATATGCTCACAAACTTACATGGGTTCTTTTTTTATTTTTTTTGTTATGTGTCTTTCAATTTTATTATTTTTATGGAGTATATAAATTAATTAGAATTGCATCTAACAGGCCACTAGATTGATTTGGATTTTCAGTTGTAAAACCATTACTGTGTATATAATAAAATACCAAAAAATATTAAAAATACCACAAAATAAAGTAGAATACCAAAAAATATAATAAAATACCACAAATATTATATTACATCATTTTTTCACATTTTATTATATTTTATCATATTTTGTGGTATTTTGAGTTGTGATCTGATGATGATTTTAAAATAAGTATTTTTATTTATTTTTTGTATCTTTAATTATATTTTTTTATGAATATTTAGCTCCTAGGCTTATAAAAACAAATTATATAGATATTATATTGGCATGTATGTGAAATAACATTGATATACCTGATGACGAACACGAGCAAGATAATATATTGCTATTACTTTGCACAGTTACACAATTACCCGTTTGGTAGATACTGAAAGAATAATATTCAGAGTGGACATATACAATTAAATGGGGGGGAAAAGGAAGTAGTGCCATCGTAGAGATTCATTGCAGAATTTTGCGAAATTTGGTTATTTTTTTTATACATTAATAAAATATATATTTTATTTAAAAAATAAATAAATAATCAGAGTGCACATATATATAGGATAGCAATATATGCCACTCGCTGACCTGCCACAAAGGGGGGATTTAAGTAACCCATCATTCCTTCATTTCCCACTGCATATATATATATATATAGAGAGAGAGAGAGAGAGAGAGAGAGAGAGAGGAGGATGATTTAAGTAGTGAAACCAACTCCATAGTGTCACAATCAAATGTGAAAATTAGAGATAGGGAATCGTTTATTAGTAGGGAAACTAGCAAACAAAAAGTGGGAACCTTCTTATTTTAAGTCTATAGTTTTATATATTGCTTGGAAAGGGGTTGATTAGGTTGATTAGGGAGGTAGGAGTATGGTTGTGAAATCAGTGTCATGACAGGAGGATTCCACTTCTATATACTAATATACATATGCAGCAGAGAAGATGATCTGGATATAGATATATAGAATAAGAACAAAATGCTATTCTGTATATTATCTCGAATTTTCAGAATAGACAACCAATATAAGTCGAGCAGGATCTTACTCCTTTCATTTGTAAAGTAGTCAAGAAGAAGAACTCACCCTATGACATCAATAATCAGAGTGGCGCAGCGGAAGCGTGGTGGGCCCATAACCCACAGGTCCCAGGATCGAAACCTGGCTCTGATAAATTAGAATTTTTTTCCGAATTCCGCTTTTTTTTTTTCTTTTCTCTTCAATAAAAAGCGTCTAATTGGCTTCTCACGGTTTATAACCTTTATCATCCTTCTCGATCGGATAGACAGACACCATATCCCGTTTTATCGCGCCAACCTTGGAAGAGAAGCCCGCCTTCGGTTTCTGAATTTGTAATTTCCGACTTTCTTTGTTCCTTCTTCTGCAAACTGAAGAGAAGCAATGGCAACCAGTTTCTCCTGCTCTTTACAGGCCATTCTAAGACCTTCCCATCAAATTTCCATCGCTTTGCTTTCGAATCCCTCGAGCCCTTCTTCTGTTGGTCTCTGCTCCAACTTCTGTCCCCGCATCCCAAGCCGCTTCAAAAGCATACCATCTCAATTTTCTGCCAAATCTTCATCTTCTCTGTCCGCCACACCCATCACTTCTCAAATTGTCAGTGACACACTCAAAGGTGAACATTTAACTGCAGTGCGCCTAGGAGTAGTCCTCTCCGTTCTTTCTCGTGTTTCGGCATTGTGTATGTAGAAATTTTGTCTTCACGGGGTTCTCTCTCGCTCTCTCTTTTGATATATTGAAGTAATAGTTAAGCTGATGATCGACTGTCAACAATTCTAGCGCATTTGCATTGCAACTCTGATAATAGAACTTTTGACTGCTCTCACCGTGCCATAATGCTCGAGGTATAAGTGGGTAATTAATTTTCTCTAGTCTGGACTTTAAATGCAGAAGTATTTCCTGGGCGTATTGGCTTTCTAGGTGTTGGTATCATGGGTTCTCCAATGGCACAAAATCTCATCAAAGCAGGGTACGTAGTCATAATGCAATATTACTTTCTTTATGTTTGATCGATATAAGATGCAGTGCATTCTGAGTGGCGTCGGGTAGTGAATTCTAGAAACTGATGACTTAAAAATGGACTACCTTACTCTATGTTAATGTTGTAGGTGTGATGTCACTGTGTGGAATAGGACCAAGAGCAAGTGCGATCCTCTTCTACAAATTGGAGCAAAGTAAGTTTCTCTTTCAAATTAAGTAGTCTCATATTACTCCATTGTATTATCTGTAGTTTTATTTATCCATTTCTCTATCAATTATGCTCTACTAACGCTCTCAATCCTTGTACCTAGTGGTGTTCGGGAGAGTAGCCATGTCTTCTTAAATCAATAGTTCGCATGCCCTGTACAAAATGCTTGTTTAAAAACTGCAGTATTCCTTACTTCTCGCATTAAACACCCCGAAGATTACTCACAAAACACATATTCTCCATGCAGATATAAGCCTTCTCCAAAGGAAGTTGCATCATCGTGTGATATCACATTTTCCATGCTTGCTGACCCTCAAAGTGCTGTGGGTATTGTTGCACAGTAATTTGTTTTTGCAATTGTCATAGAAATGGTTAATATTTAAGGCTTGGAAGGAAGTTTTCTTGCGATTTGTTATTCACAGACTAACATATAATTTTTTTACACCGTTCTGTTGGTTATTGAGGCATTGATAGGTTATGCTCTTTGTATCTTAAAGGTTGATGTTGCTTACGGGGAGAATGGTGCTGCTAGTGGAATGACTACAGGAAAAGGGTATTTTACTTGTGGTGCATTGATTTTTTACATAATTGGGTCAACTTTTGCATGTAATCAAATGTTTCAGTTCTTATATATTGTCACTGGTATTTTTCCTGCTAATTTTTAATCATGTTAGAATGAAGTGAGGTATATCTTTCCTATTGACCGGATGATTTTGACAGTTATGTAGATGTCTCTACAGTAGATGGTGCTACATCAAAATCAATTGGCGAACACATTAAAGCTACCGGCGCATTATTTTTAGAGGTAAGAAACTTTGGCATTCCTTTTGTTTATATATTGTATATATCATTCCGTTTGTTCTTTTCCAGGTATTTATTTCATTTAACCTGAATGATTTTTTTAGATGATAGTAGTGTCAAGAGTGTATATCTGTTAAGAATGCAACCCAGTTGTTTTTTAATAGGCTCCGGTTTCAGGCTCCAAAAAGCCCGCAGAAGATGGACAGCTAATATTTCTAACAGCAGGTACCAGTTACTGGTAGATATATTACAAGAAGTTCATTAATTTTCTATTGGTGATTCTTTTCCATCCGAGAACCATCTCATCATGAATTATTTTCCCTTTGAGTGATAATGGATCCATATTGATTCTTTTTAAAAATGCTGCCAATGTGTGCTGGTGCAAGTTCAGTTAGGCCCTCAGAAAATATTTACCCATGAAACAGAGCCAATTGATTGTCACATGCTTACTTTTCCATGACACGCTTAACAGACTAGCTTCAAATCCCAAAGTGTGTTGTCTGGAGCCTGAAGCTTTTGTTGTTACTTGGCAGGGGATCAATCACTCTATGAAAGGGTTGCACCTCTTTTAGACATCATGGGGAAGGTTATTCATTATTTCTTTTTCTTTTTCAATGTAAATTGTAAGTTCTTGTTTCCTTCACTCCATTTTTTCCCTTACCATATATTCGCAGTCAAGATTTTATCTTGGAGAAGTTGGTAATGGTGCTGCAATGAAACTCGTTGTTAACATGGTTATGGGAAGGTTTGCTCCTGACACTTTTTACCCTATTTCTTTTGGATCTACCGCAGAATTTTAGAGATTTGCGTCTTTAAGAGAGCCCTCAGTTACCTTTTCCTTTTCTGTGGCAGTATGATGGCTTCATTTTCAGAAGGGCTTCTACTCAGTGAGAAAGTAGGATTAGACCCCAATGTTCTCATAGAGGTATTTGGAAACACAACTAGTCCTATTGGTTAGAGGCATCGAGCCTACTTTTTTGTTAATTGGCTTGATTTGCTTCCTGATTGAAACCTCCTGGACCTGGTTTCCTCAGGTAGTTTCTCAGGGTGCCATTGGAGCTCCGATGTACTCCACAAAGGGACCATCAATGGTTAAAGCTGCATACCCGACTGCATTTCCTTTGAAGCATCAACAGAAGGTAGTGATTTCGCCACATTCAAACACTGCTATCTACAAAGAAGAGAGTATTAATTCTCACTCATTTAATGGAAAATTTAGTTTTAAAAGTTGTACATTCTGTAATGACAGGACTTGAGGCTCGCTTTGGGTTTGGCTGAGACGGTTTCCCAATCTACTCCAATTGCAGCAGCTGCTAACGAACTGTATAAAGTAGCAAAATCTCTGAATCTTGGGGACCAGGATTTCTCCGCCGTCATTGAAGCACTGAAGGCAAAACTACAAGAGTGATAAAGTTAGAGAAAAGACTTCTGGTCTAACCCAAGCGGCAAGGTACCAGCTGGTTTCAGAACCATGTGCCAATTGCCATTGGCTTTTCTGGTCCATGGCTACTTTGTGCTTTGGCATGATATATAACATTTCAACCGATCGAGGGTGGTCATTTTAAAGAAGCACAAATGAAAACTATGGCTGATAGCATTTGATTTTTGGATGGAAACTCGTATGTCAATCTTTTTATCCTTTTCACTTGTCTTATTTTTAATTTCTTCAAACCGCAGTTAGAAACCTGGTTTTTTTACTTGGGACTTGGGATCTGACTGCTTAATTATTGGGAATCAGAGTAGGATCAGCTTACGGGTCTGGTTGCCTGGTTAGCCTCCTCTCAGTTCTTTGTCAACCATCTGATAGAAGCGCCTACACTCATTTCATTCATGGCCATGTAGAAGAACAGCCCGTTCTCAATTTCTAAAAATTATCAGTTACTATGAAGTCTGATCTATATTATCCCATCTGAATAAACCCCATTCACTTTTTGTTTTAGCAACGATGCACCGTACCTGTGTTTCAGAAAGCATGCTTTGCCCTTCACATCTTTCTGTAGACAGTCTTCACTAGTTTATACCAGAACCATCGTTATCAAGTCATCGTGCATGCTCGACTCGAAGGAGAAAAAGAAATTAAGAAAAGAACAACCTAGTGCCGAAAATTTTCAATTATAACAGCTTGCACCAGAAGACCCATCTTATTTGGCTAAACAAACAGGAGCGCCCGCAGCATTACAGTTTCCATGGCAGTGATATGCCGGGAAGATGGAGAAAGCGAACCACTTTTTAAAGCTGCAAGCGGCAATAAAACGGATAAATGCCGCTGTAGAAGCCGACGCGACTGCAATTGTTAATGATAACCCCCCACGCGCCTGCCCCCGTGCCCTATCTCACTCTTTAATCTTGTATCTTTATCACCCAGTTTTCTTTTCCTTTATTTTTAATGTACCCGGCCGCGGGGCAGAAAGGCTGGACTGAGGATCAAATGCGATAGATAGACGGCTACACAGAGAGAGTATTCCAATTCCAATATTTCCACCACGGGGACAAATTCCCAAACATGTTGCGGGTAAGCAGCAGAAGCAGAAGCAGAAGCAGCAGCAGCAGCAGCTGCAGCTACTACCCTCCAAAACTATTTTATTCTTCTACCCACACCTGTCAGTGGATCAACATGGACTGCTCTGCCAACTCCCAGTCTGCGAAACCACTACTCTTGAGTCTCAAGTCTTGACTCGGTCCGAGTCCCCCTTTCCTTAATATACACCGGCGAGCTACTAGTACCACAATTCATTCACCAGTAGTACCTACCTTCTCCCTCGTTCCTTCTAGGGCTCTCCCACAAGTGACTCTAGCTCACTCCCTAATCCCTATTATATTGTTATTGGGTATCAGTCTTTCGGACGTCCGATGGCCCACCAAATCACCGTTCTTGTCGCTGTCTGATACGATGCGGACAAGGTAGGAGGAAGAGCAGCTGAGCTTCTCACTCCTCCCATTTTTCACCACCAGTCTCGTTTCTCCTCGTTCGTTCCCCACGCGACCGATCCTCGCTTCTTCTTCTTCTTCGTCTTTTTTCATTTGAAGAAAGACCAGCTTTTCCGACGGAGACGCCGACGGAATGGACGGGCCGTTGCAGCTCACGCAATCCACGTGGCCGGAGCTCCGACAACCACCAACTTCGCCGCCAAATGAAAGCGAGTCTATCTTCTTCCGGCCTCCCAGTCGCAACCCATTTGCTGCACCCAAATCAATTCCCTGCCACGTACCCCTTCCAAGCTCGACACGTGAGCAATATATCTATCAAAGTGTGACCTCCCCAACGCGATACGTGTGACCTCCCAGATTTAAACTCACGCTCCTTCTTTCTTCCTTATCCCTCCTGCTATACCACCTTTTTCGAATTCAATTCTCGAAAAAAAAACAAATAAATAAGAGAAAAAGACTGATTTGCCCACTCACTCGTATGTATTTAGTCGTCAAAATCAAGAATCGGAAGTAGAAGAAGAGTGGAAGGGCGGAGGAAGGGAGGCGAGGTCGTATTAAATGAGATAATAAATAAAGAGGGTACTATTGTCCTCCAGTCTTTGCCATTCTCGAGAAAGCTGTATTTCCCAAAACAGCCTGCCGACACCAACGCTCTGTCGCTCTCCTGCTTCGGTCCTATACATGTTCCCGCCTTTTTCTGGCTCCGCCACCGACTCCCTCCTGCCACGTCATCCTCCTCACCAACTCGACCGTTTCACTCACATCGCGCCACCTGGAAAACCCCTCGTCCAACGTGGATGATCGCCTTCCAGATTCCGGTCCACGAGGACGCCCCCTCCCTCCTCACTAGTCACTCCCCCCCCTGCCACTACTATAAGTACCCGAGCCCATCGCGATAGCCTTCTTCGTTTCTTTCTGAGAAAATGGAGGAGGCTCACGACGAGAGTAGCGAGAACTCGGCGGAAGGCGGTCGCGCCGACGCCGCGGAGCAGTGGACGCCTCCGGCGGATTCTGACTCGGACTTCGGCGACGGATTTTCGATCAAGGAAGGGATCCTGGAGGAGGTGATGGGAATGGTGCTGGAGATGGAGATGGAGGAAGAAGGAAGCAGGAGCCCTAGCTCCGTACTGTGCGTCTCTCCTTTCGTCACCATCAACGGCAACGAGGAGAGCTGCGGACCTTCGTTTTCCGACACTTCGACGACTGTGATGGCGAGTTTGGACATTGGAGGATTCAGCATTCCGTATCTGATGGGACTCGCCGCCGCCTCGGACAATGCGTTGCCCGCCGGAGTACTCGCGTCCTCCTCCGTGGCCGAATCCGGCGGTGTTCTCGGTCTCGAAGCCGCCACCGAGGCGTCGTCTTCGGATCCGCCTGGACAAGGAGGCTCGTTTTCCTCCACGTCGGAGGTCGCAGGATCTGTAGATGAGTTGGTTTGCGATGCGGAGAGCGACGATGACTGGCTCGCTCGCGTTCTCGGTAGCAACGCGTAAAAAATGCAATCCTGATGATCCTCCTTTTTCTTGTTTCTTTTTTGCCTTTCTCCCATACAGTCTTTGTTAGTGTGTGATTGATTATACTTGCGCTTAGGTAGGGTTGAACCGCTAGAGCCTAGAGGGGAGGGAATACATGAAAAATATGGTACAGAAGCGAACATAGAACACACAGTATACGATGTGAATGGTAGTCTTTTTTGAATCGATACCGGAAATCTCTTCAAAGAATGCAGTTAATATTGCACAGAGGACAGACAGCAGAGAGAAGTTTTTTGAACCGAGATTTTTTTTTTTTTTTTTTTTTTTTTGAGGAAACTCTCGCGATGTGAAGCTTCGTTCGACTTTCATTTTCTCCTCTATTTCCATAATCCGTTTTAACCTCTGATTTTTTTGCATTAAACAACGAGAAAGTACAGTCAAGTAATGCCTGTCCGCTCTCCGCGCTCCGCGCTGGGGAGAGTAATGCATAACGACAAGGTTTCGTGTAGGATACGCCTGGTAGAGTTTGTAAATACTTGCTAGGGACATGGACGAGGCTGGCAGTGGACCCGCCGCGCGGGAGAAGCGGACAAGAGAGGAGGAGAGTCCCAGGAAATGGACGGGAAGAGGAGGAAAAGCGGCTTTAAAGTTTAAACGACGATCGTACCGGGAAATCGGAAACTCAAAGAGGGTGTCAATGTGACAGCACTCGGAGGCCGCGTTGGACTGTTGGTGGAACCTTTGTAAGAGAAGGAAGATGGTGGGGGCATTTTGGCTTTATGCGAGTAGAGTATTGTGATTTGAGAACAGTGGAACACGGAAAACTCGGGTGGGTTGGGGTCATGGCGAAGATTAAAATTCAGTGAGAGGACTGAGGAGGAGAGGTCTTCGTCTGGTAGTGTCCTAGAAGTGATAGAACCCGTCTTGGCTGGAGAACGTACCACGGGGCTACGGAGACCCTCTGACGTTTGTCAGAGTCTCGCAGGAGGCTCCTTTTTATATGCAGAGTGAAGAGTCACGCTGCTGTCGGGGCTGTTGACGGAGGTAAACGGGACCACGCTATTTCCAGATGTTTTTTACATTTTAGCTTTTAGTTTAGGCCTTTTTAGTTTTTACCTGTGTTTTAAATTTCTAACCGAACCGGCCAGTTCGACCCGGTTGAACTAGAATCAGAGCAGCCTACTCATCCCGGTTCATTATAACTAACATTATTTTATTTTTTTCTAATAAAAATGTTAAATATATATGATGTATGGCATATAATATTCAACCGTCCAAACTGGTTTAACTGAGTTCAACCAAAATCGAACATAACGCCGTGGGATGGCATGCTCTATTTTAAAAATATTATTAGTATTTATCATAATAAAATATAAAAAATAAAATATACTTAAAATGAAAGATGGATAAAATTAATTTTTAAAATAAAATATTTCGCAATAACCTTAATCAGTCAAAGCTTTTTATTTTTATAAAATATTCGGCAGCATTCTAATGCCGCCTTCACCTAAACCTAAATTTAAGTAATGCGGTTTTCATATGCAGCCTTTAATTTTAATTTAAATTAAGTAATGCTGTAATAAAAAATTAAAACAATGACACGTTTAACTAAAATAATTTTGATAGAGACGGCTTTCATATGCCATCTATCTTAATTTTTTTTAAAATAAAATAGAGAGACGTACCTCACGGTGACAATGTGTCGCACATTTAAGGTTAAAGAATAATTTCTGTCTCTCTTTTATTTTAAGTATATTTTATATTTTATATTTTATTATAGTAATATCCCCTTTAGTTTATCTTTAACAAAATGTTAAAGAATGCATCGAAAAATTACGGTTGCTGTGTTATAAGAAGAGGGTAATAAAAGAAAAAAAAGAGGGTGATAAAAGAAAAAAAAGAGGGTGATAAAAGAAAAAAAAGAGGGTGATAAAAGAAAAATAAGAGGGTGATAAAAGAAAAAAAAGAGGGTGATAAAAGAAAAAAAAGAGGGTGACAAAAGAAAAATAAGAGGGTGATAAAAGAAAAATAAGAGGGTGATAAAAGAAAAAAAAGAGGGTGATAAAAGAAAAATAAGAGGGTGATAAAAGAAAAATAAGAGGGTGATAAAAGAAAAATAAGAGGGTGATAAAAGAAAAATAAGAGGGTGATAAAAGAAAAATAAGAGGGTGATCAAAGAAAAATAAGAGGGTGATCAAAGAATAAGATGAGGGTGATAAAAGAAAAATAAGAGGGTGATGGAAGGAAAATGGTTTTCTGCCTTTTCGGATGAGAAGGTAGGGGAATAAAGGCTTTCTTTCGTGTACGAAAGAGTCGATACAATACGGACCTTGGACCTATCTGTCAGGTTGAATGGAAAGCGCGAGGGAAAGGAAAGTGCCTTTTGGCCAACTTTATAGGATACTAGCAATATCGAAATAACAATACCAATAAGCTGTTACGAAGATTTTTCTTGAGCATGTGACAAACCATATTACCAGTTACATTTATGATCATCACCCAAACAAGAAAAAAAGTACCTAGTTGCATTTGCTTATCCTGAAAAAGTGTTCGCTTCTTATTATACACATATCTTTCTAAATCACTATCAGGAAGAATGTCAAAATTACGTTACACATGAATAAATTTGTAAAAATGTAAAACCGCAAGAGAGAAAAAAAAACAAACAAAAAAAAAAAAATCTTGCAAGCATCCAAAGAGTGAAACCCTTAGTGCTTAAAAGGTGAACAAGGGATTTAGGGATTTAGTCTAGCCTTAATTTCAGCTATCTGTATTTGACATTCATTAAGACCAGCATCAGACTTAGGCGCAATTGCCATGAAGGCTTATTTAGAATGCATTCTAAAAGCATCGCCTAGTGCATCTCTAGGTGAAAAAAAGATGGAAGATGCCAGAAGCACACGGAGCTAGCGTCGTGATTTCTCTTCGCTGGACCAGTTGCTTCATTAAATTAAATAAATAAAATTTCTTCAGAAAAAAAGATTAGCAGGACAAGAGGATTTTGGCTAGCAAGATGATCCTTCCACTACCAATCTAATGTTTCATGGAGTACTAGAAATCCGTAAATGGGCTCCCATATCGCTTCAAAACAAGTACGGAAAATGAAAATTTATATCAGGTGGTTCAACTCAGTTAAATTTATAGCTTCTAATTCTACTCCCTGAATTTCAACTCCAACCACAACACACGGAACTAAACATAAACACCAGAGGAAAGGAGCAAGAATAACGTCCCAAAACCCTGAAAAAGAAAGATCAAAAACTCATTAAGAGCCCTATTTTTCTTTTATCACCAGATCTAGAAAAAGGGGCTATGTATAATACTCCACTCACCAAGAAAACAGAAGCTACGAGTGCAGCCGAAAGCTCTGTAGATAGTTTGCGGCTTTTCCTGGTCGAAGTGGCTTCATAACTGCAAATACAACATCAAGTTGTCATATTACAACAGGGAATGGACATTCAACCCCAGAATAAATGAAAATAAATACATAAAAATTATTAATTCTTTAAAAATTATTAATTCTATAACACTATCAGAAAAAAGATATATAAATGGAGAAATAATATAAAAGCAAAATGTAGAACCAGAAATTTGGGTTCCAAAACGACATCCAAATGAGATCAGTAGAATTGCAAATTGCATCATGTCAAAACCCAATTATATACTACTAATTGAAATACAAGTCACAAAAAGCATAAGATCAAACTACAGAAGTTAACAAGTAACACAATATTAAGCTGCCATGAAACTCGTTTGGACCTCATCTATTTTTCTTTTTCTCATTCTTTATCAATATTGACACAAAAAGAGAGACTATTAAAGAACTTCCATGTCACAGTGGCTTTTTCCATACACATAGATAACTATTAATGTGAGAACAAAACTGGCAGAGGATTAAGAAAAAGAGAAAGGGGCAAAGGGGTAGAAATAGGGATATTTAAGCCACAAACCTTCACTTTAACGACTATCAAATTGTCAGCTTCAGCTTCTCATTGTATTCCTCTTACATCTTACTTATGGTTTCTTAGTCTTCAACTGATCTTCATATAAATAAGATAATAAGACTTTTCATTTTCAACCAGCATTTGTGATTGATGAACATAAAGAAGATGGACTCAAGAACTAGCATGCAGTGAAGTCCCGCATGCCGGAACTATGCTCCTATGTCAACAAGAAAAGTTTCTCACAGTTACGGGATTTAAGCTTCAATAAGATCATTTGCACTCGTCCTTGCCCAAGTCAAAATCCACCTGACCCAGAATTCCATATAAAGATGAACTTTGTGGTTCCAGTTATCTAGTCAATGCCACCCAGGGATCTCTTTCTTCAGGATATGCAAGATATAACAAAACACAAACAGACAAATCTCCATTTCCTCACCAACAATATTACCTAGTGTATACTAACACATGTTAGCTCATCTACATGCACATGTAGGGAAAAGCTTCCCTACGTGTAAAAGTTGAATCCAATCACAGGGGAACACAAACAATACAAATAACTCTCTATAACTCCACAGGTTCTAATATGATACTAGTAATTTAGAAAGAGCCTCCTGTTTACAGATGCTTGTTATACATTCTACCAAAAAATATAAATCCTTGAAGCAATCACACCACCTTATCCTTTAAGTAGGTATGCTGTAATTCAGGGACCATCCGGCTTGCTAACTCCTAACATAAATGAACCATGATATAAGCACAGTCCTAATGTCAACTGAAGCGCACTATGCCCCAATCCATTCCCATAGCTAGTGAAAAGATATAAAAGTGAATCCTCTCACATAGAGCTACTTGCTGGTAAATAAACTTCAAAATGAAGTTCAGCTTTCCAAAAACAAAAGCTATGAAATATTGAGAAGAACATACTGTTTTTTCAAGGTCCACAAAATCAGTACATTTACCTACGACGAAGTGGTACCTTTCCTGTTCGCGGTGAACAAAAGATAGCGTGCCAATATGATCATACAACTGGTAATTAAAAGCAGAGCCTCAAACAAGTACACTACCAGAATCTCTAACTTAAGATCATTCACACCATTGCGATACATTTCACATACGATGAAGACCATCAGAAACTACGAGGACCGACTGTGACGGGGTTCACAGGTGTTCGCAATTCAACTCGCACGCCAAGAGCGGAAATTATGAAATAAAACAAAGAGATCGTATAGGCTTACATGAAGAAGTAAGCGGTGACGGCAAGGCCTACAGCAATCAGGAAAAATGCCTGGACAGGATACCACTCAACAGCAACCGGACTCGAGATTGCTGTCGCCTGCGATATACAGAGAACGATAATAATAAGAATAATAAAGGAAGCGGAGAATGGAATAGATCATAAAACTTAAGTGACGAAAGCAGCGGGCGCTGGCCGAAACCCTAAATAAAGTCCAGATCAGCAAAAGAGGAGGCAAATATGAAGGAACATTATGAAATCGTTACCATCAGGGGATGAAATGGACGACGAAAGCTGGAGCTCGTAGAAGGCGAAGACTTCTCAATGCTCCTCGAGTCTTCCTGGTCGATCACTCTTCTCCAGTTGTGTTCACAGGCGACTAGGAACTCGGTATTAAGCACCCGCGGAGCACATCAAAGACCCGCTCTGCCTCTGATTCTGGTGAGTCGAGAATCGAGACTCGGACCGACACCATTCGATTTCGACGAGCGAACGAATAATGACTCGACCCGAATAGGCGGGAATCAATGGCTGATGTGTTGTGCTTCGGTGATACGAGTGATGAGTTGCAGTATAGTAGTAACAGTAGATACGAGGCACTAACTTATGTTATGGGCCTGCTGTTCCTGTATATACTGCTACGTAATATGATATTTATTTATATTAATTTTAAATGTGAAACAAAAAATACATAACAACAATTTATATGTAACTCCTATTTACCACTTAAAACACGTAACAAACCCAGAACTACAATACACTTTGACCATGAAAAAAGAACATAAAAAGTATCAGGCATCACATCAGAACCCCCCACGTTTTTGCGATATGTTGATACGTCCATGAACAGAACTGAAACCTCCAGTTCATTTTTGGCCACAAAAATACCAGATCCAGCAAGAGGGATAAATAGCAACAAAGACAGGGTCAATCACCAGATACTTTACATCTCAGTCTCGAACAACCTGGTTAGGAGCTCGAACTGAATCTGACAACAATTTCTGCCATAATGACTGGATAACTGTACATTGCAATAGTTCGAGATTGAGATCCTTGGCAGTCACCAAACAAGCTGCTGGCAATGTACACATCAAATTCCCTACGTTAATGCCTAAGTTAAAAACCATCTAACAGCTACATATCTCATCAGCAATGCGCATATCACCCTCCCGGAAACTGCCCACAAACAGACACTGGTACAAATACATAGGTCTTCTTAACCAGATGATCATAATACATTCGTTATACATTATTCATGACTTGGACGAGCATGTAAGTATATGTGATTTGAACTTCTCCAGTTCGGCAAGAACCTCTTCTTCTGGACGGTAGATCAAGTCACTCATACGCCAAATCTGCAGGCAAAAGATAGACAGAAATCAAAACCGCTGGTGGGTAAATAGAGATGTGACCACTTCTATTACTACACTACACTCATGACGCTGAAAGGACCTAAAATTTAGCTCTAGCAAAATAAACTGTTCCCCACTTGCTCTCAGTTGGGGGACTATCAGCCTAACGCGTATGCAGGGTGAAGTTACATCCCAAAAGGTAAATGATGGGAAGTTCAAGCAATAGGAATGCTCGAAATCCTCCAACTACTAGCTCCTGCTTATTTTATATTATGGTGATCGTTGAAACCTAAAAAATAGATATTATCTTCCTGCTTAAGAAGCTTAAGCAACAGAGCAGCCAGAACCTAATGAACAGCAAATACATTGCAAGAAATGAGTTCAAAGTTCACAGATTATTACCTGTAGAGTGCCTCCGCCACCTGTACTCTCACAGTCATCCGATACGCTAACAATTGTCCATGGATCAGATGCATTCCAATGGAAATCAACAACTTTATCCCTGCATGCATCAATGGCAGATAATTAGTTCTACTGTGTAGCGCAGATTCCTACCACATTTAAGACCAGATAACACAAACTAAAGCATGAATCCACCATAGGGGCATTGCTGACATATTTGGTAGACTGCATGTCAAAAGCCTTTTCTGTTGGTAGTTTTGTTTCGTGTTACTATTGTCACTTAATAAGATTTTTTAAGAAGAAAAAAAAGACAGATGAGATTAAAAAAAAATGAAAGCATCGTACAACTAGGATTAACTACCACCACCATTTGATTTCTCATACCAGACTAAAAAAACATGATAAAAAATAAACACCACAGAAAATGAAGGCTAAGCATACATAGTATATTAGACCTAAAAGTGACTCCAGCTCTATGATCCTTGCATGGATACAAACAAAAGAACACAGCTGCTCACACCACAAAAAAATTAGCCATGAAATGTAGAACTTTTGGATCACCTTTTCCATGAAGACTAAGACCAGAAAAGGATCTGTTGGTCAGAGAAACCAACAAACTATAGTTATGTACACACAAATATAGACTCCTTCAGGAGCCTACATGAGTTTCAACACCAATTAGAAGTATGTTGCCAGCATTCACATTTTCTGCATAATTTCACAAGTTACGGTTCGTAATTTACTTTTTGAAACATTCTTACAGTTCATACTTAGAGCTACCAAATTAAATGGACAGGCTCACAAGAACTACCAAATCAAATCTGCATGTTAGACAATTTTATATCACGTGCCAAATCCAAAAAAAGGAGTGGTGCACCATACCGGTGCCCAGCATGTTGAAAGAACAAGCCTGGAGGAGAGTTAGGCATCCTGGTTCCCACACGATCTTTCTTTTTACCAACCTGAAATAATTATATCAATTATCACATGATAAACAGTGAGGGAGACTTGACCTCATGACAAAACATACAACCACAACTAAGATCCTAAAATGCTTAATGAAAAGGCACTAATGAAATACCTTTTCATAATCCCAGACATTCAGAAAGCCATCCTCAGCAGAACTACCAAAAACAGATGACTTATCTGGTGACCACTGAGACACAAGTCCAACAAATTATTGTTGAGTTCAGGGAATCAAGAAATTATACAAATTTCATTTTATTTTAAAAGGAGAATTTGTATGAAAAATGAGAATGTTAGTTTAACATAATTACCTTGAGGAAAGATTACATATTAAATTAATATGATAAAAAGTTAACTATCCAAAACATAGATGTGTATCTTAACAGACCTGCACACAAAGAACAGCAGCCTTGTGACCTTCAAATTTATGAACAGGGGCTCCAATGCCACCAGAAATTAGATTCCGCCGGTCAAACATTCGGACAGAGTTATCGGCAGAACTAAAGAGAAAATAGAAAGACAATTAAGTTCCCTTCACAAAAAGAAAGGAAAAAAATAAAAGGAAAGCTCAAGCAATACATACCCAGTCAAAATAAGATTTTCATCATGAGGGTTCCAATCAACACAATGAAGATCTGCATTATGAGCCTTCTCCACCTGAATACCCAAAAAAAAACCCAATATTTTTTAAATTAATTAATTAAAAAAACCCAATATGACACGGTAAAAACACAGCAACATCCACCCTCAATTGAGCTTATTAGATCTCAATAACTTTACTGCTCCATAGCATACATTGACAAGGAGAAACCCAATAGCTCATGATGCATCTTCATCAACTTAACATAAAGAAAATTACTCCACAAACCACAAATGTGTGTATCATCAGTAGTGTCACAGAGGTTCAGGTCTGGCCCACTAACATGGCACAGGTACACAAGCACTGGCACCAACAGCAGGCAAGGTGCCTGAGTACAGCTCAAAGCTGCCAGACAGGGAATACCAAAAGCCCTGAAACAAGATTTTCATCCAGAAAAATCCTAGAATGGAGATACCAAATGGTAAAATTTCTACCTTCATTGAAGGAGAATTACCAGCACGAGCATCCCAGAGTATAAGGCAAGAGTCATCACCTACGCTACAGAATATCTGTGCACTTCAGCACAATAAAATGTAGAGTTAGTAACAGCAATGCAACCAGAACCATAATTCACCATATTAATATCAGGTAGTTGAAATCTGAAGCTGATGGAAACAACTGAACCAGACTGTGTAAGCATGCAATTCAATAAACCAGACTACATCAACACACAATGCAATTAACCAGACTGTAGAATTAGTCCAATTTGACAAATTCAGGTACTAAGCAATTGACCATAGAGGAACTCATGACCTTCATTAGTTAATAAGCCAGCACAGGCAACAAAGTCCAATCTGTACTCTTTCACACTTTCTTTCAATTGAAAACTCACCAAAGCTAGGGTCTTAACTTTTTTTCCCCAAAATTTCCAAGTCCATTGACCCTTTCTCACAGAGGAGATAACAGAAAGTTAAAGATTCTATATGCATTTATAATGACAATAGAAGAAGAAGAAATAGATTAAACACGACAAGATGAAAATACATAAGCATAGCTAGATTTCCAGTTTTTATATATTATTCAGCTAAATAAGGCTCTTCTAAGCTTTAGTTGCATCAAATGATACATTTGAAAATATAAATACATCAAGAACTCCATATATGCAATATAGGACAACCAATATAAAAGAAAAGAGAGACTTTTATAAGGAAATGCACCCAATCTGTGATGACCTTCTGAAATGAACTGTACAAAAAATCTTATAAAATATGAACTGATGTTATGAATTAAGGGAGGATAAGGACCAAAGCTTATGGATACTTCTGTTTAGTAACCTAGCCCAAGGTTGCTGAGATCACAAGTATAAACATTTATGGCAGCATAGTTTACCTTGAGGGGCAGAACTGAACGTCTTCAACAGTATCCTCGTGCCCTTGGAATGTACCTCGCGGTCCAATTGTTGGACTTTCTACTGACTTATCAGACTTGGACGTTTGTTTAACTATCGAGCCCCCTGATGGAGATTTGGTGGATGATGGGTCCACCACAGCATTGGATATGTGATCTTGTATGCTCCACAAAACAACTAGCTTATCTTTCCCTGTTTAGGACAACATCAACTTTTACAGACATGTTTCAAGGCAAATTTTACATGTGACATCTCCAATGTCATTTACTAAAGAGCAGTGTTATTAGCCGAACTAAACATTTTGGTGCATGCAAATAAAAGAAAATACCAACTGAAACTGTTAGAAGTAAATAAATCCAGCAAAAGAAAAGCATATAACCTCCAGAGAGCACATGTGGTTCCGTTGGACACATAGCAAGTGCAAATTCTGCATTATCTTGGTGACCCGTCAATATCTGCAGTATGACAATTTTGACTAGATAACATTTAGCCATGTGATTACAATTAGTTCTTCTAACTCTAAATGATATAAACAGTACTATGAAATCTTTCTGTGAAGAGTTAGTGCATATAACATGAGTACATATCCTTGTTTCTTTAAAACAGCGAACAAAATATAAAATAAAAGATTTTTTTAAAGAACAGAACCAGATCAGGACGTGAATCTCCTGCTCCCAGCACAGCATGTCGATTAGGTTGTGCCTCAACATCCCAGATGAGAACCTGAAAATCAGAACAAACTCAGCACCTTAACAAAAAAGAGAGAAATATAAAGAGTCATAAATGTAATGTAGGGTTCCACTTACATCTGGACTATCTGTGTGGGTGGCCACTATCTTGCTGTTCTGGGGCAGCTCCCTTATTCTGTTGACCTGCAAATTTTAAATTGGTCAGATATTCAAATACATTGAATTCTCTTCCATTTGTTTGCTTATCAAAATGAAAGCAACCAAAATTGTGTAGCTATCCCATGTTAAAATGGATTAGGTAACTACAAATGATTAGGTAAAATGCCTAACTCAACACAATGGTGAAAGATCACCTATAAGTAATTTCCTGTAGGTTACAACAGGAAACATTTTCGGACACGCGAGCACACACTTTTTCTTAATGCCAGATTCTCATATGATGATTGCAGCAGTTTTCAAAGAACAAATGATAGAGTAAAATTGTCAGCCATACCTCTCCTGGATGTATTATGGTCTTGTACTTTTTGACAAAGGGAGATCGTGCTTCTTCATTGAACTACAAATCAATTAAAATAAAATAAAAAAAGTGAACAGCAAAAAGAACCAACTGTATTACAAATATTTGCACAAAATGTTCCAGTCAAGAACATACAGATGACATTTTTTTTAATCTAAACATAACTGAAACCGAAAGTGCATCTTCAGGATTTCATGTAAGTGACCTCTGAAGTATTTGAAGATCATAAGATCCTTAAGACACTACCAAACAAAGTAAATCAACAAGCAGTGATAACTTAAACAGTTATATCGAGACTTACATATAGTGAAACAAAGAAGACAATGTGATCCAGAATGACAACAAATAAGTTACCTGCGAAATGTGCTCTGCAGCAGCCACCCTAGGTTTAACAACTTCACAGTTTGCGATGACGAGTGTATTAGGCACACTCCCATCCGTCTGAAAATTTTTCAAAAAACAGTCAAATAAACTTATTTTCAGCTTGTTCATATAAAGACCACAAGAAGGTTGATTATATCGGTCCCAATACTTTCTATGAAGAGCACCGCCTTGAGAAGCACGTAGCAAATTTTTGGTACACAGTTTCACATTAGAGCCCTTTTGATGATTTGAGAACTAAAGTCATGAAACTTATACAAAGTCCAGTAAACAAAACACGGATAAAAGCAGAACAATATTAGCTGACAAATCGCATGGCAATGCGGTGACCATTCACCTGTTCAGATAGGTAGAGCCGTTGACGATTCTTGTAAGTTGCTTGCTCTAGTTGTGGTCCCCATCTGCGAAAACAAACAACAGTATTGAGCCAACAGTGAAGCCCATGCCACCGTGTACATAGCAAATTGAGCTTACGAAGGAGCGACTTAAGTAATGTGGGGAAAAAAGAACAAATAGATAAACCGATAATCAATATTGTCTTAAAATCAAAGTATGCAACGAAACTTGGATCCCGTATCAGCTCAGACTCAACTAACACAAAGCACCAGGGGGGCTGAGTTATTATGCCGGCTAAAAAAGAGAGAAACGGGTCCTCCGAAGAGAGGGTAGGCAGCAAGAAGGCGTGGAACTAAGGTTGTCTCCGCAGTCCGTACAAACACACGTTGTTGCTACTTAGATTTTTTCTTTAAGAATACCACAAAGAAAGGTTCACGTTATCATCAATTAGACTTCAGAGCGGGAGCAAACGCCGGTGATCTAGCTGAAAAACCCCTAAATTAGACGAGACACGGAAAAAGCAGAAGAGCGAAACCACAGAAATTAAAAGAGGAGAGTGAAAGCGAAGAGATAGGTCGACCGGCAAGAGAGAGACGGCCAGACGAGGTTGTGGTTAGCGAGCCAGTCGTATAGAACAGGAACAAGAGACTTCCACTGCGTGTATCGTTCGTCGACGCTGGGCTGTCCGGCTTTCCCACGGTCCCTCATGGCTTCCTTGAAATCTCTGTTCCCGCCCAATCGAAAGAGAAATTCGTCTCGGAGAGCAGAACCGGAAATGAGAAATGGGAAGGAGAGAGCGGGTGAGCCCTAGTTACCAGGGCCAGCTGGGCAGAGAGTGTGGACAGACAGCGAGAGGACGAGGCACGTGTGATGCCAGAAGCGCGGGAAGGCGGGAAAGTGGTGGTTTCGACTTTCGGGCAATTTACATTCATAATTTTTACATATTTTTTCAATTTTGCCAGTGAAGAGTAACATGAAAGGGTCTAATAATCTAATAAATATTTTGCCGCTGACATAAATGTATCTAAACTTAGGATAACCTTGCTCGCAAAGTAAAATAAAAATTAAATGGTAATGTCGACTCCCCAGCGAGCTTATTCAAACCGGTTAAGGGATCGTTGGAGCTATGCTTCTGGTCCGCTGCACAACACTACTACAACACATTAAACACTGTAATTGCAACCAGAGATGGCATCAGACACTGCAATGGACCTCCATACTTGTATATGAGCAACAAATAATAGCAAAACTGTAGCTCTGAATGAACGTTACATGATGATATAAATTAAAGTAAAGCCTGCGCTAAAATTTCTACATACTGGGTTCGACGTTAAAAACCCAGGGCATCAAACACCGGGACGTGCTTACATGAACAACGGGGTCCTCCCCCCACGGGGATTCTCTATTTTCATTCCCTCACCTCAAGGCTCAAACACAACATGGCAGGCCTGTGTGTCACAGCAATTTACTATACAAAATGGTGGCGTTCTCCATTAAGATCCTACTGGTTGAGGAACCCCTTTAGCTTTCGCTGCGGCCGTGGCTGCGGTGGCGGCGGCAGCAGCGGCAGCTGCTGCTGCTGCTGCTGCAGAAGGGCCCGAAGGCGGGACTGGAACAGCTGGTGAGCTTGCTTGCGATGCAACTGTCTGAGTATGATCCATTTGCTGCTGTTGTGAGCTCAGTTGAGATAGCAAGTTCCTTATTTGAGCACCAGTCAGGGTTTCATGCTCAAGAAGAGCGTTGGCAAGTGCATGGAGCTCTTTACTATGGGTGGTCAGAATTGTCTTAGCATTGTTGTAAGCTCGTTCCAAAAAGTTCTTCACTTCGTTCTCAATTAGCAGCCTTGTCTCAGTGCTCATACTCTTCCCATTATCATCATAGTCATGGGCAACAAGCCCCACTAGTTCACTCATACCATACTTGGTTATCATTGCTCTTGCCAAACCGGTAGCTTGCTGGAGATCCGATGATGCACCAGATGTGACCTCATTCTCCCCAAATATGAGCTCCTCTGCAACCCGTCCCCCCATACAAACATCTAACCGTGCAAGCATTTGTTTCCGAGAAATGCTAGTCTCATCCTTGTCAGGTAACTGAGCAACCATGCCCAAAGACATTCCCCGTGGAATGATTGTCGCCTTATGAACTGGGAGTGCCCCATCAGTGTGGATAGCTACTAGGGCATGCCCCCCTTCATGAAAAGCTGTTAAGCGTCGTGATTCCTCAGATATCACCGCAGATTTCCTTTCACTTCCCATCATGATTTTGTCCTTGGCATATTCCAGATCAGCCATCGTCACAGCCTTGGCTCCGTCCATGGCAGCCTTCAGAGCAGCTATGTTGACCAAGTTTGCAAGATCAGCTCCAGAAAATCCAGGTGTTCCTCTGGCTATGATCATAAGATCCACGTCATCAGCCTTTAAAACCTGAAAATGTGGATTATGAGATGGAATGGTCTTCCTGAGAATTTTATACAGAGAGAAAACGAAAGGAAAATGAAAAGTTTTACCTTTGACATGTGAGACTCCATAATCTGTCTTCGTCCTTCAACATCAGGGTTTGGCACAACAATGTGGCGATCAAACCGACCAGGCCGCACCAAAGCTTTATCCAGTGATTCAGGAAAATTAGTTGCAGCAATGACAATTATACCTTCATTCTGCTTGAAGCCATCCAGCTCCACAAGCAACTGATTCAAAGTCATCTTCATATACTGTTGGTCTTTTGGGTTACGGCTTCCACCAATTGCATCAATTTCATCAATAAATATTATACAAGGAGACCGCTTCTTTGCTGCTGTAAACAGGTCTCTCACTCTACGAGCCCCTACACCCACAAACATCTCCTCAAACTCACTACCACTGCATGAAAAGAAGGGCACACCAGCCTCTCCAGCAATGGCTCTTGCCAACATTGTCTTGCCTGTGCCTGGCGGGCCCACAAGCAAGACTCCTTTAGGAAGCTTTCCTCCCAGACGTGTGAAACGCTGTGACATCCCAAAAAGACAATTTTCATCAGGCAAACCACGTGATATATTTCAAAGTAAAAAGTACTCATGACTGACAACTCTCTGCCACTTGCCCAACTCTGAGAACCACTTGAGCATATTTATGATGAATGAAGAAACAATAGAACACTGATCCCCAAGATGCACATCATGCCTAAACTTGCTCCAGGTCAACAAAATGACCGAGGTGTTCATTTAATATTAAAAGCCTTTTCATCAATAATGTCATTATGACTCTTTGTTACCTTTGGATCTCGAAGATAGTGAACAATCTCTTCAAGCTCAGCTTTGGCTTCATCAACACCCTTTACATCATTAAATTTGGTATTAGATTCCATACTAGGCTGCACTTCTTCGTTAAAACCAAGCCCTGTGAAATTAAAAAGAATCAAATTCATCATTTCAATCAATTTGTCGACCTCATTCATGAATTTTACTATTTAAACGAAGCACCTAAAAGAACTCTTTTTGTTCATTAAAAAGAAAGAAAGCTACCTTTACTAAGAGATCTATCTTCAATGAGAGTTGCTGCACCAGATAACAAGACAAACCCCAATGCAATAGCACGAAAAGTCCGCCATAGCTGCTCTTTGAAGTGTGCACCTTCAGATGTCACCATATGAATAGGAGCAGTGGCAGTTCCAAGAATACCTTCCTTAGTATGCTTTCCCACATTTCTAAAAGCTGAAAGACCAGCAATACTTTCTTCCTCTGCTGCTGAACTTGAGATTCCTGCACAAAACTTTCATATTTCCATAAGCCCAGTAACTGAAGCTTCAGCAAATTTTACTGGAACAAAATGTAGCAGTAACAAAAGTTAATAGTAATCACAAACATAGCCCAAAACTCTAGCAAAAATTGAGACTGATTAAATTATCCAAACTAGCTAAACTAGACAATTTAATACCTCTCTGCAGAGTCCTGAGTAAAGTACTGTCATCCAACCGATCAAGAGCCACTAATGCCTTCACATATTCTGCAAGGGCCGATGGGTTAGAGTGCAAAGAGGGTTGCGTTTCAAAGAGTCTAATGACCCCTTCAGCATCACTGCGATACAGCTCTTTGAGAAGTGATGTATCACTTGCTCCCTCCATATCACGAACTCTGCGAGAAAAGTTTCCAACATAACTTGACTGAAACCGTTCTTGGGGCCTCATGAGTCTTGACCCTGCAAAGAGACAGTTGTTCTTCACTTAAAATCTAGAAACCTATATGCTTTCAAAACTGAAACTTCTAAAGAAAAAACAAGAACACTGCTTTAAATCAAATATCTTTTACTAAACAAATATAGAAACACACATGAAACACAGAACAAGTCAATTCAAATGGATAAATCACCAATTTTGACAAGTTAATTCACCCGACCCAGTGAATAGAGGTCAACAATCACTGGTTTGTGAATCTAGCTTGCACTTGTTAAAGCGATTTTTTTTAAGAGATCAATACTCCAGTAATACAAACTCCGATAATACAAACTTCAACAAACTCTTATGCCTTGTGAAGCCAAGACCTCCCACATCCGCCATGTCACCACTGAGTTACTGCACAAGTTCACTTGTTAAAGCAACATTTGACCTCACTCATTTTAAAATGTTGACAGCATAGGTGGCATAAGACGTACATGATTACTTTAGCATAGTTACTATTTTCATCTCATAATAAGACGTGCTACAGTAAATACTTTGATTATATAATATTGCATCTAGACTGAATGTGATATAATTGAATCAACAATATCTCTCAAGGAAATAAGAAAAGTCAGTCAGATGAAATAAGAAAAAATCAGCCTAGATGAAATAAAAAACAAACAAAAACGAAAAAAGCCAGACAGATGAATTAAAAAAATCCCATGAAATTAGCACACGCCCATTACATGACGAACTAAACAACAAAAAGACCAAAAAAAAAAAAAAAAACCCGCCATATTTTATAACCAGCTCTACATTTTCCAAAACCTTTCTTTTCCTTCTTTCCTCTCCACCTGTCCTCCTAGACCTTATACAGCATTCCCTCCCTCCCTCCCTCCCTCCATCCATCCCTCGCTCACTATCTCACTCATCTGTAGACAACACCCCCAACCAGTGGAGAGAGAAAAAAAAAAAAAAATTGGGGGTCACAAAAAAAAAAGTAAAGGGCATATGATATACACATAATATATATATATATATATATATATATATATATATATATATATATATATATATATATACCTTACCCTATATATGGGTTTGGTAAATGTTTGGGGGCCATGGCCCCCTGCCCCCCCCCTATCTCCGCCATTGGCCCCAACTATAACCTATCATATGCATCTTTTCTGTTCTGCATCAGAGGAGCTCGATATTTATATTTTTGAGCAGTTCCTTTGCTTTCTCATTTGATAATATTCACCATTGTGGGAAAGAAATGTCATTCAGCTATGTTAGAACAACAGAAAGCTGCCTCTCCAAGGTACTGTCTTTGAGCAAGCTGACTGAATCAGTAATCCAAACATGATATGGAACTGACTTTGCCCTCTAACTGAGTTCAATTTTTCAAACAACCTCGAAGAAAATAAAGAGATTATTAGCAACATTTGTTAAATCATCAAGCAAGTGTGCTTTGGTCCTTTCAGAACATCTTAGCCAACTTGGATCAGAATCTAAGTTAATCATACCATGATAACTAGACAAACCATTTGGTCACAATAGGCCTTTCCCAATAGTAGGTTATACAGGGGAAGCCACCTAAGGTAGCACTGAATCGAACAACAAACTAAGGAGAACTTTTTATCTGAAACAGTGAGTTGGCATATACGAACCATGCCCACGCCCCTAAGGAGAACTTGTAGAAAAAATGCATATGGATAAATGATCAAGTATCAAGGAACATACCTTTTCCATCTAAGAACTTGTAGACAGAACGGTGTGGTCCACATGTTACCTCCAGTCCCTGCCTTGCAACCTGTAGAACAGAACCACTGCTTAACAGATGCCATGTTGAGCTTATATACAAACACTTCAACAAAAACATGAGGTCTACATATAAAAATTCTGTATAGCCTTCTTGTCTAGCTTATCTGGTACAATTCGTTTTCTTCCCGAAGGCATAGACCTTGAAGTCCACAATTTAGAGCACATTTCAAGCTATACAGATTTCAGAAAATGCTAGTAAAATAAAATTTTAGGTCATGATATATGATAGGATAGAGCTAAACAAGAGCCCCTCCCTCAAGCAAAACTAGATCACCTGATAAGTAACTTGGATGGGTAAATACATTTGAGGTATGTATTATTCCTGTGGCCCTGTGTTTGTCTCTGCGGGACAGGGAGGGAGGTGTTTGTTCCATAACGTCAGTTATTAGAAGTCTCATCAGGGCATGGCGTCCATATTCAACAAGAAATGCACTTCAGATTTTTTCTTTTCCGCTCTGTTTGGACATTGAGTCGTACTCAGAAAGAGGGTAATTTGTCAGTGCTTTAAAACCATAACAATCGGGATTCTCTTCTTCAGTTATTCCAGAACAAAATACAGTAGCTATGAGATTAGGTTTCTTGTTTCATCGAACATTGAGTGCATATTAGGCACACTACTTCCTTTGAAAGAGTCATATAGAAGGCCTAAGAAACCAAGGTATATAAACTAAATTAGCAACCACTCTTTATCTCTAAAGTCATCGCCTGTTTCAGTAGCCCCACCCATCTTTACAATTTTCAAGGTCTAATGATAAAGACAATAAGAAAAGGCGAAAGAAAATCCAACCAAGATAAGTACAGGAAGTGCAAACTAAATGAGCCACGAGGTAACACTGTTGCACTCCCGAAGCCATCACTGATTTCGTACGTGAATCCTCATTAACTCATTGAAAGGCCCAGCAAGGAAGGAGAATGTCCACACTCTTTGTAAGACATTACCTAAGAGGTAAAGCCATGGTTTTTAAGCATCCAAACACGAACCAATGATCGAATTAACTCACCAGCTGCCTAGACACCACAGTTTCAAACCATATCTGATATATATTCAAGCTACAATATTTACCGATAAGACCCATAGCCAAATAGACGAAGAGATCGGAACCCGAATATAAAAGCATACACAACAGAAACAACAAAACAAGATTCAATAGGAAAAGGGTTTCAGAAACCCTGCACAAATGATAGGAATCGATAGTTAAAAAGGAGCAAAACAGAACAAACATAAGCGATGAACGATGGAGTCGATCGAAAACCAAGAAGCTGCCAATTACCACAAACGGTATCAAACAACTCATAATCCATTAAAAGAAACGTGTTATCAGCAGGAAACTGGTACTGACCTGCGTAAGAAGGCGCCTCCAGGCCATCCCACTGTACGAAATTATCTATCTCAGTCAGGCGAGGGGAAACAGGAGAAAAAACACAGAAATCGGCGACAAAAGAACGGGTCTCCGCTTTTATTTAACTTTCCGTCGTCAAATATCGTTATATAACTCGCCGCCGAGAGTCCGAGGCGCACGAAGCCATACCGAGATATTCTGACAGAAGAAAGCGAGGCGCCGAGGCCCACGGTAGATATCACTGGCCAAATAGGATTACACCACGTGGCATATTCTCATGGGCCGCCTATTTGATGGATCGGAATCATCCGTGGCGCTGAGAATTGGATCTTCACTTTGTGGCTCATGGGCCTGGCGCAAAATATGTTACAATACTGCTTGCCCATGAAAAAAAATAATTTTTAATACGCACAAAAATGGTTATGGAATATGGGCCTGGTTCACTGATCAGGCCCATTTTTTCTATATCCTCCCTCGTTTGATTTCCTTACAGATTTTAAAACAGTATTTATTTCGAAGAATATTAAGAAAAAAAAAAAAAAAACAGTTGCTATTTATTTCCGGCGAGCCAGGAGATCGGAAAGAGACCTCGACGACGGAGCGCGGCGGCGAAGGCTATGTTAGTAGATGAACGAATTCACTGTTTCATTCTGTTAACTTTGCAGATGATCGAAATTGATGGGAGACAGAATTCCGAGATTTTTCTGATTCTGGCTCTTATGCGTTCTGGGTCTGGCAGCCGACACTTCCTTATCTTTCCTCGGAAAAACTGGAGGCCAGGAATTCTCGCAATTCTAATTCCTGCATCGTCCGCCACAAAAGAAATCTGATACATTTAGATTAGTCACAAGGCTAATCACCCATAAAACTGTCTCCTTTCATTCCCTCTCCCTCTTTCGCTTCGGATCGAAATCTTTGATTATCTGTTTGCCTTTTTAATCTGGCGCTACCCCTTTTCACGATGCAATCCTCGTCGTCCTCCTTCGCATTGCTGCAGAAGTATTTCCCGGAGGTTCAGCTGTCGTACGAGACGAAGGATGATTTCTTCTACACCCCTCTCTCTGTTTCCGCCTTTTCTTCAGCTGTGCTCCAATACTCTGCCCAGGTCGAGAAATCTCGCAACTCTTTCATGGCTTTCAGCGTGCTTTCCAAGCTCCGGAGAGCGATTCTAGGCAATGCCGGCTTCCTAAAAATTAGAAACGGCCGGCTTTCACAGGAACCAATTATAAGTCGGTTGACATCGTCTCCGACGTCCTGTCTAGAAGTCGAGGATGGGGAGAAGGAAGAGACTAAAAGGAAGAAGGTTGAAGAGAGAGAAGGTGCAGCAGAAGCCCGGAGCTCATCATCAGCTGGGAAGAGCTGTATTTGGGATGATATGCCCAAGTTCCTTCTCGCCGGTGCCGTGTCCACCATCGTTTCGAGGTCCTCTCCCGGCCATTATTAGCTCTGTCTTTTTCATTAATTTCCTCCAATAATTAGTCATATAAACGTACGTACATATACATACTTCGTTTTGAATCTTCTTAATTAAACATATTATAAATTCAAAGCCCGAAGACAACGCATGCATACAATATATATATTATTGAGAGAATCGATCGATTCGTTAATGGCGGCGCATTTCATCGAACAGAAGTTAATTTGGTGGGGGTGTGTGTGTGTGTTTGCGCGCAGGACGTGCGTGGCGCCTCTGGAGCGAATAAAGCTAGAATGCATCATCCAAGGGTCGAGATCACTGACATGGGTGAAAACGATTCAATGTATTTGGGCGTCGGAGGGTTTGGTCGGATTCTGGAAGGGCAACCTCCTCAACCTCTTCCGCATGGTCCCCTTCAAATCCATCAACTTCCTCTGCTACGACCTCTACTGCGACCGCCTCCTCCTCTCCCGCGGCACCAAAGAGATCACCGGGCACGACCGACTCATTGGCGGCGGAATCTCCGGCATCGCCGCCACCGTCGTCTGCCTCCCCCTCGACACGGTCAGTGATCTCTCGATCAGAAAAGATGATCGATTCTATTCTTTTTTTTTTTGTTTTTTCCTTCCCACACGGACCGTATTGTATATATATATATATATATATATAGAACCCATTTGAATTCGCAGATTCGGACGAGGCTGGTGGCGCCGGGGGGCGAAGCGCTGGGGGGCGTGGTGGGGTGTTTCATCAGCATGGTCCAGAACGAGGGGTTCCTCTCCCTCTACAAGGGCCTGACCCCGGCGCTGATGAGCATGGGACCCGCGAGCGCCGTCTTTTACGCCGTGTACGACGTGCTCAAGGCGTCTTACCTCGCTAAAAAACTGAAGAAGATCGGGTGCGGGGAGAAGACGATCCGGAGGAGCGAGGGGGAAGTCGCGATCAGACTGGGAGCCGCGCGGACTCTCGTGTACGGCGCCATTGCCGGGGCGGTGGCGGAGACGGTGACGTACCCTCTTGAGGTGATGCGGCGGCAGCTGCAGCTGCAACAGGCCAGGCGGTTAGGCCTCGTCGCCGCGTTCGCGAGGCTGATCCAGAGAGAAGGAGTCGGGTCCCTCTTCGCGGGTCTGGTCCCGAGCACGCTTCAGGTACCCTTGTTGTTCCACACTCCTTGATATAATTAATTAATTAATTTCTTCGACGGTAATTAAAACCGTTAATTTCTTGTCTTCTTGGCTCTAACTCGCGATTATATAACGGCCGCGGAAATGGGACTAATTTCAGGTGTTGCCATCCGCAGCTCTGAGCTATCTCTTCTACGAGATGATGAAATCAATTTTGAAGATTAATTAACTGAAATTGTTATTGACTTGACTGACGTCATATTTTTTATAATCTCTTTGATTTATCAAGAAATTAAACTAGAAATTATCTGTACATATTTGAAGGACCATTTTTTTTGCCTTAATTTTTCTTCTTTTTTTTTTCTTAGGTAATTCACATATATATACTCTATTACAAAATCACTTGTTAATACAATTACACAATATATATATATATATATATGTTCTAATATACCCAATTAAAAAAAGTTACTTTTTTTTTTATTTTTAATTATCATTAAATAATACCCAGTTTCATATTTTCACTTTACAATATGCATATTTGCTCAACTGTGTAGACTACAATAATACAGCCAAAGCAAACAATGCATTATCTCTCATTTACAATCAATCACTCATATTGAGAAGAGAAGGTCTATATATATATATATATATATATATAGGAAAGCAATATTATCTAATGCATCCACATAATTAAATACATTAATTCAATATATTTTCAAAATAAGACCCTATTTTTTAAGGATATGGTACAGTAAATAAAGAATTTCTTCTGATTAGTTATACAGAAGGCAAGAAAGTGCAGTAAATATTTTTTTTTTATTTACTACATAACATGTATTACAAGGTTCATATGATGGGGAAGAAGGGTTGCTTCATAATGCCAACCTCCCTACAATCCCCATATTGGGTCGATACACTATTCAACAGCACAGACACAATTAAAAAACTTTTGGGGTTCTAACATCAAATCATACACCAGAATTGTTACAATTTTGAAGAGTAAATAGAGAGGCTGCACCCTTTAGATCATGCTCTTGGACATCTTCCATGTTTCCTGACCTCTCTCCAATGGGGGACCTAATGCTACTCCTACTGTAGACAGAAAATAAGAAAACTAGTAATCAAAATTAAGAAGGCAAAATGTTAAAGGGATGTTTAGAAAGCTTTAAAACGCAATCTAATTTTCAACTTTTCAGTAAAAATACTTTCTATAATGAGAGAAGTGAAAGAAGTTTAACATAACTTTCAATATCAGGCAGTAACTAGAACAACAAAGACATATATGGTAATCTGTTGAAAATGTGTATACAATTTAAATCCACTACACATCTCCGTGTATTCCAAGCCAACGAAAACAAACTTAATTTCTAGGGTTTATGAAAGAAATGAAGTTTTGCAGAGATACTTAGTCATCACATATCAATCAAAATAAACTTAAAAAATAAGCACTAATAAATTTAATACTCTTTGATTATTGGTTTTAATACGCGCTTTAAACATGCATGAGAAAATCCACCATTCGTTAATCTAGCCAAACAATGGTGTAGTAACAGAATGGAAAATATCACTTATTGGAAATAAAATATGAAGTATGCATATTTGTAAGCAAAAGCATACACATCTATAAATAAAGCAAGAAAATACTGTCAATGACAATAAAAAAAGCTTTATCAAGATGACTAACATCATCCAGTACTAGACAAAATGTGAAAACACATTTAGATAACAGTATGCAAAGTATACTCCATTATATGTAAAACCACATGCACATCTGTAGATAAAACTAAAAGCAAAGACAACACCAAGGAACGATATTTTAAGCTAACAAATTTATTACTCTATTGTCATCGTTCGATTACACGCTTTAAGAACGACGACGGTCGTCCATCATTTAGCATATGGAAGTACAGTTGTAAATAATCATATATGCTTTCATACTAATACGACTATTTATAAAGGAGATACTAAATTCAGTGCACATATATATATATATATAGCAGGAATATTATACAGGCATTAATGAAAACAAGCATTCTAAAGTTTAGGAAATAAAAATGAAGTTTGAGTAATAGCTCAATGTCATTATATATAGTAGGATCTCATTCATTTGTTGATAAAACAAGAAAATGTATACAATAATAATGAAACGTCTACGTAAATGGCTGAGATACGAGACACGAATGATATAATCTTAATTATATATATCATAGAGCAAATAACACAACAATGGACATAATATTGCATCAAGGTTATAGCTAAACATTATTTAATATGCATTTAAAATACATAATAGAAAGAAAAATCCAAATATATAAAAAACGATACTTTCGAAATATGTTATAGTTAGTGGAATAATAGTTTAGTTCTTGTTAAATTGCATTATTTCTATCCAAGTACTAGGCAATTTTTTTTCATCGATTAATATTGCTTGTGAACTCGTTGTTTATATCTGAAGTAAAAGACATGCATTTATTTGATGTTAACATAGATTTTAAGACCTCTTTATCTTGTCCCTTAATTTGCTAGTCCCTCCAAAAAAGTGATATATATAATAAAAATTTAATCTATCATGCTCACTCTTAAAAGACAACTCATTAGGAAGATCATTTTGTGAGGAAACTACAGTTTCCAAATAAAAAAATCAGATTAAAGGGCACATGCATGTCGTTATTTCTCTAATAAGTCATAAGGAAGTATATCATAAAAAAAAAAAAAAAAAAAAAAAAAAAAAAAAAAAAAAAAAGAATAAGAAGAAGAAAAGAAGAGTTTGGAAGGAGTATATATATAGAGAAGAGCGAAGTCGTAATGCAATTAATGTCTTCTAGCTGATGGGATGGGAATTAAGGTGGTTCATGTTTTCAAAGCTATTATGGATCATATCGTTCCACCTCAACCCAGCAAATTAAACTTGAAGGTCGATGTGGATTGATCATTCTCAAAGCTAGCTGCTTAAAACAGAAACATCTTCAGGGGAATACGGATTGCGATTGAAAACTTGTTTTAAGTGTTACTACACGGATCAGTACTTATCATCTTATCCTTAATTTGTTAGATACAGCAAAATAAATCTAATCTTCCTCAGAAAAACAAATTAAAAAAAAAAAAAAAAAAACTCAAGAAATTAAAATTCAAGCTAGTACGTTTTTACAGAAGTTCAATGACCAGCTGGTTTCTAAAGTAATTCTGGAGAGAGGTACCAGTACTATTACTGGGTATAATTTGGGATTAATATTTATTATAATATATACCTTAAATATTAGTGCATGGATCGTCGGTCACCATTAATGTTTCTAGAGACGACATAGATCGATTACATTTGTAGTAAGTACTGTTGTTTAGTATTTGATCGATGAATATATCATGTAATTTTAAGCATCAAGATGATCGAAAAAATTTAAGAAGAAAGGTTTATATATGCATATAATATAATTAGGAAGAAGAAGTAATTGGAGAAAGTGGTAGAATTTTCGAACCTGCATGGAAAGGAATCGTTTGGAATATTCCCGAGCAATTGCGGATTGGCGTCCAGCATCCCCAGCAAATGCGGCTTCACATCGTCGTCATACTCGTTATCGAAATTCGTCCCGGTCCTGCTGGAGTTATCCATGAAGCTGCTCTCCTCGTCGTTGTCATTGCTGCTGTTGTTGTTGTTGTTCGGCATCATGAGCAGATGATGATCCACGACGTCGCCGGGGAAGGAGGAGTCGCAATGATTAAAATTATTATTAGCATTAATATTGTTGGCCTCCAAATGATCGAGCTCCTGAGGCGTGTACGGCTGGTAACACGACGCGTTCGGGATGGACATGAGCTGCTGCTGCTGCTGCTGCTGCTGTTGTTGTTGTTGTTCTTGCTGTAACATCATTTGATGGTGATGGTGATGATGATTGTTGTAATTATTAATGAAAGTGGCTTGGGGAGGCGGGGGCGGAGGGGGCGGCGCGGCGACGATGACGGGGGCGGAGGCCGGGGTCGTGGGGAGGTGGAGGTGCTGCAAGACGGGGTCGGCGAGGAAGTTTGGGTGGGTGGAGATCATGGGCGGGAGGGGTGGCGGCGGTGGCAGCCCCTGCGCCTGCGCGGCGCGTGCGTACTGTTCTCGGTAGACAGCGAGGTAGCGTAGGACGGCGTCGAGCTCGGCTGCCTCGCGGTGTATCTGTCGCCAGAGGTTGACGATGGCGGCGTAGCATCCCCCGACGGGGTCCCTGGCGCGCGCGTCGGCCTGGTACTTGATGGAGCTCATGGCGACGGATCTCTGGGCCGGGTCGAGATTGCGTATGATCTTCAAGATGTTGCTGACGCCGAAGAGGCGGTGGGCGTTGAGGAACTGTCGCTGGTTCTCGGCGGGGAAGTAAGGGGCGAGAATGCAGTCGGAGGTGCATTTGCGACGCTGGTACTTGCAGGCGGCGCAGGCCTGGGTCCCGCTCCCGCCTCCGCCGCCGCCGCCGTTGGTGGCTCTGGACGTGGTGGTGGTGGTGGAGGAAGAGGTGGTGGAGGAGGAGCTCATCTGAACGATCTCCCTCGAATAATTAAGAATAGGTACGTACGTACGCGACGCTCTCTCCGGTCGGGGTCGATGGAGCGCGCGCGCTTCCGGCGGAGGACCCTGCTCTTTTCTCTCCGGCTTTTTTTCTGCACGGATCGATCGATGAGGAAGGGACGAGGAATAATTACCGCCAGGATAATTAGGGACCCAAATAAGGAAGAGCCAGGGAGGAGCCTCCCATTTTCTCAGCCCAAGGCCGAATTTGGGGAAATTAAATTAAAAATAAAAAAAAATAAAAAATAAGAACGCCAACAGATTCAACAGTACACCCCTCCGAGGAAGGAAATCTGAACGGATTCTATCGCCTCGGGTATTTCGGCCGACGAATCCGGCCACGCATGAACCTAATACTCCTTAATTCCTCCACACAACCCAAGCCCCTGCCTTATATATATATGTAACACCACTACTTAATTCCTCTCTTCGTCTTCTCTCTTTCTCAGCAGAGACAGTTGAGATTTCTGCAGCAGCAAGGAGAAGGGTATAATATATTTAATGGTATTGGTGCATTTGTAAATCAGTGTGCGTGATTTTTTATTTATTTATTTATTTATTTTTTTTCCTGGGTTTCTCTGTCCGTGGGAATCCAATAAATGCCATGCTCGCCCACCTGATGAAATTTTGCTGGATTCTTCTAACCTCTAATTTATTGCGAGTTTTCCCTTAATTATGGTTTCAATTCATCTAACCGCGTTTTAAAACTTTGCATGCATCAATCAACAGACACTCTCCTTTAATGCCTGTACGTACCTGAATATGGCAGCTCCTTGTGTCCAAGCGTGCGTCGCTATTATACCCAATTCATGCCACTTTTCATTTTTCACATTCACACGCGCAATCGACCTATATATATTATTATTTTTTTATATTTTTTTATTTTTTAAATTGAAATTTTTATTGCCAATAATACTTTCTAGCACAAGCATGATAGCATAGCAACTCTTCATATTCTCTTATGAAAAAACAAAAATTGCTTTACTTTTAATTTACATGCTAGTTCTATATATAACTCCATATATATGACTTTCTAATATTATAATAATAATTAATTAATTAATTTAAGAAAATGGTTATGAATAATATATCAAACTAATTTTGTTGAAAAATGAAATTTAAACAAAATTTAAAATGGGGAAATATGAATTCTTCTTAAGATTTGAATTTATTAGGAAACTTAAACTAGTCCACCCTCCACAGTGAGGTACACTAGTATTGAACCCTAAACCCTAAAACTCTCGGATTTTATTTGTTCGATCCTGTCGGCCGGGATTCTAGGACTTTGTTTTTATTTGTTTTGTCGTTTCATTCGTCGAATATTTGACCTTCGATACGACAAATTAATGATGATTACTAAGGACGTTTATCCAAACACAACTATTATTGTAAGAACGACTCTTTCCTATTAAAAAAAAAAAAAAAAAAAATTTAGCCTCCTATGAACTATTTGAAGTGCAAAACTGTTAAGCTCTTTTTACAATTTAATAATTTGTTCAGTTGCTTCCACTTCTAATTTCTAAAGAGCTCTTATTCCAGGTTTTTTGGAGAAGCTACAAAATGTTTTTTTTTTTTTCAAAGAGTTTTTTATTCACAAGTATTTTTTTAATCAACCTACCTTTGTAATATATAAATATTTTTTATATACTTTTATAAAATTATAAACACTCGAAACAAGAAAAGTTTCACTTTTCTTTTGTTTTGGATCACCCGCTAAACTAATACAACACACAGTAGTAGTAGTAGCTTTGTTATACAAATATAATGTGGGACTCACTAACCTTATACATATGTATTGATGGCCTATATTTTATCCTTCAAATAACTTGAGCAATCTATTATAATTACTCTAACCAACATTTTTACATGCAAATAAGGGTATTTTAATATTTTTAAATATACTTTACTGTGTTATTTATATTTTCTTAAACTAGGGGATTAAAGATATAGTAGTTTATAAAAATTATCTAAATATAAACATTTTTTTCGAGTTGTTATAGCCAAACTAGAGTTCCTATTTCAAAGAACGTTCTCAACTTTTTCTAAGAAAATTACTACTGAAAAGAATATAAATGGGTTGTTAAAGTAGAGTGCAAGAGAGCAAGAGAGCAATTAGAAGAAACAACAACAACAACTTGAATGATCATGACATACTTGTACAAAGTTGAAGGCCGATGAAAATGAGCATAGCATAGGTAAGATCCGGATGAATGATCACTTGGACGGATCAAACTCTTCAAATTGCTTCTTGAAATCTTCTGCTATTTTGGTTTCATCTTCTTTGCTAAGCTTGCAGTTTCTCCAATCCGCTCTTTCTTTCAAGTTTAACAAGTCAGCGAGGACCTGCAAAATCTCATCAATGGCTGTTTAGCGGAATGCGCATCAATTACAATAGAATACACGTCAACGTGGATTAAGCAATGTTAACATTCACACCTCCCGCCCGAACTGAACAGGGAATTTCTCCTTCTCCCCGACAGATAGTGACAATATGGTACCTTCTGGAAGCTCCACATAGAAGATATTAGATCTTCCATCCATCCCTGACTCCAGTAATTTTCTGACTTCATCATGGTCACCGCCTGCCACAGTAATTAACTGAATGCATGTTACCTTTTTCCAAGAGAATGGCATTGCATATTATATGTGAAACAGAAATCGTAGCCAGAAACTGTTAGGCATCTTAAGCCAAAATGCCTGGAACTAAACAGGTAAAGATCCCAAAGCCTCCAAGTTGAAAGTCTACCACGATTTTGTGTAAATGTCCACTACAGCTCACTCTATGACAGTTTTTAGTCCACATTACCGTGTAAGCCTTCAATACATTCCTCTCTCGACAAGTCGAAAGTATGACACAATGCCTACAGGTACCAGCCAAAAGTTCCTGTACTAGAATGGCCCCAACCTGGAATCTGTACACTGTAAGAGTGGCCTGGACCCAAACATTAAATCAGTTGAGCAAATTTCGCCCCCAACATCTATTACATCAGAATGGTCTGCATTTTTTTTCAAACAAACCCAGTACAAAATATATTTTCTTCAATAATCAAGATGCACACCAATTTGTCAGAAACGGTAATAAGTTTAACGTCCTGCCAGACAGTAAAATAGCAAAGCTAGACATCAAACTTGAACATCATGATGGATTTTTTATTTATCTTATTCGTCCATGCTGATGAAAAGCAAGAAAAAAGAGAATAAGTTACAATGGGCATGCATATACAGGTACAACAAATAACAAAATATTTTTTCATTACGTAAAGAGATATAAAGCTGTGAACTAGCATTTTCACTTTCTACAAGTTCATCCTTCTCAAGCCTCCGGTGGCCAAAAACATAGACGCGAGGGGTAAAAAAACTCACTTGGATTAATAACTTCAAATTCCAATCCTAAATTTTTTGCTGCTGAAAGGAAGTGACCTCGGACATCAGCTGCTTTACCTTTTGGTATTGGAACTACCTGCATAAAGCAACAAAGTAACATACAGAGAAATGATAACTTAGCAGTGAATACAATGAGGCCAGTGTCAAACACAAATTTACAAGTTAGAGAGCGCATGGCACAAAAAGAAATTCTACTACATGTAAAGAAATAGCAGATATTGCAGACATTCAAAATTACAAGGACACTCTTACAAAATACACCAACATATCTACAGAAACGTGTGTGACACATGGCACCTCATGTATCAAAATAATGATATTCTTTTATGGGATCGAAAGCACAATCTTATGCATTGCAATCACAGAGTACAAGCTCCTTAAAAATGACACAAATTTCTTTCAGGATACATAGAAAGGATACATTTTTAGTTCCAACTGAGAAAGCAGTAAAAATTCAAAGTCAACTTAAGACTCTAACCAAAAGTGTGGTTTCTGCCATTAAGATAAAATACTAAAGAGTATTAAAGCTCATATGTAGAGAACAGTTTCAAATAGACCACACAACAAAAGTCATACTAAAGTTCATTACATTCAATGATAGAAGACGAGACCACAGTATTGTTTAAAAACCTTTCTACTACCTGAAGGTTAGCATGAGAAGATGGAAGCCACTCGTAGTATACAACAGCTTTTCCTTGCTTCTTGAAGTAATTCCTGAGAGCACTTTTATATCTCTGAAGCTCTTTTGCTGCTTCTTGAGTAAACGAAACCATGTTTGCACAATGCTCAACAGGTATTACAAGCACATGGTCTTCAACTAGTTGGCCCTTTGCCAGTGCACAGTAACAACTTTCTCCTATGCTTATCACAAGATGCGTCTCTATATTTGGACTTTGCAAACAGAACCAACAACTCCTTCCACGGGATGCATCACCACCGGTTGACCTGAAATGCAACCACATCTGTAGATAGTTAGAACCAGGAAAGTTTATCATGCTCCAACATCAACAAAATGGACTGAAACAGCTAAAAAGATTTTTTTTGGTGAGTTTAAAGTACTTTTGCTTCTTCCGAGTATAACCTCCACCTTCCTCCTCCAAGCTATGGCTAAAGCTGCACTCAGACTTTTCACACTTTCCTCGGTTGAGAAAATCAAAACAACAACCTTTCCTATAATGATCCCTTGCATCAGAATCATGACGGAAGTTGCACTTTCCCTCTCTATGACAAGATCCAGTAGAAGTGAACTTAAAACAAAGCCTTTCACCATCAGGACCTCCTTGCCGCTGCCGCTTCTGGTTAGCATCAAACCGCCAATATTGTGACTCCAAAGTGCTATGCGGAGACTGTTTTATGCCTTCAGTAGCAGAAGTTGTTTGCTCTGAAGCTATATAGGGGGACATAGTGGCGTTTGGAGGTTTCATGGATATCTCAGCAGCAGACATCGTAGATGCTGGAGTAGGAGAAATCGCATGAATAAATTTCTGGGATACATGTATAGTTTAGTGAGGCTATTAAACACCTACAAGCTAGACTAAATCACGTAGAACAAAAAAAAAAAAAAAAGGTTTGAATATAAGCTTAAACATTAGATAGACTGCAACATCAAAGAAAACTAAAGAATGAATTGGAGAAATATGATACAATATAATTATATTACGTTGTAGGCACCAATAGGAAACAAGTGTGTGTAACCAAAAACACAAATCCATCCATACCTGTTTATCCTTGTTTCCAACTGGTGCAAGACCTAGAAACCGTGTTACATGAGCAGCACCCTCATTTATATAAGGTTCACGTGCATAAAAGATTCCTTTAACACCTGCAAAATGATAACTATCCCCATACAATACATAATTACAATGCAAGCAAAAGTTCTTTCCATATATTGTGGTCATATGCAGAAACAATATCATATGACTTACCGGGGTTTGATCTCTGCAACCAACTGTGCAATCGTCTGATCAGTGCCAGAAGAGTTTGTAAGTCCTGGTGGACCATTTGAAATGTCTGCTCTAGCCGTTACTCCACTTGGCCATTCATTTGTGGTAGCTAGTCAAGGCAATCAAATAATATACAATTCTTACAGCATCACAAGTCTCAGATTTGTGCTTCTTTTTCATTGAAAGACAACTCACAGGAAGTATTTTGAAGTTTTCCTAGTCTTTTTAATCGCTATGGCAACATTAAGTTAGTCCTGAATGAACGAAGAAAGAGCACCCTTGATCTTCTACGTAGCCATAACTGGTATTTCTTACCCATCAATCCAGTGAATCCTCTAATTCTTAATATACTTGATAGAGGCCAATTAGATTCTATCAGTTTGCTGCAGTTACAGTTGATGGAGGACCCCATCATGCCTTTCAATTTGATAAAAGATAGATCAGACAGTGCTAGTTTCTATGTGGAAACATCAAAGGTAGTTAAGATACCGATAGTTTTAATGTGGAGACATTACCACAGTTGAGGCTGGATGTTTTGCCTCATTATCCATTCTAAAGTTCTAACTGTCTATTCATAAACAGATTAAAATTAAAACCTTTGTCGTAAAATAATTTTTCAATAAAATTCTGTGGACATTGGCAAAAAGGATATGTTAGGAAGATATCAATTACACCCTGTTCTTCAGCCAGAGCTCTCAACGCACCAACATCATCTTCACTGTAAGTCCCAATGATTTGACCACCGGAGGAATTTTTTCCAGACAAGTACATGATAGATACCCCTATAACAGAGTCAAATAAGTAAGACATCTCAAGACTTTTTTGAAAAAGAAAAGAGAGAGAGAGAGTTCCAGTAGAATCAGGAAAAAAAATAAGGGGATATTAGTCAAACAAAGACTCAAATGAGCTTGATGAGAACTCCACTACGTTAAAAAAATGAGAAAAAAATAAAATAAAATTGTGCGAGCAATTTGGCTAAATAGGCACATGAAGGAATGTGAAGTTTAAGTTCGAGTCTCACCAAGGGCGTATGGTGTAGTATAAGCGTGATCAAACATTCAAATAGAAAAAATTGACGAAATGACTAAAAATATGCATTGGACACATGCAGAGTCTCACGTCTGTATGCACTGGGTAGAAGGGCTATAAATTGCTTCGTTTGGTTAACCTGACAACACACATGTCCTGATGCAGCATTCGTGGTCATCTTTTTTTTTTTTTTTTTTTTTTTGAAACGGCGCATTCGTGGTCATCTTTCAACATGCCAATACAAGAAAACAAGTTTATCAGTTGGAGTGCGACTATCGTGCCACAGTTGAGGACTTTGAAGCTCTTGATTTTGAAAAAAACAAGAAATGCAGGAGATAGTAGTTCCAGTTACAGTGTTTCCTTGAGATAAAATATCTTGTGCAAGCTCACAGACGAATTAGATAGAAAAAGTAAATTTAACTAACAGCAACAATTACACTAGCCCGCTCAGTTTTACACGCACAAAGCAAACGCACATCCAGTGTCTTAGTAATTCAACAAGAGGCTGAAGTAAAATGACATCAAATGAAGTAGCTAAGCAATACCGTGGAGAGTGAATTTCCCGCTGCCCTTCAACCAGAAAAGATTTTCGCAAATCCGTAAACCATCCATCTTGAAGCCGAGGTTAGAAGGATCCCCGGAAGCGGTTGAGAGAACCTTCGCAGCGCCTAGCCCATAATCCCCGATGAAGTACGTCGGTAGAGGAACGGAGGAGCGACCCCCGAGGTAGTCGAAGAACTCTTCGTGCTGTTCCGGGGAGTCGGGGAAGAACTGACCGACGCATAGTAGGGCGTCGAATGGACCCGCAGACTTGTTCACCTGAATGAAGCACTGCCTGTTAAGTATAAAACAGGGACGAGAAAATGAGGAGGACGAGCCCAAAAAAATAGAAGGAAAGAGAAAAGAAAGACCAAAGCCACGCGCTTAAATAGCTGGTTGAGACGACCGAGGACGTCCCCGCAGAAGAGAAACCGCGGCGCAGCCATGAGGAGAAGGTGAGCGTCGAGGAAGAAGACGGCGGAGGCCGATCGCCCTAAGCCAACGTTTTCGTCTGCGAGCTCCTACCTACAGTCCACTGCTACACGCAGCGGTGGAGTATGCTGCTCACGAAACAAGCGTGCGATAATAATGGGCCGCGTTGGGCAACAATTGGGCCCTAGAGCATCCCCAACAACATATTAGAAAAAACTCGATAAATCAGCTTAATTAGTAAACGTGTAATTTAATAATAATAATAATAATAAATAATAATAATAATAATAAATAATAATAATAATAATAATAATAATAATAATAATAAATCATATTTAATAATAATAATAATAATAATAATAATAATAATAATAATAATAATAATAATAAATCATATTTTAATAATAATAATAATAATAATAATAATAATAATAATAATAATAATAATAATAATAATAATAATAAAATTGGTCTATGGGGAATCTCTCTTTGATCTTATAAATATTCAAGTAAATGGTCATATAAAGAGACGTGATAGTGAAATATATTATATATATCATATGGTCACTTTCATGATTCCGGTTACTTCGTTGACATCAAATTTTGTCCTAATAACTTGCACTAGAAGAGGTCACCCACTTAAATGTTGCAGGCATGACGTAAAGATTGGATAGGCAGGGTGAGAGAGTTGGACACTCTTACCCTTTTTAAACGGACGAGTCTTCTTAAATCGGACTCGCGATTTGCTATGTTTAGGCCGAGTCACCTCCGATCCTGTGAGTCTGTGACAGTAGCGGTGGAAGAAGTGGACTGTTGCTGTATCTTGTTATCCCTATGTACTTGGTCGTGTTTATGGAGTAGTGGAGTTAGGAAGACGACATTAATGGCGGCGGCTTTCTATTCCTAGAAGCCGTGCGGTGGCTCTGTTGCAGAGTCTGCAGACGGATAAGAGCGAGAAGAAGAGAATTTTCTATTGCGGGAAATGCCTTCTCGGCCCTGACTCTTCCGAGTAGGTACCTCACTCGAGGCTGACTCATCTCTGCAGGTCTGAGATGGGTCGCACGTAATTAGGGCAAACAGAGGGAGTAAAGTTGGAGGGGAAAGGACAGGGAATTATAAAAATAGGTGCAAAATCTCCATCATGTCGACACTCTCTTGCTCGTCCGTTTGGCATGGGACTATGGGGCGCCCCAGAAGGACTTTCCTGCAACTTACTTCCTCTGCCCAAGCGCTCGCGTCCTTCGAAAATGTCGACATCTTCGTTGCTCTATATTTCCTGCCTCCGAACAACGGAGTGGCAGCTTCGGTGGGTGCCTGGGATAAAGGAAATCGTCCCGCTTCATCTTATCTTCATCTCTTTACCTTCTGCCGTCTACCGTTTCGATTTCCGCGGCGGAGATTACTAAAACCTAGCGTTCGTATTCTGGATTTCAGGGAAGGAGAAACACATCCATGTCTGTTTTCGAGGTATAAGGATAAGAGCTTCAAATTTGAAATAAGGATAAGGGCTTCAAATTTGAATTTTTAAAAAAATTGGAATTCAGTGTTGTCTGATTCGATTCCAATTGGTGTTTCGGTTGTAGGATTTGGAGTCTCTGGCATATTTTCCAGGCGTGAGGAACAGAACACAGATTTTATCGGGTATGAGATTTATCTTTTGTCTTGGTGGTTTAAAGTTTGGTTTTTTAGCTAGGTTTGAGAATATGGGTAAGCGTAATCTATCGCAATTCATTCGTTTCCCTCTTCTTTCTTTCCGCCCAGATGCTCTATTGAATTTCGCGTCGGAATCACTGTCCGGGAGAAGTTGCAGTGGCACGGACATTGACGCGTGCCGCGACGATTCCGCTGCGTTCTACTTAAAGCTAATCGCAATCGCGACAATTCTCATCGCTGGAGTCGCCGGCGTGGCAATTCCGCTCGTCGGAGGAAAGCGGCGGTTTTTACATACGGATGGAAATATTTTCGTGGCAGCAAAGGCTTTCGCGGCCGGGGTGATACTCGCCACCGGCTTCGTCCACATGCTGCCCGACGGCGGCGAGGCGCTGACGAGCAAGTGCCTCCCGCCGGTGCCCTGGTCGCGATTCCCCTTCTCGCCGTTCATCGCAATGTTGGCGTCGCTGGCCACGCTCTTGGTCGATTTTGTTGGCACCCAGTATTACGAGCGGAAGCAGGAGAAGCTTCCCCAGCAGCACGCGTCCGTCTCGGAAATTGAGGTTGAATCCGGAATCGTACCGGCGGAAGTCGGTAGAGATCGGAACGGGGAAGTTTTCGGGGAGGAGGCTGGAGGTATGCACATTGTGGGAATGCACGCGCACGCCGCCGCGCATCGGCACAGCCACCCGCACGGTCAACGCTCGTGCGAGGTGGCGCCGGGAAAGAAAGTGGGACACGTGCATGTCGGACACTCTCACGGTATCGCTGACGACGACGACGACGACGAGGGACTCTCAGAGCATGGTCGTCATGTCGTCGTATCGCAGGTAATTAAGTTCGAATTAGTTTCCGAAATTACCGCTGCTTAAACCAACGCTCACAGGAAAATTGCAGCTGTTGATATTGTGGCTTCATCCTGCAGGTACTAGAGCTCGGGATAGTGTCGCATTCGGTGATCATTGGACTGTCGCTGGGAGTTTCTCAGAGCCCATGCACTATACGACCGTTGATTGCTGCTCTCTCGTTTCATCAGTTCTTTGAAGGTTTTGCATTGGGAGGATGCATCTCTCAGGTACTACATTTTGTTTCTGTTAGTAAGTTCATGGATAATTTCATACTGGTGAGAGCTCTCACTACTTGCGCCATGACCCAGTAGATTCTAGATAGCTTTTAAGACGAGAATGCTTTCCTCGAAACCATCGCAGCTTGTGGCCACTAAACTCAGAGGTGGGATCTCATTCTTGGTTTTAGGCAGCGAGAGGATAAAAACCCATGTAAAATGGCATTCATTATGTATCACCCCAAATTTTGGCCTTTTTGGCAAAACGTCCCTGAAATCCTAGACACCCAAGTATTTCAAAAGCCGTGAGTGTTGCAGCTGCAGATGGCCAAGCTCAGGTGAATGTTTATGTTGTCTCATTTGGGAGAGAGTGGTGAATAAATGCACCCAGCCATGAGGGTTAGTTCCTGGACCTATAATTTACATCTGTTGATTGAGTGAACTTGAGTGGAAGTGCCACATCCATGTCCAGTTTAGTTTGCTTGGAAGGATATGCTCCTTAGGATGGCAACTGGTCGTGAGCAGTTTGTGTTCAACCCCTTCCCCACCTCCTGGGGTTTTAACCCACCCATCCCTGCAGTTATCTGCCCCCACCTGACCACTTTTATTAAATAAACACTACAATTTTTATGAAAAATTTCAATGTATTAAATCAATTAAAAACACAGTTATCTTCATTTTCTTACAAGATACAGGCATTTTTGTGTAAAACAATTTCTTAAAAGTATTTCTATAATATAAAAATTTTGAAACTTATACATGTTAGTCGAGTTTTGGGTTAAACCCTCCTCCAAACTGACCCGTGATGGCAACAAGGAAGCAATCGCTATTCCACAGGGTAAAATGGCGACACCATCCCTGCCTTAAGGGGTCTGGTTGGGTCTGGTCGTGTCAGGGTGGGGCAGGTTCCTATGTAACCCACCTTGCTCCGACCCCAATGCTTCTTTCTCAAACTTCAGCAGACTTGTACCTGATTGCAACCTTTTCAAGCTTAATTTTTTATGGCCCTGCTAAGGTCTAGTCACTGCTAGTCACTTGCTTAAACAATAGCAATAGGTGCAAGCAGTGTGCTCTGTCATATGTTTGATTTGAGTTTGAAAGGTACAATTTACCTCTGAAATATCAACTTTGATCATGTAATGGTAATGGTTTTGTTATTAGCCACTGCCAGGCAGTGGCTTTAAACAATTGCAATCAAGCCTTTTGGGCCATGACATAGTTGATTTATGTTTACCTTTTTTACCTTTGAAATACTGATTTTAATCACATTTAGATTTTTTTTTTGGAAATGACGATTTAATTCATTTCTGACTTAGAATAGAGAATAGTATAAGGTACTTCGGTTACAGTGGAGGCAGTTCCTCTGCCATATTACAGATTTACCCCTGTTTGAATGAATGTCCTATGGACTCCCTCTTTAGCCAGTCGATCATGTTTAGGTTCACTATTGATAATGAGAATTTAGGGTCTATTGCTCTGGATTTTCTTCAATTCATGATAGGTGAAGACTCCAACTCAAGAATCTCCCTTCAGTTTGAAGTTTTAATTTATTGAGTTGGTAAATGTTACCATTTTTTCACCGTGATTTGGGGGGCTATATTTGACCTGCAAGCCTCCTTGAGTTGTCCGGTTGGTGCTAGAAGCAGGACTACCTTAATGGATGGTGAAGCATCCTTTCTTTCATATGCAAGTTATCTCTGTGAGAAGTTTCTTGCCATCCCTGATGCCCCTCAAGATCAAACCATACCACTAGGGAGCAAAATCTCGATACCTTGATGTGACAGTTGAGATGGAAGAATAGAAGAGCAGGGGAGAAAAGACGAAGGTGAGCGATTGATCTTGAGAGTGAAGGGGGGGCCCTGCTAGTAAAGTAGAACCCAACAATATTTTCCTTTTCCATAGTGTTTTGCTGTGGTAAGGTTATAGCTATGGATGCATTTTCAGATTCACTGAAGGTGCACCCTTTAATGACAGTTTTAAAGGGGCTATAAAGGGGGTACAGGTGGAGTCTTCTGGTTTCTTGGTCTCACTTCATGGAAATTGTGGCGGCCATGTTGACTGAGTATACCTATGCTGTGTTATGGTTAGTCAGTGAAGTGTCAAATATGGTTTTCAATGATAATGATATAGTAGCCGCTGTTGATCAGCATGCAAGGCAAATGTAAAGCCTCAAGGGTTGAGATAGGACCTCTATAATGCATAATGGCATGAGGCTATCAACAGAAGTCCTAATTTCACCAGTAAAATGCAGGGCGCGTTTCTTGGTTTTAAAAGATGTCTTTGTTTGACATCTCAGCTAGACGCCCCACTCCTGAACTGAAGTGATGCCCTTCTGTAAGCCATGATTAATGACCATGTCATATTGTGTCACATTACTCTAGATGCAGATCAATTTTCAGAGGTTTTGATTTATTTTTTATTCTTATGTATGTACATGGTGGATGCAGGCCCAGTTCAAGACACTTTCTGCAACACTAATGGCTTGCTTTTTTGCCATCACAACACCGGTTGGAACTGCAGTTGGAATTGGACTATCATCCTTCTACAACCCAGAGAGCCCCAGAGCCCTAGTAGTGGAGGGTATACTAGATTCAATATCTGCTGGTATCCTTGTGTACATGGCTTTGGTTGACCTCATAGCTGCCGATTTCCTCAGCAAGAGAATGAGTTGTAATCCTCGGCTCCAGGTAGCCTCATACTTTACCCTTTTCCTTGGCGCTGGCCTCATGTCATCTCTGGCCATCTGGGCTTGATTACGATGATGATGATGCCCTAATCCTCCCTTGATTCCCTGTAATTTTGTCTTGTTAATAAGGTAGGATATAGTGAGCTGTGAAATGTATTTATTATTCTTTCTGAGAATAGAAGCATTTAGTTCAAAAGCATCATATGTTCTTCCAAATTCTTCTTTTTTCTCATCTTTAGTCACGGGATGCAACTGAAGGGAGTTTCCATCAAGTGCTATGGTTCTTGACCGATTATAAGTACTTTTTGTTGGAATGTTTGGCCAAAATGTGTGGCTACATTAGTGGGATGATTGAGGGATTTAGATTCTAATGAAGCTAATAAAGGAGTGTATCTCGGTGCAATATAGAACATTGTTAATGGGCAACTCAGCACTGCTGAGGTATTTGTTGGGTGCTTGGTCCCCAAGTGAAACAAGACTGTAACAATAATCAAATTCATTAAAAATAATTAAAAGAGTTGCTTGGAAGTCAGGTTGCCTCAGTGCCTACTAGATGCATGTGAATGGAATAACAGCAAGGACATGTTCCCTTCAGCCTTATTGAAAGTGGACAACGGGCCCAACATCTGCAAAAGCCCTTTACCTCCATGTAAATGGAAGGGAGGGGGGTGCCCTTTGCACGTGGTCTCATGTGGTCACTCCTCAAATTCTCAAACCATCCTTCAGCCTTTTCCTTCTTCCTTTTGTATTCTTCTGTTAAGGCAACTTCTTTTTGAAGTAACCATTTGTGACTCCCATCCAGCAGAGAAATAAAGAGGTTTACCACACTTTTAAGGTAGGCAGGTAGGTGTAATTGATGATAGGTGTTGCATATAAACTCATAAATATAACATTTGTATAAGTATGCTTGTTCATATATTAAATATTAAACTTGGAAACTAAGCGTTCAACATACCTAATATCAGGTTGATCCAACTTAGTACTAATGGAGTTATAAACTTATATCTAATGGAGTTATAAACTTATATGAATGGAGGACATCCCAAAGCAGAATTCTCTGTATTCTTCTGGAACTCGATGCAAATGGCAAAAGCAAAGCTCTGAAAGGTGCTGCAGTCGGCCATCGCAGCTATGCCACATGCCCCTCCCCCCCGTATCTTTGTGAGATCTGTCCTTACCTATCAATGACAGTCAAAGTATGCCAAACCCACAAAGCCCAGTATATATAAATGCCTCCCCACCATACAAAAGATCTTCATCTACTTCCGGTCCCCTCTCTTGTTTTTACTTTTAACTCTTTAAGCATTCTTTTCAGTGATGCACGCCTGAGTAAGATGAACTCCTTGTTGTGTTTCACTATTATATATATATATATATATGTTGGTTGCGGAAGGAAAAAACACTGAAGCAGCAGCAGACACTGGGACCTGTAACTCTCAACAGGGAATGGCCTACCAGATGAGTCCAAACGGGCGGTACCCATCTGAATCCTTTAATGAAAGACGATTGCTTTGGCCGTCACATCCCATTCTCAAGTTATAAAAATGTGCCCACGAGACCTCAAACATTAGTTGGATACAGCCGAGGTGTCTACCATCGGAGGAGTTCTGGGGCTGCCCTGAGTCTTCGGACTTGGGACTTGCGATAGTTACAGAGGCTTCTGCGTGGGGCATTATGGCGTCCGTAGCTCTTCCCCGTTAATCTTTCGTACTGCTGCCGACGCCTTTACTTACCGTGTCTGACATGTTCTGTAAACAACAAACGAGCCTACATTAATGGGTGTTAGGCTAACCAAATGAATTACGATGCTAATTCTTTTATATGGGAGGTTGATGATATTATGAGAAGCTCCTGAAAATCAAGAAGCCGGTATGAAAGAACATGACGGATATTATGCTGTCTTCTTCTCCTCTTCATTTTTTTCCATGGGGAAGATAATAATAGCCAAATGATTCCAGCTGAACCGGTCACATCACGTGTCCATTGAGCAAAGACCCGAGCCTCAGTTTTTTTATTTGGTTGTTGTTGGAAACATTGCTTACAAGTTAGTTTGTTTACTGCAATGGCTGACAGCTCTCAAGTGCTTCTCACTGTAGAGAGAAGCTTACATTTCAGAGTTTCAATGGCGATGTTCCTAAAAGAGAAGAAGGGTACCGGCTGAATTACTGTGAAGTAAAGAGCCTTCAGAAAAGGGTTACCAGATCGCCACGGATGTAAAAAGAATAATGGGTTGGTCCCATTGGAATTGAAATCAAATGCTGTTTGACTCCAACCGCACTTCCCCAAACTGTTGATGAAGACAAGGAGGAAACAGTAACAGAGGAGAAGGGTCAAGCTAACAGCTTTAAACAAACGATAAATTTTCAACCCGACGCTCTAATCACACCCATTATAATTATTTTGTGTTGAAATTTGATGTTAGTAAATATTTTTCCCTTGGACGGAAGAGAGAATCTTTTCCTCACTGGATCACTGGCTCCCTTTTCTTCTTCCCATCACCGTCTCTCCACTCTTATGGTGTCTCTCGTCAGTTCAGTTCTCTTTTTAAAGAGCATTCTCTCTCTTCTTCAACGCCTTCGTCTTTAATTCCATTTATTCAGTCATGAGGGGAGAAACCGTCGCTTGCATGGGAATCTCAAGCAACTGCTGTTACCCGTTCTCGGAAGAGAAATTTAGTGCGCGCAAATCCCAATCTGGGTTTATTGTCCTATTATGCCTTTTTCGCGGGGTTTCTTTGATGTAGCTGCTATGTCTGAGAATAAGTTTGGCGTGGTGTGCTTGTGGATACTGCCCGCCAAAAGTTCAGATGGGTTACTATAGATTGCTGTTTTCCTGTTCTTGGTGGGCGGTTGGGATGAGAGGCATGCGTTTTCCGAGCTAGAAATTAAGGAGAATGGGGCGGCGAGCTTTGCTTTCGGTGTTCATCTGGGTTTTCGTTGCCTCTGTAATCAATGGATCTCAAGGTAAAAGAATGAGTTCAGTGTGTATGAATTCCATTTCTACCAGTGCCGGTTTTTACTTGGCCGAGATTGAGCTACTGACGGCTCAAGATGGAACCATCTGCCTGAATCCATTTGTATGAGCTTATACATGCGTCTCTTCTTTATGTCATTGAGCTTATACGGCCTTTCTGTTTTTAATGGTAAAAGAAGTTAAAATACTGGATCCGAGTTCCTCTTTAAATTTCTGGTATAGTAATCTCACTCCCATAATTTGCTTAGCAACTAGTGTCTGTACTGGTGATTTCACCATGCAGTTCTTTAACTTTTGTTATTGTTACATCGTTTTGTTTAATAATCTTTTGTAATGAGCTAAATGCTTTGGATATGTTGCACTGTCTGGTTGTAGACTCAAAATCTTGAAGATTTTATCTTAGTTCTAGACTCAAAATCTTGAAGATTTTATCTTAGTTCTAGACTCAAAATCTTGAAGAATTTATCTTTGTTCTAGATTCAAAATCTTGAAGATTTTATCTTTGTTTCAGTTTTTCATGCAATTTCTCATGTTTACCCGCAAATCATGATTGAGAGGATGAGAAATGCCATGTGGACTAGCGAATTACTTGAGTCTATATCTGATCTGCTTGTTCCATCAACATCTTTCCCCAATTTTGGTTTCTTTTAAAAATTTGCTCAATTTAACTGGAGTCCTTTCATTTGCTCATAATTATTTAGCGTTTATTAAGTGGTTAAATTAAGTAATCTAATTCCTTCTATTTTTCAGATGTCTTTCTACATTCACGTCTCCCAAGAATCTGTTTTCACTGGCTATTTATGAGTCTGCTTCAGTTTGTGATTCAAAAGAAATCAATTTTGTTGGAAGGATGTCAAAAAAATGTGTCACTTGATTATTTTTTTATTTATGAATTGTGATGCTAAAATAATTTTGAGTGCAATCATGTATTTTGCAAAGTAGTTTGCCATGCATGTTCCTATTAAACTAAGGAGCAATGACCTCAGTTGCACCTGCAGTTATGTATGTAATTTCAGTTCCTTGTTCCACAGTTTCAAATTTCTGTGAAAAATAAACACTTTTAAGCCATCAAAACGGAGATATACTGAAATACTTATTCTTTTTATTTTATGGACTTTGTCTCCATTTAAATGAAATATTCATTTGTGTAATATTTTGTCAGTAAGATTGACTTGTTCTTGGAGAATCTTCTCAGTATTCTCTTGTCATTTTTGTTTGGAGCTGTCTTGCAGGGTCTCCATCACCAACTGGTCTTTTGATTCTGTCTAGGAAAATAGCACCTACTTATCAAGCACAGTCACCAGTAGGGAATGCACCCTTATCTATGCCTATACATAAAGGTAATATTGTTTGACTGATATGCTTTTTACTTGCTACTTTATTTTGATGGATACTTTTCACACAATACTGGAGTAGGTTGACGTGGTTTTTATTTATGACATAGGGTCAAGTTTACCTTCTCCCAGGGTGTTGCCTCCAACTTTAGCAGCTGATCCTCCATTTGTCCAAGGGAAAATAAACCCCTCTCCTGAAAATGCTCAGTCCCCTCATTTAACAGGGGGTGGCCACTCGAGCGTGATATCTCCTTCTTCTGGAAGTCAAGAATCTCATAGACATGTTGTGACAGGTATGTTCCAATTGTATGCCTAGTAACTACTTAATCTGTTGAAGCACTTCGTGCATATTCTCTTACATGCCGGTTAAATTTGATCATTTTATAGTGTTCAGTTTCTTGTTTTAAATCATTCTGATGCACCTTTTGTTCTTAAATTACAGCACCGTATCCATCTCTGCCAAGAGAACTGCGGCATTCACCACCCGTAAAGCACCGAGGCCTGTACTTATATCCTCTTCTCTTATCATTTTTCAAGTACTGTTTTTCTGGGATGCCAACATTATAAACTGGCAGCAAATAATTCGTTAGATCAGTATGAGTTGGTCAGATTGCTCTTCTTGTATAATGATGCGTTTTTCTGTATCATCCCCTTTATTATATCTACTTCAACAAAAGAAGTTTCAATTGGTCGGTAAATTGGTATGGGCCATGGGTTTATGATTTGTTCCTTTTTATCACTAAAATGAATTTGTAATGAAAAGAATATAATGGAGAGGGAAAAGAGAAAACATGAGAAAAGAAAAGGAGAGAATCTAACTAGTTGAGAAAATGTGAGAAGAGATAGGGAAAGTTACCAAACTGGTCGTCAGTTTACAAGTATGCATCCTTAAACAAGGAGCACTTGAATGACTTCCACTTGTTAAGCTTCTTTACTTTCTGTATATGAAACATAAACCTAAAAACACGGAAAAGTACACACTTCCTGAATTTTATCCAACAAGAATACAATTGCAAACAGCTTCATTTAGCTTCTACTTGAACTGTAGTTCTTGGACCCTACAGTTCTACCATATCTCCGACATTTATTTTTTGGAAACAGAGAACTTTTATTGAAGCTGGAAGGAAAACATGCTACAACTAGCTGAGCAATCTACTGATACAAAATAAGAGTACAAAGACTTATAGAGGGCAGAAGCTTTAGAGATAACTTAGTGCACTAACAATATTTTTGACTGTATGAAACCACTAACTCTGCTTTTACTTAAATTATGAGCATATGGAAGTGCTCATCTTGGTTTTGAAAATCGTAATCTCTAATCCTTGCTAGTTTTAAATCCTTTATTTTTATATGTTATATATTCAGTTTCTGATTATTTTAGGTTTACCTCTTGATGACAGACCCTTCTACTCCTCCAATGTCACAATCCCGCCCTTCTGATCACCAAGGGCAACATGTTGGACCTGTTGCTGCACCTCCAAAACCGATGTTCAACCACTTGTCACCTTCCAGACGATCCCCAACTAAAGGTGCTCTCTCTGTTTCTCTCTCTCTCTCTCTCTCTACTTCTCTCTCCCACAATTGTTTGTTTGGATGTTTTCGCATGCAAAAGGTTAATTGCTCTTCTTCCTGTGTCTTGCAGGGTTGTCACCTATTGTAACACCTTCACCTGAAACCAATGAACCATATGTCCATGTTTCTGCTCCTTCTAGTCAACTTCCTCATCTTCCACATTGGAAAAAATTTAATCCTCCTGTCTCAGCTCCTACGTCATCTATACCAGCCATAAGTCCTGTTCCTGCATATGCATTCCCCATTCCTCCATCTGCCCACAGTAATGGTTGGTTTCAGCCGATTAACTGCCAGTCTGATTGTAGTTGAAAAGTTGCAGTAATTTTTTGTTAGGGAAAGTGATTTTTTTTTTTTCCATTGTGTTTTGATGTTTTCAGAATCTGCTCCAGTTCATTCACACCCGCATATGATTTTACCAAGGAAGCCCAGGCGAAAGCCCCAAGCACCTCCACCGGCAAGTGAAGGTGGTTTAATATTCTGGCAACACAAACTACATGACACTGATTTGAATTTTGTACCATATTGCATTCAATTTTGATTGAACTGCTGATTTGCAGGTTCTCAGTCACCCCTGAGGTCTCCAGTTTCTCCTGGGATTGGAAAAAGAGCCCCTGCACCTTCACCTGTTCCATCCAGGCAAAGTATAGGCTTGCTTCACTTTTTAAAGTTTTTAATGTTTCTAACTTTTTTCTTGAAACTGTTGTTTAACAATCAATTCTATTTATATAGGGCCCCTTTCGTCACGAATGATATCTCCTCCAGGCTCTCACCTAAAAAAGCCAAAAGTACCAGTTTCACCACCTGTTCATGCATTACCACCACCACCTCCTAATGAAGGTAGCCTAATACTAGTTTTTGTTCATATATTGACTTGGTCACTGGCACTTGTTGTTGGTTTTCCTCTTTGAAGTTTTTCCTTAAGTTACGAAATGAGGAAAAGATGAACTAAAGCAATTACAGCAGTCCAAAGTAAGAAATAAATTGTTCGAGGGTCAATTTCTTAGTGAAGGCTGTAAAAGGTTTATCATATGATTGTGTATTTATCTGGAGGTTGTCTAAATATTAAAAGGATTGCAGGAATGCTTTTATATGGATGTCATGAAAGTTCTCTACTTTATCCCTGTTCAGTATAGCTCCATTTATGTGATTGATGTCTGTTATATGTAATTTAACATCTTCATTCATTTCAAGTTGCAGATTGTGCAGCTTTGGCATGCTCAGAGCCTCTGACAAATACTCTTCCTGGGTCACCCTGTGGCTGTGTATGGCCCATGCAAGTTGGGCTACGCCTGAGTGTTCCACTCTATACATTCTTCCCTTTAGTTTCTGAACTTGCCCAAGAGATTGCAGCTGGTGTTTTTATGAAACAGAGTCAGGTTAGAATAATGGGAGCAAATGCTGCCAGTCAACAGCCAGATAAGACCATTGTTCTCATTGATCTGGTTCCTCTTGGACAAATGTTTGATAACACTACAGCACTCTTGACCTGTCAGAAATTCTGGCACAAACAGGTTGCCATCAAAACCAATTTCTTTGGCAACTATGAAGTTTTATATGTTCGATATCCAGGTTAGATTCTGTTGATGTTACATAAATATACATACCTAAAGATGCTGAATCCACTTATCTTGGTACATTTATCCTGTACAGGTCTTCCTCCTTCTCCACCTGTGGCACCATCAAGCATTAGCATTGATGATAGTCCATACAGTGGCAATGAAAATGGAAGGGCTATGAAACCTTTCGGGGTCGACGTCAGAAAGCAAAAGAAAAGCAAACTTGGGGGCAGTCTAATTGCGATTATTGTTCTATCCTCGGTTGTTGTTCTTGTCTTATTCCTTGGGGCTGCTTTGTTTTTGTTGTTAAAATATGGGCACTCAAGAAACCAGCCTTCACCAACTCCACGGAATTTAGCTGCTCCAGGAAAGGCACCAGGTAAGATATATGGCTATATCTAGTAAAGCTTTTTGTGGCTTGAGCCTGTAACAGCTGCTGAAGGTCCATTGATCCTATCCACAAGGTCTGTGGTGAAAATTCAATATACCAAAAGATTTAATTTTGCCTTACATTAACAAGTTATTTCTGTTTCTGTCACGATAGGTGGAGGTGGATCTACAGTATTGGGTAGTGGACCTAGTTCTGCATCATTGTCTTTTGGCTCTAGTATTGCACCATACACAGGGTCTGCTAAAACATTTAGCCTGATGGAGATTGAGAGGGCCACAGACAACTTCAATGACTCCAGAATACTTGGTGAAGGTGGTTTTGGTCGTGTTTACAGAGGGATTCTTGAAGATGGAACAAAAGTGGCTGTTAAGGTTCTTAAGAGAGATGATCAGCAAGGTAGCCGAGAGTTCTTGGCTGAGGTTGAGATGCTAAGCCGTTTGCATCATCGAAATCTGGTCAAGTTGATTGGAATTTGCACAGAAGAGCATAGTCGTTGTTTGGTCTATGAGCTCATCGCAAATGGCAGTGTGGAATCACATTTGCATGGTAGTCTGTTTTTTTTTTGTGTGTGTGTGTGTAAGAAGTTGTCTCAATATAACTTTGTGGTCAGGTGTTGACAAGGAGACTTCACCACTTGATTGGGAAGCTCGAATGAAGATTGCACTTGGATCAGCTCGTGGTCTGGCATACCTGCATGAGGACTCAAGTCCTCGAGTGATTCATCGTGATTTCAAGTCCAGTAATATTTTGCTGGAGTATGATTTTACTCCAAAAGTGTCTGACTTTGGATTGGCCAGAACTGCTCTGGAAGAAGGACATGAGCACATATCTACTCGTGTTATGGGAACTTTTGGGTATGAGAAGTTACTGGCTTTTTTGTACTCCTTTAGTTCCTTAAACTGGTGGTTATTCTTCAACCTTGACCAAACATGTTTTCCCACGTGATAACTAAATTATTAAGCTTAGCCCCCTTCTTATTGTTAAATAACTTAGAATTTATCATTATGAATGATGGCAGTGGGGTTATTTTGGCCGGGAACCTACCCCACCCTACCCATCCCTGATCCCACTAAATGAGGTTGCTATTTCATCCTGTTAGGCAGGGAAGGGTGAATCCAAAAGCTCATGTGTTCAGAGTGGGGATGGGTTTTCCATACCCTGCAGGGTTTTGGAATGTATATGCATCAATATTTCTAGGTTTATATGGCTTTATTTACAAACTATTATGTGAAACAAGATGCAAAGAAGATTAAACTCAACCTTATTGTAAGGTGGGTATGCTTGCAAGTAAGGTAAGAATGGAAAGCCTACCCTGTCCTGGGGAGAGGCACAAATGGTGTTGTGAGGATGTTGAAAGGCAGGGATGGGTTTGACAAACCCATCTTGTTGAAGGGTGGGGCAGGGTGAGATGGGGTTACATGGTGGGTTGTTGTCGGGGTTGTTGGGTTTCTTAAAACTGTCCTGCTTCCCTGGTACTATGCCAATAATAAGGTTCTTATACATTGTGGTTTTCTTAATGTGTATAGAATCAAAAGAATGGAATGTACTGACCTTATGCAATAAGGGGAAAACCGCAATAAGAAAAAGGATGAACTAGGTGCTCGACAGACTTTTGTCTTTTTTAACTGTGCTGCTGTTTAGCAACTGGCCTTGAAGTGGCTAGCTGAGTGATGTTTTGAAGTCATCTTGATTATATGCATAAAATTGTATTGGTTTTTAGATCTTTCCTTCTTTTCTAGTTATATTAGTGATGGAATGTAAAGTTGCATTTGTTTTTTTTTTTTTCCCCAGTTATGTGGCTCCGGAGTATGCAATGACAGGCCATCTTCTAGTGAAGAGTGATGTTTACAGCTATGGCGTTGTCCTTCTTGAACTACTAACAGGAAGAAAACCAGTGGACATGTCACAACCTCCAGGTCAAGAGAATCTGGTGACATGGGCCCGCCCTCTTCTGACAAGCAAGGAAGGGTTGGAGACAATTATAGATCCAGCTCTAGGGACTTCTCTGCCATTTGATAGTGTGGCTAAAGTAGCTGCAATTGCTTCCATGTGTGTCCAACCAGAGGTTTCTCACCGTCCATTTATGGGTGAGGTTGTTCAGGCCTTAAAGCTTGTGTGTAATGAGAATGAAGAGAAGAAAGACGGCTTTGATCATGGTAACCTAGCGGATTTGCCCAGTCAAAATGCAGAGGTTGTGGTTAGTGGAGGTTCAGGTCAGATTCCAGAGACTCGATCATTTATATCTGCAGATTATGAGTCAGGGCCAGAGGCTGAGAGGGCATTATCGGCATCAGACATATTTAGCACCTCAACGCGGTTAGTGAGGCAGGGATCAGAATCATTTAGGAGGCATTCTAGTTCAGGCCCATTGAGAACACAGAGAAGCAGGCATTGGTGGAGAAGCTTCCCAAGGGGTAGTGTGAGCGAGCACGGGCTTTCACTCAAACTGTGGAGAAGAGGGTCAGATTAGGGGCTGTAAATGAATACGGCTTTTCACTCAATCTGTGGAAAAGAGGGTCAGAATAGGAGCAAAGGATATCATCATGGGTTTGCTCATCAAGTAACAGGATCAAGATTTCGACAAGTTTGCTTATGGGAAGCAAGTGAAGTTTTTGGATCCACGGCCCTCTGATGGGCAAATGCAAAACTCCTATTTCTCCACGTTCCTAATAAAAGATCAGTGATGACGTCCAACATGTTTGAGATTTCGGAACTGCAGCTGTATGATCCGAATATTGTGTGCATAGTAGCTGAAATAAAAGCAGCTGTTGTTGAATCATCTCCAAGCCTCATCCATAATCCAAAGAGAACCTTTGCTGGGCGAACATTCTGTCTGTCTTCCTTGATTAGTTGGTGGAGGATTTGTCACAATTAAGCTGTAGTTACAGCCTCCACTTCTTTCCTGCTTGGTTTTTTTTTTTTTTTTTTTTTTCATCTCTTTTAAGGTATTACTTAGTTCAAGTGCATTTGAACTTGCTATACAAAAAATGTACCACAGTTGTATTTGAGAAGGGGGGTTCTATGTTCAACACCCCTCAAATTTATGGAATATCTGATGATTTCTATTTCATGAGCCTTGGACCCTTCAGCTGTATATGATCCTTGAGTTGAAGGTGTGTGTGGCCAGTGGTGCCTTGGTTATTCCTGTTGGCTGAACTAAAGGCTGAGAAAGTGTTAAATTGAAACAGGTGATGTTAGTCATCCTAATATAGATAACAAGTAATGTGGAATTGACTGAATGGTGACTTGAACAAAACATACTTCTGAGCACCGGCATTAAATATTCTGTACATTTATGTCTAAGCTCACATGAAATAATGGAGCTCATATATTAATGCGTGTTATGCTAAATTTCTCCTTGCGTAAAAAAACAATTGATAATTATAAATTCTAAACAGTAGTGTATACTTCCTTTAGAATTTTGGGTAATTCCTAATTTGGTCATTCATGTTCAAGTATGACGATATTGATAGATAATGCTGTAAGTTACATATATTATGCAACACTTTTAAAACTTAATAGACATCAGAAGGGATATTCAATAAAATTTGAAAGTTTTTAATTTATATTAAAAGAAGAGACAGAAAAAGAGCAATTTGGCCAGCGGATCCCGGCTCGTAAAGATGCACAGGCAAGGCGGAAAAATTAAAGGCATTCATATATATATAATCATATATTTTTATAGTTGACATCTATCATCAAGCGTCGATATGTCCGAGTGGTTAAGGAGACAGACTCGAAATCTGTTGGGCCTTGCCTGCGCAGGTTCGAATCCTGCTGTCGACGTCTTTTTTATGTCCTTTTTTCGTAGGTTTTGCTTTTTGCTTTGGCATTCAGCATCATTATAATACTCTTGCAGTTGCGGATGATTGAGTTCATCTGCCTCATTATAATTGATTTATCGCTGCTACCTGCTAAGAGAGCTTTTGCAATGGATCTTCCTCTTCAAGATCGAATACCATCTGCACAAACTGAGGGTGGTTGATTCTTTCCAGTAAAAAAACATGATGAATAAAGACCGCTCCATGTCGACGCCTCCTGAACAGATGTACCTGTTGCTTTCCTTCTTTGTGGGGACGATTTTTTAAGGTCTCGAGCAATCATCTTCAATTTGAGCCTCAGACTGTTCGACGATTTGCTTCAACGAGTATATGGATAGTGGGGATACCAATATTATTACGGCAGGTGAGTACGGGTACGAAATGTAACCTCTGCCGCCTCCCATTGATCCATCCATCTGGCCCCATTCCGCATTCAATTGTGATGCGCCTCCGTAGCATATACAAGGCCAGACATTACCAAGACCGCCCGCTATTCTAGTTAACCTTCGAAACAAATCCCATCTTTTGCCTTCTTTAATGAATTGCCCAACTGCTTCTTACAATTGCAGCTGCCAACCGCAACCGCCTGTTTGGGTGAAGTTATTGAAAGCATTTGAGAGAGGGTTGGATGTTGAGAAAAAGTAAACTAATGATATGGTTTAAATTACGCATCACTGTTCAAAAATTTCCGGTATACAAGATCTCGTCCCCATATATGGCTTTTCTTATCAGTTGAAATGATGGGCTTTCCCTTAATTCTTGCCTCACACAACCCCTGCATTCTTCCTACGAGTCCCTACCCATCATCGTGGTTTTTTCTGTGCGAGTGAGGAGGAATGGAGGATTACAATAATGTCGAAGCCGCTGTTCTAGAAAGATCTTCGAAGATGGGTACAGGGTACACTTACCTAGCTACCAATGTTCGGTGGCCCCGCATTCACAGCCACTCTGATTAAGCAGGACCAACTGCACTGCACTGCATTCATGGCTTGCATCATGGACACCGAGGCTGTATTTATCTCCATATATTGCTGCTTCAGAGTTTTCAGTGACAATCTGCAGCAGGAGGGTGCAGCGGCATAGAGTTCACTCAGCTGAGCGTCTGGAGACATGTCTGTTTTCTATGCGCTGGAGATGGCAAACCTCTTTCTTGGGCTCTTTCTCTGCCTTACCTTAGCGGGAGTAGTATCACAAGGTGCTTACTAATTAATTCCTCTGTAATATATATTATACACTCTGCTGTCTCGATCTATTATGCTCATCAAAATGACCACCTATAGTTCGCTTTTCTTGATACATTGATCTCTTAAATTATCTAATAACTGCGTCTCTAAATTGGGTCTACGTACTGGTTCATATATAAACCGTATCACTTGAATCCATGAAAATGAGATGCTGTAGTCTTCTGTGATATATCCTCTTGACACAACAGTATATATTAATCTAGCTAGCTGTTTCTGAATTCTGAAACCCATTTCAGGTAAAGCTTTTGATTACCCATTTCTTAAGAAGGCGAGCTCGTTCTCTGCTAATCAAAGGTCTTATGACTATATCATCGTGGGAGGAGGCACAGCAGGGTGTCCTCTGGCTGCAACACTCTCCCAGAACTTCAGTGTGCTGTTGCTGGAAAGAGGCGGATCCCCATACGGAAACCAAAATATTTCTCGCATGCAAAACTTCCACATCTCTTTAGCCAACGTCGCTCCGGGTTCCCCTGTTCAAGCATTTGTCTCCACTGACGGGGTCATCAATGCCCGAGGTCGAGTCTTGGGGGGTGGGACATGCATCAATGCTGGCTTCTACACAAGAGCCAGCCCACGGTACATTGCATACAAGTGGAGTTTTTTCAAGAACAAAATTCACCGGCTTCGGAATTCCGATCTGGTGCAAAACATCTCTTTTCGTTTTTCATTTGTTGATGCCCGATTACAGGTTCGTGAGGAGTGCTGGGTGGGATGCAGAGTTGGTGAAGGAGTCGTATCCATGGATCGAGAAGCAAATCGTGTACTGGCCAGCGCTTGCGCCGTGGCAGCAGGCCTTCCAAGATGGACTTCTACAAGCAGGTGTCTTGCCCTTCAATGGGCACACCTACGATCACTTGTACGGGACCAAGGTGGGGGGTACCATCTTCGATAAGAACGGGATTCGGCGCACTGCTGCTGATCTCCTTGCCGCAGCCAATCCTGCAAACCTTCGTGTCATGCTTCATGCCTCAGTGCAGAGGATTCTGTTTGATACAAGAGGTAGAAGCTAGCTTGTCCAGGGGATTTATGGCTTCTGAGTAATCAAAGCTCTGTCTTTTAGCAACACTTTTGACTCTGTTAGAATTGGATGTATAGGAAGGAAGCCGAGGGCTACTGGGGTTGTTTTCAAGGACGAAACTGGGAACGATCACCGAGTTGTTCTATCAAATCGGAGGAACAGTGAAGTGATACTGTCAACAGGTGCGATTGGAACACCACAGCTGCTGATGCTGAGTGGGATTGGTCCGTTATCAGAACTCAGCAAGATGAAGATCCCTGTCCTTCTCCGGAACGAATTCGTTGGGAAGGGAATGTCAGATAATCCCATGAACTCCATCTTCATCCCCACCAAAAAACCGGTAGTACAGTCCCTCATCCAAGTCGTCGGAATCACAAAGATGGGTTCCTACATCGAAGCCTGCAGCGGATTCGGACAATCTTCCGACAGCATTCAACGCAACCACGGAATCATGTCAGCCGAGGTTGGGTTTTTACCACCGTCCTGATCTTATGTTTTGCCTCTTGAAATTTACATTTATGCTCAAGGTTTGCTTTTGACAAAAACAAACAAACAACAGATCGGTCAGCTTTCTTCCATCCCTCCCAAACAGAGGACCCCCGAAGCTATCAGAGCATACAGAGAACGCAAACATGGACTACCGTACGAGTTGTTCAGAGGCGGATTCCTCCTATCCAAAGTCGTGGGTCCCCGCTCGAAAGGCTACCTCAACCTCACATCCACGAACGTGGACGACAACCCATCGGTTACCTTCAATTACTTCAGCGACCCAGAAGACCTGAAGCGCTGTGTGAATGCGATCAGGCTAATGGAGAGGATCGCGAGGAGCAGACGCCTCGCGGAGCTCACGGAAGATGACGAGTATACCATGGCCATGCTTCTGAACATGACTGTCCAGGCTAATGTGAACTTAATCCCCAAGCACTCCGGCAACACCGATTCCCTGGAGCAGTTCTGCAAGGACACTGTGATCACTATATGGCATTATCACGGGGGCTGCCATGTGGGCAAGGTTGTGGATTTGAATTACAGGGTCCTTGGTGTCGATCGCCTGAGAATCGTTGATGGGTCTGTCTTCAATGAGTCGCCAGGGACAAATCCACAGGCGACTGTGATGATGCTTGGCAGGTAAGGCAGAAAGCCTTCACTAATTTGCTGCGCTGCTAATTACTGACCCCACCTATTCTATTCATTTGCTTTCTGCAACTGAGGTAATTTTTTCACGCGGTGCAGATACATGGGAGTGAAATTGCTGCGTGAAGTGCTTGGGTCTGCTGCAGGAGTGTGAACTTGGGAAGAATCTGAGAAGTGCCACTGTTGCGAGATCGTGGAGTTGATTTTGGGGTGGCATCGTTAATCCTAAGACTTATTTTTCCAGTTCGACTGTTTACTTGTTGTGTCAGGTTGTTTTTCAACGACTGTGGAGAATTCAAGAGCTCCCAGGAGATGTGCGGGCATTAAATTACTGGGACGTGAATGCGGAATACTATATGAATATGACAGTTATATTTGTTTCGCACCTTGGTAGTCCTATGTATTGAGATTTTCTAAGATTAATGTCTGAATAGATGTGATTTTGATTGCCCTGATCAGTTATTTGAGACTTTAGTCCATGTATAACCGGACATTAATATTCAAGTGAAGTAATTATCCTAAAACACTCTTTAACCAGCCATTGACTAGAAGGTCTGTATGCCCAGAGGACCGGGAAGAATAAGTTGCAAAAGAGAGAAACTGAATGCATGACATTCAAAGCGAGTATCGGTTCCCATCTGTACGTAAGGGCTGGTCATCCGAATTTATTCCTTGTGAGCAAGAGAATTATAAGGTCAAAGGGTCTGGAATTCCCAGTGGTACTGGCCAAATGCAAACTCCAATCTTTCTTCCCCTGATCAGTGGCTATAGCCTATAAATAGAGTTCAATCACTTCACAGGCCTCCCATAGCAGTAACGATAGCAGCAGCGTCTAGCAACAACAAATCAAGAGCTATACATATATATATTATGAGAAGAAGAGAGCGAGGTACGTATCAATTAGTTGAAGAAGAGTCTTCTTAGGTAGCCAAGGATGAATTGCCTATTCCCTCTTGCATGGGCTTCTTCTAGTACTTGTACCCTTCACAACAAGTACTACAAGTCGTCCTTCTGCATGTGGCGGATAGCAAGTCTCCTTGGCTAACCTGAAAGCCTCTTTTTTCTTTCATGCCAGATCTTCTTTTCGTTTCCTAAGGGTCTTTCTTATCATTTTGGCTCTTGTTTTTTGTTAGACGCGGCCCGTCTTATATTATATATAGAGACAAGTTAATTAAAGTCATAAATTCTTTCCCACTATACGTTCATATGAGCTTCAGCACTATCATGCATGAAGGACTTGATACATATTAATTACGTAGCTAGCATTCATTATTTCTTCTTATTTATGCGGCTCAAAAGGTTCGTGTCTATCAGTCTTCTCATAAAATTTCGCAAAGCTTTACGTTTACTTACCTGGTTGAATTGAACCCTGCCGATGTAGCAAAATTACAAAAAAAATTTATGAAAATAAAATAAAGGAAAAAAATCACGACCCGACCCGATTCTGCGACTCTGCCTAGGGCCCACCATTAATCGGTACCCGTTTAATAACGATCCAAAGTGGCAAACTGCGGACGGCTGTGACAACTCCACGGAAATGATCAAGTGGGGTCCGCGTCGTCTCAACGGATGCGATCGCGAGAATAGACGTGGCAAATGGTAATGTCTTCCGCACTATCGAGTCATTGACTCATCTCCCGCTGGTCCGCCAGTGTTGCCTTCCAATTTCGAAACTCTTTCCCATTTAAAACCCTAGCCCTCGTTCCCTCTCCCGTCTCCAGATCCGAGAAACCCAGATTCGAGATATCGAAGATCTACCATGGCGACTTTGAAATCGGAGGGCATTCTTTGTGTCTTCCTCATCGGCCTCTTTGTCTCTGCTGCCTTTGCCAGCGGCGATGCCCCATTCATTGTCGCGAACAAGAAAGTCAGTCTCACCAGGCTCAAATCTGGAGCTGAAAAGGTCGATGTCTCCATTGACGTCTACAACAAAGGATCAGAGTGAGTCCTCATCTTAAGCCTTAACTTTGTTTCATCTGCATGTAGACGCTACTGCTCCGATTCTCTTAGGTTTATGGATCTATCGTTTTGCATTCAATTTCAGTAGTTGCTTGATACTCTCGTATTTAAAATTCTTTTTTTTTCACCCTTAGTGTACTTCTTCTTTGTTGCCGATAATTCTTAGATTTGAATTGTGATTGAGTTGTCCAGTTGGTTGCATTTTTTGCTCTTATTCACATTGGATTTGGTTGGTTGTCCTCTTATCCATGTCTGGATATGCATTTAATATATAATTAACTCATCCCTTCCCGATTAATTGCCGCACCTGGTCCCTAGCGTTGGTTGGTTGTATCAAGTTGGCCGAACTGATTTTTTTTAGAACTTAACTCATGAATCTGTAGCACACGTTTTGTCAGTATACTAGCACCCATCCCCAGTAAGATGCGAACCCTGGAAAAAAAAGCAAATGACAGAGCTGAATTGGAGATGACTAGTATAGATGAACTGAACATAGTGAGGACGAGACCCTGCTAATAGTGATGCATTATCTGGACATTCATACAGTAAATATTACATGCTTGATCCCCCTGCCCCATGCCATACGTGGCCACAAAACCACGTATATGTTACCACTGATGCTAAGGGTAATCCTTATTGTTGAGCTGTTCTCTCTCCCGATTTTCCAAGGTTTTGCATTATCATTTATGGATCTTGTGTAAAATTGTTGCAAGTATTTCTTTTCATTTCCTTCCGGGACTTGAATTTTTGCTTTTGGTGGTTTGAATGTTGATTGGCTATTGAGATTATTTTTATCACGTTCTTGTGACTTTTTCCTTTCATGTTCTTGTGATTTTTTTCTTTCCTGTTCTTGTGACTTTTTTCTTTCATGTTCTAGCAATTATGCTGGCCAAATGACATGTGTGAGTTCAGACCAATCGGATATTGTGTAGGAGTGCATTGTTGCTTGTTAAGTTCTTGGCAGAACTTACTAAAAACAAGTTTGTGTTCCAAGTCAGAGCAAGAATGTTTAGCATTCGGTATGTTTGATGAATTTTAAGATTCGAATGTGTAGCCAAATGGTTTTCAATATAAAGATAACACTGGAAGACATCCCTACCAGCTTTAATGCTCACAACTGTCTTTTACAATAATGTTCATTGTTTAGGCTCTTTTTTTAAAAAAAGAAAAATAGTTTTTTTTTAGAGAACGGTGAGAAAGAGGATTCATTAAAAAAATTCTCCAAAGGGAAATCAGTGTGGGGTCTATTCCCGATCACAAAGAGCTCAAGAGCAAAGAAAAAAATTCAAAAGAGAAGCAAAATTCCGGTATTGAACAAACCAGCCTAAAGGGCCTGTAAATAGGCAAGGGGTGAACCGAAAGCGAGATGTTGAGGAGTCATCCCTTTCTTGCAAGTTTTTCTACCAACTATTTGCTTTCCTCGGTGTGTGCAGCTTGATATTCCTTGAGCTAGAAACGTCTTCAGTTTCATCAAAAAATGCAAAGTACCAGCTTGGTGGAGTCTTCCTCCCTGAGGCCCAAGAGATGAACCTTGGACAATCCCCCTCAAGGCCCAAAGGAGAGGAGATGCATTGGAAGTATAGTCTGAGCCTGTTGATAACACCCTTCCCGTGCAACCTTTTCTTTTTCCTTCTCCATTTCCACATAGGATTTTCAAGGACCTAATGCACTCAAGAAAGTTTGTTCCTGTCTCTATCTTTTGAGCTGACAATGGCAAATAAGGGTAGAATGGCACCTATGCTGAATGTCCTATGAGAGAAGGGAAAAGTCAGATTTGACTAGACCAATCTTGCCTTCTGTTTTTAGGACAGGAGCAATTTCAGCTTATCCTGTAGCCCCTGTTTTTTGTTCTTCATTACATTTTGGTATAATACGACCTAGGTTTTTAAGTCCTGGATTCATTTCTGATGTCTTCTCCTGTGACTTAAGCTGAAATAGCTTTCTTTCCTCATACAAGACTGAGTAACTCTTTGAAAATTTAATTAATTTTTCAGTAGAAGGTGACTGGTCATGTTCTATCAGTGTTGAGGACTTTCCAGCATCATTTGATCAGGATGCTGACGTCTACAAGCTTATTAGCACTGAAGAAATTTATCTTGGGTTTCACTAGACTTAAAACATCTTTGACTCAATATGCGTTTCTTGTATTGCCCAGGACTGCATACGATGTGAGCCTCATTGATGATAGTTGGGCTCCGGATGTTTTTGATGTTGTCAGTGGCAATACTTCCAAAACATGGGACAGGCTTGACATGTAAGTTTATCAGGTCATTTTTTGTATTATTGTGTGAAAGAAAATTATGACAATGTTTGACATTAATATTTATGATTGAACAATCTATATGCTATTCAGAGAATCCAAGGTTTCTCATTCATTCGTGTTGGAATCAAAAGTGAAAGGCCTCTTCTATGGTGCACCTGCAGTTATCAAGTACCGCGTCCCATCAAAGGCTGCTCTCCAGGTCTCACTCAGTCCTTGCTGAAGTGCTTTTACCGTTTTTATTTTTCTAAATCTGTTTAAGTTTATTCAAATGGCACGTTTCCATGTCTTAGGAGGCTTATTCAACACCCATATTACCATTAGATATCCTGGCGGAGAGACCTCCAGAAAAGAAGTTTGAGATTGTAAGTTGTTCTTTTTTCTTTTAAAAAAAATGTTTCTCCATGATTTGTATAAATAATATCTGACTTCCAACTACTTTCCTTTTCATGAAATAACAATCTGTTGGCCCACCAAACATCTCTAGGTCAAGGTATGCATTCCATAAGTAACATCCTTCCAAGTTCAGGTTCTCTTTTATGTCTTTAGTGTTGGCTTCAAGGTAATTATATATAAACATCCTTTGTCTTGCAGAGGCTGCTTGCAAAATATGGATCACTTGTCTCCGTGCTTTCTATCGTAGCCTTGTTCATCATCATGATCACAAGGCCAACAAGATCAGGTGCAGGTAAAGGCAGCAAAAAGAGGCGTTGATTGTTTTAGCTGGACAAGCAAATGTATACTGTCTGGGAGACAAGCATCACACAAATGACTTCCGGAAAACAGGCGAGATGTTTTTCACTTTAGGATAGGTTTTCACTTGGTAGTAGCAAGGCTCAACAAGATGGCAAGGTACAGTTGTTGTGGTGTCCACCTGCCAATGTGTCCGGTAGACTGACTGATAAATGTTTTATGGATTTTGAAACTGAATTGAGCACTCAGTGACAGGTTGGCAGTGGTGGTGGCCCTAAATTATTCTGGAGGCTATTTGAAAGATTATTCTCCGGTTGAGCCAGTCTTGGTGTCACATGTACTGGATTTTGTACGCGACTTTTCCCAGCTTTTAGATTTTGAAATAGTTCTACTTGAGATGAAGTTCTATTTTCTTATGAATGCATTTAGTTCTTGGTTCATTGTCCTCGGATGGGGAATCTCCATAGTCTGTTAGTTCCAATTGAATGGGTCACTGAATGCCACAGCCCCTAGAAACCCCCACTGCTGCATCAAATCACCGAGTGATCCGTTCAATAAGCTTTTTTTTTTTTTTTAATTCATGAAGAATGACTGAAAATCAAAACAAGCAAGGGAGCTTGATTAGGAACTTGAGATTGATTCTTTTTATCCTGTTTCTGATTTTCTGTTACTAATCGATTCACTTTTCTTCCCTGTTTTTTGCTTGATCTTGTTAATGGTATGGCTTGAAATGTAAGAATGGAACCAACGGAGAGGATGCATCCAGATTTTGAATGTCTAGAAGCTTTTATGAGGATGATGTGATACCATTGGGATAAGTCAGATGGAGATGATAAACCGGTTTCGAAATATATGGCTTTTGTTGGTTCGTATGCTACACTAATGCGGAGTGTGCAGTCCCCAATAATATTCTCTTCAGAAGCTCACTCGCCATCAGGAATGTCAATCAGGAATCTGAATTGACAAGGTGTATGCTGCATTCCAAGTACGTGCCTGCGCACCATGCATCGGACGAAACCAGTCCATGTTTTTCCTGCAGTTTATATACTCTCTGTCGGTAAGCCCTTCTGGAGTTGATCACGGCCGTCGAATTCCCTGATATTTAGGTCAGAAGGAATTGCGATGATGTGGGGTAGAAAATCCACGTGTACGGGTACGAAGTGGGTGCCAGTCTGGCGTGGTGAAAATTTGAAAACTTGATAAATAAATAAATTAAAAAAAAAAAATGGGAGGAGGATCATGGAAAGGAGGTGTAAAGGGAATGTTTTGGACACCGAGAAAAGCTGGCAGGGCCAGATTCCTGAGCCTGAGCGTCCCAACTCTGGACTCTGGAGGGGAGTCAGGAGAGTCAGGAGAGTCAGGAGAGCCAGGGTTGGTAGAAGCCGAGCCGTATGCGCCGTCTCCTCCTCTGCTTCTCTCTGCTTCTCCTCAGCTTCTCTCCGCTTCTCCTCAGCTTCTCTCCGCTTCTCCTCAGCTTCTCTCCGCTTCTCCTCAGCTCCTCTCCGCTTCTCCTCAGCTTCTCTCCGCTTCTCCTCAGCTTCTCTCGGCTTCTCCTCAGCTTCCGACTCAGTCGGATCCTTCCGAAGAAGCCGAGTGAGGACCGAGAAAGGCGTATGCGTTATGTAATGGTGATATTTTTATCATCATTGTTTGCCTCCTTCCTCTTTTCCCGAAACGGCCAAACATCTCGTGACCAATATTCCTGGCCTCTTGGACTTTTAAAACCCTAAGCCACTTTATATACGTACACACATGCATGTATATACATTTATACATACGACATATATAAAACATGTGTAGTCTTAACATGTTTGTATCCGAAAGTCACTTTGTTTTACGTACGATACAGGTCTAAGCTCCAAAGTCCCACGGCTTTCTAGTGTCTACTGCCACCGTCCGGACCGGTTCGATTCAACTGCTTTTTGCCTTCTGACTAATAGACCCGGCCCGGTGAGAAAACGTGGGAGTGGCAGCTCTGGAGTGGTGGTACTGGTGGTGTACGCCGCACAACGGCCACCACCACAAAGCGAAGTGCTCACTGCCTCGGTGGGTCCCGTAACGGATTAGAGGAGAAAAATAAATAAATAAATAAATAAATAATGTGTAGATATATATAACATATATAAGAGAGAAGTCCTCACTCTTTATGGAATGTCACGAACATGTCGGAATGTTCCCCGAGTGGGCGAACCACTCTCTTTGGCCTCCGAGAAAGTTTTTTACGCCCGGCTCGTCCGTTTCCACGTATTAAGGCCATTTCTGTCTTTCACTTCCATTCCCTTTGCCCCCCACCACCCCCGACTACTTTCCGAAGAGGCACGCACGTACCTCCAGATTCGTGTATACGGCCGAGGCCGGCACCTTCTTCCACTATTAAAATTATTATCAACTCGTTATTAAAAATTTAAATCATAAATCAATGAAAATGAATTTAACGTACATTTTCGAGGGGAAAATTAGTAAAAAGTCAACTGTTTGCCTCCAATGGGGTTTAATTTATAGTTGACTTTTGTGAAATAATGGAAGAAAAGTGGCAGTTGACTTGTTTGGGTTCAGATGTTCTCAATGACCCAAATAAGTGAAATACCACGTATAAATATTAGTTTAAAATTATATACAAGTAAGGAAGAATGTAATCATTGGGGGATTTAATGCCAGTTTAATAACCTGTGGTTGAACAAACGTGTGTTTACTAAGTCTTAGTTTATCACTCTAAGTTTATAACCCTCACAAAATGATTTTATTTCACTCTTTTAACTGTTAAGCTTAGGTCTAGCTGTTTCTAGCAAAGGCAAATACAATCTAGGGATTTCAATGCATGGAAACAGTAGTAGACTTGAAATATTTTGTGATAAACTAGTATTGTGGAAGTTTTAATATCTATCACTATATATGTATGTCATTCCACTATGAAGAAGTTTCATTTTGGTTTTACCACAAGCTTATTCATCTCATTCTAAATGAAACATGTTATACTTGATATTAAGAAAAAAAAAAAGAAAAAAAAGGTACATTATGTGTTAATTATATATAAATGTTTATTAGGAGAAAAAAAAGCAACTCAATTTCACTTATAGACTTAATCCGGTCAGTCAGTCGCATTTAAGCTACACTGAAAATGCTAACCTCATATTAGGTGTAAACTCGTTGTAAATTAACTTCTTAAGAAAACCGACCTGTGTGAGAACAGATTCTATGTATTTGAAAAAAACAGCAACGCCGCGCATGCGAAAATCACAAACGGCGGATTTTTCGCAGCCTCGAATTCAAATTTTCTTTCCTTTTGCCTTTCCCCTCTCCAAGTACATTTATTTCTTGTTCTAGAGAAATTACTAATTATTTTATCAAATTAAATTACTTTAAAAATTTTAAAAAATAAATAATAAGTGATTAGTCATGTTTGATGATGTAGTTAAACTATGTTGACGATTAACTAAGCTATTTTTATTTTGTTTTCCCACTTTTAATTTTTTTTTAATGAAAGTGGAGGGTGGCCTAACCCCAACGGAGTCCAACTGCTCCACGTTTTGTTCTTTCTTGTGGGCATTTCAGTCAATTAACACCTTAAAATTATGTAATTGACCAAGCATCTCCTTTCACGAAAAGATACAAGTGCAAGTTTTTCTCCTCGGCCTAAAAAGAAGATATCCATTTGTCATCTTCTCATAAACAGAATCCCCCCTCTCGGACGAGAATGCCCTCCAAAGGAATCCCATACAGGAGAACCGGGGGCAGGAGAGTAATTTAACGTCCTTTAAATGGAAAATTAGAAAGTAGAAGACCCAGTCTTTGCTTTAGTCTTCCCTGCACCTTTGCCAGTTATTCTCTTATTTACCCCTGAGTTTAGTAATATTCCGTTTGGGTGTCCTTAAAGGGAGCCAGCTTTTTAATTTGGCTTTTCTCTCTTTCCAGCGCTTTTAAAACCAGAAGTCTCTCTCTTTCCTCGCTTCTCCCTCTCCCTCTCCTCTCTCTCTCTCTGTTGCTTCCGAAGACTTCTCTGCAGCTCTCTCTTTCTCTCTCGTTTCGTTCTTCTGTGTCCCCGTATTTTTATCCCCTTTGTTTCTTTCACAATGACAGCGCCGAACATGGATACGATCACGGCTTCCTTGGAGAGATCCATGCAGAACTGTTCTCTCGGCGGCGGCGACGACGATGGCCACAGACACCGCGAAGCGTTTCTTGTGGAGAACCGGCCGAGCGCCGAGTCGACCGCCTTGGAGCTCAATTCTCAGGTCTCTCTCCCGTATCAGTGGGAGCAATGCCTCGATTTAAAGGTGAATGGAAACGCTCTTGTCTTTCTCCTCTGTATTATTATTCCCTTATTAATCTACCATAAGTAAGGGGATTTTATTGGTTTTCTTTTTCTTTTTTTCCTTCCTCGTTTCTTGTTTGTTTGTTTTTGTTCTCCTTGCTTGTATCTGATTGCGGTTCTATTTTTGTCTGCTTGATTGCTTGGTGTAAAGAAGACGAAGGTTTTCATTAAAGATAAGATCTTTGCGACTTTTGGGTAATCTATTTTTTTGTTCTGAGAAAGTTACGGTCGCCGGCTTTCTCTACAACCTTTTTCCCTCGGTTCCTTTCTTTAGACTTTCTTCTTTCCATTGCCGCTGTTTCCTTTTCGACGTTTGCGATGATTATCGGAGGCCACCACCGAGAAAATTTTGATTACTTTTCCACGCGCTCCCCCTTCTTTCTCTTCTTCTTCGTTTTCCTTCGGCGCCTCTGCTATCCTTTCCTTTTTTTTTTTTTTTTTTTTTTTTTTTTCTGGTTCTCGTAGTACTCTTCTTCTTCTTCTTCTTCTTTTTGTAACTTGTATGTGTAGCTAGTTCTGACCTCGTTATAAATTGATTTTCTCATTGAGAAGGTTATATATATGTATATATATATATATATAATTTCTTGTTGGCGCGCAGACGGGCGAGCTTTATTACATAAATTGGAGTACCGGAACCAAAGCGAAAGACGATCCGCGGAAAACGGCGAGCTTTGAAGGCGATTACTTCACGGAGGAAGACAGTTCGGACGAGAGCGACGACTCTTTCTTCGTGTCGTCCCCGTCTTCACGAGAGGAGTATCGCTACGACGAACAGGTTCTGGTGGTGGCCGGGTGTAAGAGCTGCTTAATGTATTTCATGCTCCCGAAAAGGGTCGAAGAGTGCCCCAAATGCAACGGCCTCCTCCTGCATTTCGATCGTGCCGAAAATGGGTACTTATGAAAAAAAGATTTCTCATTTATTCATTCTTATTTTCTCTCTCTCTCTCTCTCTCTCTCTCTCTCTCTCTCTCTCTCTCTCTCTCTCTCTCTCTCTCTTGGAATTCCCCTGATGAAAATGATTTCATGTGGTTTCTCTGATCTCGCCATTATTGAAAGCCAAATGGGTATGATCTGTCTTCTTTTAATTAAGCTTTAACTGCTTTCATTCGTCTTCAATATCGCCATCCCTTGATGACTAGCTAGCTACTACTTCCTCGATCCCCTCTCGTTTTTTTTTTTTGGTTTTTTTTTTTTTTTTTTTTTTCATTTTTGTTTGTGAAATGTGAACTGTGAAGACGAAGACGCCATTACTGGTGCCGTCCAAGGTCAATCAATGAGAGAGCTGGGAAGGCAAAGAAAGAATAAAATCGATCATGATTACGACGTGTGCGTCCTCGTCTTTTTAATTCTCTCTCTCTCTCTCTCTCTGGTGTGGGGTTGTTGCTAATTTCGACACGCATGTTGGTTTGTTAAATCAAAGTAGTGTTCTTGAGGAGGAGAAGGATTTATCGTTTCTCTAAACGAATTGAAGGATGGATCATCATCATCATCATCATCATCATCATCGATCGTTTAATATATAATCTCTAATCCTCCGTATCCCTCCCTCCTGTTTAAACAAATACAGTCAATGTACGATTCCTGCCAGCGAGCTTTCTTTGACTCATCCATTATTTGTCGTGCAGTTTTTACTTTTTTTAGGGAATTAAATAAGAAAATTCGAAGCAGTACTTGCAGGCTTGCAGAAGTAGCAGCAGCAGCAGCAGCAGCAATATATGATATGCCCCCCTTTGCTCTCACAGAACATGCAGGCTTGTTGCACACCTGCAGCGACTTCTTCTTCTCCGAAATTTCTGAAACCCATTAATTAGAAGTAGTGAATTGTGATTATAATGAACAGAGGAGGAGCGTGGTCTTATGTATTTGGGTTCAGATGATTTTGGCCTGCAGCTTTTTGCTTCTTCCATGGACGACGATATATGGCTAGAATAAGAAGCTAGTCCGCGGCATGTGATGGGGCATGTGGAGCAGGAGAGTCTACACCGGCTTCCGCGCCTTCTTCTCATTTAACATCAAAAGTAACTAGAGCTTAATTCGTTTCTTGAATTAATGGAGGAGGTTTTTAAATTAGTGGGGGAGGGGGCTTTAACTCGGGGTGTTGACGTAGGATAGGAGCACTAAAATTAACAATTTACTTGGTAGTTTTGAACTTGATAAACAATGTAAACTAACATGAGAAGGTTTTGCCGTGATTTGTGCCGGTAATTAATTGCCAAGTTCGTTTGGTCTTAAGTATTCGTTCCAGTTATATAGATTAATACTATATACGATCTTGATAATTCCAAAGAGAGAGAGAGAGAGAGATTAAGAATTTAAGAATTTAAGAGGAGGGAGGACAAACAGGGTCTTCTTAATTACATGGGAATTAATTAAAAGGGGATGAAAGAAAAGGAAGACGAAGGAGATGATGGAGAAGAAAGAAAAAATATAGCCTTATCTGATCAACTGGAAGAAGGCACGTATATATATAAAGGGGCGACTCAACAGAAAAGAAATAAAATGAAAAAAAAAAAAAAAAAAAAAGGACCCAGTTGTACTCCCTGATCGATCCTAGCTAGTAGTGTTGGACGTTCATGGCGTCCGGAAATATTCGTTCGTTTGGAACTTTATCATGGATCGATGAGTGGGGGGAAGGCAGGCAGCGAGGCAGGAAGGAGGGGCCTGGGCCCGGACCCGGGCCTGGGGGGAGAGAAGGAAGAGAGGAATGGGGTTGTCTTCTCCCGGTTACTGTGGAACGGATGAGGTAGTACAAAAGCTTAGGTCGACGGTTGCAGCGGTCCCTCCCGCCGCGGTGGTGGAGCAGACAAAGGAACCTTTCCTTGATTGGCAGAAAGGAATCTCATCAGAGTCGCACAGGGACGGGGAGAGAAAAGGTAAGTAACACGGAGAACGAGACGAGAGAGGGAGAGAGAGATTCGGTTTTCCAACCTTTTTATCTCTCTCTCTCTCTCTCTCTCTTTTTCACGTTCCGGATTTCAATTCAGAAACCAGAAGAATTCGATTCTCTCAGTCTTGGCTCTTCGTCGGTTCCAGTACTGGCTTTCCGTCCGAACAGACAGAGACCCTCAAAGACAAGGCTTTGATACGGCCATCGCTTACTGCACGCATGTCGAAGCTTTTATATTCCCTCTCAGTTTCACACAGAAAAGAGAGAAAGGGAGACAGACTCAGACATTACCTCGCACAGTAACACACTCCTTTCCTTCATTTCCATTATTAAACATGTTCGTAATAAGGTATCAGTGCCTATTATTCTACACATGTATCATGATTCACGAGAACACACTACTCTACAAAATTGAAAACCTATTACGTTGCCTTTTAATATGATATTATACCAAACTACAATATTATTTTCTTCTTAAACTTAATGTATAATTAAGAATTTTTTAGTGACTGACTTGTCTTTCGTACTTATAATAAATTTAGTATTATCCTTCATGAGATTTGGATTCCCTGTTTATTTTAAATTTTAAACAGCGTCCGTTTCCCTCCACACTTGCGTTGCGTGACAGATCAAAACTTTCCCGCGTTGCAGCTGTTCAATGAAACCTTCCAATGTTGCCGAACGAGTCTTTCTTTCTCAATCCCATCTCCTTCTGTATCCCATTTCGGACTCCGGGAATCATCTCTCGCTTCACCCTGAGAATCCCCTCTCCCTCGCTTTGTCTCCCGCGGTCGCATCAGCCTCTTCGTTTTGGTTCTTCCAGATGTCTCATTGGATCTCGGATGGTGAAGTTGTAGCTACCAATGTAAGCTAGATCTATTTCTACTTGTCTTTTATTTGAAAAATACGTACCTGACATTGTCGTCTTCTGTTCTGTATATTTTGTTGAACGGTAGGTTGCCTGATTCGTGAAATTTCTTCGTTTTTATTATTTCCTATATATCCTGCATGTTGCGGTAAGTTGTTGAGCTTTTAACAAATTAATGTTCTCAGGTGTGTTTATCGTGGTTTTAGTTGTTGAACAGTTCTGCCCCTTCTATTTGGTCAATTGTTTTAGTTGGGAAACAAATGTTCCCAAACGCCTCTTCTAGGTTTTAAAGCTTTTCTTGAAAATCAGTTTGAGTTACAAAATTCAAGAATAATGCTAGTTGTTTATGGAGGATGTTTCTTCCTCCCGCTTTCCGTCAGTTCGTAACAAGTTAATATGTTACCCGCGGATGATAGAGGCTGCTTTTATTGAGACTTAATTTCATGTCCTTTCCCCATTTCAATTCCTATTTTGTCGAAACATCCATCCCGAATTTTAGGCTGCTGAGGTTGCAAACGGTGCTCGATTCAAGAAATGTTGGAGTTGATTTAACATATTCGAACAAGCTAGGTACACAATGATGCCCGCATATGAGAAATTAACTAATGTTTTCGATCAGAAAAGTACAATTTAGCCATCATACATCGTTGATTAACCAACTTCATTGAGGAAATAGTGTCAGTGCGACCATTTTACTGCTCTCATTCAAGTACGAACTTCAATTCTGTTTCCTTTTCCAATATATATATATTTTTTTTCTTGAGCATTTATTTTGCCTGTATCTAAGCTCGTTATAAAAAAAATTAGTAGCTATTTTCCCTGCCTTGTTTCATCTTCCAATGGTTGTCGCTGATCTCTGTAATAGTTCGTTCATTTGTTTAATTGAGTAGCCATCCCGTCCCGAGTAGCATGACACTCATACTTAAACACATTGGACTAGCTGGATCTATGTTTAACTGGACCCAGTCTCCTGTTTCCCGCTCGTACGAAGAAAGGAGGACTACTGGGATCCACTCTCCTTGGTCGAGACTCGAGAGGGAATATGTGTTGAAATTATCCATATCTGGCCCAAATCTGATTGATACAGTCCCTTTTGGTGGGCTTTTCTGCACTACACATTGATGGGTCTGACCCGATTCTAGGCTTAACGCGAAAATCGTCTCCCCCCTCCGCTTGTTTTTCGTCATGTGTTTCCTCTCGCCGTAAGCTTCAGAACACCTTTTAGATCTTATCACTTTGTTGTTTTTGTGGTTTTGAAGGAGCAAGGGAGCAACCTTTGCACAAGGACTTGCGGAAAAATGGTCGTTCTTAGGTAAAGGTTACATTCCCAACTTATATCCCGAACTTAGGGCACAAGCCACCTTTCAACTAGGCTCACTTTAGGCTTAGCCCTCCAGATCATCCAGAGCAAGTGAAAAGTGAAATTTTTTCCAAGGTAGCTCACTTTATATGAGAATGTATTCTTTTTATTTTAGTGTTTGTAGATAGGAGGTGCACGGAACGATCGTTGTTTTTCAAATCCAAAGCTGCGAGTCATGGTTGTTACCTCTTCAATCTAGAGAAAGGGAAATTTCATCCACTTGGGCAGAATTTGATTTTCTTTACCTAGAGTAGTAGATACAAATACTTCTCCTAGGGATAATTTATGTCTGACTTTGAAGTGCTTTTGCGTCAGTTACAAATAAGTACAAAATATAAGTCTCTTGCATTTTATTTTGAAATTATTGTGCTTTTCTTCTTTCCCTTTATGTATTTAGTATTGAAGTTTGTCCTCTTGAAAAGGCAACTTTTGCATATTGTATGGTCGATTAGAGGAACTTGAGGTACATAGAGATATTAATTAATTTTATGTTCGTTGAAACTTAAGTGCCTTGATATGGATACAACTTGAAGTTTTGGGTTTTGGTCTCCTCGTTGGTGACTACATGTGGAAGCTCTTTATTATTTTTGTCTCTAGTTATAAATGTGAAGTTTATATTTATACACAAGCCAAGATAAGTGATAATTCTATTTTTTGGAATGGAATAAATTTTTCATATTTGACTTTGGTGAAGATTAAATAGTTTGTATTTTGAGAGAAAGGAGGTTGTACTCAAATTTCATATATAGGCCAACAGTAATGATGCTTCTCCTCTTTGGTTGCACCAATTTTTATCATATTTGACTTTGATGAAAAAAATAATTTGTTTATGAGGGAAAGGAGATTGTACTGTCCCCACCACCTTGGTTCATTTACTTCATCATGTTTGTATCAATGCTATTAGTATCCATTTTACTCTAACAACGATAAGATAAACATACCAAGTTACTGAAACATAACAACTAGTTCACAAAAAATAAAAAAATATTTTATGTAATTTAATCTTGAATTTTGATTAAATCGAAAGTTTGGTCCACCCTTCATTTGGAGACAAATGTACTTTATACTTGAAGTACCACTAAGTAAACTTTAAATCCCAATCACAATTCACAGGTGCATAAGATGTAGGGGTTTTGTATTACTCGTTTTGTTTTTCCAAATCAGTTATTTGACATGTGTATAGTATCTATTAGGTACGTTAACAAGTAGGTACATGAGCCTTGTATTGTAATTTGACCGATGCTGACAAACAGGTTTGATTTTTAAATACACCAATCCCCATCTCATAAATGGGGGACCAGTTCCTTACAAATCCTCACAATCTAGTGGTACATATTGTTTCCATACAATTAAATTCTGACTTTATTGTATATACTTTTTCTACTTTTGCTTTTATTTCCCATAACCACTTACAAAGTCTTCATAAAGTAGAGGGTTTGGATGATTTAACCCCAAATGTAGTATTTTAGCATGTTTTTGATATTTTGGCTCCTAATTTGGTACTTCAACTCCAAATGTGGTATTTTAGCTTGGTGATGTGTTACAATCTGGTTAGGGACACCAGATATCCACTACACTTGGTGATCTGAACCCCGTAGAGGCTCTTCCCTTTCCTGATGCTTTTCATGTTATCCTTGAAATGAAAAGAGAAAAAATAACTAGAAGGCAGGGCGGGTCTAAGTAGCAACAAAGAAACCAATGGGCAATAGCATCTCTATGTGGTATGTCATTATTGCTCTAATTAACTATTTGACTGCTTCAATAAATACTTCGGTGGTGCAACTTGCAAGATTGGAGAAACAGATCTTATGAAGGCTTATTGGGGCTAATAACAGAGCGGACTCTAATGCACATTCACCTCCTCTATTTTCATGTCAGGTGCACCGCTGGCCGCAATATATTATCCACCAAACCTAGTTCCAGAATTTATAACTCAGTTGATGCTCTTCATTTAAAGAATCAACGGGGGCGAGTTGACTTTGATAATCCTGACCCTACTTATGTTCTGAATTTTGGTGTAAGATCCTGCCTTGTGTGCTCGTTTAGGTTCCTCCAAAACTGAAATGAACTCAAAAGACTTTTCTTTTGCCTACTGAAGCAAAGATGGAACGATTTTAATCCTTGCTGCAGCTATTCTTGAAATTCATCTAACTTTGGATCAATGAACAATAAAAAGAAAAGCATTTCATGGATCCAATCGGTACATTGAGCTCGAAGTAATTGCCTTTGAGGAGCAGTTGGGTTTTGTACATGCTTGCTGCAGACATCGCGTCCCAGTTCCTTCTGCAAATAGAAACTCGCTATAACTAATAACTGCCCAGCCAAATTTGGAGGTTCGTGCTGGTAGGTTGCTTGTCTTGTGCAGAATTCAACTACTTGTTTCAGAGGATTCTTACTCTGCCTCGAATTTATGAGGCGAATTTACTTCGTCCTCCGTGTGTTCAACTGAACCACCTGTATTGAGACAAATGAATTCTTCTTCTCATCTTCCTGGTGCCTTCTCAGCCACGGAGATTTGTTTTCATTTCCATGCTCAGGGTCGGGGACGTGGCTGTGCTGCAGATTTTTCTGTATCGAAGCTCATCCGCCAATCCGGATCTGCCTGTAAATCTCAACTACTCACCAATCTCTTTTCTCCCTTCTCTGTTCTCCAAGCTTGTAACTAAAAACTACCAATGACAGCAGCCCCCGTTCAGCTCTGTTTTTCTGGGCTTCTCTTAAACAAATCGGAAAACATAAAGAAACATCATTGCGCTTTATTAGCCGCTTTCTGGTTTAGCTTCCACCTCTTCCTCCGAGGCAATGATATATAGAACTGAGACATTGTAAAATCTTCTGTCTCGTCTCATTAAATTCCTCTTAAAAGCACAAGTTCCGCGAGCTTTTTGGAATAAGTTCCCTGTAATAACTCCCTGAAATAAGCTCCCGGAAAGAGGGTTTTGTTGACTAAATCTAAGTTGATTGTGTTAACACATTCGGCCGGACGGTGGGGTAGGATTCATTATGTTCTATCCTTCTCTTCGCTTTAATTGCTTTTTGCGCTCCAAAACCTAACCTTCCGCTCGAATTCGAAAGAGATTCAAGGGACGGCGTCCATGTACACTCATTGAAAGAGTTTTCAGAGGTAGGAGAAACATCGGTCCCATGATCTTTCCACGAAAGCAACAGGAACAGAATTCGATTTCGAGAGGGTTTAACCTTTAGACCAACTGCATTAACGGATTTCTGTAGTTGCAGCTAATAAATTCTTATATAGAGATGGGATGGTGGACTGTTCGGATTTCAGAAAGTGGCTTTCAGTTTAAACGGCTATTCAATCCATAATTAGAGTACTGGTTCGCTGCTCTTAACACCCATGAGAATTGTGGCGCGTTCTCCCTCTCAAACATGTGTTTAAAGATGATTTATAGATCTTGTAATCTTTCCTTCAATGTCTTCTTTGCCAGTCATCACAAAAACAGAGAGCGCGTTTGGAGTAAAAGGAGCAAGCGCCATTTACTTCCCGACCTAACCAGTGCAGAGAAGCAGTCAAAAGCATCTGCCTCTGTTGCCATTTCTGCGTCTGATATCTACACATAAAGCCGTTAAGGAGTTTTGGTTCTCTACTAATAAAACATAGAAATGCAGATCGAGATGAAACTTGAGAAGAGAAGACGTTACTAGATTGCTTCCTCGAGTACTCTTACGTCGCAGTTTTTGAGCGATTTATAGAAGCTCTGATGCGACTACAAGGAGCTTTGCAGAGTGCATCTAGGTTTATTAACAGGACGAGCACCGGTTCAACTCCAACCATGCATTCATGACCTCAATAAATGATTTACCAGCTGTGAGTTTGTCCTTCTCTTTTAATATGGGGAAGATGGGTTTGCTTATTTAAGTTCGTTTCCATCTCCTTGAAGTTCAAAGACCAAGTTGAGCAGAACAGAGGAAGGAGGTGCCAGAGTTTTCATGTCTGGAAGATGGCCAAGTTCTTTCTCAACATCTGCCTGTGCCTTTGCTTGCTGAGAGTCTCGCAAGGTTCTTTCTTCTTCACTTTTTTTTCCCGTTATCGAGACGAGGGGAGGGGGGGAATTTGTTTACTGACGTTCTCTCTTTCCTAGCTCTATGATCTGCTTCTTGGTTTCTCTGTTTGGTGCTCCACTTTCTCCATTTTGCTCCTGGTTTCCTTTTCGATGGCTTTCGATATCAAAGAAATGAAGTTACTTCTTTTTAAAATTCTATTTCAACTGTTGCCTTTTGTTATAATTATTTTCAACTTTCAGATTTTATCAGCAGTCAAATCACTATTCTGTTTCTTGGGTGCGGTTCTTTTTTTTTGTTTTTTTTTTCTTGTTATGCCATCCCCTGTTTTCCGCCTCGTCATCATAGACCAATAGACAAGCAGAACGAGATCGGTGAAGGAAATTGCAATGTGGGTCTGTTCGTTTTTGTAAAATCCTGGTTTGGGGTTTCTCTCTCCTCTGTTTCCCTCGCACTTTATACCCTCACTCCCTCACTCGCCCTGGTTCGTGTGAAAATGCAGCCGGAAAAGGGTTCGAGTATTCATTCCTGGAGAAAGCAAGCTCGTTCCGCGGCGATGCAAAAGCGTACGACTACATAATCGTAGGCGGAGGAACTGCCGGGTGTCCCCTGGCTGCCACTCTCTCTCAGAACTTCAGTGTGTTGTTGCTGGAGAGAGGGGGTTCGCCGTATGGGAATCGCAACGTCTCGCATATGCAGAACTTCCACCTCACTCTTGCGGACATCTCCGCACGGTCGCCGGCGCAGGCCTTCATTTCCACCGACGGGGTCATAAATGCGAGAGCTCGAGTCTTGGGAGGTGGCACATGCATAAATGCTGGCTTCTACACAAGGGCTAGTCCGCGGTCTGTTCTCTCTTTACTTCTCAAAATCATTTGTTTTCTCTGCTTGCTTTTATCTAGTTTATCTAGAACAAAGAAGAATAGGCTGCACATGGTTCAAGGAGGAGCGGATTTGTTCTTGGAAGAGAAGAGAGACGGGGAAGAGACCAGTTACCAGTCCGGGTCTTATGAATTTGATACTGCTGGACTGGTTCTATTCGAGTGTATAACAAAGAAAGAAGTCTAGGGAATGAAGGGCAAGCAAGCTTTTGACGCGAAGATGCATGTCTCAAAGGGATACTGTCATTAAATACCGTTTAATCAGCTGAATAGACCATCAGCATATTTTCTCTCACTTAGTCGCTTTAGAAATAATAAATTATCCAAAGAGTAGGCGTTACATCTCATTGATGGTCATCAATTTTTCCGTAGGTTGGTTATTAGGCCAATTTGGCCGGTAGTTGGGTATTGTCAAGGTCTTTATCTCTGTGGAGAGAGCATACAATTTTTAATGATATAGATATGTTTATAGTTTTGATTACTGAACGTCAGCTTTTCTTTGGCCATGGACCAATGTGAATGAAATAATTCGATCTGGAAAATGGGTTCGCCTGGTTGTGTTGTTGGGACCAGAAATGGCAGCCCCATGACATGAAAATGAAGCTCCATTTGGTTCCCATTTCATCTCTCGTGATTCTCATCTTCTCAAGTGCCCACCGCAGGTACGTGAGGGACGCTGGGTGGGACCCCAAGTTGGTCAACGAGTCTTACCCCTGGATAGAGAGGCAAATTGTTCACAGGCCTGAGCTCGCCCCTTGGCAACAGGCTTTCAAAGATGGCCTTCTCCAGGCGGGCATCTCTCCGTATAATGGTTTCACCTTTGATCACTTGTACGGAACTAAGGTCGGGGGAACCATATTCGATAAGAACGGGTACCGGAGCACTGCCGCCGACATCCTGTCTTCTGCAAATCCAGCAAACCTCCATGTCTTGCTTCATGCTTCCGTGCAGAGAGTCTTGTTCGATAGAAGAGGTAGAATTTTGTGTAAATTTAATTCTGCTTTGCCATTCATCCGGGTGCAAGGTTTTAAGGGATAAAGGGGACTCTGTTTTGCAGGGAGGAAGCCAGCGGCCGTTGGAGTTGTTTTCAAGGACGAAAACGGGAAGTTGCACAAAGTTTTCCTGTCAAAGCGGGTTAAGAGCGAGGTGATTCTTTCATCTGGTGCCATTGGAACACCGCAGCTGTTGATGCTAAGTGGCGTCGGGCCTGCAACCGAATTGAGGAGGATGAAGATTCCAGTAATTGTGGAAAACAAGTTTGTGGGGAAGGGGATGTCTGATAATCCCATGAACACCATCTTCATCCCCACTAAGAAGCCAGTGAAACAGTCGCTTATCCAGACAGTTGGGATCACTAAATTTGGTGCCTATATAGAAGCCAGCAGCGGATTTGGTCAACATCCAGACAGCATTCAGTGCAACCATGGGATCATGTCTGCTGAGGTTTGTCTATTGGACTCTCACATGCATTTTAATGTTCTTTGTATCATAATCCACAAACACAACGCAGCTCATGAAGTAACAGCCTTGATATTGTTTGTATAAATGACTGCATCTGATCTGCTATCTATTTTCTAAAGAAATGATTTCAACCCTAAGGGAGAAGCACTTTTGGTGTATCAGATAGGTCAGCTGTCCACTATTCCTCCAAAGCAGAGGACCCGAGAAGCCATTAATGCTTACAAGGAACACAAAAAGGATATTCCATACGAGTTGTTCATAGGGGGATTTCTCTTGTCTAAAATCGTCGGTCCACTATCAACAGGCCATCTTAGCCTCAGTTCCACTAACGCTGATGACAACCCCTCAGTCACCTTCAACTACTTCAGCCATCCAGAAGATCTGAGACGCTGTGTCTCAGGCATCCAGACAATGAAGAAGATTGCAGAGACCAAACCCGTCAAAGCACTTATGGAGGACGACGAATACACAATTTCTACGCTCCTTAACATGAGCGTTAAGGCCAATGTCAACTTCATTCCAAAGCACACCAATGATATTCAATCGTTAGAACAGTACTGCAGGGACACAGTGATCACCATATGGCACTACCATGGTGGTTGCCATGTGGGAAAGGTGGTTGATCGCGATTATCGGGTTCTTGGTGTCAATAATCTTCGGGTAGTCGACGGATCAGTCTTTGTTGAAACACCAGGGACAAATCCTCAGGCCACTGTCCTGATGCTTGGCAGGTAAGAGCATGGCCTCTGCATTTCTTTTCCCTTGACCACCCTGCACTAATGCATCTGAGAGTTCCCAAACAAATAAAACAACTAGGGCCTAATTCTGAATTGCTGTGATTGGAATTTGCAGGTACATGGGAGTGAAGTTGCTGAGAGCAAGACTAGGAAAAGCAGCTCGAGTGTAGTATGAAAAGCAGGATGTGTATGTGATTTGCACTGTAACTCGTATAGGTTGTTTGTTGTCGGTAGAGTAGCACTTTGGTTTGGTTGTATTTGTCAACTCGTCGCCCCATTATTGAATCCAAGATTCTGCCTTAGAACAGAACAACACTAATGTAGAAAAGGCAAATATAAATAAGCCACTTCATGTTGTGTTAGAACGTAGTTTCCTTGTCATTTGCTCTTGGAACGGATTGTGTGTAGAGGAATGCGGTAGTGCATTCTTTTGTGAGTGAAACTGTGGTTGAGTCTCATTTAGTCATGTTGTCTGTAAACCCAATGTTGAGGAAAAGTAACAAAGAACTTAGTCATTCTATTCTGTTGTAATCTCCATCAACTCTTGAAAGATTTTCATTTTGAATGATTAATCCTGCTCAGCGTCATTCATTCTTTACCATTGAATATTCTCATCCTTTGAGATTGGAAGTGTATGAATGACACGAGAAGCATTAGTGGCCAGAAATGTCAGGCTGCTCTAGACCCCCAGAACGTGGAGGCGGCTGACGTCCAGATGTTATGGACAGATCTCAGCTCTGAGCATGCTGCACTTCATTACTTTATGATTCTAAGAAGGAATGTGTCTTTCAGGTTTCAACTATCAAAAAGGAGAGAAGAACAGGTTGGTGGGCAGGCTTGATGAGGACAATATTCACCTCTGACACATTTCCCTGTGCTGTTGGGGAAAATAAAGAGGAACACATGTTACTTACTATATGTTTGCTTCCCCCCCCACACCTGCCTCATTCATCCAACATATTAACTCTTACACCTAACTACCTGAAGGTGAACACCAATGGGCCCCCATAGGACCCTAGTTCTTGGGAGGTCACTCGAGGGCCTATAGTTTCTGAATGGGCATGTATACTATTCTACATGAGCATTTATACCTTTAATGTTTGGGCACTATAGATTCTACGTGGGGTGGACACACGCACAAATATGTAGGAGTTCAGTTCGTTTGGGCCCATAGTTTCCGGAAGAGATGAGGCAATTCGAGTTCAGTTCGTTGGCAATCTTGTAATAACAAGGAAACGTGGGTCTCTTTAATTACTGTTTAGTTAAGCGAAGGATTAAGGAGATAATCAGAATCTCGTCCGGACTGTGCGGAGATCTAGTCAACCGGAGCCGCCAATAGTCAAACTTCCGCTACCCCACGTCATCGACATGGGTCCCATCCCATGTGGTGTTTACCCGCGTAAATCGCGTCCGTATTTCGGTGGGAAACTGTAAAAAAAGTAAAAACGGAAAAAAAGGAAAAATAAAACCCGAGGGCGAATCGCAGCCGAAACGAAAGACTCCATCTTATTATTATAAATTTGGTTTTGGGTTAGAATTTTGGGAATTAGAAATTGGCATTTGTTTATCGATCCTCCGCTCGCTCCCTCCCCGAGTCCTGATCTCTCTTTCTCATTCTCTCTTTTTCTCTCTGTTCGAAAGCACCGCAGGACGAGGCGCCGAGAAGGGGAGACATGGGAAAGGGACCTGCGACCGTCGTTGTTTACGTTGTTCTCGCCATCTTCTTCCTCCTCCTCATCTCCTTCTCCCCTAGGACACCCAGGACCAATCCTCACCGTCGCCTCAAGCTCCGCTCCTCCTTCTCCTTCGACAAGCACGACCGGATCTCCTTCGATCCCCTCGTCGCCGAAATAGAGCGTCGCCGGCAGGACAAGGAATGGGAGAAGCACTACTTTTCCGACCACCACAAGGACCTCGTCTCCGAGCCGGCCCCCGCGGCCGAGTCCCAGCCCGAGTGGGAGGATTTCATGGATGCCGAGGATTACCTCAATGATGAGGATCGTTTCAATGTCACTCAGAGGATCATCATGCTGTTCCCTAAGGTCGATCTTGACCCCGTCGACGGTTTCGTCAGCCTCGACGAGCTCACCGAGTGGAACTTGAGGAATTCTGAAAAGGAGGTGATGCATAGAACGGAGAGGGATATGGAGGCGCATGACAAGAACCACGATATGTTGATCTCTTTTCAGGAGTACGAGGCCCCCAGCTGGTCGCGCCGATCTCACGGTGGGATTTTCTTCTACTCTTCTTCTTTTGTTTTTCCTTTCTCTCCTTGTCGAATTTTTTTATCATTGAAAGATCTTTAAATATTGTTTAATTGTTGATGTCTAGCAGATGACTCCGTTGATATGGGATGGTGGAAAGAAGATCACTTCAATGCCTCAGACGTTAACGGGGATGGCTACCTAAATAAAACAGAATTTAACGAGTGAGTTCCCTTCCTCATCTTCATTTGTTCTTTTCTCTCTGTTTCCTTGATCCTTCAATGTTATCAATGACGTCTGGCTGTTGAAACTTTCTCAGCTTTCTGCATCCGGCTGACAGCAAGAACCCCAAGCTGCTCAACTGGTTGGCAAAAGAAGAAGTAAGGTGAGATAGCCACGATTTTGAACTCCTCACTTTCTTCCTTCATCACTTCGTGTTTTTTACTTATTTGTTTTAGACAAAAATATTCTTTTGATGTCACTCAACTTGGAGTTTTTTAAATAAACTGAATTTCTGTTCAAACCTATTGATTTGCTTGTTAAAAGGTTTGATTTTTTAGACTTTTATTATTATTATTATTATTATTATTATTATTATTATTATCTTATCTTGGACAAAACCTGGATCTAAGTTTGGGATCTTTTTTCTTAAAAAAACTTTTTATTTTTTATTTTTTATTTTTTATAAGTAGCTTTATTGATGTGCAATCTGAGTTAAGTATTTTCTTTTTATGATAGAAGTAATCTGGTTTAAGTTTAATAACTATTTTTCAAAGACCTGCTGGTGGCTCCATCTTCAGGAAATTTTGATTCCATGTCATACTTAATGTTGTCTATAGACTAATGATAACATAATAATAATGTTATCTTAATATTTATGTCATCTTCATAACACCTTATGGTCAGTGCTTGTTGTATAAGAGAGTTCCATTCAGGCTGCTTCCAGGAAGTCTTTGATTTGCTTTAGTATTATCTTTTGACCCCTTTGTTAAGAGTGCTTTTTAGTAGAAAATTGGTACCAAGTGCAAATTATTGCCGAACCATTGTTGTATGACACACTAATCCTACACTCCCATTCTCTCTCAATTTCTTTAGAAAAAACAGAAAATTGTAATACATTAGGATATTCACATTGATCCATTGTTACAAAATAATATCATTATAACCTGTGAAGAAATTTTCTGACTTCAATTATCTTAGTAAGTATCCTGATTCATCTTAAACATTGTATCAAAGTGGGTGCTCATGTTCCATCCTTCCAGGAGCTTTAGAAAAACCCCAAACGTGAAGAAGGTGATCAATAGAGGATTAATGAAATTTTGTGCTTAATACTCAAAAAGAGACTTATCAACTTTGGTTAGTCATTTTCAGATGGATGTGGACCTAACTGTAACATGTAACCTGTTTACTAGGTATCTAGCAAAACATATTTATAGCTGTTTTCGTTACATTGTTGTAAAATTTTACGACAATCTGGATAGAATTGCATAGGTATGGATTCTGACAAACACGTTCTTTGTAGATGGAATGCATTAAGAGCATTCAATAATCTCAGCTCCCTCTGCCTTGTTATTATCCTTTTGTGTGAAAGTTCTTTCAGGATCTAATCTATTTTGCGTATTCTGGAACTTCTCATGCAGATCTATCATTTTGTGCTAAATGCGTTGATGATAAATTTTATGTTATTTCTTTGTTTGCTAGGGTTTTCCCCCCTTGTTGTACCTTTCCTTCATCAAATTCTTAATGAATTCTTCTTCATAGTTTCTAGAAAAGAAGTTTTCACATTTTTTTTTTTGAGGAATTATTTTGTATTATTTGGGTTTCTCATTCAAGAATTCCTATATCCCTTGTTGGTTCTCAAATGGAACGAAAAGGTTATATATCTCACGAATTCTTCTTCATAGTTTCTAGAAAAACAGTTTTCACATTATTTTATATTATTTGGATTCCTAATTCAAGAATCCATCTATCACTTGTTGGTTCTCAAAAAGAATGAAAAAGTCATGTCTCTTGCTGATTCTCAAAGAAACATAATGATGTTTGACCTTATCTAATCCTGTTCAGCTTCCTATATTTGTGGCTTTAGGTTGAACTTGCTATTCCATACCTTAAGGGTGGGCACGTGTCATGTTGAGGTTGGGTTTCTTGAAACTCGATCCGAACTGTCCTTGTTTTTGAAATCCAAAAAGCACCCCCAGTTAAGACTCAACCCTGTTTCTACCTCATCCCTATCCTGACCACACCCTGTCCCTTATACTTGCCCTCACTACACCCTGCCCCCCATACTTGTCCTGACGACACTTTGTACTTCATCCTTGCCCTCATGGCACTGAGTCGCTCATCCTTTTTATTTTTTTTCTAGGAGGTAGCTAATTTTGTTCTAGTTGTATATCAGTTCACTGGACCATTTGATGTTTTATCATAAAATTTAGTAGTTTTGATCAGCTTTATAATATTCTACTTGGCTGCTTTATATAAATGTCATAATTATGTATGATGTGCTGTTTTTAGATATTTCTATCATACCTTGTCTGTGGGCATTGTTTTGATTGTAGTTTCTATTAAAAATATATATAAATAAGAAGGTTGTGCTGTAATGAGACTGGTTGCTCTCTTTTCATGTACATATACTGTCCAAATAATTTTACAGACTGTAAACTTTATACTTATTTTTGCATGTTGACTTCTAACTGTGCATTTGCTTGGTGTTCTCAGGGAAAGAGATTCTGATAAAGATGGGAAATTGAACTTTAAAGAATTTTTTCATGGAATCTTTGATTTGGTGAGAAGCTATGATGAAGTAGGTTATAATGTTTCACATCAATCTGGTGATTCACTGGAGATACCAGCAAAAAAAATGATGGCAGATCTCGACCACGACAAGGATGGGTATATTGCAAACATAAAATTGTGGTTATTGAATTCTTTATAGTTGCAATATGTGCTTAGGTGCCTTTCTCTTTCTTTGATCAGGTTTTTGTCACCAGAGGAACTTCTACCGGTTATTGATAAAATTCATCCAACCGAACGATACTATGCAAAACAGCAAGCAGATTATGTCATAACGCAGGCAAGTGCTTGAAGAGAGAATTTAGTCCATGTATTTGTTAATCTTGCTAGGGTGTTCAAACAGTTTGCCTTTCTTTTCAAAGAGAAACATAGAAGCCATCCTCTCTTTTCCTTTTTTTTATTTTTTATTTTTATTATTATTATTTTTTTACCATGTTCTTTCACTATATATATATATCATTTCCTCCTCCCCCTCCTCTCCTCTCTCTCTCTCTCTCTCTGTCTCATTTGCTCTCTCTCTCTCTCTCTATATATATATATATATCCCTCTCTCTGTACCTCTTCAAAGATTTTCCTCAGGGAACTATGAAAGTAGTAGTGGTTAGTAGTATCAAATGTCTTTTTTTTTTTTTTTTTTTTTTTTTTTTTTTATAGAGCATTGTGTGCATTTTGGGGTGGGGTTGGCTGTTGAGGAAGCCATTGTTTCTGATGCATGCCCTGACATTCGAAGATGGGTAGACATGCATTTTACTATGGGTGCTTTTCATTTGCCATGTACTTAGTCAATACTTGGTCTGTCCATTTCCCTTGAAGTTTTAGGCTTTTGACATCCTTGCTTTGGTGTGTGAAAAACATTTCTGCTTGGAGTAGAACTACATAACTGGTTATTTCTCCGACACATTGATAACATAAATATTTGAATCTAGATAGCTTGAGCCTGGGAAGTACCTTTGCTGTACATGGTTGATATCTTTGCCATGGAATTAATGACTGGCATGTTAATTCCCTAAACAATCCCAAACTGATGTGATTCAGTTCTGGCACAACTTCTTGAAATTTTCTCACAGAGCAAAGTTTTAAAAAAAAATCTCAAAAAGCAAATTAAAAAAGAAATCTCAAAGAGCAAATTCAAAAACAAAAATATCTAAAAGAGACTACCTAGGACACTTTCTGTTAGCAGACAATTCATATGGTCCTTCTAAATTTTTATTTGTATTTGGAATTCATCAATCTATGGATGTTATGATCTATCCTGCATATCCAGCTTCATTTTCTGGCTGATTTGGTTTCACTTGATTTGTTTGCAGGCTGATACAGATAAGGATGGGCGTTTAACCCTGGAGGAGATGATTGATCACCCATATGTATTTTATAGTGCTATCTTCAACGATGATGAAGATGATGATTATTTTCATGATGAATTTCGTTAATGATTAGGTACATAACAGTTATGGTGCTATCTATTTTCTTACCCGTACGTTCAAAACTGACTTATTAGTTGCACCATTCCTTGCAGGTTATTGACATACCCATAATATTTCAAATTCTTTTTAGAGGTAATTCTATGCCATATAGACTTTTACAGAGAGGGGTTTGACTAGCATGATTTCCAAGGCAAGTACTCAGTACACCATCATCTTATGAATCCCCTGGAAGCGTTGTCAAGTATGGGGTTTGTTTCTTATATACGGCACTTGCACTTGTTTTTGAACAAGTTCTGAGTTTCATGGAGCCCCGGAGCAAACAAAGCACTGGTGTGGTGGCTGCCTTGTTATTCATGTTTTTTTCTAGGTTCTGTAGATTTACCCCACTTGATAAATTTGAGTAAAAGGCCCACAGAAACAGTAGTTTGAGTGTATGTAACATAGGGTACAAGTGTCGGCCACTCAATTGGGAAATGTTAATTATCTGATTCGAGCATACAAATGTCATCATTCATCATTCCTCTGTTAAACGCTTTTCCCTTTCATTTCCTCTATTCTGCTGTCATTGTTATTCTCCATGCGTAAGAAGCAATCCATGGCTACAATGCAGCTCGGTGGAGCAGCCTGGAACTTAGGAACTTTGTGCAGTTTTGACGCGCTGTTGACAAATCCGATGTACAACTCACAAGGATGTTTATCTTAGGAGCAGCAGCAGCATCTGCAGACACGTCCTTGTGGGCAGTCCAGCTTTGATGCACTAAGTGGAGTTTTGGTCGAGCGAGCCGAGACAATTCTCAGAAAATGAGGGAATCCAAAGACTAGATATTTCTATTTTTTCTTTATCCCATCCCCTTTGCTTCTTTCCATGTTTCAACAGAAAAGGCAGAGAGACAGCATTTTGTTTTGTTTTTTGTGTTTTTTTCTTCCCCCACACCCTTTTCTTCTTTCCAGCAGCTGAAGCAGTGTGATTGCATTCGGTGTTGGAGCACTTGGACTGAAAGTCTGAAACTGTTCCAAATATTTTGACTCAAAATTTTTATTCAACAATTTGTCTAATCTTTATCAGGAGGAGGGCCTACCCTTCGCTGGACTGGTGGCAGCTTCTTCTTCTTTTAAGCTCATTAGCCTTTTGACGGTCCATCAGTATTCACGGGACCTTTTCATTTGATCACGAGAAAATATTCATTTGTATGATTGATCGGATAATTTAAAAGGTAATGTACCACCAAATAGCCTCTGAGGTAAATTTTAGACAATGAAACCATATTTAAAACCTGATACCGGTGATTCCATTACACAGGTCAAATAAAGGTCAATCTCTAGAAATGATGGTGGAGTTTCATTTCTTGATATGCAACCAACCATCTATATAAAGGCACTTAAACATATAGCTACTCCTTTTGTCTCCTCATTTAGTCTTAATTAAACACATGCATTTACTCTTATGGTGGCATCTACAGTCCAGTTCCTCTTTTATTGACTCTGGCATCATCAATCTTGTCTTGAACCTCTTTCAATTCCAGTTTTAAGCCGAGGAATTCTTGTCCCTTGAAACTAGCTTGAAAGTGGGTGTGGGTGGGAAGCCAGAATTCTAAACTGCAGGTACACTTTGTTGTTGTTCATTTATATATAAGGCTGAAATTAAACCAGAATTTTAAAATAGTGACATCATAAGGGCAATATATACTAAAAGAAAAAGCATTCTAGCTACTTGTGACAAATAGTTTTGAATGGAAGTAGGTCGTCGAATATCCGACTTTAATGCTAATAACTAAAAGTGAGAAAATGATACTTATTAAGAAGTGGCAGCATTTGGAGTGTTTCCTAATAAGAAGGCTCTGAGATCTCATTTGAAGGGCCACATACACAAACAAGTTATTGCATGCATTACAAGCATAACGCATTTGGACAAGCAAAGGAAAAACAAAGAGTACTGACGACAGAGTTGCAGACTTGCACTAGTAATGTCCATGCAAGTGACCAATCAACAAGCAATCAATCGAGTTCCTACAGTACTTGTTCAACTTGTAATAGTATCTGAGACAATGAATGAAAGTTGCGTTCAAGTGCAACCAAAGTAAGATCGATGCACCCAACTTTGATTTTAAATAAATATATATATATGGGGTACAGAGTGCTCTTGAATCTTGATGTACTAATATGTGGTGTAGGTGTAAATGTGTAATATTTGTAAGTCATACTAGAATTTATAGGGAGATATTTTGGTTTTAGGCGGTGCACGTGAAGAGATGAGGATGATGAAAGAGGCTGAATTATTGGGATGATGTAAGGCAAAGAATGAAAGGGACGGAGAGTAGAGCTAAAGTCAAAAATAAAGGAAGTAGCCTAATTTCCGAGGCCTTTTTGCCTTGTGTCAACGGAGGACCAAACAAAAATTCCTATTCACCCATGAAGGCCAGAAACCAATCTCTTCTATCTCTCTCTCTCTCTCTCTCTCTCTCTCTCTTTTATATTTATCTGCGGCTTCAATCGGCGCCTCTCTCTCTCTCTCTCTCTCTCTCTCTCACACAGTCTCACCCTCTCTGAGTTTGGCAGCTTTTCTGAGATGCTCACAAGTTTTAAAGCTCACGAGACAAAAAGCACAGCAAATTGATAAAGAAAGAGAAGAGAGAGAGGGAGATGGGTGTGGGACTGTGGGACTGTGGGACTGTGGGACTGTGTGTTGCGCTGGCGTGTTTTGTCCACCAACCTCGTGATGGCTGCCTCTCCACATTCCACCATGAAAATAACTAAAAACTTTCTAAACAAACAACTCACATATATACAAATAAACCCTTCTTTCCTTTTCGTTTTCTTGTTTCTTTCCTTGGGAACGAAATCAGTGATAACGAAAACCCTTCTTCGCTCGCGCGACTCCTTTCCCCCCATCTACTACCCTTCTCCTCCTTACTACTAGTCATGATTTCTTCAAGTCTCTTTCCCGGCTGGCTAGCTAGCTTCACGGTTTCTAATTACCTCTCTCTCTAATTACCTCTCTCTCTCTCTCTCTCTCTAATTACCTCTCTCTCTCTCTCTCTCTCTCTCTCTCTCTCTCTCTCTCTCTCTAATTACCTCTCTCTCTCTCTCTCTCTCTCTCTCTCTCCCTAATGCGGTTTCAGAGAGAGGAATAAAGTGCCCGACCAGAGCAGGGTCACTGTCCGAGGGACGTTGACAATAGAATTCAAAAGTCCCAGATAAAATTATAAGGGAATCTCTCTTCCTCTCTCTCTCTTCCTCTTTCGTTTTCCCATCTCGAGCGCAATGACTACTCAGACAAGCACCATCTTTGATCTTTGTCCCAGTTTAATTTATTTTGCCAATACCCATCATCTGCTTGTTTCTCTTGAAAATGTTAATGCTCATAAATTAAACCAAATCCCATCTTGAGATTCTTCTGCCCTAGCTGCTACCACGTACGCGCGCCTTCATACATATATATATATCCTCTTGGACGGCGTGAATTGTATATATAACCCTTTGTGTTTCACCTTTCTGCTCTGATGTTGATGACGACGATGATGATTTTTTCTTGGCGTTTCCCTTTTAGTCTCCCAGTTCAGAATGTTTTTTTGCTGTTTCTGTATTGTTCTTCTAGCTTTTTCTCCCACCCCACATCAAAGAACAAGAGGAAGAAGAAGAAGAAGAAGAAGATTTATATAATATATATATATATGCACCCTAATTCCGATCTTTTATAAGTAACTGCATGCGTTTGAGCCTATACATATGTACTCTATATATTAATTAATTACTATTGGTCTTTGAATTAAGCTAGCAAAATTAATCCAGTGTTGCATATTATATATATATATATATATATATATAGCTGCAGTAAATTAATAAAATATCTATGAAAATTAAACCCTGTAGATTCAAAAGTACGTTTGGTGAAAAATACGGATGAGTAGTTACAGTTACAGAGCAGCAAGAGACAATAAAATCAGCAGCATAACGAGTTGTCTTCCAGTGTCTACTGTCCAGCATATGAGTTGATCAGTTGAGCTGCTTTCTCTTTCAGTCTCTAGCTGCAAGGTACAAGTACTACACCCAGGAACAGTATTGGCATCTTTCTGTCAGGCTGATTGGACCGAACTGTTCTGTTTCTCTTGTGCATATTTTTATAATAACACCATCGATCCATTGAATATTTTGCCCTTTTCAGATGTATGTATGTTAGATGCTGTCATGCTCAATTACTTGTCACAGCTAGCTTATTGGGATGGCCATTGCCCGGCCAAGGGTGTCTGATGATAATTAGGAAGACTGTTCAGGAACAGTACTGAGCTTAGCTTGCTAGCCTGGAGAAAAGACTTGTTGCACTTGCAGTTGATGATGCGGATTGATGCGAAGACCCACAGATTTATTAATTAATTATATATTTTTAACCAAGTTACTTAAAACCTTATCGATCCGATCGTATGGAATAATCATTATCTGTCAAAACAATTAGCCAGTAATTAATATTGTATGAGAGAAGAAGGGAGTGAGCAGTACTATTACTACTACTACTAGCTAGAGTGGGTCTTTCTGATCCACAGCATCCAGAGTACGTACTATATATATATATATATACTGCTGCTAATCTGGCAGAAGCAGTACTGGGGAGCTAGCCAGCAATCAAGCAACATCTGCCCAGACAAGAAAACTTATCCTCTCATCAAATGGTGGGCTCTTTGTTGCCAAAATCTTCAACTCATTGATGATTGCTTCTTTGGTGTAATCCAATCGGTATCTGGGGTCTTTCTAAACCGGGTTTTTGAAGAAAAATCATACAACTAACCCTTACGTGATGACAAAGTAACCATATCCTAATTAATTATTTAAACAATATTATATATATATATATATATATATATATATATATGTAAATGTCTGTCATCTCTCATTGAAATCAAACATCACCATTCCAATTATGCATCGTATATATATATATAAAAAAAAATGGTATACGTTTCCATCGTGAAGGTACTGATAGATCTGGGGTTTTTATAATGTGTTTTTTTTAAGTCATAAGATAGAATTAGGGCATAATTCATCTGATACGAATATATATATATATAATCTAATTACGTAGCTTCTGTGTACTTTACTATATGACTCTCCTGCTTTTGAAAGCGTACTATTGAGTTATATATATAGCCAAGAAGAAAGTTGATTTAGGGTTTTGGAAGTTGTTCATATATATATATTTAGGGTTTGAAGAGCCTGAAGCCTGTATTTGAAGCAAATTAACCCAATATTAATTGTTTTATAGTTGCGGGCTGAAGTAGTAGCTATCTAGCTAGCTAGCTAGCTAGTGATTCAAGATATTGGACGTACAAAAGATGTGGAAATCTAAGCTTTTGGACTTTACAGTAGCCATGAGATGCTTACGTCTCATCTTTCAAGAACAAAAAGTAAGTAAAGTGGGAAAGCGGATGACAGAAGAAATATAGAGCAATACAGAATTACAGATATGCAGAGCGCGAGGTCGCTCAGTGGTTTTGGATTTTGACCTACGTACATCAGGCTACGGCGCTCCTCCTAATAAGATCCTGTCGATCCACACCACACGTACAGAGAAAAGTAGTTGCCAATTAAACAGTATCCATCAGAAAAGAAAGAACAAAAGACGCGCGTACGTATTGGGTTTGACGCACAATATATATATATATATATATGTAGTAGAGCTAGAGGAAGGAGTAAGAGACAATCTATCCGTTATATATAATCATCCGTTCAAGACGAGACACATACACAGCCACGGAACTAGCTAGGAACCCTCTCTCACACACAACCATCTCATGATCAGTTGATCTCTACCTTTCAACTATCACATGCACAGAGTTTCATGTCAAGTCTTTCTCTCTCTTTCTCTCTCTTTCAATCTTTCGGCCTTTTCTGTTTTCTGGTTTTTTATATATATATATATATATATATATATATATATATATATATATAAGACGTTAAATATTTGTCATTTTTTTTTTTTCTTGTTCATTCTTCTAGCTTATAAAATCTGTAACTCATGAGCAGGAGCTAATGAAAATTAATTTCTGATCTGGGTCTGATTAATTTGTGTCTCCGTCACCTTAATTAATATTTGCCATTAATTATATATATATATATATATATATATATAGAACTCTAACTCTAAGAATATTCATATAATTAAGAATTGAAAAAAAAAAAAAAAAAAAAAAAGGATCGAAGGCATTAATGAAGGATCAAGTTAATTTATGAAAGATATATAGAAAGAGACATGCATGGAAGAGCCAACCCTCCCTTTGGGAGAGGAAAAACGTCACAAGCAGAACATACTGGGAGGAGGAGGAGGAGGAGAAGAACATATAACAATGTGGGGGCCGGAAGATATATATATAATTGAAAGAGCAACTTGATTAAGAAGAAGAGTCAGAGAGAGAAGTAGATATTGAAAGGGCGGGAAGGAGCGGGATGGATGGATGGATGGATGGATGGATGGATGGGGTAATATTTAATAACTAATTAACTAACCCTGCCATGGCTTTTGATTGTGGGTTGTAGTGTGTTCGTGATATGAGGAAGATGAGTTGATATTGCAAGGGTCCCCCAAACCGGCCATGTTGAGAATGTCTCTGTGGGAGAATGCTCTGAGACCCAAAAAATCCCTGGTCAACCCATCGTTCCCACCGCCGCCGCCGCCGCCGCCGCCTTCTTCGCTCCTCTGATGGTGGTGGTGGTGGTGGTGGTGGTGGTGGTGGGCCTTGGCGAGCATGGCCCCATTTCCTTCCGATCTCTTACTCGACGTCGTCGTCGTCCCCAATAATATTCCTGATCCAAAGGAGGCCGCCTCCTGATCATCGAAATTAGGCCCGTGATCAAAACCCGTACCGGGAGGAGGAAGAGAGCTGCAGCTCATCATGTTCTGCAGCAGCGAAGGATGGGGAGGAGGAGGTGTTGTCGTTGCTGTTCCCGTTACCTGCTGCTGCTGCACCTGTGCGTGGTCCAGCTGAAAACCGGCAGCAGCTTTATTGGTGGCAAAAGCAGTAGTCAGACCTTGCACAAACCGGGCGCTCTCCATCTCATCTTGATCACGTGACGAGATGAGGTTGAGTCCGAAGCCGGTGAGCGTAGTAGTAGTAGTACTACTAGTACTCGGGGAAGCCATGGAAGCCTCCGCCGCGGCGGTCATATTAATGTGACTGTGACCCCCGGCGGTTCTCATGACCGGCGACGGGGAAGAAGCATAGGGCTTGCTCATGGTTGCACCCATCTGGGCCGCTTTCTGAAGCAGAGCAGTCGCAGACATGTGCGGCGCCGCCGAGTGGAAATTATTAATATTATTGCCGCCGTCGACACGAGCCGCCGCATGGCCGGGAAACGACGAGTGCGAGAAATCCTGATCCATCCTCGCTGTGGCGGCCGAAAAGATGGAACTCGGGAGATGGCCGTCGAGATTATTGGTCATGAGGGAAGAAGCAGTAGTACTTTGCACGGGCGGAGGAGCCGGACAAGCGAGCCATGGAGGTATCTGATCTGCCGACGTTGGTCTCTGCAGATTCATGATCAACTGCGTCTGCTGCTGATCATGATGGCCTCTCTGGTGGGTGTTGCTGCTTCTGAAGATGTGATGATGAGGGAAGTGGGCTGGGGCTGAGAGATTACTAGTAATTATATTGGAGGCCGTGGCTTGTGATTGTGATGAAGAAGGTAGACGAGACGGGGAGGCGGCCGTCAGAGCTGGATTAATCACCGTAATAGCCCTCGCGCTCTCTTCCGCCAATGCATCGCAGAATGCCCTGTGAGTGATAAAACTATCCCTCCTGCACAACCAAATTGATTAACCAGGTGATCCCAGGAGGAGGAAGAAAAGAAAAAAACAAAAAACAACAAAAAACAACAAAAAAACAACAAAAAACAACAAAAACAAAAGGCAGGTTGCTCGATTAATTAAAATCCATACACACATATATATATATATATATATATATATATATATATATATATATATATATATATATATATATATATATATATATCGACACAAGAATCCAAAAAGAAAAGCAAAGGGAGCGACTGAAACAGGTTTCCAATTCCATGAATTCCGGCACCCGGCAGACATTCTTTATTTATAGACTAGCTATCCGTAGCAGTACTGGTTAGTGCCCCCAAGTTTGTTACTACTATTCCCATGTCTTTCTTTCTTCTTTGATGTTTTCGTCCCCAGGTGGACACTGGAAACTGGACACAGGAGAAGTACTACTGACCACACCACTGTTTATATATAACCAAAGATAGAAATATTGTTCGATATCGAAGAAATTAAAGGGTCCGGGTCGGGCGGGAACAGTAGAGTACTCTGCTTGCAAGCTAGAGCATTAATGAATGAGTGCCGGCCGAAGCCGATATCCACCTTTGATCTTCTTCTTCTTCTTCTTCTTCTTCTTCTTCTTCTTCTTCTTTTTATTCTTCTTCTTCTTCTTCTTAAATGACGATCAAAAAGTTTGGGAATTTAATTATGATTATTGTGGTTACCGTGAGAAGAGTGTTCCGCAATCGCATCTGTACTCCCTCGTACCGCAGGTCTTGGAGTGCGCCTTCCAGTCGGATTGAACCGCGTAGCGCTTGGAGCACTTGTCGCATTTCCACTTCTTCTCCCCGTGTTTCCGGCAAAAGTGCTTCTTGATCCCGGTGAGGTCGCCCAGGGCACGGGAAGGGTCGTGGTGCACGCACGAGGGCTCCGGGCATATGTAAACCCTCTTCCGCACCTCCTTGCTCGTCCTCTGCCGTAGCTTCCAAGGAAGGTTGTGACCTCTCCTGTGGAGCTGAAGGTTCTGGTCCCTCTGAAAACCCTTGTTGCAGATCTCGCAAACGAACCTGTTTGTCGCCATCAGCGTCTTCGGAGACAGAGCGATCACCTCCGCATCTGGGTCTGTTTAATTCGTTCATATACAACAGAACAACAATTCATTCATTTACAACAAAAACAAACAAAACCCATTAATTAACATGCATCATCGAAGGGAAAGAAATAAAAAAAATCAAAAATTTCTATTCGAGAACTAGACCTGGATTTCCGGGCAGATTTCGCTTCTTCTTGGCCGGAAGCGGAGGAGGAGAAGCGTAGGATTGCTGATACTTGTTTTCGGCAGATCTGTTGCCCGAAGAGACACTGGCTGCTTCCCCAGATGCACAAGTCAAATTAGACATGTTTTCCTCCATGAGCGGCGGCGGCTGCTGTTGAATTACCATACCACCTGCTTTCATCATCGGAGCCGAGGTGAGCACCCAAACTGCTCTTTCTAGGGTTTCGTTGAGCGCTGGGGATAACTATTGCAGTAGTAGATCAGGATCCTATAATGGGAGCTACTACTGGGCGGCTGCATACACGCCAGTACCCTGATAATATATATTGCTTCATTAATTTTGCCACTTTGAGCAAAAACGGCACCTAATTATATTAAACCACCCACAGATCTATCACCTGCTTAATTCTCATCGGATACATGATATACAAGCAAGCAAGCAAGCAAACCCACCCGTGATCGATCAAAGATTCAAAAGACCATCAATATTTCACAGTCCCCCAAGCAGAAGCTGCTATACGGATACCCAGCAATAATAATAATAATAATAATAATAATAATAATCCCCAGGTTTTCTTTTTTTTTTTCTTTTCCCCTTTTTTTTTTTTTTTTTTTTTTTTTTTCTCCCTGCTGAGAACAAATTAACAGAAAGAAAGAAATACTGGGTAACCGATGGATGATGGAATCAGCACTCGAGTCGCTGTCTCCTGCAGCATCCCTAGCAGTTGTCTGCAACCAAACCCATCTCTCAGCTTGCTAGCTGCTTCCTCCAAGAGTAGTTCAGAGATCCATAAGATGATGATTCTTTACACGACTTTAATTTCCTCCACGACAATCCAGAGAAATCGAAGCGGAAAACGAAATGAAATTGAATCGAGCTGATCCCTTAATATTGCAGCGACTAGGTAGATAGTACTTTTTGCAGAGGTAGAGCAGTATATATAATAGCTACCTCTCTCTGATGAGATGATAATGATGAAGAAGAAGAAGAAGAAGAAGAAGAAGAAGAGAAGAAGAAGAAGAAAAGAAGAAGAAGAAGAAGAAGACGGAGGGATCGGGAATTAATCGAAATAAACAAATAATGGAAGACGATGACCCATCAGTACGTATAGCTAGGTGATGGAGATTTAGCAGAAAAAAAGGGGAGGGGGAAAGGGGGAGGGCGAAGAAGGGAGAAGGAAATATATATATATATATATATGTAAATAAACGAAGAAGGGAGGGATTATATATATTATGTATATTATAAATATGTTTATATAAACAAAAAATGAAGAAAGAGAGAAGACAGGAGGTAGGAAAAGGAAAGGTATGGAGGGGAATTTTCTGCAAAGGGTGTGAGATGTGGATGAGGAATCCTTTTGTAATCGTCCACCCATTCAATACCCACGCCCTACTCACTCTTCTGACGTAGCACTTTCTGTCTTTTCCTTTGTTGCTCTTCTGATCATCAAAAACTCATACAATATTTCTCCATCTATTCCTCCTCCTCCTCTGTTAATTTATTTGTTATCTGCTGTCTGTCATTACTGTGTCTTCCTCCATTACTGTAATATATAACTGATGACAATACATGTACTATATACACCTTTCCCTGCACCTGATTAAAGCAGTTTAAAAAGTGTAGAGTAAAAGAGTGTTTGATTTCGGGGAAGAGAATGATAACCCTTTGATTTATTTTAGTTTGGGGGTATAGTAAAAGCAGGCAGCCAGAGAGCCCCCTCATCCATCCATCAGCTTTCTGCACTCACCCTAACATCATTGCTTCATTGATTGATTTTTCACTACAGATATGCTCATGGGAAACTGTTCTTTCTATTTCTACTTTTAACTAAAATCTCACCTTTCTTTCCTTCCTTAATTAACCGGTTTCAATCAGCTCTCTCAGCTAGCTAGCTGAAGTACTACTCTTATTAAAGTACTGATAAAAAAGATGGACTCCATCCTCACAAACCCACTTCAGAATTTCGTCAAATTTTATGTAATTGTGATCTGGAAAGACCGAATTGAAAGTTTCAATATTCAGATCTTCAGTTTCTCAGAAAGGTTATTGAAGTCAAAAAATGACTAATCAATGTATGTATATATACAGCTACTGAACAAGAAACTTTTTTCCTCCTTTATTTCACTGCGTCTGTCTAGCTAGCTAGTACTCTTCGTTCCTAGGCAAAAAAGAAAATTAAAAAAAAAATAAATAAATAAATAAAATAAAAAATGAAGCAAGTTAGAATATCTCGTGGGTCAGTGATGGATGGAGATGGAACACATTACACATATATACACCACCGGGTCAGGGTGGACCCTTGTAAATGTCCTCCTGACCAGTTCTATCTGTACCTTCGTGTTGCATCGCCAATTCAATGGAGAAAATTTTATACTTGGTTATGATCATGAACCATAGAATCGTTTTGGGTTCAAGTAATAATTAAAGACGTACGTACGTAAGACATATATATATATGCATCAGTGGAGGAGGAGGAGGAGGAGGAGGATGTCCGAGTAATATAATGGTAGGAACACGGCTACCGATCGAATAGAATAATACTGCAAATTAAACGGATTAATATTAATTAAATATATCAGTAGTAGAAGAGATCAGTAGAGAGATTAAAAAAGAAGGGGGCGAGGCGAGCTGATGAATTGAGTCCTCGAGGAGGCCACAGCATTTCTGGGCAACCGTGTAGTTTACGATGAGTTTTGTGACTTGGTCTTCCCTCGTCCTCGATCCATCTAATCTACTTAATTCAAAAAAAATCTCCATTAAAAAAACCCTTTTTTCCTTTGTCATCTTCTGCTTTCCCATTACATCGATGAATTCCCAAAAAAAAGTCTCTGCAGCTATGCGCTCCCAGCTCATCACTTCACATACACGGTTCTTGAAAAACCCATCCTCTCTCTCACAGAGGTACTGGTCGATCGAGAGAGTATGTAGTACCGCGCTTCGGATAGCCACGTGAAATTCCTGCTACTGCGATTTACGAACCGAAAAAAAAAAAACATAAAATACCCATTTGTTATCGGAATCGGAAGAAGAATCTCAGCTTAATAAATTTGAGCCCTTGTTTTTTTCTTATTAATTCATCTGGCCGGGTTGATCAATATCATGTTTTCGGCCGAGAGCGCGCGCGCGGCTTGTGAAAGGAATATATATATATATTGACTCTCACATCGAAGGAGAAGGGAAGTTGTTTTCAAGACGACCGATTGAAGTAAAGTATTGAATTCAAGTTTACGCGATTATTATACTGCGCGCTTATGCAAATTTGTTTTACGCTGTCTTGAAATGGAGGTGGCCGTGTTGTGTTTCCTGTCGGTACAGACTACAGAGGGGTAGGCTTCCGAGAGCCAAATTCACTGCAAGAAAGTGTCTGCATTTTTTTTTTTTTTTTTTTTTGCTTTCTTGCTTGCTTTCTTTCTTTCGTTGATAAAAATGGAGGGAACATCTGTGGCAGAAGCAGAAAGTAATTTTGATTGGAAATCAAATATGGGAACTGATGAGTGATGAGTGTGATCAACTCCCCCTGTTCCCCCTCCCTTTAATTAAAGCATAAAAATATTATTTTTTTTAAAATAAAAAAAAAAAAACCCTAAAGCCCCCTTTCATGACTTTCAATATGGAAAAGTTTGAATGGTGGATGCCTACTTGTGTGTACTACTGTGCCCATTTCCTCTTCATCTTTGCCACCAGTTATATATAAACTGAGAGACTAGAGCTGTTGTTTTTTTTTTTCTCTCTCTCTCTCTCTCTATCTATATATATATATATATAGAATCATATATTGAGTATATATATGTTTATAATACAGTATATATGCTTGTTCTACCTCCGATTTAAATGAAGTGAACAAATGCAAGTATGCAGCCACCCATTAATCGGGTGCAACAAACTCTAATAGAAACAATTGCTTTTTTGAATCTATATACCTTTGATTGGTCTTCACATAATTTAAACAATAGGCGCCGAAAATCAATCACAAGCGTTAGGCAGGCAAAATTAATTGAGATATATATAACTATTAAATACGCATATTATTAATACAAGGTACCTTTAATTAGTATGGGGTGCCAAATAAAGGAATCTAATTGACATTGCATATTTGTATTTAGACTCATTACAGATTAACTGAAGGTATATACGTGGGATATATGTTATTTAGCCTTTTTTTTTTTTTTTTTTTTTTCCCTTAAAAGAGTAATTGCAGATAGTGGGGTAGAAGAAAACAAAAAGTTTTGGTCCATATTCGGGAATGAAATGAGAGAAAAGGCACAAGACTCGGGTCTGTCCTGTCAAATGGTTTTGATAAAAGATGATATTTCCTTTTGGTAAGTGGTAGACCCTCGATGCCTAAAGCAACCCGATGGAGCCCACTTGTTTGGTTGGTAGATATGTGTTATACCTCACTTGCAGGTCCCACGCATGTGTGGGGATTCAGTTTTCTCACGACAAATAAATAAATAAATAAATAAATAATATATATATATATATATATATATATATATATATATATATAAATATATATATATATATATATATATATATATATATATATAAATAAATATATATATATATATATATATATATATATATATATATATATAAATAACTAAATAAATAAATAAATAAACAAAAATCACTGCAGTGGTCGATCCTCAGTCAGCTGATAATCATTTTAACTCTTGCCATAAAAATGAGATAACTATATATGATAAAAATACATACAAGATAGACTTTAAAATCTTTGTTCTCTACTAATTAGGTTATGTATGGCGAATATTCCTGTGGTACTCTTCCTGGGTCCATTTTGGCCGAACCCGTGGCTCTTTGCAAGGTGCAGAGGTTTTTACTCGAGAAAAACACAGCAGCTGATACCTTTTTGGCAGATCATATGACTTCACTACTCATTATATATATCCCTCTGCTGCTAAGGAATCATGTAAGCTATTATACAAAAGAACTCACAATATGCAGCATATGCCATATCAATGCCTTCAACGTTGGAGATGCATAAACGTATATGAGCAAGCACTAGCATTATACAAGAGCTTTCAACATCATGCAGACGGGAAAGGGCTGCCATTCACATGCATGTCACAGAACCAGGACCAATCTAGAGGATTACATGGGCAGTCGAGATTCGCCGAGTATGTGGGACCCAACAAGCGAGATGAAAGCTCCACAACATGCAGGCTGAGTTGGAGCTGGTCATTTTCTCTGACCCCAAATGTTTCCTCAGCCAGAGTGGAGTCTAGGCTTGGCAGCAAACACTAACATAAGTTACCCATTCTTGTCAGGCTTAGCTGTTCTTCTGTTTCCATATAACCAAAAGAATCCCCTTGTTTTGGTCTCTCTTCTTTTTTTTTTTTTCTTTTTCTGAAATGCCGAATAGGAGCTGTGAGGATCCAAACCCAAGACCTCCCACAGTATAACTCCCTGTTTTGGTCTCTTATCAACACAAGAAAACAAGTGTCCAATCTCAAACAGCTCATTGAACAGTGAAACCCTTACAGAGCACATCCTTTCTTGGTTCTCGAACTTGCAGTTTCACTATGCAGTATAAAGGACCGCGACTTGAATCAAAGTAAATTTAGTTAATGATGCAATTTTTTCAATATCCAACAGAATGTGAAACAGACTGAAGTTTCTTTAGAAACAATAAACTGTAACTCTACCCATTGCCTTTTTTCAAAATCCAATGAGTTTTCCCTTAGACAATTGTAGGGAAAACAAAAATATTAAAACACAAAAATACGGAGTTAATACTAGAGATTTACTGGGACACGAAGGCCATCATAGCTTAGTTGAACATCTAAACCTTCCGAGATCTTCAGCTTTTTAAGATCTTCATTGACTCTATCATGGTCCATTAGATGCATCATCCCTTCATGGACAAAAACAGAAAACTTTTAAAAAAGAAAAAAGACTAAATAACTTTAATCATTGATTTCATATGTCCCAGACCTCATCCTTGCTACAATGTTCAGTTGATGGTCTTAAGTATTAATCTTAGACATTACAAGATACCTTCAACGATGAAAATAAAGAAAGAAAATCATAGACAAAGATAATTATGGTTTTGACATAAACCAAAATAATTTACCTGTGAAAAGTGTTTGCCTAGGTTTAATTTTTCGAACTTCCTCAAGAGCCTGGAGAACCATTTGAAATTGGAAAGTTTAGAAATTGATGCTGGTACTAAGACAAAAATCTGAAGAGTATGAGAGTACCCTCGGCAGTCCAAAATGGGTAGAAGATGAACGATCTGGCCTCAGTGCATCCTAGAGAGTCCAATACAAAGCACAAACGATTATAAGATGCATAAATCCAAAAGACTCATAAACATAAGGATCTTGCAGTTTTAAGCAACAGGTTTTACCAAAATCAGAAGTTCACAGTCCTTGAGAAGCGAGTAAGTCTCTTCAGGTATCTCACTCACATCACTACAAAAGTGACAAAAAAGAATTACCATGATACTGCTGGAAAAATATTTAGGAACTCTAGTCCAACGTAGCCTGACAAGTATAAAAGCCTCATGAAAAACACGAAGTTGAATGTATTACCTTATATAGCATACATTGCCAAACCGAAAGCCAAGAGAACGGTAACCTTGTCCATGCCACACAGGCAAAGGAGTGACCTAGAGGAATGAATGTGTGCAATTTAGCATCCTAAAGGTTGACCGAACAAAGAATTCATATATGGCATCTCAAATGTCTTTTACATATATAAATCAGTTTAACCATCAGTTTAGATGTATCTAAGTAGTAGTCAATCTGAAACTCGTTTAATACTCTCAAGCGTCGTTCCATAATTATCATTTTGTCATATTAAATGTATTTTCAGCAATTATCAATTTAGTATATTAAAAAATAAGGAGTTCATGAGGAGAAAAGTCAAACAGTAACCCAAATTGATCCTAGGCAAAACTTCAGAAGTAATCCACAAATTCCTTACCTTCAGATCATGAACAATGAATGGTACCTCCTCTATGATATTGAATTGCAACTCGGACACAGCAGCCCCTGGAGTGACCACACTCGTATCTACTAAATAATAATGTGTTTTCTTCATCACCTGAAATCATTATTTATTGACTTACAGAATCAGTTCTATGATGGAGCAGGAAAAAGGTAATAAAAATCCTTGATTTTCAACCTCGAAATCACGCTTTGCCACATAAATTGGTATGTGGTGCTGGACATTGTTTGTCCAATCACGTAGATCATCAAGACCTGGATCATAGAAAGATCAGGAAGTGATTAGCAGCCCTTTATTATATTTTCCAAACAGATCAGGATTTGCTTTCATATACTTCAATCCAACCACTTGAGACTAAAAAAGAAACTCAAGCCCCATATGAGCCAAATGCTTTAGGCAAACCATAAGATTTAGTCATATTTGAAATGTGTACTTCCCAAATGAATAAGCAAACAAGCACTACTCGATCAATGTCATACATTAGAATTTCACAGCACAAATTCTCAGAACACTCAGAACACAGGTTTCATATTTCCAAAGAGTCCAACATAAATCATGATATGCTACAAGAGCACAGCACTTAATAAAGCTACTAAAACCAAACATTTCATTAGTAGGTACAACAAGAAGACTTTGCATGAAGGTTAGAGGCTTCACATCTCCAACATTGGCTTGTGAAGGGTGAAGAAACTAGACCTAGCTTTGCCAATGGCAAGTTCATGCCTCTGAATTAGACTGATGGAAATCAACTTCAGTTAGAGTGATGAGGTAGCACTAGGAAAGATTTTTTTTTTTTTTTTTCTTAAATGACACTAGGAAAGATGTCGTGACTACCATTAGAGCAATGGAAGTCCTTAGACAATCCATCCATGAAGCTACTACTCACAGGGGGCAATACCAGATCAGATAAATTTACCAGCACATTTTACTATGTTTCAGCTAATATAAGAAATAAATAAAGAAACATTTCCCTTTCAAAAATAAATAAGATAATAAACATTTAGTAGAGAAAATGTAAGAGACCTCCTATTGCATCTGCATGAGAATGAGTAATAATGACCGCGTCGAGTGTTCTTAGCCTGACAGACATTTCCACTTAGTTATAACTAAATGTAAAGAAGAAAGAAATAGGAATAAAAAACAAAACGAAAAATAAAAGAATGGATGGAAGAGGCAGACTGAAAAAATGGATCATAAGTGCAGAGCTCAGAATCTTTTTACAGAAAGTAACCAAAAAGTGCACCATTCAGAAGAATAAACCAGGTACACACAAAAGAATAACCAATTGAAAATGCTAATTCTTAACTACTATTGTTGTTTCTGATACAATTGAATTATAACTTGCAATCAGATTGAGCTTGACAAAAGTTGAGATAAAATGTTTATAACTTCTTATATATTGTATGCATTGTAAAAGGGGACATATTTTTCAACCGGCAAATACGAATTCCCAAATACAAACTTCAATAAATTCCAATGCTGTTGTGGAGACCCGAAGACAAGTCTTCCCACAACAATAACTCAAGCTCAATTTGACTGCAGCTCAGTGGGAAAACCGGGCTCAATAAATGATGGGTTGTAAGGAGAGATCACTAAGGAGCAATCCTTCTGGTAACAAGAGATCACTAAGGAGCAATCTTTCTCATATCCTTTGCTCCTTTTGGTAATCCACTACAGCAAATATCAGGACTTTTGACTCAAACTATATGCAGCCAGCTTCTCCTCCCTGCTAGTGATTAAGGGTAACTCTTCAATAATCATATCAAGGCGGCACAAGGCTTCTCCCAACCGTCTTGTGGAGCATTTTGATGAGATTGAGGGCATCATTGTTTCCTACCAATTTTATTGGTAGCATGTTTCCAAAGAGGCAAACAATTTGGCACAAGCTCAGAAGCGATTTCTCATCAACATGTTGATACCCAATCGTCTCTCCACATCCAACTTGGAAGCCTTTTTTTCCTTTTCTTCCTGTTTGGCCCGGTTTTGGTCTTTCCTTGTATCTATTCACAGGACCCTTGTTGACCCTCTCCTCATAATTTTTGCCCTTTCATGCTCTTAATGAATATTCATTTTCACATTTATTTATAAAAATTAAAAATTAAAAATCAAAAATTGTTATACCAATTGGAAATTGTTTCTATTTAAAGCACGAACAAAATCCGTTTTCTAAATCGGGGAGGAAGATGAGAAGGGGAAAGATTGTACAGAAAATATTGTTTATTTCTTATTCCAACTTTTGTAATTTGCATAGCATTTTTTGTTTAAGTTTGCACTTGGTGCCAATGTCATCATTCCAAGGTCAATCATGAATGGATCAAGTGGAAAAGTTCAACCACAAAAATGATGGAAATCCAGAATAAAGTCACCATGACATTATAGATGAAAAGAGAGGGAGCTCATCCAAGAGAGTATGAGTGGATTAAAAGATTTTCCGCGTCAATATTTCTTGCCCCACGAAAAGTTTAAATGGATTAAAAGATAAGCTTCCTAACACTCGATTACAAAATGATGGGGAAAAAAAGGAGGGTACAAATGAGAAAATTTTGTCAACAAGAAAATTGATCGAAGGAAAAATGATCCTTTAGTTAGGTTTGACATGATAGCACAAAATATCCACAAAGATTGTTTTCTCTTAACACTTATTTACTTTGCCTAAACGTAAACTGTATATACATTTTAACAAGCCTGAGATACATTTTACACCGTTTATCATTTCTGGAGATTTAATGAAGAAAATGCTTACCCAAATAAAGGAAACCATCGAAGAGCAGTATGATAGAAGAACCTACATAATGCCCATTGACAAATAAGTACCAAAAAAAAAAAAAAAAAAAAAAAAGAGCACAGAAGGTATGGAACTGTGTAAACTATCATAAGTAGATTTTATGAAAGTTAGCAATCTACACCATTAGAATGAGAACTGATTGAGGAAGAAGTACATATATGCTGCGACACCAGAAGAATAGGGAACAATAAAATTAAGAATTACAATCTTTCTAAGCAGAAGGTACACTTGATCAGATTTGATCAATTAACAGAGAAAATAAAACTTTGGTTTATAATATTATTTTGGTCGACCCACTCTGAAAGCATTTTACCATTTCAAATGCACTTTACAGTTTCCAACCCCACCGAGTACCCACATTCAAGCACCTTTCCGGTACTTCTAAGTATGAGCAACATTTGCTTTCCTTTATCAGCAGAAACTACTACACAATATACACAATGTACTATTAATAAGGAACTTCCTTTCCTTTTTGTGGTCTTTCTTTTGACATACCCACCTTGTATACAATTGATACAGTACTTCTTCTGAGGGCAGTTCAAGAGTCTTTGTACAATTAACTTTCCTTGCTTTAACCTCCATCCCCCACCTTCTTGTGGTAGCTAAAGAGTGATTTGCACAATTCAACTAAAAAGCCTTTAAACTAGCTAAATTTCAACAAACAACATGCAAGAAATCTTAACATGAAGAATCATCTTCTACAACAAGAAAGAAGCATATGAAGTAAATCTTATACGTACTTGCCAGCATCCACCAGAATGTTTCTTATTCCAGAAGTGCTAGGGTATCGAACAAGAATGCTTGTGTTGAGTCTTCTATTTTTATTACCTGGTTCTGTTGCCTTTAAGCAGACCTGGCAGGACCAACAGCGAAAAGTTGCTATCACTTTCCAGAATGTTTAACAATAGCTATGGAATGTACAGTTTTGTCAAGTGACAAGCAACTTTAAGATTAAGGTTATTCTTGAATAACTACCTCACAAGCCTTTAAAGGATTAGTAAGGCAGCTCACTCGAGGAATTCCTTCACTAGTTCCTGTGCCTAAAAAAATGATTTCAGGCCCAAGAGAAGATAATTCAGGAGCTGCACCATTGACACCTGCTGTACAAAGTGGAAGGCATTTTACCATGTCAGGTTATTGAGATGAAACAAATCCAAACCAGCAGAAACTATGGAAAATAAGAATTGAACTACAATTCAGCTGACAGTGAAATAGGAGAAGAAAAAAATTATGAACATGCAGCAAATAAAGAAACTTTGGACTCCTAGACACTATGCGAATTGACTGAAGGAATTCGTGCTCCTTGTAGTGTACAATTGTCCTCGTATATTACAAAGTGCTGCCCCTGCGTATATTAAAAAGCTAAACGAGGCAAATAACAATAATGGGTATCATCCAGCTTACGTACTAGACCGAAAACGCGCATGGAAATTCGGTGTGAAGGGCGAGAAACGAAGTCTTTTGAAGGAAAAGGCAGCAGCAGATCGAATTGGAGCTTTGCATAATATGCGGGATACAGTGCAAGAAGCAGGGGCAGATAACGCAGCAGGCGGCAACAGCAGCACCATGGAATCAGAGCATGCAGATTGCAGAAAGGTGAATTAAACTCGGGGGGATTTCTGTTTCATCTATAAACGTGCTATTCGTTCCAAGACCGAAGAGCGCCACGACCACAGCAAATAGAAAGGGAAGAAAAAGCCATTACACAAGTATATATTCTCAAAGCGTGGAAAGGGGTGTACGGTAGATTCTTACAACAGATCCGCCTCTCGCACTCACATACAAAAGCGGAGCAATAAAAAATCTTCCTTTCGTTCCTAAGTCGTAACTAAGAGAAGTAGAAAAGGGTCTTAACTTTCGTCCGCAAATAGAGGAGTTCCTTTTTAACCTGCATTCCAAAGAATTTCTTTCTTCAATCCCTCTCAGTTTTTGTCTCCACTGTCAATTCCGGACTGCACGAATGCAGTCCGGTCGTAATCGATTCAGAGAAAAGAACATTTTTATACTCCCTGATATGTTTTAGAAAATTCTATCAATCAATGCATTCACAGAAAAAATGGCAATAAAAGCGCGAAATCATCAAATTACCTTTACAGTATACAGCATCCGGAAACACAAATTACTTCAATGTAGTGTCATTTTATCAAAATGGAATCGCATTTGTACCAGTTCTTTTTCATGTAAACGGCGACCGCATTAATAGTTAAATAAATAACTTCGCTATAGTCAGTTCCATTAAACAGTAGGTTCTGATTAATGTTGTTCACAGACGTACAGCTGCACAAGAGAAAAATGGGTGTGAAACTACTATACATATCAACTATTTTCCATTTGCTTCATCCGAAGAAATTAATATTGTACAGACAACAAACCCTCAACACTATGCCTGGATTGTAAACCAACCCCACTGAATGGGACGAAAATTGCTGAGGAATGAATAGTGTGAAAGAAATGAAAAGAAATAGAGAGAGAAAGAGAATGAGAGAGAGAGAGAGAAGAAAAGAATATATAGACCACTACCCCCAGAAAAAAAAAAAGAGAGAGAGAGGGAGACAGAAACTTTACTAGCCATTTTCATTATGAACCCGTATGTGTTCCTAAAGATGAATATTTCTTTTGCAGCTTCCCCTTAATTTGTCTAATTTTCGCTTCCACCCTGACTGTGAACCCAATCTTAGTTTCCTGCCTCGCCTTGGACCTTTCTCTGGTCCACATGTATTGATCTTCCACATCTTTCTTATAGTACTTGATTTCTTGAATGACATGGTGATCCATGGGGTTGAATGATCTCTGGAAGGAGATGTGGGTCAAATAGGGGAGATTGCACGCAAAGGTTACCAAAAGTGTGACCCACCAATAAATTGGTGCAGGTGCCAGAGCTTCTATAAGGATCTGGTAGGCATTGCCGGATATGATTGGAGAGACCATTCCATAGAGCAGCAGGAAGAGATACCAAGTGGCAATGCTGCCCCAGACAAAGAGGTGCTGGATCCAAGTGAAGTGGCTCATTGTGAGGGCAATTTGACAATTGACAGTCCAGATGATGCATGTGAACATGGTAGTCCCAACAGATGACATATCTGACGTCTGCCCGCCAGCACGGAATGCTTGGTCATAAAAGATGTTGATGTTGAGGAAGAAAATGACTAGCGATGCATACAGACCATTAGCCATCCAACCCAGGATCCTGGACCAGTCAAAGAATACATTCCTTGGTCCTTGCCTGTAGAGTGCTGGAAACTGCAAATGGTTGATTTTCAGTCACAATATTGAAAGATAAAAGCAATTTAATTATCACTAATGCCACACAACGTGCACAAACATCGAGAGCTTACTTGTAAGCAGACTTCAGAAGAGACATCTTGTTCAAAGACACCCAAAGATATGACTGGCAAGGATGTGAGAATGACATTGAAGAGAAGCATGTACCAGTCATCGTAAACAGATTGCCCAGAAAAGCTAGTGTACGCCTCAAAGTAGAACAGCGTAAGACCAAATGCTATATTCTTGTAAAAGAAATAGCAAACCTGAACGCAAATAAACTAAGATTAAGCATAACCAGCCAAGCCTTTTGGAATAGAATGTCTCACAGACGTAATGAAAATAAGGAAGTTAAAATGAACAAAATTAAAAAACTATCAAGAAATGGCACTTCTTACCATCTGAGCAATTCTCCTGTAGCACCAGTGCCCATGAACAACGAGAAGTCTCTCTAGAAACCGAAATTGTGCAATAGAGAAGTCACTAGCCATCACAGCCTGCATGTAGCTGAAAGCTTCTGAGATTGCCAGGAGTGATAAATAGCATGCTTTGCTGGGAATAATAAAAATAAACAGAGGCAGGCAAGACCATCTTTGCACAACATTGATCTTAGCAAGCTTTATTTTGAAGCATTAGATTTCTCATTTCTTCACATTAACTAATGGAGTACTCCGGATCTTCAAAATTAACCACAAATTCCTTATCATCCTTTTTTTTAATGCTGTTAATTCAGCCTTAGAGCAGAAAATGCTGACAAATTCTATGGGGAAAAAGATACCCCACACAATAAGCAAATTAAGCAAGGATAAAGAGTTACAACTCAATTTCCACGAAATATAAATGTTTTCAAGTAATCAAGAATGAAGAAATTATTTTTAACCATAAATATCTACTATAGATATTGCTAAAACTTAATTCAACTGCATGAAACAATTTGATCTCCAAAGGATGTTCAAAAAATCCAACAAATACTCTATAAGAATGCATCACGCACATGCATCTAAAAGGCCAAGCAAAGGTTTTGAAAAAATAGAAATACAACTATGTGCAATACCAACCTGCATTCCTTCCACCCCACTAATACCAACTCCAATGTCTGCCTCTTGGATCATGCCAACATCATTGGCACCATCACCTATGGCAAGAGTGGTCTTCCCAGTTCCCTCTTTAACCAACCTTGTGACCTGGTTCAGGAATTCATAAGGTATATGAGATGACGAAAGAGACTAGCAATCATAAACATGCTTACATGTGATAACAGCCAAAATTAACAACTCGTATAGGTTGAAGATCTATCGTGTACAATAAGTTGGCCCTACCAGAGCCTTTTGCTTCGGTGAGACGCGGCAACATATTACAGATGCACAATCAACTGCCAAAGCCAAAAACTGGTGTTTGACGTCTTCCTCTAATGCATAAGTTAGACTCTTCCCATCAATAATGAGAGCAAACGCAGCATGTGGGTCCTTTTCGAGCTTCACCATTTGGGAGGCATTAGTTATTTGCATCACAATATTCTCTTTGACAGCCTGACCAGTCATCAAACAGAGCAGCAAAGCCTATCATGAAATCAACTTCCTGCAGGCCGAGCAAGGCATTGTGCCAAATTAAAGAAACTATTAATGATACAACAAAACAATCCATACCTTCTTGTTGTCTTGGGTCAGAAGCTCTGTATTTGGGGTTGTTATGGTAATCTGCTTCATGCCCTGTCGAAGAAGACTGCATGCAAATCTACAACAGAAGAAGCAGAAGTTAAAAACCTATTTTCTGCCTCGATGGGAGAAACAGAGACACAGTTTTCAGTAGAAAGGACCAACCCTATATTGATTGCAGTTTCCATCTTGTCACCTGTGAGCACCCAGATCTTAAGACCAGCTTGGGCTAGTTTATCTATGCACCTAGGAACCTTTCAGGAGTAAAAAACAACAGCGGAGAAAAGTCATTGGGCTGAATTTAATAAAAATCCTTATTAGATGTTCGCATTAAGCAAAAACCCACCCCCTTCTGTAATTTGTCCTCAACAGCTGTTGCACCCACAAGAACTAAGTCTTTCTCCATCAAGTCTGCAACACGATCAAGGAATGCCTCTCTTTCAGGGCCTATTGTTGTCTTTGCTTTCAAAAACTCATTGTTCCAAGCAGAGTACTCGGATTCTTCAAGTTTCCTGTATGCAAGTACCAATGTGCGTAACCCTGCTTCACCATACTCAGTTAGATGACGACTGGTTTCTTCCTCATATACTCTCCCATTTTTTGATAACCGTTCGAATATAATGCTGCATGAGTCAGAGTGGCTAATTGAATATTGAATGCCAGATGAAAGCTTCAATGAGTAGCATAAATAATTTCAGGATGATCAAAAGAAAGTTGAGAAGATGAAAATCAGACCTGTCTGCACCTTTGCAGAGGAGAAGAATCTGTCCATCTTCATCACGCACAATCACAGACATTCGCTTACGTTTGCTACTGAATTCCAACAAATTGAGAATTTTGAACTCCCTGATATAGAATTTCACATGAAGGTGGAATTAGAAGAAAATAAGTGGATTATCCATCTCCTAATAATATAGTTTTCTCTCATTGATACTCAATTGCAGACATACCTTTGGACTGGCTGCCCACTGGAATATTTTTCTCGGATGAAGACACTGGACTGCGTCCTCTTACAAAATTCAAACCCAAATTCTCTTGCTGCAACAAGGAAAGCTCCTTCATCCGGGGATTCGGCCTCATAGTTGAAACTTCCTGTTTCCTCATTAAGCTCAGGAATGGCTGTGTGACAAAGTGCAAGAATTCGACAGAATAACAAAATAACATCTGAGTTCACTTCTCTTAACCAATTCCCACCCATAAGGCGATCATCCTCGAAACTGAACCCTTTAATTTGAGGCTTGTGTGATTTCTGTACCTTCGGGCTCAACCCACTATCCAATGCAATCTCTGTAAGACTAGTATCAGTCTCTACCCATGAATCCCCATCCCTTGGGCTTTCAACAGGAACAGAAACTTGTTGGTTCTGCCCACTGAGATCAGCGGCCATAAGCTTTGCTGCAGCAATTTCGACCTCACTTGAACGCAAACCATATGAAACCCCAGCAATAGAACACTTCAGAAAGTCCATCTGATTGCATGTCAAAGTGCCTGTTTTGTCTGAGAGAATGGTGTCGACCTGGCCAAGCTCTTCATTTAAGTTGGACGTTCGAGCTTGTGCAGTGTCCCCCGTTTCCTCATCATACATTTGAATGTCTTGGTTAATAAACATTGCTTGCAAGACCTTCACAACCTCAATAGAGACATAGAGAGAGATTGGTATTAAGTAACCGTAAAGTATGAGAGCTGTGACTAAATGGAAAACACCTGACAAACTGGGCCTCTTTGGATCATATAAATTTGAGGTGTTATTTGGTTGCAAGTACCACCAATTAGGCATTTGATATTTTGTTTTTACAGCAAAACCAATAGAGCTGATTAAGGAAATCAGAACAAGGAGTGTAAAAAGGATGTATATGATTTGGTCCATTCTCCTCTCAATTGTGCTCCTCTTAGATGGTGACTTGGTTGAGTTCTGCATGACTTTGCTATCATGACCAGTAAATATCACCACTCCATAAATAAATGAGGTGTTCCTGAGCTTTGAATCTCTGAGGAGAATCTGACTAGGATCAAGAGCATAAACTTGTCTTTCATACTCAAAATTACCCACAAAACTGTAAAGGTTAGGGTTGGGGTCCTCACATCTGATTGTTCCGGTGAAATCCTTGAAAGTCGCATTCTCATCAAGAGGCAGGGTTACTTCCAAGGATCTCTTTACCTTCAAGTTTGTCTCTCCATCCAAATTCATGGTCTCGACATAGCATATTCCATCGTCATAGCTTGAAGACAGCAAAAGTAAATCAGCCGGGAAGAACTGATCTTTTTCAACTTTGAGTACATCCCCCACCCTAATCTTTTGCCAAGTTCTGTTTGAAAACTCTCCATCCCCTCTATGGATGCTAACCTTTCGACTATTGACCTTCATATCTTGCATAAACCTGCGCCAGTCTTCCAAAGCTTCTTTTGCCATACTTAACCCAACAACAAAAGCTAAAGGAGCAATCACACTAACAGCAGAGAAAGGGGCAAGAGGTGTAAGTGAGAGAATAGCTGTCAAGAGGAAGTAAAGATTGGCAACTCTCCGAAACTGCTCAAAGACTGCCTTGGGAAGGAAGGTCACTACATTATATTTGGTGGTTGATATGTAATTGGATGGGTACTTGAGGGGTTTCCTTCGATGCATTCGAGGCTGATTGCAGTAAACCACTCGAGAAAATCCAGGTCCTTGAAGGGTATGCCCTCCACCGTCTGACTCTAAGACAGTAGGCCTGGTGCATGAGAAAGTATAGAGATTGCTCCATCGGAGCTTCTCCTTTATCCTTGATGCTCGAGGCATCTTCTTTTAGTGTTTCCTCTCAGACAGCATCAAACTTGATATAGAACAATCTCGGGGAAATGTGCTTGCTAATTCCTCCAACCAAGAAAGAATTCCATTGGCGTGAGAAATTCGAATAATATGTTGCCATATGGAATCATCTGAATAAAGAAAAAACAACAACAAGGAAAAGAAGAAGTCAAGAAGTCATGATTCGAGAATGTGAAAGAACAAACCCTCGAGAAGCACTAATTTAGCCACAGCAAGATTTACAAACAAAGACTTGGGGCAGAACAAAAAATTTGGTAAAACAGGAACGCGGCAGCTCTGTTTTCCGGCTTCAATCACTTCTAATTCCGGACTAATCTTCCCTATCTTGCAATCATAATATCCACAAGTAACGGTTGATCGAAACCTCCCGCTATAAATGACTCTAATCATAATATCCACTAAGCCATATAAAAACTGGTAAATCAGGCAAATTCAAACTCCAAAACAAAAAAATAACTCCCGATTTCCATAATGGAAAAAAGATAGTTAAAAAAAGGACAGAGATGAGAAAACTGCAGAGCCGGAAACACCAATGTTCTCCACGCATCGGGCTCCCCGAGCCAACTTCACCAATTACTACGCTAAAAGCAAGCGAGCACAACCTAAAAACGGAAACCATGCCAGGACCAAAGACAAGAGCCGACCAAATTTTAGCTGAATTCGAACCACCGACGCCCCACAAGCAGCCCGAATTGCAATAAACCGAAATGCACATCAAACCTCTCACGCGAAACCTCCCCAATCAAATGTACGAATCGAGAAACAAAGCGCATGAGAATTTCCAGCTGAAGAAAAGTAAACACGAGACGCAAAAGCAAAAGCAGAAAAGCAAAAGCGCGAGTACCTGGAACGATGAGGAAGGGAAAGCATTTGAGACCCCGGGCTGTAAGGAACGAGTCACGAACAAAACCAGATCGACACCAGTGGCATTCTCCAGCGGTCGACCAGGCGCTGAAGGAGAGGCCGAGATGGCAAGGAACGAAAGAGAAAAAGTGGGGAAAAAACCGAGAAACGGAGGAAATGGGGAGCGCTCTCCAGTCTCCTCGTTCGAACCAATACCAGGATTTTTCGGCCCCGTCGTCGGTTATAATTTTAAGGTATCTATTTTTGTATTTCCCCTAATTAATCTCCAATAATTAAAATCAACATATAAAGGAAAAAAAAAAAAAAAAAAGCCCTTCTCTCCGTTCTTCTTTGCCTTGTAATCTTTCATATTGGTAACCCTCCGATGTTGAGCTGGCGAAACAGCTGAACTAGTCGTCAAATGACAACGTGGTCACCATTATCCTACGTGGCATTCCTGCAATATACCTTCTACATTTTAGACTTTTAGTCTCAAGACTCTCAAAATACAACAACCATCCTTGTCATTTTCATGAATTCATCTACTTAAAAACTATTTTTAAAATTATTATTAATTTTTTAATTAAATCCAAAAAAACCTCTAATGAAAATCCATGAAGAGTTTAATATTAATAGGTTAAGAGACACATATACGATACACAGCTCATAAATACATCCATTTCTCCTCCTAGACTACTACTGGTCCCATGTTAATTGTTCATTGGACCCACCTCTTAAATTCCATTAGACAGACTTAAAGCAATGATTTTATTTTATTTTAATTTCTATTATTTTCGTAATTAATTTGTGGACCATTTGAAGTACACAAGTAATTGTGATAGCATTGAAATGATCTAACAATAATAATAATAATAATAATAATAATAATAATAATAATAATAATATTTGGTCTACTCAATTTTATCATGAATAAGGAAAATTAGAGAGGGATAAGAAAGCAATGGTCCAACTAATACAACTCTAGGTGTAAATAACACAATCTACAGAAGTAAGTACCTAAAATTATGTTATCTGTAATATTAAAATTAAAAAATACAAAGACAAAGCATGTTACCAAAGATGGGTGTTTTATTTTTTATTTTTTATTATTTTTTATATCAAACAGGTTTAATAGTCCTATACACTTGTAGTCCATATCATCCAATATGTTATTGTTTCCCCATACTTGGTGATACATTTCTTACTTATAGTCTAATATGTATCAGCCATATATATATATATATATATATATATATAATACACGTGCCTCCCTCTCTGCATGTTACAAGTTACAAAGCTCTGTAAAAAAATTAAAATAATAATTGGAGGAGAAGAGAACCGGGCGAGGGGGAAGACGGGTCGGTCCAGTAGAGGCAGGGGTACCTTGTATTGTAAGCATAAGGGAGGGTCCCACCCTAACGGAGGACACGTAGACCGGAGGGAATTGACATCTGGAAACTCGGTTTTGACAAATTCCAACACCCCAACCAATCCAAGCGTGCAAATCCCAACCAACTGCGTCGTGAATTGGTTTGTAATGCAGGCCAGCCACGGGAAGTGGGGGCCACCGCTCTTGTCTCTTCACCTACATTAAGCCCCACCACTTGCTAGATTCGTTTCATCGTTCTTAATTTTCTAATAATTAAAAAATTCGAGCTACCGATTTCTTTTCCCAAAAATAAATGCATTAATCACGATTCGGGCCCCGGCGTGTTCAGGGGTTTGAACTTTGAATTTTCTTCTTTTTTTTCCCGGTCATTTGAATGGTTTCCCGGCAATTTCCCTCTTCTCGCGATGTCAGCGAAGGGGTCAAGCGACTCAAGACCTTTTAATGGTTTAAAAAAATCAAGCTTTATTATTCTAATACTCGGATTAGTAGTGTAGGGGGGGAGGTTGAGAATAAACCAAACCAAACAAAACCAACCGAGTGGTTCAACTAATGAAATGAAGCAAACTCTGTCATGTATCGTCCATTTATAAAAACTTAGAAGACTTTTTTTTTCATTTAAATATTGTGGTCAACTGAGGACGAAATACATTACAAGGAGTTAGTGGGTGTGTATATAACAGTATATGATAAGGATATTCTAATCGTCCCATTATTGAAATTATTAACAAAATGCAAAATTCCAATTTCGCAGCCATCTATTCACCACCGTCCATTCAGTCTATTTATTATTCAAACGGGTCCTACACGAGGACTAATGGGGGGTTATCCTTCTACTCGACATTCATCCAAATAGACAGCGATTGAGAAAACCCTAACACGATTTACAAACGCATACGACGTACCGGTACCATCTCGGTCATCTGTTTTGAACAGACGAGACATTGATGCCGGCTCCGTGACCTCCGTCGTCCAAGGACCCAATTTTCTAATACATAAAACAAATTGACCGCCCGTGTCGAACAGATCAAACAAAAGAGAACAAATTTTGCAAGTGGAAACGTGATTAGGACGGAGATTTGTCCAACTAGTGCAACGACACTTGCTTTGACGCGTGGTGGTGTGGTCCTCGAGCCAGCTTAGAACGCTAAGAGATTTCTTTGAGTTCTAGAAAGTGTCGGATCAGATGGACAAGGGTACTGATGGAGATCCGTCCCCTGAGGCTGATAAGAAATTAATTGAGAATTAGATAGAAAGGTTGTTCGAGTCATGTTAGATCACTCACAGAATCAGATACTGGGATCATCCTCACGTGGCCTTAATTATGTTTAGCATTAAGCTAATGATGTTCAGTTTGTCTTCTCAAGGTATCAGTTTTTTTTTTTTGAAAAAGAAAAAATTATTTTTTGTTAAATTAAATGGCTTGTTATGTCATGTGGGGAGTTTGGTTGGGGGATATCTTTTTTGAAGGATAACGTGGTTATCCTTAAGTTGACTCCAGCCGAAGTAGATAAGTGATACGAGACCTGTTGAGGTACTACTATTGGCCTCCCATATTGTTATTCCAAAGTCTTTGAAATATTAGAGAAGCTCAGGGCTACAGTGCCATATGGGCCCGTTTCTCAGCAGTTCACAACATGGAAGGAACAAGAGACTCAAGTGTAATAGTAGCTTCTGTATTCACTCTGTTAAAACCTGTGAGTCCACAATTGAAGATGGTATTACTGGAGCCAGGAAGCCGGGTCACGGACAGACAGCCTACAGACTCTGCAACACCTAAGTACTTCTCTTACACATATTCTGATGCTAAAGAAGGTCGGTTGAGGAATCAAGACGAGTTATTCCTACTGTTGTACAAGTAATGCTTTGGTTGAAATTTTTTCCAAGCATTTCTTTGCTTGAGAGTCGAGGGCAACATTTATATATGCTCCACGTAGCAGAAACAACAACAACAACAACAACAACAAAAAAAAAAAAAGAGTTATGTCATATGTTTATCATAGCTTTCTAAACTGAGATGACTCATACGAGGATCTAACCTTAGCTAGGGTCGTCAAATGCCGGGTGGAATCGGAAAACCCCACGACATACGACAGCAATTCAGAAATGTTATAACTTCCTATTATATGTAGTTCTAGCAATTACGAGTACAATAAAGTTTCCTTACCATTTCTAGTGGACTTCAAGCTTTCTGGACAAAGTAGCAAATGGACCATTAATGACGCTTAAATGCAGCAGCAGAAACTGATACATACTTACATCTCCCCTGATGTCCACAGACCACACGGGACGCTGCAAACTTTCCTCCCCCCTTGATTTTCTCCACAAACGGCCAACTGCAAACGAGATAAACATCATTGAAAAACCGGGTAATTTCCAGCAATGGGGGACCCAGACCCACCCAACCACCATCCAACATAGCACCCAGAGCTAAGAGAAGCTTCAAAATTCAGAACCATAATACTCACCACCAGTCGCCCACCATGAATCGAGTCCGTAGTCTGTAATGTATATGGAAGAACCAGACGCGCTTCTTTCAATCGTTGTTCGTGGGAGGGACAGAGGGACAGCGGGACAGGCCATGAGCAGTGCAAAAGCACGTCTGCTACGTGGGGAAAGGCCCGTCGTGGGGCCGCCTCTGAACTCCTGGTCGGTCATTCTTTCTTAATATCTGCAGTGGGAGATGGAGAAAAAAAAAAAAAAAAATTGTTGATGAGTTACTTTATGCATGGAAAGACTAACACTCACCAGTTACCACCGCCTAACATCATCGAGCATCGTTTGAATCTTGTGCCAGATTAATCATATGCTTTGGACGAGTCCAATCAAATTACTAGATGCAGAAAATGTCATTGAGAATTTGACATTCTCATCTCTCCGCGTTAAAAAAGAATTTGACATTCTCATGAGCATTTCACCGAACACCCTTCGGGTAGGGGGTGATTCGTTCCGACGGCAATTTCGCTTTTCCTCCTCCGGCTCCGAATCGTGATCGAGCGTTAGAGAGAAAACCCAAACAGGGAAGACACTAAGGAATTCAGAATTCCTATGTACGTGCGTTTATTTAATGCTGGCCGGGCGATTACCCCATTTAACACCGCGCCAGTTCATCTCAGCACCGACTCCATGAATGATCCTCTGCTGCAACTGAGCTTCAAAAATTGAGCGCTGACCCCAGTTGTCTAGTTATCGGGTTAAGAAGCGGATCTAAAACGGGTTTGCAGAATACGAAGCGGATCCGGAACGGGTTTTCAGAAAATAAGAAGCGGATCCGGAACCGGAACGGACCCCAGTTGCTGAGTTGCATCATGTTAACATCCTTATATTTGAAAAATTACGAAAAAGTATTTCAACGTAGCATTTGTATGATATAAGAAGAGTGGGGGAGAGGTGAGGTTTCACTCAGCCACTCGTCAATGTTTATTGACTCGGTCGAGTTAAAGAGGATTACTTTAAACTCAGGCGAAGTCCAACTGAGCCATAAGGTTGTTCCGGTGAGTTAACTCGGATTCTCAGGTTTTCAAGTTGGTTTAACTGCTATCATTAATCCATCCATGTGTGAGTAAACAATGGTTTAGTCGAAATCAGGCTTCAAAAAATCAACCATGTCCCCCTAATCTTAAATCCTTAATCCTTCCGTGTCCGAGTAAACAATGGTTTAGTCAAAATCGGGTTCGAAAGATGAATCATGTCCTCGAGTAATGATAAAGGTACCTCTAATCGGGTTTCGGTCGGGTACGAACCGGGAAAGATCGGCTATTATTCGGGTTGTTAGAAGAACACCGGTGTGGGCCGTGTGGCATTACAGATGCATCAGAGGTCTTTAATGGTCCCGTCCCGCGTTCGGACGAAAGCGATGTAAATAAAATAGTAATAAAGAGAAGTAGGAAAAGAAGGAAGGGAATTGCATCAGCAGTGGCATAATTATATCCTTTCCTCGTCGACCCGGAGGAACCCAAGTAGGAACGAGCAATCTCTCCCTCTCCTTCTCTCCCCTCCCCATCGTTCTTCTGGAAATCCAAACGACCCGTTCTCCATTTCCTCCTTTTCGGCTCTTCTTTGCGCCATTGCCGCCCGTCTAATCGCTGCCTTACCACTGTTTCTTTCCCTTTCCCTGCTAATTATTCGAGGGATTTGACTCTGGTGGGTCTCACCCTCTTCCACCGCGGCCCTTCGATCAGTTTTTCTTTTCGGCACGCCTTTTTCTTTTCCCGGTTTTTCATATTTGGGTTTATCTTCTCGCCTCCAAAGTGCAGCCTCTCTGTGCCTCTGTGATTTCGTGATCTTTCGCCTTTCCGAGTCCCTGTCTCGTGTTCAATCGAGAATCTTGGCCTCTTTATCTGGATTGGTGTATTTCGTTTCCATAATGACTTCTGTTAAGAACAACTTCTTGCCCCCTGCTCTGGTTTCCAATTTGCAAGAGGCTCTCATGACTAGGAAAGGTAACGACCCGGATGGGGAGCCGAAATCCGGAGATTCTGACCCGACCTCGTCGGATGCTGGTCTGCCTTCGGCTGAGACTAATGTGGGCAGTTCAAAACCAGTTGTGCTTGTCACGAATGGGGACGGAATAGAGGCTCCCGGTCTGACGCTCCTTGTCGATGCTTTGGTCCGCGACGGGCAGTGCGACGTTCACGTTTGTGCGCCTGAATCGTAGGGTTCTACTCCTCTGAAAATTGTTTAATGTTTTCTCATCTACATTGAAGTGTATTATTAGCCGTTGCTTATTTTTGTTTGTTTTCCTCTTCCTCTTCTTTTTCTTCTTCTTCTTCTTCTTCTTCTTCTTCTTCTTCGATGAAGAGATAAATCTGTATGTGGACACTCGGTGACAATTCGGGAAACACTTGCCGTTACCTCTGCTGAAATCCATGGCGCGACGGCTTTTGAAGTTGCCGGTATAAACCGCTCCTGATTTGTTTTTTCTCTCAAGTATACTGGCTTTAAACTACGAGAGTTACGGTGAGAATATCGCACTTTGTGGCTGGTTCTTGAAGATCTCACGGATAACTGCATCTTTACGACATTGCAACCTCTAGCTAGATTGTTATTGCGTAAAGAGTGGAAAGGTTTTTAATTTTGAGTTGATGTTGTTAGGAACTCCTGCTGATTGCGTCTCCTTAGCTTTATCCGGTGCTTTGTTCTCTTGGACGAGGCCTGCCTTGGTATGGATAAAACAAGTGAAATTCTGCTGATGTAAAAAAACTGTCTTTCTTGAGAAATGTTGTGATTTCCATAGTTACCGTCAATCACACAGTTATCTTGATAATTCAGGTAATCAGTGGAGTTAACAAGGGTACAAGTTGTGGTCACCAAATGTATGTACAGGAAACTCTACTTTGATAAATTTGTGAATTTTCCTCTGTTATTTCATGAAACTAGCCTCCATTCGTATAAAAAAAAAAAAATCTAACCATCAATTTCATGATGTTTTGTTTTTCTTTTTAACAAAACACACATACAGATTCTACTCAGGTGCAGTTGCTGGAGCTAGAGAGGCTTTAATTGCAGGTGTTCCTTCTCTAACAATTTCTTTGAACTGGTGAGTAAGGTTCTCATTAGATCTTGTCAAAGAAGTATCTCACTCTAATTCTTGCAGTTATTGTTGTTTTTTTCATCACAACGTGTGCTAAATCTTTTTGGTAGGAAGAAGGATGAAAGCAGTGATAATGACTTTAAGGATGCTGTTGATGTTTGTTTGCCATTAATTCGTTCCGCCCTTCGGGATGTTGAAAAAGGAGCATTCCCTAAAAGCTGTTCACTTAACGTTGATGTTCCAACAAGCCCTTCGACAAACAAGGTTTGTGATATTGGGTACTCTTGTTCTTTTTCCTTTTGAAAATTCCATAATAAAAGAGTACCAGTTCAGTACTTGACTGCTTATTACTCTGTTTTGCTTCTTCTGATGTATCCAAAAGTCCTGTTTATTTAGTTATAGTTTATAAACTTCCTTGGTGTAATATTCTAATCACTCTAAAGGAATGCTTTCTGTAATTCCCAAAAACTCCTAATGTGGTTCAATCTATTACAATCACAAAATATATTATACCTTGTTCTTAGAACTCTTTTTTGGGTGATGAATTTATTGATGAAAGCATAAGCTTGTTCATAATATGTGGTTGACGTTTTGCTCAGTTCTTCTTCTTGTATTAATCCTGTGCTTTGTGCCAAACTGTTTTTAAATGTGAGTTCATCAGAAGTTGAGGAAGTTTGTCAGATCACTCAAGACTTTTTAGTCAGCATTAAATTGACCAATACACACTTGTCTTCTAGATTATGAATGGATTCCTGATCTAGTTTATTGTGGTTTTTGTCTTATCGTGGTTAATTGCCTTTTCTGTTCAATAGCTGGTTATTTTGATAGTTATTTTTTTAATGTTTCTTTTTCATATGCTTTTTCTTGTTAGGAAGGAGCCTCCCCCTAGATGCTTGACTCAAATGATAAGTAAGGCTGGGTGCAAACTTTTTGAGCTGCCTTCTGTGCCTATCTTGTGTGTGTAGAAGGAACACTAGTAAAACTTTGAATTTTGAGGGCTAGAACAAGTATAGTAGTGCATTATAAAGTTCAATGCACTATCAAGGGAATATACGTTAGTCAATAATGTCGAAACTAGGTAGTTCCTCCCAAATTACAGACCAAAGAGACCTGTCCATGAAATAAAAACAGGATATTTGCAGACCTACATAGGATTTTTTGGTTTTTCTCTGGCTAGTCCTTTTCTCTGACTAGTACGTCCACTTTCAGACAACTAATCAGAGATGTGGTGCATTTGTATGGCATAGAATGGTGGGGTTTCCCTAAGCCCTGCATATGTGGGCCTCTAAACGCAACCAAGTCAGCTAGCACCGCTTTGATGCCATGTTGGAACTGTTCATTCCAAAATGATTAGCTCGAGGTAGAAAATCTCTTCCCTTGTGGCAGGATTGGATCCTTCCAAGTCTACACCAATGTTGGATTAACCTTTGGCAACGATTAATCTTTGGCAATTACTTCACCTACCTCTTACATCCTTTGACATGGAACACCTGTTCAATGATAGCATTAGAGAGCAGTGGCTGCCTTATCAGGTTCTGGGAGAGGTTTCTCCTCCGCTGAGAAATCTTGAGTCTAGTTGGTGCTCATTCTTAATGGCAGTTTTAGAATTGATGTTGGTGCTCTGTTCATTTCAGTCGTTCCTAATCTCTGTAGGCTGAGCTGTCGTCTCTTCTTTCCATATCTAGACATCTCCGCTTGCTCTCTTGGGTGCTTTTGACACATCTTTGATTAACTTGTGAATCTCCTTTTCTCCTTGTGTAGCCAATCTCATAGCCGAGATCTTGGGTAGGAGTGGCATCATGCACCTTATTCTTGCATGAGACTCGTTTGAGAACTACTGTTTTTTTTTTCCCGTTTTTTCATCTACCTCTGCATCCTTTCTATTATGTGTTTGCTTTTCCTATTTCCTATTGAATAAAAATTTGTGTTTCTCTCGTAGTATCTTTCTTAAATATAGAATTATTTGATTAGAAAACAGAAAAAAATTTGGCTTTCTTCTTCATGATACTAACGGGAGAGAGGTAGGGTGGGGGTAGGGAGGATTGGATATATGTGTTTTATGGGAAAAATAGGATATTGAAGGCTTGTGAGAAGTTATAATGTTGTGGTTTGGGGGACATTTCTTTTTGGCTTTTTTCTTTAATTAAATAGTTCTGACAATTTGTCTCTTTGACATGCACCTACACATAATAACCTAGAAGCTAATTCCCTCTTTGATCAATCTTGTATTAATTAACCTTTAATCTGACGTTTTTAACATTCTTTGCTACAGTTTGTCACTCACCAATCACCACTAAACTGAGTGAAGATAAGCAAGAATTTTCTTAGTGCCCAAAGTAGCTAAATGAGAGAAGAAAGTGAACTTTTGCAATGCTATGTTGACTGGAATAGAGAGTGTCCCACATTGTTGGCTGGTAATATTTTTTTTATAGGGTTATACTTGCAAAACTATGTTGAAGAGTTGCATTACAAATTTTTTGGAATGCATGAATAGTTAGAAATAAATTGTGAGCAAGAGGTAAAGTGCTGAGATAAGGTAGAAATGAGTATGATGATGGAGGCTGGATTTATTATTATTATTTTTTAATAAAGATGAAAAAGCATACTCAAAATTTTGTAAGGTTGGAGCTGATCTATCGAGACCCTCTTAAGTTGGAGAGGCTTTGCAAAAGCCAACAGTTGTCAGCTGCTAGATGCCCATTTTAATGAGTTCTTTGATTTATCCTCTCTCTCTCTCATGTGTGAATTTAGTGCTCATGAAGTTCTTGATAATCTGAAAATGTTGTCACTCTTATATTTTTTTTTATCTTGCTTTGTTGCTCCCTTTTCCATGTAATTGCTACCAAACTATGCCTTAATGAGCTTCTCTCTCTCTCTCTCTCTGTCTCTCTCTCTCCAACTGATTCTGGTGACCTTCCTGTTTATTAAATGTCGAAGTTGCATCTCCCTAGTCTCATACAAGAAAGAAGGCTCTGGTTTTCATTTGCTCCATTAGTGTATAACAATTTTTTGTGTTGTAGTTTCTTTAGTTTCTGCTGTTCAATGGGTTTCTTGCATGTTGAAAATTTGAAGGGACAAGTCCCACCCTTGACCCTTGACCCTCTTCCAAACCTAGCCCCATTAAGATTTGGGTTGACCAGCTTGTGTCTACGAGAATATTTGCCGGAACCGGCAAGCCCCTGTGAGCAGAGCGTGGATGCGCTCGCTGCTGCATCTAGCGATAGCATCTCATGTTGTGGATATCCAATGACTTGGTAGTCTGGAATTTTTGTTTTAAATAGTATTTGTTTACTGCTGATGGATGTTTGCTTAGCTTTTCAGTTCAAGGTTTGTAATAGTGCTGTATTCTTGTTGGTTTGTGATCTTAATCAGGGTTTCAAAGTAACAAGGAGAAGTTTGTGGAGGTCCACACCGAGCTGGCTAGCGGTATCAGGAAACCGTTATGCAGGTGGCGGTAATTTCATGTCACAGCAACAAAGCCTTGGCATTCAGCTTGCTCAGCTCAGTCGAGATGCCTCAGCTGCTGTGAGTGTCAATGTTAATGTTGTTGCAATTGTTAGTTTCCTAACATTTGTTACAATGATAGGATCTAAAATGGGATTTGAAATGCAGGGTGCTGCCCGTCGAGTCACTGCACAACGGAAAACCGTGGAGATAGAATCAGTTGCTGAAGCAAGGAAAGCTGAACCAAAGAAAGGAGCAGTTAAGAAGTACTTTCGTCTAGAGGTATATAACTGAAGCTCTTCTATCATTTATATCATCTACCTCATGCCCTATCTCAGGTGAATTAGTGCATCAATGGCAATTTGGGTTTTTCTAAATGGGAGTATGTATTGTTAATTTTACTTGTTGACATCATATAAGAAGTTAGTTTCAGTACTTGTGATGGCAAGTAAGATACCCAGATTGCCGAGCTTGGATCTGAAGGCACTGTTATCCTTGGGCATGACTTGTGCTGTTACTTGTGAGTGACAATACCCAGACAACCTTTAATGTTTTGTGAAGAGGAATTTTTGAAAGTGCTATTGAAAGCAGAACAGTTTGAATCCACCTGCTATAAGGTTTTGTTTTTGTGGGCCCGCACATCAACATGTCAGGCAAATATGCAGATGCACCATGTGAATGGTAAACTTCTGGTGAACTGTATTCCTGGTTGCAAGCACTAGGTGTTCTCCTATAAAACATTGTGGAAGAATAACAAACCAGTAATTGATTTCCTTTTCCAGCAGTCAATATTTTTAATAGTTATGTTCTGCAAATATACTTTAGTGTTCTAAACTAATGGAAGTACTGTGTCAATGTATGACAGTTTTTACACAAAGAGCAAGAAGACACACATGAGGATCTTGATTGCAAGGCACTGGAGAGTGGCTTTGTGAGTCAATTGTTGGTTATTTTTTTCTCATTCTGCTTCTGGCTCTAATCGTAATCGCAAACAATTTGCAGGTCACAGTCACGCCTCTGTGCTTGTCTTCACATACCGAGACGGAAATGCATACTTGTGCGTCTGACTGGCTTACAGCAGCTCTTGCCCCCGAGGAATGAAGGGTCGACACTCTCGGCTAAATTTGTGTACAATAGGAGGTGGATCTCATTTAATGCTGATTTTTTTAGAGTGGATGAGATTCTTATGGGAGCTAATTTTTTCGTTATTTTTTGGCTTCTTGGTTTTTCTTTCTTTTCTTCTTTTGTTTCTCTTTGTAATTTAATACAGTCAAAGTATTTTCCCCCTGCTAATGTAATTTTTGAATGCGTAAGTGTTAAAAGATTATTATGTTCTCGTGTTTGACATCACTGCTGCTTGGCGTGGGTGCCTGTTGCTGTCCAAAGGGGACTACTGTTCCATGATATCTGGTTTTTTACTATGAGAATGCTCAACTGCTCCGTGAGATCTCAAGTGCGGAGTAGTGTTTAGCTTATTTGAATCATAAATAGCATCGGTCCAGCAGAGGGATTTTGTACAAAATGTCATGCGCCTGCCCACAATCAACGATGGGCCACAATTGATATAGATGTCACCTGGATTGGTTCCTTTTTCGCAATAGTCGTTGAGAACTATGGCTTTTATTGAGCAGCGGTGCTGTTTTGATATAGGGTCTAGAATTAGGGTGATGGATTTACCATCTTTCTCTCGTTGAGAAAAAGGAAATGAACAAGAGGGAGAAGATCAAATTCATGACTGCTTCTTATCAGACCATTCCGTATGGGTTAAGAGAAGGAGCCGGGTTGTGTTGTGACCCAGAGAAGCAAGAAGCAGTTTGGTGACAGCCTCATCTGTAACTCCAGCCATGAGCCATTGGAATCCCAATGCTTAGGAAGTTGGGATGAATCTTTAATCCGAATGCATCACTTGGTTAATATGCAACACACGAACCAGTGTGGCAGTGTCCCCACAAAAATCTAGAACATGTATCGTTATTGGTTCATAGTTCATACAGATAAAAACCAAAGCTAGAGGGAAGCTGCCCAGTTCGGGCAACAAACAGTAGTAACAGTACTAAGAAGAAAAAAAAGCAATTGCAGGAAAGTGTGGCGTCATCACAAACAAAAGAAACACAACATAAAAAATAAAAAAATAAAAAGAAAAGAAAAAGGAGAAGAAAAGACGTCATTTTAAATGTTCCAACCTTCCATGTTTGGGATGCATCAGAGATCTGGCTACCCACCGATCGATTCACGCGCACAGAGAAAGAAGGAAAAAAAAGAAGAGGCGGACTGAAATTCGAAACCCACCCGCACAGAGCTCCCATGTCCTCATGTCGACGTCGTTTTGCGTTCATGACCTCATCCCTGACATCTCCCTCTCTCCTTCTTCCTTTTTTCTTTTTTATCTATATAATTCCTTTTTTCCCGGCCGCTTCCCTCCTCCACTCCTTCACTAACTCCGCATTAATTCTCTCTGTCTCCGAGTCCGAGACTCCGAAGTACGACCATTACGACTTAGTTTCCGGCCGTTTCAGCTTCGGATAATTGCGAAATCCGGAAACTGTGGCAGCTCTGCCGGTGCCGGGAAATTATCCGAGACGGAGCCGACAAAGATCACAGAGAGGCCGGCGTGGCATGACGCCACGCCACCCTCCCCGATCCGTCCCCACACTCCCCTGGCGTCACCGACACGTCACCCCCTCTGTTTTTTAACCTTCAAGTCAACCGATACGGACAAACGGAGTAACGCGTCGGCCTCGGAACAACCGACACGTCGCTCTCCCCTCCCCCCGTTCCGTGTCCCTCGGCACGTGATCCCGCGCCTCCCCGGCACGTGCTATGCGGTACGCGACAAAACCCTTCCCTCCTCTGCTTCGTTGACTACTCGAGTCGTCACCTCTTAATACTAATTCACTAAATGAGTAGAATAGCTAGCTAGGTCTCATTAATATAAACTCGTTGTCTTCCTCTGCAAGTGATTCAGTTATTCTTCTCATTTGCTCTCATTTAAGATGCGCGTTTACTGATTAATTAAAATATAAAGCAGGAATGGAAGAGCGGGATTTGGGGTCGGATGACGGGCATTAGAGCAGCAGCAGCAGATTGTTCTCTTGGGATTTTGTGGGTTTCTCTCTCCTTAATTCACCTGATTCTACGTACGTTGCTTTTTTTTTTTTTTTTTTTTTTTCTGGTTTTTGTCGATATATATTGCGGGAGAGGTGAATGCATGTAGAAAGAGGGAATTTAATAGTACTGATGATACCCGCAAAACGAAGAGATCGAGCAAGAAAGCAGGGAAAAACAAAAAAATGGAGGCCGTCACGTCCGTCGTCGATCGACACTGTTTTAATCGATCGATCCATCGTTTTGGCGGTCCAGGAAATTAAAGTGCCACCCCTGTTGATTTTTTTGGGAACATCATTAACAGCGCCTCCTAGTTGATGCTACAATCAGAAAACGACGAACCCGAAAACGAAAGAAAAAGAAGAAGAAATCGGGAAGCAATATATTTATGTGGTCGTCACTGAACGCTAGCGCGCTCTGGGAAGCAATATTAATATTCTAGAATCAAGAGTTTTGACTAGCGATGTACTGTAATTCGCTAACTGACGGCGGCGTCATATCATGTACGTACGCACCCGTGGTAGTACTCGACTACGTGCCTGCATGGTTCTCAGTGCAATGCCAATGCATGGTTGGTTTCTGCTAATTATTAGGTTTTTTCATTAGTGAAAAATTCACGAAAAACATTCTTACGATCGAATTATATATATATATATACCGTCGCAAACTCAGCTGGAGAATGTCTACAGTAAGCTGCATGTACTCCGTACGAAGCGACTCCAGTCACCAAAATTGTACACAACCCCAAATTTGATCAGTTTACGTGTACCAAGTACCAACTCCAGAGATATATATTAAAGCCAGTGACGCACTGCATATATATATATATATATATATACGCTTTATACGAGACAAGACGTCGCACAGCAGCTCTCTTTTCCTGTCGTCCAACTTCCATCGATCCCTACCTTAATATTGCTCGCACGTCAAAATTAAACATCCTTACATATATAAAAGCAGGAATCAAAATATAGCCCCTTAATTCTGAATCGAGTTCATCGTTTGATCATTCGTGTTCCATCAAATATAATACATCACAAGTACTGATAAGTACTTGTGGCTTGGAGTTAAGTTGCTTCGTCCTTACATACATATATAGCTTGATAACTCTGATCTTTGAAGCGCCCATATATATACATATATATTTATAATGTCCCGCAGTGCAGTACTGATCGATGGTGGACACTATGATGAGAAGAGTTTTTTTTTTTTTCTCAGTCAACGGCTTATCTCCACTTTCCATCTCTAGATGACCCACGTCCAAATATCAGTTCCACTCATGGCGGAAGACTTCATATATACATGACAAGTATTTTTGTTTTTCTCTACGCAGTCACCCGCAGACTTCTCCGTTCTAGCTTAGCTAGTACTGTTTATATATATATATATATATATATAATTTATCTCCGTAATTTTAAAAGTTTTTTTTTTCTATCTTTTCTGAAGGAAAAGAAAAGAAAGGAGTTGTGTGTTACTGCTGATATATATGTTACGTGCACCAGCAAAATTGACAGCCCAAAAGATGACTAGACTGGATTCAAATCTGCGCCTCATGAACGGTCAAGAAACACCAATCTCACGTCATCGACGGCCAGATCGATCAACACCACCCCATTATTATAAGTTGATGAGACCCACCACTGAGCGCAGACACCCCACTCCGACGATTAGACGCTTTCCGGAGCTTCAGGTCCTCGTCTTCCCTCTCTCTCTCTCTCTCTCTCTCTCTCTCTCACGTAATATTTTCCCAATAATTAATAAATTAATTTACGTAATTATTATATTTTTACGTAAACAGAAAAGAGTAAAAAAAAAAACAGGAGGGGGAAGGGGATTAATGGGCATGGCAGACATGGCTTTCCGCTTTCCCGCACTAAAGAAAGCGGGATTTCCACTTTAAAATTATTATATAAATAATAAATGCTTAAGCCATGGTGGACCGTGGACGGAGGAAGAAAGAACCATTCACAAATAATAAAAGTCCAAATATATATATATATATATATTTAAAAAAAAAAAACAGAGTGAAAGGGTTAGTGCTGTGTCCAGCGTGGCTGGCAGGCCACATCTGCAACTGAAGCCGTTGAAGATACGCAACAACGGTGGTCGAGATTCATCGTGGTTTCCACGAGTACGCGTCCCATTGGCGGTCGCCGGAATCTCACTTAGAATCTAGTCCCTCGGACGAGGGCAACGACTGACTTGGGAGGCGCAGAAGTCGCCACGTGTAAACAGTGGAGCCCGGAAGGAGACATCCGGGTGACGTCAGGCTCCTGCACGTGATGGTAGCTTCTTTAATATTGGGACTAGGAGAAGGCGAGAGTGGTATTTTTTTTTTTTTTACTTAATGACGTCAGTGGATTGAGGACGTGGCGGTGAGGTCATCGTCCCCATGTGACCGGCCGGCTTTTAATTTATACGACCCCTTCCCCTCGAAGCAGACCGACTTCAATCCATTCCATCCTCCTCTTAATTTCTCTCACTCGACGGATCACTTCACTTCCTTCCTTCCTTCGCTTCGGACTCGTTTCTGTTTTTCTTTGGGTGAGAATTGAGAGAGGGAAAGGAATTTTGGATCGATGATGATGGAAGGTGTGGTGGCCAGTCGGAAGCCGGCGGCGCTGACGATTGACGGCGGGGAGACGACGGACGGGATGATCCGGCGGCTGATATCGGAGAACCCGGTGATCATCTTCAGCCGCTCCGCCTGCTGCATGTGCCACGTCATGAAACGGCTCCTCACCACCATCGGCGTCCACCCCACCGTGATCGAGCTCGACGAGGTGGAGATGGAGAAGGCCCGCCCCGCCCTCCTCGGCGGCGGCTCCGCCATCCCCGTCGCCGTCGCCGTCCCCGGCCCCGGCCCCGGCGCAGGCACCGCTGCCGATCCCCCGGTGGCTCCGGCCGTGTTCATCGGAGGCGCCCACGTCGGCGGACTTGAGTCCCTCATGGCCCTCCACCTCAGCGGCAACCTCATCCCCAAACTCAGAGAGGTCGGTGCTACCTGGTTGTGAAAATTTACTAGCTAGGTAATCAGATCTTTGTTTTTCTCGCTATGAATGGATATGTTAATGTTTCTTCTTCGTCTGTATACGTTAGGGTAACTGAGTCTCTATCGTGTATCTATAAATGCCAACGCTTCTCTGTCTGCAAATCCCAGTACTGAGAGAGTTCAGCTGAGTAAGCGCGCCGTAGCTCGAACAAAACTAATATGAGCTTCTAGTGATCGGAGTTTGCAATATATTACGATCGATCTGCAAGTACTGGAAGCTATATATATATATATATATATGTATGTATGTAACTGTGATAATTTGCATAAATTAAGAAGAAAGAAACTCAGGTCAAATTTTGTAATTTCTTCAGGCGAACGACTTAATTAATTTGAAGGGTCTCGTCCTTGTTGTGTGTTTCACGATTGGGAAGAGGAAGGGAGGCGTGAGGGAGTCTGAAAGAGTCTGAGAGAGAGAGAGACAGAGCGTTATTGGGTCGATCCCAATAATGCGAAGGGACGTCATGTCATGTCGTTGCGTTAGGAAGATGGAAACTAGAGAGAAAAAAAAAAAAAAAAAAAAAAAAGGGTCTGCCGACGAGCCCTACCTCGACTAGTGCGCCTTTCTCCTTTTTATTTTTACCCTTTCTTGTTCCTTCCTAAATTATCAAATCGCAACTAGCACGATTATATTAAGAATAATGATTAATTATTTCTTGGTGTTCCATTACGAACTAATGAAAATTTTCCCACCCCGCGACTCGGGAGAAATATGAATGGGTTGGTGCCAATGAAGACGACGACACCAGAAAGAAAAAAAAAAAAAAAAAAAAAAAAAAAAAAAAAGAAAACCGATAACCGATCGAATTACCCCGACCGTTGGATCGTCGCCGAAGGATCCCATGATTGGACTACTTTAGCCACCGACACATGAATTAAGTACGCACTGGGTCCCAGGAATCAAGATCGGGATCAACGTATGATGTCACCCGATGTGGGTCCGGAATATGGAAGGGAATCCACCAGTCCAGGTCATGTATGATGTCATCGCCGTGGGGGCCCACTCCTTCTTCACAGAAGCAGCTGCACGACTGCATCATCGTCGTCGTCGTCGTCGTCAACGAGTGGCCTGATCATCGTCGTCGTCGAAGATCGCTTAAAATTAGTTTAAACTCACAGATAGTAGTACACCAGTACTCCGGAGGAGATTATAATAATTAAGAGTTTGATTAGGTTGAAGTTAATTTGAAGGAGGTAGCTCTAGCTCCGGAGGAGTAGGGATTTGGGAACTGCTCCATGTCCGATGCTTCAGTGCTAAGAAACTGAAAAAGTTGCAGACTTTAATTTGTGCGGCTGCCTTCTCCTTGTTTGTTTCCTCGTAAACTTTTTCCCCATCCGCTTTTTCTTTCTTCCCTGTATTTGTTTGTTCTCAGGGGAGGTTCATCTGCGTGCGCTGTCGTAACATTTCTGGGTTCCCACATCCGATCCCCGATTTCTGAGGAACCAATTACGGCTTCTCGATCAAGTCCAGGTATTTTGATGTAGATTAATAATGTAGAGACAGAGACGATGATACGCGCATGCAGCTCCGGAACTCGGATTGGGTCCTTTAGTACGTCAATTTCAACCGGGAAAAAGGGACGATCGGAAAGCAACCGGTGAAAGGAGGGAAATACAAATACGTACCTAACCGAGAAAAGAAGGAAAGGCGGAGGCGGAATATGCATCTTCTCCTGTTGCATAATAACGTGGATCCTTGCATCATCGCAGGCTTCGGAGGAGACAGAAAAACACATGCTTTATTATCATAGTATATAGATATATATATATAATGATCGGAGGTTGATGAGAAGGGATGATACATATTATTATACCCAATCGTACCAGTCATTTGACCATTTGCTAGCTACTCGGAAAAGGTTCAATTTGAAGTCTTTTAATCTTTATAAAGCTTGTGTCATGCCGTAATTAGTTGTAAAGATCTTTTGGCAACGTCGTCAAAGAATAGTACTGCTGCCAACCCATCTCACGTATTTAAAAATGACTTTTAATACTTTGGTATTTACTTTATAAACTCCCGTCATTATGTTATAAACTCCGGCACGTATCTAAGTGGGTTTTTTTTTTTTTGTCATTTAATTACTCAAATGTATTTAAACCAGTGTTTTAAAAATCGAACCGGTCATCAAACCGACAGTATGTACGGTTTTGGTCAAACCTGGATGAACCGGGTTGTACCAATGGTTCAACCATTGAATATTAATATATCCTATACGTACTGTATATTTTCTTAATATTTCTATAGGAAAAAAGACAAAAATAATCCTGTGATTATCATGAACTGTGGGGACGATCGAGTCAATAAGAACCGGCTTGCCCTCCTATTCTAGTTCAACCGGGTCGGACAGGCCGGTTCGGTTCGGTTTTTAAAACACTGATTTAAACCAATGTTTTAAAAACCGAACCAATCATCCAACCGGCGTTATTTCCGGTTTTGGTTGAACCCAGTTAGATTGGGTTAGACCAAATATAATATTTTTATAAGAAAAAAGGCAAAAATAATGTTGGTTATAGTGAACCGGGCTCAGTGAATAAGAGTCAGACTGGCCTATGATTCTAGTTCTACCGGGTCAGACCAGCCAGTTCGGTTTATAAAACACTGATTTAAACCAGTGTTTTAAAAATTGGACCAGACCGACCGGTCCAACCTGGCCGAACCAAAACCAGAGGGCTGTCAAGTTCCCGTTGCTCGGTCTGATTCATATGGGTAGTACAATAATAAGATTATTGGTTGAGCCACATCTTAGATTCATATGGGTAGTACAATGACCATTTTTTCATCTTGATGGACTTAGTTACGTGGGCTGACAATAGAATATAGGCTTTTGGGCTGCAAGTTGATTACAGATGGTCCAAAAAGTTCTTTTTGGGCTTTTATGGGATTGGATATCTACCAGGGTGGGACCATGAAGCGTGCGGACCGGATTAGATGGGAAGAGAAAATCCGAGAGCGAACTCTCGATTCTCGAATTCCACCTGAGTCCCGAGGTTCCTCTTTCTGGCGGGACCGAGAGAGAAAGAGAGCAATCTCTTACAGTCAGAGTAGGGTTTTACAAAGCCTCGAGTCCGAAAATGGCGTCGAAGAGTCTTTTACGAGCCGGTGCTTCTCTCGTTAATCGCTTCATCAATCATGCTAGTCTCCGGAATGCGAACGCGAATCTCTTCGTAAAGAACTCTGCCGATCTTCCGCTTCCATTTTTTGCGTCGAAGATCGAACCTCCTCGCTCTCTGTACGAAGACGAATCCAAGGTCCTCGAAAGAGCTGCGCTCGATGGACTTAACTATCCTTTTGGTCTTCCTTCCCTTCGATTCTTCATCCAAGACGGTGCTTAATCCGTTCTTTGGTCTCCTTTTTTTTCCTATTTAAGATTTCTGTTACGTTGTTTCTCATTTTCTCTCCGATTGATGCTCTATGCATTTTTAAATTTATTTTAGTTTTTCATTGCTGAATTTTGGTAGCTATTTCGTTTCAGTGAGAAGTTTGATCTACATAACGAACTCTGTCAACTTATCTGTTGATTAGAAGTGTATCATGTTTTATTACTGGTTTAATATGCAGAACTAGGTGTTTATGTTGTTTTGTTTTTCTCATATCTGAAGTTTATCATGTTCCATTCAAAGGATATCCTTGTGCATGTCTGCCTGATTGACAAATGGTTATCATATTACCTATTTTTGTATCTATGCTTTGAATCTCCAGTTAGATGAACTGAGAGAAGCATTGTGGAAAACAGAATTGAATTAGTGCTAGATACAGTGGCGATTAATTGAAATGCATGTCATATATGGGATCATAGGGATTTTATTCTGCCCAAAACTGTTACACACGGTTAAACTTCTTAACGTTCCTTTGAAATGAAAAAGTAATAGCAGCCCATTTATTCCTCAAAAAAGTGAAGCAAACATATTTATGTATATCTTCTGTAACAATGAGAAGCTGGATTCCATTAAAAAGGCTACCAAATAAGTTAATCTAGAAAAAAACAGAGCAAAAGTCTCAAGAATCTAAATATAAAAAATGCTCAAGTGGGAATGAAAGATCTGATGTGGAGATGTTGCAGGGTAGACATCACTTCTTAGAGGATTGGCTATTTATTCACACTCTTAGGAGTATAAAATCAAGAAATGCTCAGATCTTTTAAAGGCCTTTGATCTCGTCGAAGTACATTGAGAAACAACTAGTAGATGCTTGCTACCATTGCTCCAACATATGGCACTGACTGAGTTCCACTCAAGAACCAAGGGATGGGATAATCTTTATGAATAGAGTGGGAGGCCAAGAAAGAGAGTTTTCATTTTTACTGCAGGAGCCTCACTTTGGTAAAAGACTGCTGAGTAGAAAAACTGGATATCTAATTTTTGACAACTCCTCACAGTTGGAACTATGTTTCCCCACAAACTGTCATCAGCATTAAGCTTGAAACACCCTTGATTGGGGGTTGCACGACTTGTGAGGTTGGAGATGGTGTGAGTAGAAGGTTGATGGCCAGCCTCTAGTTCATTTTGATGAGTGCGCTAGGAGGTAGAAGCCTCATGATATGTGCTTGTTTGAGTAGAGCACTCAGCACATTGTAGCTTTAGTAACTCCTCCAATGGACTTTTGCTTCCCTCAAAAGTTTGCCGGTTCGTTTCTTTGTAGACATTCCAACTGATTGTAGCGAAGGGTAACAACTCCTCCATGTAGTTGGGGTTGTTTACACCCATTGAGTTCAAAGATGAGATAATTAGTTTTGAAGAGTAGAGGAAGAAAAAGGCATTCAGACTTTCCACCAGAACAACAGTATCCCGGTGTTCATCTCTGCGCTTGGAAACTTTTTGCCCTCTGTGGTGTTTCCCCTTCTTGAAAAGCTGATAAACCATATTCAATGCTTCTCAAGAAACACACTTGTTGTTTCTAGAAACTTTTTATTGTTTATAACTTCTGGAAGCAAATAAGAATGATCATAGGAACGAGTTAACTTTTTTTTAATTGAGGAACCTACTTAAAAGTTGTAGGGACATTTTTTGTTTGGTGGTTCTGATTGATGCCTTATGCATGGCTTTTCAACAGGTGCACTCCTGGATTAATGTTCTGCTTTGTTGTTGCTTTGTTGGTAATTTCTTTATAAACATCGAAAATGCAATCTATGATCCTTCATTCTCTCTATGTCAAACAGAACATGAGACTTATTTTGCCAATTAAAACTTGCCTATCACCTGAACCTGTTTTCTGCAGGCCTCAAAATTAGTCTCTGCTGCTAAGAAGTATGGAGGCATAAATCTGCTTACTTATCCACTTCTCTCAGACAGTTGTAGTCATTTACATGCAGTCCTGCAAAAAGCATCTACACTAACTCCAAACCCCTTCTGTCACACACTCTTTGTATTAGAGACAATTGAAGCTCATTGCTTCACCATTAAAAAAATGTAGTGTTAGGATTTTCCTTAATTATCTGTCAAATTTAATTTTTTCAGAATATTGAGAGAGGAGAATTCATTAGGAAGGCCCAGAAAGAGCAAAAGATCAAATGAGAGAGTGGGTACAATAAAATTGATAAAATGTATGTCAATTACTTATTTGTAATTATTTTGGAAGTGGAGCTTTATCACAGGGTCTTTATTTGTTTTTGGAATTGAGTTGCATTATTGATGAAAATTATTTATGTCACTACGAATCCCTTTTTTAAGAACTACTGATTCTTTATCACAGGGTCTTTATTTGTTTTTGGAATTGAGGCGCATTATTGATGAAAATTATTTATGTCACTACGAATCCCTTTTTTAAGAACTACTGACTCGACTGATTCATATATGGATTCATCACAGCATTACCCTTGCTGCATCATGCCATGAGGTTTCCAGAGGTGCAATCTCCAGATGGGATATGAAATTCTTTTTCTATATAAGAAATCCTGCCTTGGGCACATTTCATGATCTCTTTTGTGAATTGTCTTTCCAGCTAATAAATTTGTGCCTTGTGCATTCTGACCTGGTTTATTCCATTTCAGTGGTGTCTTCCTAATTTGTCCTCTTATCTGTCTTGTACTTACAATAATCTTTACTATCCACCAGATATCGAAAATACACCAGAGAATTCAATGCTTTTGCTCCCAAAAAGAACATACCAGCCTAGCGTCATAAGACGGAAGCGGAACCATGGTTTTTTTGCTCGGTAACACTCTTGATCTTGTTGGAATATTTCATGAGTTAAAACATATAGTATCCCAAAGTTTTTTTTTTTTGAAATGGTTTTTAAATTTTTTTTTTTTAAAGTATCCCAAAGTTAATAGTCTGGTTCCATGTGATTTATGATTGTATACATGAGTATTGTCACGATCACTTGTGTTGGGAATATTTGATTGCTTTATATGGATTAAATTTGCATGTGTGAGAAGTTGGCTAGAAGAAGGGCATTTTGTGTTGTGGGTGCTTAGAAAACAGTTCAAAGTGTCCATTTGACTATTTCTGAGTATGCAGACAGGCATGACATGATTCCATCTCTTTGTGGTATTTGGTGGGCTAACCGATGTTTTCTCCTCTGCAATGCAGAAAGGAGACGAAAGGAGGGAGAAGGGTGCTTGCCAGAAGAGTTGCCAAGGGCCGGTACAGAATAACACCTTAGCAAATTTTTTATGCTAAAGAGTCAACAACGAGCAACCTAATTTAATCTCCTGCCACCGGAGGAGCCTTGTACTGACACATGATTACATAAGCGATCAAATTACTGATGAAGGTACAGCCCTTCGCTTCTGTGTGTCAGGGAGCTACAGTTGCTTGACAAAATATCTTTTGATAATGAATGGGGAGTAGCTTCTTTTTCTCGCAGTGCGGTTCGGTAGTATGGCCTGTAATTTTGGGTCAGAATTTCTTTCCCTTTCCAAGTAATTGAGAATTTTCTTTTCTTGTGTTTTTCATGTTTTTTCGATGCTCACATTTGGCTCCTATACAGAAGTTTGCTGCACTCATCATGTTTCATTTCTGCTTGCATGAGATCCGATGAGACCAAATATTAGCAGTTGGAAAACGTTCAAGTCTCTTGTGAAGACTTGAACTTCCATAGATGAGAGGTGATGATCCGGTTCTCCCGTGAAATAGGAAAAGAATTCATTCATGTGAATAATCTAATAGTTCAAGATTTTTTATTGTGATTACTATTTGTCTCTTCACCAGTAGGGTCCCGAACCTACAAGACATTCGCTGAAAAAAATTGAAAGAACGAAAGATCCCCTCCTAAAGTAATAAGCCTTTTAGCCTTTTCGTTTCCTAATTTAGTCGTTGGCTCATCATTAGTGGCTTTGAAGTTTGATCACATATTACTTAGTTTATTGAATGGAATATTCACTGTGCACCTCCGTTTTCCAGAATGTTCAAAACCTCTGGTCTCCTCTGGACTGTCTTACTGGTGGTTGTCTCTTTAAAGCACTATGTTAATGTTTTACTTTCCAACCTTGCAAACCTTTGGGGCCGTTCATGTGTAATAATATTACTTTGTTTTCAATTAAATTTTAAATAGAGTTTCCGTCGTAGACCCCTTGGATAACATTAAATTGGTTTTGTCCTCTATATGGCGAAAAGATTGTGTATTTGTCAGTTTTATCTCAATTGTCAAAGGCTTATCAGCTAGTTTAATTTTATTTTACTTGAGCAATTCAAAATTTGCTTGTACGTTAAGAAATAATGAAGGTCAAAAAGGTGAATTGACTGTTTTATACTGAAAATTTTTGACAATTAAATAAAATATATTCCAGTTTACATGATATTTTGGCATTACATGTAACCCAATGAAATGAGAAATTTCTTCTCACCCAGTGCAATTGAAACGCATGCATACAGTTGAAAATATGTAGAAACATGATTGAACGGCCAATTTACAAGTTTTGCGTTATAAAAAGGCTCAAATAATTGAAGATTTGTAAGCGTTAAACTTAATAAAAAAATTCTAATTTAAGGTGCCCTAGTTTAGATATAAAATAAAATAAAATGATAAAATAAGTGGGACCTGCAATCCTGTCCCTTCAAAACTAATATTTTCTATTCTCACCGTCTAGGAGTTTCTTTCACTATTACAAATATTAATAAATAATCAAGAGCATGCGGATCCCATCTTTAGTCCCTTTCTCCGATTAAAATAATGTAAAGGACTCGATTGTCATTATCCTTATTGGTAAAGCCCGTGGGTCCCCTCTCTCTTCCACATTGTTCCGCGACGTGACACCACTGTCGGCACGCCACGCGTCCGATCCACGGAACATTTTCTATAAATGAGAGTGCGGGACCCGTATAAATTTTATTCAGTTTAGGCGCTTTGCCTTTTTCGGGCAATCGACTGCAGGCGACCCAAAAGCGCAAAAGAGTCAAGAGGAGTCCACGTGTCGTAACTTCCGATATGGTGCAGCGGCTCTGCGGTCTACGCTCGTTGCCGGTTCGCCGTCGTATATTTAAAATAGACCTTGTAAGAAATACGCTCTCAAGAATTTATTTTTTTAGAATTTATTTTTCCTCTTTTTGTTCCAGGGATAGGGGCTTATACATAAATATATACTCTTGAAGGGGGCCCTGGCTCGCTAAAAAACACTGCGACAGTATTTCGTACAGACGCCAAACTACCAAAGCATTGTAATGACAGTCGTGCCCCTCTACGGACCCATTCCTCCATTCATTCTTCACATATTCTTCATATGTGTTGTTACCGTTCGATCGATCTTCGGTCAGTGGGTCCAGGAACTAAGACGGTCTGGATTTTCATCTGTTTTGTTTGTAGTGCCCCTGTTACTTATAATACTAAATGCGTCGAAGTTTCTAGAAACTCAGGGGCTTAAATTGATGAATCCATAAAACAACAAGTTCGAAATTAGAAAAGGAAAGTTCGAAGGAAAATATCTTGGCAAGGACCATTTTCTCCAGAACCTTCGATTTCTCTTCCATATATACTCTCCCGCGGTCACTGCCACCTGCTACTTTCACAGGACTCCACTTGTTCTTGACTACGCTCGCTTGCAATACAACAAATCCGACCTCCCCCACCGTTCATCTTAAGCTCAGCGACTCAAAGAGTACTCGAATCCGTCGCTCCAGTGTAACACTGTTTGTTTTGCTTTCGCTTTTCCCTTTCTTGAGGTTTTGCCTCTGATCTACCCAATTGATCGAGGGACCTGCAGAAGCTTGGTTTCTTGATATACACAGGGAAGACGCGGAATCTGATTTCCGTTATTCTCTCGCACCGAGATGGATTGAGACGAATTGGGTTTAAAGGAATGAGATTCTGGTGGCTAGCTGGGGTTTCGTGATGAAATTCGTCTGCCTTGGTGATTCGGCATTGGGTTTCTTCATTTCGAGGGCGGAGTGTCAGTGTGCTTGATCGGAAGGTAAAGGTGGGCGAGGTTATGGTGCCTTGTGTGGGCCTTTTTCGGTGGAGCTGTAGAGTTTAATCCATTTTGGGCGTGTTGTGCTTTGGGGTTTTGAGGTGAAGAAGGGATGGATGGTGTAAGGGTGAAGGTGGAAGATATCGGCATTTGTTCGACTCATTTGGGTCCGCCGCCGCAGCCGATGGAGGGTCTGAATGATTCGGGGCCGCCTCCATTCCTCAATAAGACATTTGATATGGTTGAGGACCCGGCGACGGATGCTGTTGTTTCGTGGAGCCAAGGTCGAAATAGTTTCATCGTCTGGGATGCTCATAAATTTTCCACCAGTCTCCTCCCCAAGTACTTCAAACACAGCAATTTCTCAAGCTTCATCCGGCAGCTTAATACATATGTAAGTATCTGCTATTCTTTTATATGTTCGTGATCCATTTTTCTTTTTGGTTTTAGCGGTGGCATTATTTGTTGTGGAACTCGGCTGAGTTGCGTGATTGATGCCGAAACATGATAAATGTCGAAGATACAAATTTGTTCTCGACATTGTCGCCATTCAATTGCTCAGATCAGTATTGGGTTGTGTAATTGCTCAGATCAGTATTGGGTTGTGTAATTGCTCCGATCAGTATTGGGTTGTGTTTCTTTATCATCTCATCCTTTCTCCATCTTTCTGGAGAATTTAGCCGTCCATGTCAAACAAAAACAAAGATCCTTTTTTTTTTTTTTTTTTTTTTTGAAAAAGAAAAATTGTTTATCCGTATGGCCTAGAAATGATTTTCGAAAACTGATCAGAAAAACCCTTCTTGAAAATTCTAGCATCTTCATTTCGGAAATTTGTCATTTTCATTCGTGAAGATGGGAGCCATTTCTGAATCCAGAACTGACTCCGACGTCGACGAAACCATTTCTTCTAATCTCTAGTTGAACCTTAAAGTCTCCTGTTTGGTGAAATTGCAAAATTGAGATTCAGTCCTACCATCTGTAAGATGTCATCTGTTTATATGGTGTTCCGGTTTCAACATGAAGTTTCTCTACCGCTAACATTGGCAATGATGGTTACAGGGTTTTCGAAAGGTTGATCCAGATAGATGGGAATTCGCAAACGAAGGTTTCTTAGGAGGACAGAGACATTTGCTGAAGAGCATCAAGAGAAGAAGGCATGTTTCTCAAAACATGCATCATCAGGATATGGGTGCTTGTGTCGAATTGGGGAAATTCGGATTCGAAGGGGAAATAGAGAGACTCAGAAGAGACAGAAGCGTGCTGATGGTCGAAATCGTTAAGCTCAGACAGCAGCAGCAACACTCTCGGGCCCAGCTTCTAGCCATGGAAGAACGATTGCAGGGCACGGAGAGGAAGCAGCAACAGATGATGGCCTTTCTGGCGAGAGGCCTTAAAAATCCCACCTTTTTCCAGCAATTGATACAAACGAGTGGACGACGCAAAGAACTGCGAGGCGGCGTCGGAAAGAAACGACGATTGCCTGCTAGCGGGAGTTCGGAAGATATACACCTATTCCCTGAAGCGGTCGTTATGGGTTCTGAGACGTCAGTTTACTCTGCTTTGACCCAGGAAGAAATTTCGGCGGAGCCGGACATTGAGAATCTGTTTTCTGCTATGGAAGGTGAGCCAGGGAGCTCCAGCAACGCTATGAAAGTGGAAGTTGATTCTGTTCCTGATCCCAACATGGGTACTGAGATGGCGTGGGAGGATTTACTGAACGACGAGCTAATTATTGGAGACGAAGATGGGTGTGGGGAACAAAATGAGATTGATGTGGAGGTGGAGATCCTGGCAGAGAAACAGCCAGAATGGGGTGATGACGATGATGTACAGGAGTTGGTGGAGCAGCTGGGCTTTATGGGTTCGAAGCCATAGGCCTGGAGAATCGATCGGGCGTGGTGTTCATACTTCATAGTCAGACTCTGCTTCTTCCTCTGTGTCTCTCCCTCCCTCTCTCTCTCTCTCTCTCTGTGATGAGTATGTCCAACGTTGAACTTTTGGTGTTTTCTGAAACAGTTTACTTGTGTAGGCCATATAATAAATGAAATTATGTGTTGTAACTGAAGCAGAATGCATTGGGGCGTTTATACAGCTCGGGGAAGAGACGCAGATCAGGATGAAGTTGTGTTTCTATATCCAGCATATATCTGTCTCACAAATCTCTCTTTCCCTCTCTCATCCAGTGTTCATTTGCTCAGTAATGGAATATGTTTTGTTTTTAATATCTGATGGTGTGTCTGTTCTTCTGTTTTGTAGGCTTTGATTGGTTGGAGAAGATGACCGAGCACAAAGGGGGAGCTTTGCTAGCTGCCGGGGTTTCTTCTGCTCGTTGTGATTTGTGACTGAGAATTTAGGAGACCCGGAATGTTGTTTTGGAAAGTTTTCTCACCGAGGGCCAGAGCTTTGTAGCGTATACCAAGGCTCTACTGGCTCGGCTCCCCTGCTGCTCAGGAACTAGGTCATGTAAAACTAGCTCTCATGAAAGCGAGCCGTTTGGAGAACATAGCCGCTTTTAGAGAAAATGTTTTTAAATTTCACTGTCTTCCAACACCTTTTATTTTAAATTAAGCGTTTGATTATGCAGATTATATGGTGTATTTCTTATCCTGAATATCAATTTCTGTCCTCAATCTTGCAAGAGGACATGTGTATCAAAAGATCAAATGAGCGGAGAGGAAACTGCCCATTCTGCTAAAATTTCAACTAGAACCATACTTACAAGTTTACCATCCTGTCTTTGAGAAGAGAATGGCAAATAGAAGTGCATTTTGTACAAACCCTCAAATGAACAAAAAAAAGAAATACAACATGGAGTGGGGAACGAGGGAGAGGACAGGGGCCTGAAAATAGTATTAAGAGGCGAGTATATCATCATGTTAGATAATACAACATTCATGGCAATTACCAAAACAATGCTATCGCATGCTAAACGTGGTTGTGGATCCTTCGAGGGAGGCGGAAGAAGAGGAGGACATAGCGCATCTTCTATTATCTTCCTTGTCCTCGCTGAATGCCTTAGCTACCGCATCTTGAATTTCCAAGAATCTCCTCTTCTTCTGCAACTGTTCTTCTGCATTTTCAAACGCAAGGTTTGCTAGGTCGTCGTTGTCCATGATGCCGTTGAGCACCGCCGAGCATCTGGGAAAGTAACGTTTTCCAAGCTCCACTGATTTCCATGGAAAAGATGGCAGTAGGTGAACTTATTTGGTGAGAATTCCCAATTAGCAGACCCACTTAAAAGGAACACTTTCCAGTAAAAACGAAAGTAAACACGAAAAAGGAATACTGGGGTAGTGAATATCATACCAGTTCTAGAGAGTGCCTTAAACCTAGCAAGATGCTCCTCCTTCAACCTGAAAGGTGCATCGTTCAAGTCAACTGCTGCTCCCTGGTTGCCGCCACTTAGCTTGGATCTGGCAGCAACTGGTACCTCAGAGGTGCGGTCCACTTTTGCAAGCTCCATTGCGACTTTTGCTTCCGTGGGGAACAATAGCTTAGCCAAGCCAACTGTATCAGAACATTCAAAATTAGAAGACAGATCATTTAAGTTCTTCAAACAACTAAAATGCTTTAGTTTTGTCTTTGCAGCTTGATGCAAGCCCTGCAAGACATTTCTCTAATCAATTTACAGACAAAACAGACGACTTATTAACACAAATTGGATATATCAGTACAAAATCCTGGAATGATCCAGATATAGTATAACAGTTTAAAGTTACCGAAACTCGTAGAAGTGCATAATTTTCAAGCCTAAGCAGCAGAGGATAAGCCATACAGGAAGAGAAACAACAAAAGTGAGTGAGAGATATTGACTGGTACCATACCTCTATTTTCAAGATACAACAACCTATTGCGCAAATCCTCCCCAGCAATTGCAAGAGAGACAGAAGCTTCTCCTACCAGTGGGTCGCGGCTTTCTGCTTGTTCAAGTATCTCTATGCATAATCTATCATTTGGAGAAGCTTTCCCTTCTTCCATTGACTTGTAGTAATCTGTAGATTTGGTAAGCCTTTTGGCAATCTGAAGTGCCTTCCTTCCGTCCGAAGTCAAGTGAGAGGGATGGGCACCCTTGGTCAAAAGAGAAACAATTATTTTTGGATCCTTACGCATGGCAGCAACATGAAGTACAGTGTAACCTCTCATGTTTCGGTGGTTAACATCAGCAAGCCCAAGCTCAAGAAGCTCTGTTGTAGTTTTTGAGTCACAGAAAGCCACGGCATAGTGAAGCGCACATGCATCATCCAGGGTAGTATGTCCCTCCTTAAGTAACATTCTGACTAATTCAACATCATCAGAATCAAGAGCCCCGTGGATTCTCCTCGCATGTTTATTTGGAAAACCCATTCCATCAGGCATATCTGGGTTTGAATTTGATTCTGACCGGACAATTTGTTGAGCAATTTCTACAGGAAAAGCCTTCTCTAGAGTTACAGCATCAAGATCAGAATTTTTAACTGCCTCAATACACTTGGCAAGTAATCTAGAGCAAGCTTTCTCACAAATATAAGCAACAGATAAAATTACAGGAATGTCATCAATAGCCACTTTGTCAAGGATGTCAAGAAGGTGCCTCTGCAGAAAAGAAAAAAATAAAAACAGAACAAATACTTTAGTGCCTTCTTAATAAGACAACACACGAGATAAAAGCTTTTTCAGTACTTTGCAAAACTAAAAAACTATCTTCTAAGAAAACAGTGTCATTGTGAATAATAATTTATTTTGATGCCTTGGGGGAAATCGATAATTGACGAAGAATAGAGTGGTTGGCGAGTAACAGAAGACCATACAGGTCAATTGCCTATTGAATTTGGCTTGTATTATGGAACCATTTCATTGAGTTAACTGAGTAATTTCATTTAACTCGGGGAACATTTGATCAGAGATCAGATCAACATAAATTACCCAAGTAACTTGTACAATGATCTCGATAGAGGAGATACTAGGACATAAATCCCCATCATTGATTTTTCTAGGTTTGACAGAAATCAAGCTTAATCATCCTAGTTGACCTTGATTCTTATTGAATGCCTTAAAGCTAGCCATCAAGGGCCAATGTAGTGCAGCACAGGCAGGTTAAATTCGAAACTTTAACGAACTTCATACCGTTATTAAAGTGTCGGTTCTATAATTAGAAATAAATAATTACACCAAAGGACAATAACAGAAGGAAGGAACAATTAGAAATAAATGATGGGAGAAACAGGACGTCACAAAGAAATCCCAAGGGGAGGAAGAAAACCAAGAAAAAATTAGAGATTTTTAAGAAAATTACCAACCTGGTACAGGGCTACCAACTCGGCAATCTGGAAGTTGAAGGACGCATACAAGACTTGAACCATGAAATCCACCTTGGGCCGACACGCCAAGTGGCAGCAATCTTCGTCCACACAGACGCAGACCCCCTCCGGCGGCGGCCTCACTTTCCCAGTGTACAAATAAGCCAGAACCGAGACGAGCGCATCGTACCCCACATCGTAATCCTTAGCCAGCTCCTTCAGCTCCAACTTGGGCGTCCTGTCCTTGGGGGCTGCGGTAAAGAGGGAAAGAAAAAAGGGGCTCCTTGCGGCGAGGATGCAACGGTGGACGGGCACGTCGCGGGAAGCCGAAACCATGATCCGGGCATCGGAGCAGAAACCATACTGAGGGGACTGGAAGATAGCGTCGAGGTTGTCGGAGAGGCGGCGGAGGGAGGCGACGTCGGCGGCTGGGAAGTCCGGAGAGGAGGAGAAGGTGTCGGTGTTGGAGACGCAGGAGATATTGCTGCTGTGGTTGTCGTTGGAATCGGAGAAGGCGGGGGGAGTGGCCATGTGGGAACCCTAAGGCGGGGAGAGAGAAATCTCCATGAACATGGGTTCGAATTTTTGGGGAGGCAATCTTCAAGTCAACCGAGTGAGAGGAGGGATGGGTCATCGGGGAAGATTACAAATACATGAAGCAAGAAAGCGAGCAACATGAGAGCGAGGGTTGAGAGAGAAAGGGAGGTCACGACGTGGGCGACGACCAAGTAACGCAGTTGACACGAAAATCTTTTTCTCTCACTCTCATTTTCACGTCCGTCCTTACTGACATGTCAGTTGTCTGCTTCCGACGTGTTTCTATTTTCTTTTCCCTGAAATATTGACTCGGTCACTCGTAGAACGGGTACGGGACTGTTTTTACTTCTTACCCGTGACGTGCAGCATCACGTACAGATGGAACGCCATCTCATCATGCCACATCAGCACTTATAAAACGGAATTACGTGTCGTCTTATATTTCTTTCGCTCATGTCCGTCTCTTTCTTTCTTCCTCCAGCTCCGGCGGCGGCTGAGCCTGAGAAACCTTAGTAAGAAGAAGGGAAAGATATAACTTACCTTAGATTTCGCTTTTCAGTTTCTGAAAGGCATTAGAGAATCGCTGTTCTCATCTTCGTCGTTTTTCGTGGATGGATAGAGGGGAAGAAATCGGGAATTGTCGACCGGAAGACGTCGCTTGGCTCTCCACTCTCTCTGAGTCGGAAATTGTGAGTTAAAATCTTTATTAGATTGCTTTTACTATTAGGTCTTAGGATTACCCTGATATGGATAAGTTATTTTTTGGATTTCATATTACGTAATTTCATATCGTTCCTTCTCTTTGAAGACCAAGCAAAAACTCTTTCTTCGGTTTCGATCAATTCAAAATTGAATGGCCTCTCTTTATAATCTTGTTGAAAAACTTTCATTTCTTGTAGAATCAATTCACAATTAAAAATTTCCATTCATGTAGAAATCAAAGTTTTCTTTTTTTATGCAAAAAAGCTTTTCGAAGAAGAGGAGAAATCAAAGGATCAGTTTGTGAATTTATGCATAGTTGATTGCTTATGGAGCTAACTTTATGATGTTGCAATTCCATTTCTCCTCAGGCATTACTGATTTTACGTAATGAAAGCTATTCCAGATCAAATTTAATGCAGTAAAAGTTACTTAGGCTAAAAAAAGTCTTCTTTTTTCTGCTCAGTGCTCAATTTTCAATGGATACCGGATCCTTTTTTTTTTTTTTTTTAACTTAATTTCTGTAGTAGACTTTCTTCCTCAATTCTATGGTTTAGAACTTACCCAATGTCTCACACAAACTGTTGCAGGATTTGCTTGTTAGCTTGAAAAAGCTGGTGATTCAACGTGCAAATGTGATTGACAATGAGAAACTAATAGAAAATTTTGATTTGAAGATGCTTCGTTCTCTTGGTATGTTTTAACTACGTGAAAGTTCTGTTTGTCCCAATTGTTTAAGATTTGTCAATGGAGCTAGTACAAGGGAAAGGATCTCAGATGATGGATCACTGTTAGGAAGTATTTTGTAGTTGCAAACTTCATTCTGATTGAATACCAATGGTTCCCTTTCCACATAAACTGCTGCCAATCATATGTCTATAAAAATATGCATTGAAAATGTTGGGAGCTAACCGCTTTACATTACATTATTGATAGTCTTCATTCTTGAAAAATAATATTGATTAGATTATTGTAATTGCTTCTGCTTTAATACGTACCAGTTGAAAAGACTTTCCTTCAGTTTTTGTTTGTATATCTTCATTCGCTGTTTCTAGAAGGGATTATAGTATATCCGTAGAAATGGTTTAGATGAGAATTATGTATGGCACTGATCTCCTAAAACTAAAGAGTTACTATTGTATTTCTGTGAATATAGGCAATCCGGTCATGCTTTTATTACTGATACTTGTTAGCAGAAATAATGCTACTTGTTTGTATATTATATAGACAGCCCATTACCATTAGAACCAGTGGTAAATTTAGTCTGAATGAGCTTACAGGTTGCATAGTGAAATAATTCAATTACTTTTTTTCTTTATCTCACCAATAACACTACTCCCATCCCTCACTAGATATAGTACAGCATTCCAAAATGGTGAAACTTTATCAAGGTGGAGGTGCACACTTTGGTTTAGACAGTATAGGCAGTGATAGTATAGATAGGCTGTCGTCGAACAAGTATCGAGCAGCTTTTTGAGTAAAATAGATCTAAATGTTCAAAGTTATTTTCACTTTTTAGATTTTGAAAAAATCTGACTAAGATCTAAAATTTTTAGACCCAGAAAACTTAATTCCTTGTCGAGCGAACTAATTATGATAATCCTTATGTTCAGAAAAGTTTCCTTAAATTTGGTATAGGGCCAAGGTTTTGTGTGATGGAGGAAACAAAATGCTTGTCTTCCAGATATGAAACCTGGACTCTTTGTTGAGTGAAGAGATGTTTCCAGAAATGCTGGTACTCTTGAAAGTCGCATATCCACTTAACCGATGAAAGAGTCCATCTGTTTTGCAAAAGAAGATTTGGCCTGGATGAACTTGTCTTAATTTTCAAGTTTACTGTGTGAGGTTTCAAACTGGTTATGGTATTGTTTATGCATCGACAGTGATCGATGCTGGGAGGACTAGGGAAAAAAGGGCATGAAATGGTACAGGTTGCATATCATATGGAGAGGGTTGAAGGTGCATGGCGGACCTTGCAAAGGACAAAGACAAATTTCAAAGTTAGTTATCATAGAGGGAACAAAAGATCCCGTTGCCATCAAATTATTTGTATGAAAGAAGTATTCAGAAAGATATTGATTCAAGATTATATTCAACTTGGTCCTAAAAGTGGTGTCCTCATGCTTATGTATTGAAGGGTATCTTATTGATTTTTAATTTTAATAAACCTGACCAAGTGTGTGCTAGATATAGCAAATAAATCGTCTTATGATGTAAAAGACTATAGCTTTATATGATATTGAAAACAATATATTTATTCAGAAGCTTAGGTTAGCAAATGTTTGCTGCAAGTTGACTGTCTAGATTTCAGCTGAATGGAACTTTAATATTGCCACTCCAAGTACTTTGGCTTAGTCAAAATCTGTGCGAGTTACTTCTTTGGCCCACAGATCTTATTGTATTTATCTATTTTATATTTCTAATTATTGATTGGGATGTGCTTTGAAGTCCTGGGCAACCTTTGGTTTTTATAGGGCATTCATTAATGATCTTAAGTCATGAATAGCAAGGCGTAGCTAGTAAGGCCTTGGTGATCTTGTATTGAAGAATATGATAATACATAGTTGTTCACCTAATGGCTCAGTAAAAATTGATTGCAGGTGTTGTATTGATCGAAGTTCTTAAAGACCGTCTTGGGAGTAAGTCACTGTTATCAAGCTCCGAGGAGACCTCTAGTCTGCTAAACCAGTTAAATCTAGTTGCTTCAAGTCCCCAAGGAGTCTTTGGTGCGACAAGTAGCAGGGAACCAGAGAAAAAAAAAAGAGCAGTAAACTCTTAACAATCTGCCAATCTCTCAAATTTTTTTGGAGTTGGAACTCCATTGTATAGTCCAGCATATTGATTGGGCACCATTTGTAAAATTTTCCAATGGAGTCTTCGTTTGTCCTCTCTCAGTTTTGTCATTGAATCGGACTGTCCGTCCAATTTATACATGTTAGAGGAAATATTTCATTTTTTACCCAGTTTTGTCATTGAAGCGGAGTACTTGCAAGTTGCAGGTCTATGTCATCTTTAAGTAAGCGCAAGCAAAAGTTTGCAGGGCTTTTGACGTGGAGTGGTAGCAACCGAACCGACGACCAAGCGTCAGGTCCAGCATCAGATGCTCCAGTGTATACACTGGCATCGATAATAATTATCTTACAGGAGAGGCCTTCTCAAGATTCCAAATATCTTTCATTTGAATAGAATAGTTCCATGTTGATGAGCAGATGACGGTTCACTTTTGACTTGATTCGTGATGGTTTTCCAATATATTTTATTTGAAAAGAATGAGGTCCACTCTGATGATATGATGATGGTTCTGTTTAGTCAATATTCTTATTAGTTTTCTCTTTTTATCAGTGTTTTGCCGGTTTCATTTGAGGCCATCTAATATGACCCCTTTGTTACTTATTTTATAAAGTTGCGTAACGCTCAACCGGTTAAATTTATAAGTAGGGATCATAAATTGAATAATTACAGAAAATATTTCCGAAGAAAACCATCCAGGTATCTTTGATTTTTCAGTTGTTCCAAATTCTTCATGACAAGAAGTGAGACCCTCATAGCTAATTATTAGTGGTGGTGTCCTTCATCTTATTGAAAATGTGGTCACTGGAACCTGTTACAAACACTGCAATGTTCTGTATTCACTATGTGGGAAAAGGATACAATCAATTTATAGAAAACCTGTGTTAACATAAAATTTGCTACGCCCACCTCATCCAGGATCGTGGCTGCAAGGACTAATTCTGTGACTACTTATTGCCAACTGACGTTCAAAACAAAATTTTCTATTTCTCATCAATATGATACAGAAGCACGTAAGAGATCGAATGACAATTTGAACCTTCTCTAGGCAATACAACTTTCACTTGAGGAAATAATATGACCCAAAATAAAGCAGAAAATGTTGTCACAGGCTTATATGAAGTCGCATGACTCTTCTCAGTACTTTTACAGCAACCAGATACAAGGCAAAAGCCCCTTCTCTATGACCTACAAAATAAGCTTGTTAGCATCTCAGATTGCAATCCCATTGAAACAACAGACGCATAGAGACACATTCATGCTCAGACCGACTGGCTTGGATAATGAGCTAAAATTGATTGGGAAACAACATGAGTAGCATTTGATCCGATAGTCATGTCGAAAGTTTTCTAGTGTGAATTCCTGGGTCGAAGCCTTCCAGGTCTGGAGATTCAACACTCCATAAAGAGCTTGATTTATAATATTATTGCCTTTTGGCTATTCAACACCAGTGCCTTCAGAAAGGAATCATATGGACCATTGTTGGCGGTAATTGGACACATGCAGGTGACCAGGACAATCTTTGATGATGATGTACAAGGAGCACATGCAAAAAGAAAGATAAAACAAAAGTGAGAGCAACGTACATGGCCCTACTAGAGTTCCAGATCCAGAATTTTGCTCGAGGTACCAGCCACTTGTGACTGTCGTAGTCCTTTCTCTTTGTCCTCAAATTTTTGCCTGATCGACAGAATTGTAACAATAATATTCAGCCACAAATTAAACTTCTTGACACTGATTAGTATCAACTTACAGAGGCCCACAGATACTTTTCCTAAGAAAACCTTGTCTGTGCAGCTTTGTTGTCGGTGCATATAAACCCACAACCTATGCGCATGACTAAATGTAAGTAGAAGTGTATAAAAATTAAAAATTTAGCAGCTTCTAGATTGGCTGTAAATATGTAGAACAAATACCATTACTGGAAACTGTTTTTTAAAAAAATAATAACTGCAATTTGGTATAGATATGATAAACATACTTAACAAAATGGTCTATTTATTATAGCCAACTTCCTTCATTAAATGGCGATAGCTCCGGCCACGGAATACTCGGTGCCATCCATACAAGAGTGAGTCAAGAAAGCTCTGCTTCAACCTTTCTTGAACAAACCTGCAAGCCAAGCCCAAGCTTAAGTGCCACAACAACGGGAGTCTCCTTACCTTCACAAAATTCTTAGTTTCACTCACCATCGCACAAGGCACCTCTGAATGCCACGAGAGACAGGGCGAATGAAAGATGGATCCCGCTGCATATACAATAAACCAACCTGGCAACATGATGACAGTGTCTAAGCATCATGATACGTATAATAGAGTATACAGCACTCTAGAATTGTATAAAAAAACCTGATGCGGATAAGGGGAACTAGATGGAAAAGCATACCTCCACCAGTGCATTGACGGACGGGTCATCCAGCAGCTCAAGGCTACAATCCGCAAAGTAGTTGACCTACAGAGAAATAGGAGGTGAAGATAATTGAGAAATATACCCAATCTTATGAAAAAAAGAAAGATGAGAAAATAGATTCCTTAACAAACTTGAACAGGGAAAAGCATCTAAAGGGGAGGACAGGCCTCCAGAAAACAACAACAAGCAAAAGCAAAAAAGAAAAGGAAATATAAGAGGAGGTTGAAAGGAAAACAAGAGAAACATAACATCATCAAATTGGAGGCCAAATTATCGGTAATCTACCATGGGTAAAGCAAAAAGTTACGAACGCATAATTCTCCTCTAAAAAACAAAACTCTTGTCAACAAGAAACTCTTCAAACGATGTTGATTACATTGACAGAACTGATGAAACACATCAAATCCAAGGTGAGAGACAAAAATGTTACCCCAAATTCAGTATTGATGAAAGAATGAATAAAATCCATAAGCTGAAGTTTTGCCCACTTTGCACATTTGGCTGAATTTTCTGGAGGGTGTCGCCATGGTGCTCCAAATCTGAGTCGGTCTTTAGAGATTTTTCCACTGTGGGCATCAAAAGCAAAGTTTTGTACAATAGCCAATGCCATCTCCATGGCAGGATTCACTACAGTAACCTAACCAAAGGAAAAAAGATTAGCATCATTAAGATGATATATCACAATGACACAGATTACTCCAACATTTAAATATGAGAAAAGATCATCAAAATGTACTTGTAAGGAAAGGTTTCCCTACAAAGAAAGTTAAGGAGAAAGAACCGGCGTTCCTGTAAATACGTGATATATGCAGGGTCAATAATCAAATTCGTTTAACCAATTCTTTTTGGAATTTTACTTGTAGGCTACCCTTCCTCTTTGAATATTTGACCTTCTCGCACTGTTTTTGCACCAATTATCATACAAAGAGTACAAGTAGAAGTGACACTTCGATAGAGTACTTTTAGGTTTAATAGTCTGATAGAAAATTGGGTTCCATTACCATTTGATATGCTAAAGACCTTGAAATGAAAATGAGGTAGGTTAAAGATGGAAACTGTCCGAAGTTAAGCAGGGACACAGCACCACACTGTCCAAGTTCAGGGCCACCATACCAAACTGGCATGGAACGCATAGATGGATAAAATAAATGAGCAGTTATATATTTGAAAAGTAAAGAGAATTGGTTTTTTAGACATCTTAAGAACAGAGATAGAAAAGTAAGGACACAAATCATAAGGGTAGAAGATCTCACTTGCAAAAAGGCCAAATATGCATCAACAATATCCTCAAAAGAATTCCCCTTGCCATCTTCCATAATCCTACAATGAAGGAAACTTGATCCTTTTACTCGTTGAATGATAAGCTCTCACAGATAGATAAAATAAGCAAAAATAAAAAACAACTACACATGCATCGCTTCAAGATGCAAGAAAGGCACTTTAATACACAAATGAACTTACATATGATAGAAAGGACTTTCTTTCAGCATGTAAAGTTCAGAAAGATGTCGAGTATTTGTCCCAAGCACATCAGTTATCACATTCCACTGCAACTCAGTATATATTGGTTAATAGACTTTGGCCAGATACATAAGCAACTATTTGAGACAGGAGAATTATTGTCTTAGATTAATCAGTAACATAAGGGGATTTATCGGCTACTTCAAAAAAGAATACACACCTCAGCAGTGTTGAAGAATTCAGAAACCATGTGCATTTTAGCTTCTTCTGGAGTCCATCCAAAAGTCTTCATGTTTAAGTGATCCATAAAAAGTAAAATGATAAGTTTATTGAAGTCACTAAAGGAAAAAAATATCACCATGCAAACAAACAAGAATGGAAATACAGGTAAGCTACCTCACGGGAAATGAATATGTCAGGGTATCCAAAATCTATGAAAGCTCGGTAGGAATAGTAGCTGGAAAGATCACAACATAGATATAAATTTACTATACTAAAGGTATGAAAATCAAGCCACATGAATTATTCTTCATTTCAAAAAATAGTTCTTCAGTAATTACACATGTCAATTGTCATTCAGATATGCCCTGGGCAAATAGCTCAGGTGGTCTTGTGTGGGTAGTTAAAAGGGGAGGTCTCGAGTTTGAGTCTCCTTAGGGAAATTAGGTTTGAGCCCTGAGCAATAGCTCAGGTGGTCTCATGGGAGTAATTAGTTAGTTGTGGGAGGTCTTGGGTTCGGATCACCCCTACAGCATTGGGAGTAAAAATTGTAATTTGGCACTTTTTCAAAAAAAAAATGTCATTCAGATATCAAATGGCTAAGATACTTTGACTTTTTAAGGACAAGGATCATAGATCAACGTATTTAACAGGTGTATATTGATTAACAAGTGTTTATTGATCATCAAGTGTTTAACAGGTGCTTTCTTGATGAAATAATGATAGAAAGAAAAATAATAGACTGACCCCAGTCTTTATGACAGAGTGGCTAGATGTCGTTGCACTTTCAGTTTTACTTCTAATAGCACAAGTTTGAAATAAGACGTTTATTAATTAATAAGCATGAGGGTAACTGCCAAACATTATCATTCACCAGACGTAATATTACATGACAGTTCCATAAAGAAAAATGGTAAGAGTCACATAATTCCTCTTGAAAAACGAAGGGAAATAATTGTTATCACAGTCACTGTTTAGCTCGCAAGACAGCTCAGACAAACTTAAAATTCTCAACAGAAAGAATTAGTGTAAATGAAAATATTGGATTTGGGTTTTCACTAAAATTCGTAAAACACAAAATAGACAAAAATAGAAGGAAACTCGGAAACAAGTTCAATGACGAAATTTACCTATCTGAAGTGATTAGTATGATGGGTAAAGACATCTCATTTATGCCAAGGGCTATTAATCTCCAGAGCAAACTGTCATGATACATAGTAGCGGAGACACTTGATTCATCTGTTGTGATCGCTCTTCGAAGAACATCAATATTGTTTATAACTAACTTCGGCTGCTCCAAATAGGCAAGTGAAGGAATTGAAAGCCAGTCAACTTTTGGTGAAAATGATTAAGCATTACCTCATGAAACAATAAAATACTAATTAAACTTCTCGTCAAACTATAACCAACAAGTGATTAAGGACACAGTGAAATAAGTAACTTAAGAGCACTTATAGATACAAGCACCGTTTGAATTCTTATCTACCAATTACTATTTGCCCCAACAATATTTGATGCTGCAAGATGCATCCTTTTCCTTGATCATGCTGCTAGGCTTTAGAAGCACCACTAAATTGTGATAACCTTCACTTCATGCTCATAAAACACTTCAATTAGAAACATCTGATGAAGTAAAAGTTTCAGAGGACCAGGCATTGCCATTTTGTTTTGTCAGGTGAGCTGGGATTTGTACCTCACATAAATGAAGTACTTGCCCACATTTGTTTTTTTCTCATAGTTGTATCTTGCTATGGGTTGGAATGTTGCTAAAAGCATTTGTACGGAATTTTAGCTCTTCTTACCTAAAACAAGGCAAAGCAGGAGTGAGAAAGAAAATGTAAACAGCACCACAAAATATCCTGTTATTTCATGAACTTTGCAAAGAACTAAGTGATACGCCTGTGATAGCGGTCTTTGCAGTTCCTAATATCTTGCAGAGTGCCTCACTGGCACACCACTGAACTTTAGTATTAGCATCAAGAAAAACAGAAAAATGAAACATCAGAGTTGACTAGATAGTGTCCATGGTAATTGATATGTGTGAACCTAATATTCCTGAAATCCATGATTTATAAACTTTTAAATCAGCTATAAATGTTATAGTTCTCCAGTGAATATCAGACAGGTGAAAAGAAAGAAAAGTATGATGTCTACACATAAAAAACCGCATGACCATTTTTTTCACATTTCAGCACAAAATTTGCCATAACATACTTCTTTGTTTCCTTATGTAGAAAAAATCCCTAATTAACAATGGCTTATAGCAAACAAGATTATATGGGGCATGTGCTTAAAAGTCAAGAGTAAACTCACCTGGAAAAAATCAATCTCAGCAGCTGCAGACAACAACTCCAACAAGAGACATGGCCAATCAGTGGCTGAGTTAGCCAGAGATCTCGAGAAGCCACCTGTGTGGTTCATGTGGACCACTGCATTGGCTCGCCATTTCTGGTGGACTTCTAGAACTTCCTTTGCCAGTTTTAATGACAGAAATGCCTCCCGTAAATAAGAAGTTTCTTCAAGAGTAGAAAGCTTTCCCTGCCCCTCAAGGCCAAGGGCACAGTCAATTTCCTCAATATTGGCCTTACCACTATATGCAAACACAGCACGAGCCCACAAGCCTGAGGTGGGAGCACTGCGATTGGACTTCTTGACAGGTCCATTGATTTGGTTCATCTGTAAAATATGGTTGAGGACCCCATCAAGACCATGCCACTTGTTGAGGGTGGAAAAGATCTGTTGGTTGCTAATAGCACCAATGCGGAGTGCATGGTGGACCATTGCTTCAAGGCAATGCTCAAGATCAGCACAGAGAGAAGAAAGGGATGGGAGTTGGCCAGAGACGAAGGGGGAAGACCAAGGGGACTGAGGTTTGCCAAAGTCGACATATCCTGTAACATGAGGGGGCTTGTTCCAGTCATCAAGCAATCCTGGACGGACGAGAAAAGAGGGAAGAAGATTGATCAGTGGCTGTCCAAAGATAAAATTAAACAATCAGGTAAGAAAGAGGAGAAGAGAGGAAAATGGATTTACTGTGAAGAATGAGGGTGGCCTTGCCAGCACCTCGAGGACCATGAAGGATAAGCGGTTGTGGTACCCTATGGTGCTGTGCATGGTTACTGAGGATGGTCTCAAGCAATGGTCTGGGGAAGATTTTCCATGGCTTCCCCTTCATCTGATCCCGTACAACAGATATAACAGACCTCTCTTCTGCAATTGAAGTGGTGAGAATTATAAACAAACCTTACACCTGGAGACAAAGGCTCGGGATTAGTTCATACAAGTACCAATGTAGCACAAAATGCAGTAATGATCACTAACGTACACATGAATACACACCAGGTTTATTTATTATTTATGTTCGTATTTCACACTAAGTCGATTATTTGTCTTCGTATTCCAGTCTAAAAAAATCCGTTTAAATTTAGTTCTACAACGTAAAAAGTGAGCCTTTAAATAGCTCAGAGACAGAATCGCTCTCATTGTTCCAGAGAATGAAATCTGTTCAATCCAAATAGGGGTTACGAAGAAAGTTGGAAAATAACTAACATACCTTCTGATGCTTCGACTTCCTTTCAGAGATTCTGAGTGTGACTCTGTTTCTACCAGCAGGAATGAGGCGTTAGACTCCTCTTCTTTCTGACGGAAGCAACTGGACTGAATTAGCAATCTGTCCTCGGATTCTCTTTGCTGGTGCGAAGTGGGAATGTTTGCTGGGCAAGGGAGGGGAACGGAGGTTGAGACTCGGGGAGGCTTCACGGCAATTTGCAGCGGCGTGTAAAAAGCTGAACCGGCAACATATATAAGAGGACCCAAAATAAATTGGGGACATTTTTTTATTTATTTTTTTGAGGAAAAATAGAAGAATGGTAATTTCTACAGCATGAGTAGACAAATGGTAAATGTACCATTCACTTGATGGCGATGACTGCATCCATTCTCGCGCCAACTCCGTTCCCGCTCCAGTTTTCTCTTCTCGCCGTTTCCTGTTGCCGCCGGGAATCCTTCTCTTTTTGTCGCATGAAAGGCCTTTTCTTCGGCGCTCAAAAGTGCGGACGCCTTCGCTTCTGTCGCCGTTCGTAACTCTGCTTACTGCGATCGAAGCCCTTTCTTCTCTGAGCTTCGTGTCTCATCCGCTTCCTTCTCCTAAACGACCGGAGCATCCTCAATTAACGTCTCTTTCTCGTAGTAGGTTTAACTGAATGATACCTATTTTCTTCGTGCCATTCCCTGCCGCTTCGCGCATGTAGAGACTTAGAGAGAAATCAGTAACGATTGCTTTCCGTGTCCCTGATCTCCCCTGCACGAAGAAGACGATGCACGCCGCAGAGAATCTTCGGCAAAAAAAAATTTCTAGGTTTGTTTTGTTTCTTTCAGACGAAAACGACCCTCACTAACCATCTAGAACCACATTTTCTTTGTGATTCCGTGACCGGGGAGGGATCAGAAAGTATGTGTGCTTTCGAAACTTGGCGAAGAGTTCAGTGCTTGCCAACTAAAGGTACAAACTTTTTTTTCAGCAGCAGTAAACTCTAAAGTTTAAGGAATATTTTGCACATATTTTAAACTTAATTCTATTTCTCGTGCATCATTGTACTGTCGAGATGTGGTCCCTGTCATTGGTCTTCCCCATTTTCTGCAAGGCAGCAAAGAATTCGTTGTGCACCTCACCCTGTCTGAAGATTTCACGGCTGTTTATGTTTGGTTGGGAAGAAATCGAGAGTTGCCGATTGATGGAGAGGTGCACGAAGAGGTAAGGCTGCTAAATACGTTGTTGGATTTTATGTTGTTTTAAGTATTTTTCTTCGGACGTATTGAAGTTAGTCCTGATCAAATGAGCCTGGTATTGTTTTGCTCCTCTTCAATGGAAAGTGTTTCTAGATCTTTTTTTTTTTTTTTTTTTTTTTTCGAAATGGACTTTCCTCTATTTTTGGTTTACAATTTGCCCAGCATCTCATATCAGTTGTATAAAGGATTTGCTGTTTAGCATGAAAAAGCTGGCCGACTTGCAAGTGCGATTAACAATGAGAAACTAATTGAAAACTTTGATTTCACAATGCTTCCTTCTCCTGGTATGTTTTACTTACTTGAAAGTTTTGTTTGCCCAATTCCATAAGATTTTTTGGAGCTAGTTCATGGAAAAAGAATCTAAGGTGGAAGTTACCATGTAATAGCTAGTATTTTCCAGTGGCAAACTCTTTCCTGATCTCTCTACTGATTGTTCTTTTTCCATATAAACAGCAAAATGTAGGAGCTAATTATTTAACATTATGTTCTTCATACATTTTCAAAGAAATTATACTATTAGATAAGAGCTTATTCTTGAAAAAATAAGATGTTATGAATTGAATGTTAAAGCATCTGCCATAGTATTTATCAGTTGGAAAGACTTCAACTCAAGGTTAGTTTGTATATTTGCATTTCGTCTATTTCTGGGAGTAGGGATTAACCAGATTTTTAATTAATCTAGGATCTAAATTTTTTTAAAGTTATTTTCACATCTAGATATCTCCAGTACATCTAACATGTAAATTTTAAACTCTGAAAATCTAATTCCTTGTTAAGTGAACAGATTACAATCTATCCTTGTGTTCACAAAAGATGGCCTTAAATTTGGTATAGGCCCTAGGTCATGTGGCGGAGCAAAAATGCTCGTCCTCCACATGAGATCAGAACTGTTGTTGAGCAAAGAGCTGTTCGGATTTAGGAACTTCGCACCAAAGTTGAATTGTATTCCTTAGGATAAAAAGGAAAGAAAAGCTTGTGCTCTTGCATGTCACATTTTCCCTTAACCCATGAATCCATTTGGTTAGCAAAGAATATTTATCTGGATGAATTTGGCCTATTCTTCAAGTTGAGTACTGCTTGGCTTTTCAAGCTGGTTTTTGTTTTGATTGCAGGAGATCAATGGAAACAAGGATATGAAATATTACAGATTGTATATCTTGTAGAGAAGTAAGAGGTGTGTGGTGGTCGTGGCACAAGACAGACAAGCTTGCAAGGTCACTATGGAAGAAACTAAATGGTCCTCCTTACTATCAAATTATTTTTGTGAAAGAACACTTGGTTCTAATTGCAATGACCTCGTGCTGTGCATTAAAGGTTGTCTCTGGGAGGGCTTGGGCTCCGCTAGGAGCAGAGAATCAGAAGGGGAATAGTGCAGATGAAAGTCGAGCTCCCATCAGTCTCTTAAAATATTTTGGCGTTCAAACTCATTCCTACTCCAACACGCTACGTACAGGAGCACCATTCGTCGATCAGTGCGATTTGTGTTAAGAATAATGCCTCCTGCACGTGAGCAAAAGTGAAAGCTTGCTAGGTCGATGTGTTTCACAGCGCGGGGCTTCTTTCAAGTAGGGTTGAAGTTAATGAAGATTACTTAAGTCGACTGAGGCAAGTAGCATTTCTTGCATCAGTTGCTGCAGCGTATGTATACACCGCGCCAACTTTAATAAAAGGAATTTTGGTTGATTGCTTCCACTGATGTTGAAACTTTTATCATACATGATCTCCAGTTGATAGGCGCTGGGAATTATGGGGATGCCTGCAGTAGGCTCATCAATTTCAAACGAAGGAAAAACAAACCTTTTCAATGCTACGTCTTTCATTTGAAAAGAATAATTTCCACTTAGATTATAAGATATGATTTTCCCTTTTGTTGAAGATTAATTCGTGATACTTTCTCTTTCAAAGCAAAGATCTGCAGGTATTAATTGTTTGAGGCCAATTTACGTACAATTACACTGGAGAAAGAAGATGATTAGATGAGAGGCGCGCGGTATGTTAATTTGGTCACTGAATTTATGTACTGGTGAGGCAAACATTGAAAGAAAAGCAAGCCAGGAATGAACTCTACTACAAAGGGAAGTCCAAAAAGTGAAGCTCAGCTGTTCATAATCTGAAATTAAACTTCCTTTATACTTACTTAAATTGGATATGCTCGATGATTTCCATGAAACGAGAAGAAGAAGAAGAAAAAAAAGAACAAGAGCAAGAACAAGAAAGAACTGAACATCCAGATATATGTTATCATCGCACAGCAAATACATTACCTCCCAATGGTTACATTCAAATCTGCATGCAATGGTTATTGAAGAGCATTTATTATTTCATCCAATCCTTCAGTTGAATAACATCTCCATAAATATATTCCCTTTCATAGATCACAAATAATGCACCAAATAACCTTCTATGTGGAGAAACTCCCACATGAAATCCGTCAGCTGTTTAATGCGCGGACTCCTCCGTGAATGGCAGTTTCAGCATCACGTCATAATCACTCAAGCCCAGGTCTCCCAGTACGGGAGCCATGCCAGGATTCATGGAACCGTTTTGGCTCGAAAGCGTCGAGGACCAAGACGATCCCAACACGACGTCGATGGCTTCCAAGTGGCTCATGGGTACGTGGGCCTCAAACTGGTAAGACCCTTCTGAGAAGTACGGGAGCAGTGAACTTGAAGCAACTTCTTGCGATGAGGAAGAAGACGGGACTGAAACCTCATCCATGTCTAGGGTCTCATGAAAAACTCTCGGCACGGTCGATCCGACCAGAGAATAGCAAGGCAACATGGAATTTCCTTCGGAAAAATGATGAGCTAATTGCATCTGATGGGACGAGGGAATGCAGGCTGCAATGTCGATTACATCGAACCTGGAATTCTGATCAGCCGCCGGTTGATCAATGGTACTGTAATGTTGCTGATGAAATGCCCATATGGAGTACTGATCGTCCGGAGAAGTGTCAAACGGGGGAACCGGTAGTGGTGCAGGTGCTGGCGCTGGATAAGAGTCCAAAATGTAGCTGCTGATAATGTCTGTTTTGAAGTCTTCATGATATGGGAAATCTGGTGAAGTAGTTGTTGCACCTGGGAGGTAAACATCATGTGGGGAAGTGATTATTTGATTGGAGTCCATGTTTATTAATTGTGGGTCTGCCTCTGACTTGGGGCTGTTGAGAATTTGTGCTGTCTCTGCAAATTTGGCTCCCTGAGAAATGAATCTCTTTTTAATGCTGGAGTTCCAGTAGTTCTTCACCTCGTTATCTGTTCTTCCAGGGAGCTGCTTGGCAATCTGAGCCCATCTGCATTCACCACAAATTAATTAACCAGACATCTTAATTACTCATGTTATTGCACTTGCTTTGATTAAGATTATTTTGCCTTGCACAGGGAAATCAACTGATTAAGTCGGGGTTTAAAGTATCGTATATAACACCTGTTGCCGAGCATTCTGTGGAGTTCGATGATGAGAGACTCTTCTTGGGAAGAGAAGCTCCCTCGTTTCAGGTCTGGTCTAAGGTAATTGATCCATCTGAGTCTGCAACTTTTGCCACATCTTTGGAGGCCTGCACCAAAAAAGATAAACGAGAATCTTTGCTTTAGCAATGAAACATGACAACTGAAGGAAGTGGGAACGTGTTTTTTTAATAAATCTTGTCATTTCAGTGACAACCCGAAAAGTTGTTAATTTCTTGCTTCTGTTTATGAAAAAGTTTGATGATCAATGAAAGACTTGAAAGTAACTTCATTTGAAAGCTCACAGAAGAAACAAAGTGTCAGACATGCATTTTATTTTTCTTCCTGCTTCTTCTAAAAGTGCATGCACCTGCAAGTCTTGGAACTGAGCTCCAGCAGCCATGACCGTAGGTGGAAATGTAGTTGACGAGTTTCTCATCCTCCTCTGGTGACCATAGCCCTCGTCGGACCTTCTGTTTGTTGCAGCAAGAATGGTGGCCCATTCCTCTCTTTCGAAATCTCTCCTCCTTCTAGCCTCTTCCCCTTTCTCTCAAAAACCAGTAACAGCCCCCATCACTTCTTCTTCTTCTTCCTTCTCTCTCATCTACCACAGCCTGCACACAGCTGCATGCCCCTGCAAACCACTAGAAAACAACAGACCAGGAGCTGCGTCTATAAGCATATAACCCAATCCCATGAAATCCCAACTGTAGTACTGCACTCTCTCCCCGTCCGACTGAAGACCCTCCTTGTGAATTTAATGAGGACGGTATCCCGTAACAAGCCAAAGACTTGCAGGAAAAAAAGATGGAGCCTTAAAAGCATCTTACCCATATTATATATGACCTTACTTCTGGTTTTTGTCTTCTATGGCAACACATGATGCTCACTGGCAAAAACCGATTTTTATTTGGTGGCTTCATTTTCCTCCCCTTTTTTTGAATTTAAAGCAAAATGTGTCCCACTAACCCATCATCGACTCTGCACTGAGTGTCATTTACTTATCTATCACCTCTCGTGTCGTGGTAGATTTTTTTTTTTTTTTTTTTTTTTTTTTTTTTTTTGGTGATGAGGGGAGGGTCGTGTCAGCATGTAAAGGAGAGAATCTGCTCCTTAGCAGGCTGATATGATCAGCTGATGTGAAATTCAATGAAAATACTTGATATCTACTCTAAAGTTATTACACGTGAATTAATAAGTCTCATTCATAGGACAATCAGTCTTATCCGCGGGATTAATCCTGATTTAGTAGGAGAATGACAAATTTCTCTCTGTGACATCTCGCCTGAAAGTAATATAGAGCTAGAGAGAATGAGGTAGTGATGTCTACTCAGGGTTGAATTGGGTTTAAAGGAAGCTGCGAAAGGTGGTGACGCCATCTTTTCTTTTCATTCATTCAACTGTATGAAAATGGAAAAGGAATAGCAATTGGTTCCGGATTCAGTAGCAACTACGTGGGTTTTAAAGGCGAGTACGTGTTATGGTATTTAATTCTTGGGGCCGTAAGCCTCTGAAAGGCATACCAGATTTAGTTCTTTATGAATTTCGGGTACTTGCACTTCAACTGAAAGTTTCCTTCCCCTCACTTTTCCCTTTTTCGTGATCCCTCTATTTATTTCTGTCATTTTTCTTCATCCTACACAGGTTTCTTTCTTTTCTCCATTTTATTATTAATTAAGATCAAATTAAACAGGAGACCATGGTTGATGGTTACTTTCCCTGAACAAATGCAATGAAAGGAGGTTAAAAAACTTACAAAGAAGAAGCAACCTGCACCAGATTGTCACATACATCAGTAGGTTAAAAATTGATTATCTGATTTGATAAATAAAAAACTGAATTGACTTTTATCCAGTTATGAATACTGCATGAAAGAGAAACAGCCTCACACATTTCCACTTAATCCCCATTTGATGGACCTGTTCTACATCAATTCATTTAAAGGGTAACGGGACAATCGAAAAGAAGCCATTAGTTCATAATAAAAATTGAGGTGAATGAATGTCCTGATTAGCAATGATAATGAAAAGGACAGCACCGCTGCTAAAGTAGAAGCTTTCCGTTGGTTTTAAGAATAGGAAACCAGGAACATTTTCCTGGGAAGCTTGCCGATTTGGAGAAAGCTGTCAGAAATTGATTTTGCCAGTATCATTATAGTCAGTGTTGGTGTTTGCTATTTAAACCCATTTCTAGGACTCCAGAGAATTCTATGAATCAGTGAAGATGAAGTAAGGTTACCAGTTACTTGCATTGGAATGCAGGAACTACTACAAGTAGGGGACATGTAAAGTAGATAAAAGAATAGCAAGTACCTACCATATATTTTTGCTCCACGATTATAACTAGTGGAAAAAGAATTGGAGAGGTACAAAACAAGGCTTTACTCATTAAAGCAAAGAATCATAAAGCAACTTAATCATTAATAAGGAAACAAAGATTGGGATTGGAAGAGACACCCCATCTTCTTCAAGGACCCCAGGTGTTCCAATAAAAAATGTCATAGGTTAAAAAGTTGTGGATTAAACAAGTGAAATGGAAGTAGCTTTCCATTTGTGTTGAAGGAAAGGTGGATTCTGTCAAAAAGTAATCCGTTTCTTTTACATTTTCCAACATCCTCACGTTTTGCTTATGGCATTGCACAATGGTAATTCAAAGAAAAAATATCTATCACCATTATCAAAGGGCTAGTATGTTTGGTGAAACATTACTGGGTTACAAGAAAACAAAATTACAAGGTTGTTACTGAACTCTATAAAGTTACTGATGAAGAGAGAGATTCATGTTAATTCCTATTTTCATTCTCATAATGGAAACAGAATTCTACAGGCAAGAGGCAAAATATATACTTTCAGCAATTGCAGCTATTTCACTCTTACTAACCTTTGGAGTTACAGTTATTTTAACAACTACAGCTACTTCAGTCTCACTAACAGATGTAATTCAACAACTCCAGTTGGTATTAAAGCAAAGATGGCAATGAAGTCCATATATTTCCATTTCAAAAAAAAAAGTCGACATATATTTGAGAACTGCCAGAAAAAGTGAAATCTAATACTAGCTAGAAGCCTAGGATGCAATTTGTTGGCCACATAACTATCTATTTTCGAATCTTACTGCAGAGTGGAGCCACATCCCAAGACCTCAAAGGCAAGCTAACAATAGAAGATAAAAGCAAGATGTTGACTTCAATGATCTGTTCTCTACTAGCCTATTAATCAGTGAAACCACCCACAGTCTATGTTAATTTTCACAGAAATGTGAAAGAATCAAAATAACTCGAGGCCCTTTCCTCAGTGGGTAAGTCACTGCTAATGGTTAAGAATAAGGATACACCTAATCTTCTCTAAGAATAATCAAATGTTCACACGTAAGAAGAGTGTTGACTACAACAAAAAATGACAAAGGAGGAAAAACGAAAAAGAAAGGAAGCTTAAATGGGTACCTTAGTATAACTGACAACTTTACTGTATGCATTATAACCCCTCTGAAGCTATCGGAAAACAGATGTGAAAGCATCCAAACTACCCCATATCCTTAGACCTCTTGTCACACAAGTATACCAGCAAGGGAAGAATTCCATTAGTATTATGGTGGATCTTTCAGGCAATGCCTCTGTCGAGGAAGCCTTGTCATCTACCCAGAAAGGGCCTCCATACTCACCTTGCTGGCATTAAAGTTCCTCACTCCATAAATAGCTTGCCACTGAATGGCTTTCACTGGCAGCTTCTTTTTCTTGTGTTTTACATTCATGGAATGCATGTGACCATCCTAGAACTTGAGTCAGAATGGAAGACTCTTCCATCCCCTGCTATGCAGTAAAACAAAGTCAAACCATAACGAATTCATGCTTTCATTTCTTCTAATCTCTTTTCCTCAGCCTGCCTTGGTCTCCTGGAGAGGAGCTGACTAAACCTCACAGACAAACTTAAGTACCCCTCAAATGGCAAGTCTGAATTTCTCCACCTGGTTTTACCACTGTCCATCTTTAAATTTGTTTCTACTTATTCATTGTTACTTGTTCCTTACAAAATTTCCAAGTTCATCTATTTCTCAGTAGGCCAGGATAGCCATCAGCAAAGTTATGAGATAATTATCGCACGCAGAAGTGGCAAAAGGAAAAGAGTACATTAACAAATCAATTACGAGAGAGGGACAGAAGGAGATAAGAAATGGATCCTTTCTAGGTGGTTGCATCACCAGAGTGATTGTAACAGTACAACCATCACTCTACCGACAGCAGTTGGCTGATTGAGAAGGGTTTGTATTATATAAATACCAAAGATGAATACGGCAATTCCTCTTCTATTGAAGTAAATTTCCTTCTTTTGACAACTGAAAGTGAGTAATTTCTCACTCTCTCTTTTCCTAATTCTAGGCTGCAAGGGGAACTTTTAATGTGAGGTCTTGAGTTCATGTCCAGCCAGATATTGGACGTAATATCTTTGCAGCTAATCGAAAGTGGTCTTGTTTGAGGGATTTACCTGATGGAAGCCTTGAGCTCGATTACAAGTCTCACTGGACTTTGGGGGTAACCAAATGAACATAACTTAGAAGAAAAACGAAAAATAAATGGATAAATGAAAATGGTAGCGACACAACACATTCACACAAAATTTTCAAAATACACTCAACATACTTACATGTTACACCTTCAGCAAAACTGGATGACAAGTCATGACAAGAGGTTAGCTTTTACTCGTTGTTAACCAGCATGCACCTACCCATATACATAAAAAGATACATGGTCATCCTTCCACCATTTTGCATCTTGTTCAGATTCCTCCACGTCGTGTCTCATCATCATCATCATCACTTTCACCATCTTCATCATCAAATTCTTCCTCTTCATCAAGAATTTTTGCTTCAACCTCTTCAGGCTCTTCAACCTCTTCAGGCTCTTCAACATCACTAACAATGAAACCACCTAAGGTTTCTTCATCATCTTCTCCTCTTTCTTGTTCTTCTTCTTCATTATCAAGATGCATAGTTTTTTGTTCACTTGACTTCTCACCATTGGCTTTGAAGGCTTTCTTTCTATCCCTGGACCGTGTGACACAATATTTGGATCTCTTGGGATTTCTCATTTTTTTAACAGATGCCATGTCAACCTCACTTTCACCCGTCCAATCTTCATCTTCATCATCATCAATTTTCTTAACTTTTCTTCTCTTGTGCTTTCTTCCTTTGGGGCTCCTTGCATCATCATCTTCACTACTTCCATTTGTATCATTGATAAACCAATTCCAATTTCCAACGTCAGGGATCTTTTGCTTCGGGTAATGGTTAAACTCTTCACCCTTCAGCAAGAAACCGAAATCTGCCTTCCAAGTAGAAACAGTTTCAGATAAAGCACATTGGGGAATAAAGAAAAAAAAATACAAAAGCAAAAGCATGAAATAGCTGAGACATGTTTTATAACAATTGGGACTACAGGTCCTTGATGGTCATCAAATCACATTAAGAACGACCACTAAACATCAGGCTAGTATCACCAGGGCATTGACATTTTATTAAGGCTAATGAAACTTAACTGTAAAACCTGTTTGATTGTTCGATCAGCTAATCTTTGGACCCAGAAAAGGTCTCTTGGCGGGACATCAAGAGCGTAGGTGAATTTACGTCCCTTTTCTATCGGTAACTCATTATACAAATTCCAAACTGGAGCTTATACAGGAAAAATGGGACAAGATTATAAAGACCCTCTGAGCTAATTAAGATTAGCAAAGCGACACAAAGAAAGTTCTCACCTTTAGCGGGATCGATCTGCGACATGTCAATAGACACAGCCTCCAAATCTTCACTTCCTGTCGTTTCACCACCATAGATACCAGCTGCCCTTCTCGTCTCTTCTCCCTCCAACGTCTCCATCTCACTCCGCTCCACCGCTTCCCGAACCCTCTTCCTTTCATGCTCTTCTTCTTCTTCGCCCGCTCCCACTTTCTTCAAAGTATAGAAAACAGAATTTTTCAGAGATAGCGATAACTGGTCGCCTACACTCAACTCACCTTTCTCCGACGTTCTGAAAACCTTTTTTTCAGTGCCCCCGTTTCTGACGACCAATATGGGGTTCTTCCCAACAGCCTCGAAGGAGACCCTGACATCCCCATCTCGTTCATTATCTTTCAGCAGCAGAATCGCATGGCGACGTGAGATGGTCCGGTCGTCTGAATAAAAACCCCCATATCTACCAACCTCTGTTCTGTTTTCGAGTCTGATTTTCGAACCACCTGAAGCTACAAGTTCCATCCGCTGGTGCCTTTCGGACCAAAGTCAAGAAGTGCAGAATGAAGGTCAAGCGGCGGGGATAAAATGTTTAAAAATTGCTCCTTTGAGGTGGAACATTCGATGGAGACGTGAAAAAGTTGAAGCCTCAAGGCGTTATTTGATGTAGGCATGGAAGATACGAGGCGCGGCTGAGGCCCTCACTGGCACTAAAATTCATCTGTTATGCGTAATATAATTCATTCATACCAGTTCAACTTCAAGCTTTATAAATTTCAACTCACTAATGCCACTTAATAACAAATTTATGATAATTTTCGAGTAGAACTAAAATTTCAATGGCATAATATTTTTCATAAATGAACCAAGGTACAAGAGAATCCATACCGTACAAGCAATACAACCCATGAATGTTAATACACACCGCACGGTGTAAGCAGAAAATCCATAACGTGTTCTCGCAAATTCTAGTGGGAGGAGCAAATAATCAAACATACGCAACCAAATAGGCTTGTATATACTATAGGTGATTTTCTTGTCTTCTTTTCTTTTGGTGACTTTTTTTTTTTCTCTCTCTTCATCCAAAAGAGAGCAGAGTTTTCTGAGATATTCTCCCGGGCATCGGAATTCAGAAACCCATTCCCCATGGAAGATAAAACTGTGATCAACCCACCAGCATGTTTTATTTCTGACGAGATTCGACCCCTTGGCTTGTTGATCTCCACTCAAGGGACTTTTCATCTGCGTCTGCACTGCTCTAATTGGACTCCCTTTTATGGGACTCGGCAGCTTCTTTTGCGTCTTCGTCATTTTCACTGCATTCACATCACTCTTTATCAGAAGATGAATAGCATTAGAATGATTGGGTTGTTTCCACACTACTTTCAGCTCCACTAAAAAGTAAAAATAGAAGAGGCAAGATGGTTTTAAAGTTGGTAGTGTTGGTGGATAGAGAACCCCATCAACGTTTGCCCAAGAATTAAGTAAAAAAAACAAAACTCAGAGCTTCTGAACTCTTAAATTGAAACAGGACTCCCACAGTAAGCAACTGCCACAGAGATAAACTAACATTCAGAGTGTTTGGTTTTATTTATTTTGGAAATGGAACTCGTTACTATTATTACATGCGTTCTGGTTGAGGCCAAATTGAATCTGACAAATCATTCAGAAGGTCTACTACCTATTCATCTGAAAGAAAATGATAGCACTGGAAAAGAACTTCGTTAAATTTGGAACTAGAATGATTTATTCAAATCTATATTCAAAGAGGCAAGTGAATACAAAGTGAAGAACACAACACAGTATAAATTTTGGGTGACGGATTCAGACTCACTTCACAGGAAAGTTTCAATATCCAAGTTTTGTTGTAGTTAAAGTCCCAGACAACGGACAAATTTCTAAACACAAAAACTATAAACGCAGCCAACATGGTTCTGGTTATGTTCAAGACTCCTACATTACATCCGTGAGAACTATTATAGATAGGCCACAATGTGAAAAGTAAAAAACGAATTGATGGGGTGACAGATGACATGTTATCAGAACAGACTGCCAAGAAGACCTCACTTACCAGCAATGCAATAGATATCTCAAAGAAGAGGTTAAAGGGATTTCAACCACAGTACTTGGTGTGAATGAATAAGACTAACAGATGAGAAGAGGACGAAACAAAAGAGAACATCTTACATAATTGATAACAATACTCCTAAACAGAGTATCATCAAGAAGAGGAACTTGAGTCCTCAACAAAACAACATATCAATCAAGAACAGTACAACCCTGGAACTTCTGATCTCGCATTTGTCACACACCCTGCAGTCTGAGAGCAAACTCATGCCCACATCAACTCTGGAAAATTTAAACTATTCATGAAAATCCAAAGCACACAACCGAGATAATATTTCATTACCAAAAATAGGTATGAGTCAAGGGCAGCAGACTGTTTTTGATAACCAACTAATTTGAATAAAGAGGCTGCTAGACAGCTCATTTTTAACTCCATAGACCACAAATGACAACAAAAAGAAAAGAAAAAATAATACATATAACTCGCTTACTATTAAAGCAAACCAATATGATTCAACGTGATGAGTACTGTAATACTAAACCACTACTAATTTTGAGAGGCCTTCATTCGCATTCTTATAAGATCCATAGCAGCAGTAACACAGGAGTAAGCGATCCATAAAAGAAATGAATTATTTATAATTAAAAAGCCACACAATCAATGTTACATTCTTCACATAAGAAGAATAAATCTGAAACAATGAGAGAAGAATGATAAAACCAATTCCGATGAAAGACAAATCTTTTCTTTCTTTCCTTCAGCCAACATTATCTTGTCTTTCTTTTCGAAGGGGAGCAGAATTTCTCAAACCTTCTTGCAAGGAAGCCCCAGAATCCACCCTCCTTGTCAGAAGATGAATTGTGATCAGACTCTTTCTTGGGGTGAATTGCTTCAACAATAGCTTCAACCTCTTCTTTGGCTCGCTCAAAAATGTTTGGAGCTTTGACTTCATCAACAGGGGTGTTTTGATCAATCTCCGGGCTGGTTCCATGGGTTTCCCCATGGTGGTGGGGCTTCGCTGAGTGCATGATGGCGTCTATCTCTTCCTTGGCCCTTTCCAGTATATTTGGTGCCTTTACATCACCTTCTGTTTAAAACATGAAAAACATAAGAGAGTATTTGTGAAATCAAACAATTTTGTGCGCTATTTAGTAAATAACATAAAAGTAGTGAATCGATATTGAACATAATAGACAGAACAAAACAGCATAAGAATTTAAAGCAGTATCCGCGGATACAATGTTCGACATCCGATACACAAGTTTTTATAAAATTCTTTCCAAAAAAAACAAAAAAAGATTTTGATGAGATCGAGATTACCTAAGAAGCAGTCAAAAACAATAACAATAAAAGAAGAATCAGTATACTAAATTTCCTAGCTACAATGAGACCAATTTTAACAGAGTTTGCAACCAATGAAAACACGTAAATAACCATTACAACAACAACAACAAAAAAAAAAAAAAAAAAAAAAAAAAGGTGCGTTTTAATTGATTCTTCCGCTGAACTTTTTCAATCTTTTCTACATTCCACGAGAAATGAAGGCATAATTATGACAAAAGCACACAATTTTGTCGTTCAAACAGAAACGAGAAACTTGAAACAGAGTGATGTTTTTAATTATCTCATACATTAAAATAAAGCAGACAAAAAACCGTCTCAAACGACGTATAAAATCTGCCTAAAACGAAATGGACGGGATGAAGCAAGCACAAATGAAAGCGCAGGAAACCGTAAATGCAACCGGAACAGAAAATTGAAATGAAACAAAACATAATAATCAAACCTGAGACATGGTGATTATGATCAGGGTTTGCCTGAGCCATGGATAAATCAACTTTCGAGGACCGAAGAGAAGTCACAGGGCACAGAGTGAAACTTCTCCTCCCCTTCCTGCCTTCCGGACCTCCGGTGTCTCCTGAGAAAATGATGAGAACCAGAATCTTTTTAAGCTCCTCTCGGCGCCTCGTGGTTTGCACCAACCAGACTTCATCAAAACATAGACCGGTCTGCGCGCCAACCGGTTCCGTTATTTCCAGAAAACCGCCTCAATAATTTTGCCTCATTAGAGGCGTAATTAATGTCAGTTATTCCGATTTTCTGATAAATATATATATAATTGGATATTTGGCATAAATAATTAAATATATGAAAATGAGTAGTATAAAATATAAAATATGTAATGGGTAACTAAGAGTCTAAGACCAGAATTAATGTCAATTATTCCACTTCTCTGCAATGAATCTTTTGTTTTATTTTGAAAGCGCATAATGACCCTTAATGTGTTTGAAGAAAGCCTTCCTCGTGCTCCAACAATAACATGAAATTAGCAGAGTTGGGATTTTATAACCTTTTCAAATTCAGGATTCAGGCTGAAGTCAGTCCTGAGCCAACATTCACATGAAATTAGCAGAGTTGGGATTTTATAACCTTATCAAATTCAGGATTCAGTCTGAAGTCAGTCCTGAGCCAGTTCAATCCTATCTTTCCAACTTTGTATCTATTTGCCCAGATCCTTTTTAAAATCTTGTTTGCCATTACAACGTTTGAACCTTAAAACTGCTGTTAAATTCAGACAGCAGAAATATCTCAATTATATTATGAATTATTGCTCTTAAAGTCATCCAATTTCCAGGGGAAAAAAAAAAGAAACAATCAGGCTTTAGCTGATATTCAGTTTCAGGAGATCCCTCCATGACCTAGATACCACCATATCAGCTTTCAGGAGTTCCCTGCATGACAGAGGAAGACCACCATATCAGCTTTCAGGAGTTCCCTCCAAGACAGGAAGACCATCATAAGCTTTCTGTCCAGTTCATGACAGGAAGACCATACAACATAGTGAATAAGAAGCGCAGCAGTAGAACCGCACTGAATCCTGGAAATCAAGACAGAATCACATCCTCATAATTATGTCACAAATACAACTACAGTCAACATTATAAATGGATCCCCATCTTTCCTGCATGTACAGAAGCAGGGGGCTCTGGAAAGTTAAATGGAAGTAACTGTTTAAGAATGCAAATACAATTCTCAGATACTACTGTTACAACTCAAGGGCCAGTTTATTAGTCCCAGATTCATTGGTACTAAGACAGGCTTTTTTCTCTCCAAATGGCTTGAACTTCATCAGTTCGGAACCTCTGAGTGAATGTAGAATCCTCCAACGGGGTTGTCATCCCATGCGCATAAGCAAGGAGACCAGTATAAGCTATCATCGCCCCATTATCAATACAATACCTATCATCAGTAGCAAATAATCTCCCACCCCTTTCCTCGCACATGATTCTCATCATCTGTTGCAACCTCTCATTGCATCCAACACCCCCAACTATTAGGACATCTTTCTTGTCACAGTGAGCCATGGCTCTCTCTGTAATTTCAACAAGCATGGCAAACACAGTTTCCTGCAAAACCCAAAATGTTAAAAGATGTAAGTATGGTCTCAGTTGTCCAGGCTAATGGTTACACAAACATATCGGTTGTAACTATAGGTGTGTTTTGGATGGATGCCAGGGAAATTCCACAGAAAAGATAATTGGAAAGGACCAATAGTGGCTGATGCAAGAAAGAAATCATCCTTTGCTATTTCACAATACTCATGAGGCTACAGGTGAGAAGTGAACCATAAGATGGAGGTTACAACAATACATTCACATGTCTACAGTAGGACCAAATTGAATGCTTTGCATACCTGCAGTGAGTAGCATAAATCAGCAGGTGTGCATTCATTGTTTTTCAACTTCTCCACGGCTGTAGCTTCTATATAACTAAGAATGCCACTAAAAGAAACATCCATTCCTTTAACAGCATAAGGAAGATCCAGAAACAGCGCTCCTTTCTTAGCAAGCTGGAATTTCAAAAGAAATTCAATGAGTTAGTTGAGGCCATTTCATATGTGAATCTGCCATGCACAAACTTATTCATTTGTTACTCATTAACCACACGAAAATCAATGAAATAGCATATAAAAGAATAAGTAAATCGTGTGTTATACAGGAGGATAGTATATGAGATTCCCCAAGTACGAACGTAATTATTTAGAATAGATTGTTACATTGCACAAGGTAGAACTTTCAAAAAACAAAAAAAACAATACACGGTAAAAAAGGCAAAGGAAGGAATGGAAGCAGGTCAAAAAGTATAACTAGCATTTCTTTTCTAGTCAGGCTATGTTTAGAAAAATTAAATATCTATAACAGGTATATGACAAGCCACAGACATATTGTAGTGACTGTGCCTGTTGTTTCATTCATCATTTGTATAGGTAGAGACAGAGCATCCTTCATGCCCGTTGACAAAGATTAACAGGGAGATACAAAACAATGAGACAGAGGACCTTGGATATTAACCCAAGAAAGGACCATTATATAGAAGTCAATTTTTAAGGATGAAACCTGTTTATAACTTGGTGATTGGATCGCTCCTACAGCCTCCAGCCAGTGACAAGAGGTACTAATATTAACCACCTGATACCTCCTAAGCACTTACAACAGGCCTCACCAGCTTTATGTTAAAAATTGCTTTAACCACATTATATTTCTAGTGTTTCGAGTAAAGTTTTGGTTGCGACGCTTGGACTTTTCTAGTAAAGGTACTCACTGCATCTAAACAAGATTTCGAAAAGAAATAAGATATGAAGGGTCACCACGGCATACAGACAAAGCTTTGTGAAAAAAATAGCATATGAAGGGTCACCAATGCATATAGACAAGATTTCTAAAAGAAATAACATATGAAGGGTCAACACTGCATATAGACAAGATTGTAAAAAAACTAACATATGTAGAAATGTAGAGTCCTCACTGCATCTACACAAGATTTATAAAAGATATGACATACTTTAAAAACATAAATAAAAAATAAATATATATATATATGTATAAAAAAAAAAACAAACCTGTTCTATATTATAACCTGGGCTTGGATCATTGGACAATGTTAAAACCCTAGCAAAGCGATCCAAGCAATTTCCCACAGCAATATCAATTGTTTCACCAAATATCCGGTACCGGCCTTCACTATATGCAATAACTTGGGTGTTCCCGCCACTCACATACAGCACCACGGGATCTTGAGCTCCTGTCACAATCCGCCCCATTTCAATGTGGGCAACACAGTGATTGACAGCCACTATCGGCTTCTTCCATAGCTGTGATAGAACACGAACAACCACAGCAGCAACCTGGAGTGGCGCCCCCATTCCAGGGCCCTTCGTATAGCATAGGCAATCAATGGCATCAGGTGTAATGTTGGCAGTTTCCAGGGCAGATTTTATGAGTGGAAGAACATGTTGGAGATGGTGTTGTGCAGTCTCCCTGGGCAGGAAGCCCTGACCAGGTGGGGTAATGTATGTGTGACGAGGATTAGACAAAATGGTTCCATCAAGGGTAACAACACCTACACCAATTTTATTGGCTGAACCTTCAAAGCCAAGTGCTATTAGTTGCTTCATCTCTCTCAACTGATGCCTAACAAACACAAATACAAAGTGCTCACTTCCTGGGCCTCAGTGTGCCTGTTAGCATCGAGGTACATTAGAAGCGACTATTAACAGTATAACATAGTCTTTGGGCTTATCATTAAACAATGACTAATGACAAAGAGGCTTATTTGTTGGCAAAACCACCAAAGTAATTCTCTGTCTAAGAAGAAATAAGCTCCCACCGTACCGATATAGCTACTAGATTTATTTTGTTGTTGTTGAAATAGAGTGCACGCATGAATGCAAAGCCCCTTGTGCCATGCCCATAGGAAACTTGAACACTAGACCCCCCACAATAAACCTTGTTGAGACCACTGAGCTAAAGCTCAAGTTCAAAGCTACTAGATTTTATCAGTAGCAACCACTCGTTAGTGATAGTAAAATTCGCCCACCTTACCATAATAAAGAGCGACTATACCCCTCACTAAAGTTCACATATTGAATTGTCCCTTGTCAGTATCATTGCCTAATTTAACTAAGCATCGTAATTGTTTTTATTCAGTGTTCTTATCCTTATCGTGGCACTTGAATCCAAATGGAGTAAAGTCCTTCATGGCCGGGGAGCAGGAGAATCATTTCAGCCAGCATATACAGAGCGAAAATCGGGATGAAAAATTGGCCACAAGCTTTGGAACTGAGGCCAGTGATAGAATAGCGAGAAGAGCAAGGACCCAGAAAACATAAACGTAAGAAACACACCAAAGATATCGTAAAAGAAGAGAAGAAGCGATATATTGGAAAAATGATGCTGCAAGGAAGCCACAAAAGAGACCATGGACTCAGGCCTCCATATACAGAGAATCTTAGATTTTATCGGAAATTATGAACTTTTTTTTTAAAGCTCCCCTCACCCACCCGGTTAATTTCCGCGGGAAAATACGAACTTTCCTGGGCTCAGCCGCTAAGCGCTTGGAGAGGAAAAGATAAAGAGAAAAGACGACCAGAAATAGCTACAGAGCAAGCCACAGATGCCCTCATACACGAGAGATGGAGAAAGATACCTGTAGCCGGCGATGGAGAAGTGGAGAACTGGATGGGGACGCTAACCGAACTTGTGAGCGATAGAGAGGAGCGATAAAGCGGAAGTACTTCCCAGTCCCTCCTCGACTCCTCTTCCCGTCTCTTTCTTTCTTCCCGACTTCGGGGAGGGAAATAATAAAAAATAAATGAAACTTTTTAAACAAAATAAGAAAAATATGTTCCGGTTCCTTCACTAAGGAAAATGAAAATAAAATTATTGACTATTTGAAAGCTAATAAGTAAAACTATTGACCATTATTCTATGGGTTTTGTTTTAATCCACTTGATATAAACTTTTAAGATGTAGTTTATCATTTTCAACTTAATTTTTTTTAAATCTTTATTATCCTAACTCCAAAGTCCTATCTAAGTAATACATAATGAGGCCTCAACCAGAGAAGTTACTCCCCATGATTTTAAATACTTAAATGGTGAATTTTCTTTTTATTTTGAGGAATTTCTAAGCATAATGTGTCATTTTAATTACAAATATATATCATTATATAATTCTAAAATTCATCTATGAATTTACATACACGACTTGCTTTCATTCTCCCAATCTCTCTGAATCCTAACATGATTTGAGTGGAATAACTTAAAATGGTCAATCAAAAAAAAAAAAAAAAAAAAAAAATCTTCATAATTTTTCTTTCGTGCCGGTAGGAAAAAAAAAATGAATGGCAGGTTTTGGTACAGAGGAAACACAGAAAAAAAAAAAAAAAAAAAAAAAAAGGGAGAGAGAGACCGCTGTCCTAGTTCTTCCATCATGGGTTATACAGAGAAGTCCCGCACTTGCATTTCCATCCTTCTGGTTCGTAGTTTGAGTACTGGACCCTGAAACGATCAGATGTTGCAGGAACTTGTGTGGGTTGACAAGGAAAACAACCTCCACACTTGTGATCACAGCTCGGTGGCCTCGACCCAAGTGTATCCACCCCTCTGAACCCTTCTTTCCCAATTTTCTCTTCCAGCTTTCAGAGACAAAAACAGAGTGACCGAATCAGAAGCTACGCAGAAAACAACCTGTAATAGGAAGGAAGCCAAAAGCAGGTTTCATCAGGTACCTGTTTCGATCCCCATCTGGAATGCAAGAAGTACGCGGACGAGCCTGTGATTTGGATTCTCAAGGTCAGTAATGTTTCTTTTGTTTGGGAATAGAATATTTAGCATCCCAGAAAGTTGGGCTGCTTTTCCTGTTGTTATGTTGAATCAACGAAATGGACAAAATAAGTATGATCAGAGAGGTAAGAGCAGGTAAAAATGTAGGCTTACCTTGCTTATTATCAGCTGGAACAGGTGGAATAGGTCTACTTGCAGCAAGAGCAGCAGCTACCCAGAACCTTATTAGCACAAGGAAGATTAACATGAAGCAAAAACTGAGCTTTTGAGCAGCAAACATGGTGGGTTGAAGGAAAGGTGACTTTTGATCAGTTGATGAAAATTGAACAGAAGTTGGCTCAATATATGCTCGTAACTTGTGAGGGATTGCAAATCCCAGAACCCCTGATCCTTCCGTATATTTGTTTCTTTGAGTTTTCCCCAGTACCAGATCTCGATTGCTTCATGAATAAGAGATCCTTCCACCCTTCCAAGGCACAAAATTTCAACTTTTTTCGAGAGTCTTTGACAACTCGCTTGAAGACCGTATCATCAAACCGTTGTCGCTCGGCCAGAGGCCAGAATCTCTCCGCTCTCTTCGAGGGTCTCTACAGTGATTTCACTGTTTAACCCAAAAAGAAAAAGAAGAGGAAACCGCATTAAAGCCTCATTAAATCACTTTTCCTTGCTCTACTTCCAAGTTTCCGCAGTGTGTTTTGAGGCACTGAGAGAACCTGCCCACCTATGCTGGAAATGAAGAGAACTCAGACTTCCTTGACCGCAGAGCGACTGGCGACTGGACTGATCCTTCCAATAACAGAAACGAATTAAATAACCCCATGGCGAGCTCAGTAATTCCTTTTCATCTTTCAAAAGATACCCAGAACTTTAGAAACGAAGCTACAACTACAGACTGCAATCAAATGCCTTGGAAGATGAAGAGCAGAGCAGAATGAAATTTGTAAGTTCATCCTAGTTTTTTATTTTTCTTTTTCCTCCAGGGTCAGGGACTCGGGTTCAGAATGCGGGCTAGGCTAATGTCAGCATTGTTCATCACGGAATCTCTGCAAGATAGACAGACACACATATCCAAGTGCATGCAATGCAAAGACCCTATAGCTACGCAGAGAATGAAAAGGCTACAGACGAAGAAAATTTATTGGAAGACAGGAGACTTTCTCTCCTGGAGCAAAACAGATCTTTGATGGGTATTGTGCTGAATTGCAGGCGGCCTTATCTGCTTTTTATTTCGTCCGTTTAATTCAGTCAGCGGCACTGTAGACAAGATGGGTTTTCGGTCCTTCGCCTGCGTATATCTCCGAGCCTGCTCTGGAACTCTACCAAGGGGTCACCAGACTAGAGTTATTCGTTGACGTGCAGCGACGAATGATTTCTGTTCTGTACATTTCCACCAGCAAAATCATGGGAGTTATTATGCTTGCATAATGAGAAGTGTAGAAGTAGTTTGAGATGATGTTAATGAGAAGTTTAGACTTTACATAACATTTTTAGTTCGTTCGAATCAGGATTCAGGTCTGTTTGCCGTACGATGATTGCGAGACCTCATTGCTGTTATGGGGTCTTCTCCAAGTAATCTGCACAGGAAACGGCATTCAGAGAGAATTGGCTTTTCTTGTGCTGGTTAGTGATTTGATTTATCACTACTGTACTGTATTAGCAGAGGAGCACGGACGGTGCGTGCAGGAAGGTTTGCTTTCGCCTTCCCACATATCTCATCGGCATTGCTGCTGCTAAAGAAAACAAACAAAAGACAACTCTAAGAGAGTAGAGGATTAATTGAGGCCGACTGGCCGAGGGTTCCTTCATCAGATTAACATAAATTTGACAGACAGGAGATACTGATGATATTAGTCCTCTGAAAAAAGGGGATAAAGAGCAAGAGGCGTATAAAAGTTACCATTTTATAACGGAAGATCAATTCTATGCTCCACATCTCAAAGGATCCAAAGGTGAAGTTCCTTTACGGATCTATGAATTTGACTGAAAACTTGATATTACTGCTAGTCTGCTACCAGAAACAAAGGGAAATAGGGCGTCAAATACTCCCGTTAGACAGAACAAATATTGGAAAAATTTACTGTATACAAGCCATATACGAAACAATACATCACTAAACAGTCTGCAACCAACAACAAAATCTCTGTTGGCCATGAATTACATATAATGGTAATATCAAATATTAATCTTGGACAGGCTTGATGAGATGCCAACTAAGTTTGCCCATCTCCACTAAGTATCTGCTGAACAAAATCGCCCTCCTCAAACGATGTTGACATCGTGTGAAACTTTAATCCATAATCATGAAACACTCCGAGACTTTTCTCGAGGTGGCACCCTTAGCCAAGACTTCATCATGTCATATGCAGTGAAACCGATGGCCACAGAAGGAACAATCTACAAAAACAAGAAGCCCATCAGAACATTCTCCCCAACAAAACCAAGATCATAGAAACATAGGTGCAACTACACCACCATAACATAAAATTATTCAGTGTTGCAAGGTATTTCATGATAGAAAATTCTGGTTTGTGCCAGGTTTAAGCAAGTAGGTAAGACAACAAATATGGGGAGAGTGTTAAATCTAAAAGAATTCTCTGTCATTACCTTAACATAGTTGATGCTCAATCCAGCAAACAACTGCTGCCATCCTTGATTGCGAACGATTGTGGAAAGCCCTTGTATTGTGCCTCTAACTGGCTCAGCTTGTCGCATTGATGATTGTAGACCTTGAACCTGAAGACAGGAATTCGTGATTAGAAAATGTGCAGTTGTTGACAAAGCGGACATAGTAAGCATCCACCTTCAGGGCATAATACCTGCATTTGTCGTCTGACAACATCTAACGGATAAGTAAAGGTTTGTCCTAAGAGACCAGCTAAAGCTCCACAAGAGAGACGCATTACAATAGATTTCTGATGTTCTTCAGGTACACGAGTCTTGAGCTCCTCGTAGATATAGAATTTGAGGCCAGCATAAGGGAGTATGCCGATGAGTGTGGGCCCTGAAAAAAAAAAAAAAAAAAAGAATAGGCCATTATTACAAGTGTGTCATGTCCTCACCAGTTGGGAGGAAGGCGAAGATATACAACAGAAAATAAAGCTCTTCTAAAAGCAAATACCAATGCAAGTTTAACCATTTTATTTAAGAAAATATTAGTTCAACCACTATGATACATATCTTAGACAATTAGCTACCATAGCCTCAAATTCCCAGTTTTTCCAGAAAGAGAGAAATTTATATAAAACAAAGTCTGGGTCAAGGGAAATGCCACTCTCCTTGTGAGCAATGAACGACTAACAGTCAGTAAAACAGCTATCATCTTGAGCTCTGACTGCAACACCTAAACAGAGAAAATGCTTCCCATTAAATATGATACTTACCTACTCCTCTATACAAAGCACGCACGCCACCTTCCATATAAACACTTCTAAAGACATCTTTAATTCCATGATACACAGGCTGTGTATGTAAGCTCCTTATACCGTTTCCAAAACTGGCACCTGTACCGGCCACCTATAACATAGTGCAGAAATACAAACAAAATTCAGAAACTCGAGAGGTAAGTTATGTCAAACAAACTGAAATCCTTATTCAGGTAATGATGCAGAAATACAAACAAAATTCAGAAACTCGAGAGGTAAAATAACTGAAATCCTTCTTCAGGCAATCATGCGAGCATTAAGGGTTAATAAGTCATATCATCTTTTCATTTTCCTAGGAATATACAAAACACTATAAATGCTCCCTGACACGATCACAATGGACAAAACCTCAATCAGCTAGCAGAATCACACACTACCTGATAAGCAAGTTTAGTACGAGCCAAATCTAAGGGGTAAGTGCATAGAACGGCCGTTCCCCCAGCAGCAGATCCAGCTAGAAGATCAATAAAAGGCCCTGTTCCCAAGCTTGAATAATTATTCAATATCCAACATCGATATTGTTCGTATGTCATGAAGTGTAAAGCAGCATAAGGAACTATCCGAAGAACACTAGCACCATTTCCTCTGAATCAACAAAAACAAAATATTAAAATACTTAAGAAGCAACAGAAAGTTTCCCTTACAAGGCAAATCAATAATTGTTGAACTTACTTGTAGAACCCAAGGACTCCCTCATGCTTCATCAGCTTTCTTAAGGATTGGAACACTCCTTGAGAATGAAATCCCTCAGTTCTTGTCTGCATATAGGAAGGACAAGAGAATTAAAAAATTAAAATAATAAATAAATAAATGCTCAACAGAGGATAATGATATACACATGCCATAGTAATAGTCAATATAAAGAGGAAAGCATTCCCAATGTTGTAATATACTTCTACCACTTTTGCCAAGCGGAATATTTTCCACCCATTTTGATCCATAACATTTCAAATCACTAGCTATGGTCTTTTTAAGACCTCGTCAGAAAATAAAGTTTGATATATGGCCCAAAGAATTGATACCTGTAGAAATCAATGTAAATCTCCCTTTTGCTTTTACTGCACATTTTAAATACAACTATCGTTTCTTATAGGAGCAGTCCAATTCTTTAAGAGCAAATACTGTGTAGTAGATTGCAGGAAGATTATAATACTATCTCGTGGTCCTATTTAATTTGTAAATTTTTTTTTTGCTTACACATTTTAAAGATCCAGATTAGGCATTCAAATGGACCTCCTGATAACAGTCAAATTCTGTTGCTTTCCCTAAAAGTTCAAAAGAGTGAGGAGGCAGAATATTAAGCTGGGGAAAATCAGGGACCGGGGTGAGAATTTGCAAACGCATGACCATGCCGGCAAGGCTTAGGTATTTATCCTTGTCCTCTCCAGTATGTGTTGTCCAGCTTATATGAATTATTGCCTGATGCATCCAAACTAATGGCTTATGCCGCAACACCTCTAATCAAAGGGAAACCACTCATGACTCACACCTGTTGATTGTGGGTCAAACAACTCAGAGAAAGGCCATAAAGGAAAATTGGCAGCTTCTTAACAGCTTTACAGATAATATCCTATTTCACAAGAGAGCATTAATGATGTAAAACAACATCAAACAGTAACCTGAAGATACTATCTTGATCAAACAGTAACCTGAAGATACTATCTTGATCAAACCTTCACTGGGTGACATATGAACGGCAGAAACTCATTAATATTCTCGCTTAACGGTTCTAATTCTTATCATTCTTGGACATGAGTCCAACAACTTACTTTAGAACTGAGAAATAAAAGGCAAACGCCAACCTCCAGCACACAGATTTCATCATTGCTTATTAAAAATTGGATAGGCGAATAACCAAAAGCCGACACAATTCCTTCCCTTCTATCCGGCACAATATGTAGCGTTTATCATTGGAAACCAAGGAATAGAACCAAGCAGCCGGGAAGACGAAAAGTTAAAAGAGAATTACTTGCAAGAGGATCTTTATCCGCTCTAACGGCGCCACGGCAGTTTTGGCGAACGCCCCGGCAGCACCACCAGCAATCAATTCCTTAACATACACGGGCATGCAATCAACAAAGGACGCGGGCGAGCCATCGACGAACTCCGCCACATTCGTCTTAAGAGTGGAACCTTGAGAAGGATCCATCTCAATCAGCCCCTAAAAAATCCAAAACCACAAGATCCTAACTTACAACCAATCGATATCTCGACTAGCCGGCCTGTAATTTGGCGAACTCCTTATCCCATCGATCCCTCGGTAGGCAAAAGGAGAAATCTTTATGCTGGAGTAGCAAAAGAATCCGGTTCATGAACACCTTCATAAACTGGCAAGAGCAGAGAGACATGAAACGGAGCTCGAAGGAGTGACACAGGTCCGCTCAAAACCTGGATTGTTCCCATGGATCCAGAACGATTTCCAAGATGCCCATCCGGATTAATCAAAGAAAAAAATATTAAAAATATAAATATATAGATGGAAAGAGGGAGAAGGAAGGAAGAGCAGGGAGGAAGGAAGCAAGACGAGGAGAGGGAGGAGATGAAAGCCAACGACTCAGAGTCCTCGAAAGAAACGGCAACGTAGAAACCTCCCGTTCCTCGTCCAAGCCTCTTCCTCTGCCTTCTCTCCTCGTTAATAGGTCCCTGGAACGACGAAAAGAGAAACTGCCAGGATGCCTCGCGATACTCATCTTCGGCCGGTGCAACTGCTGCCTGAATCGGACCGCATCGTCCTGCTGAACCCGGTTCAATCAAAGTAAATATAATACTTTGATTTCCACTTCATGTCTATGGTCCTATGGATTGAACACCTTGCAGTTTGCGTCTTGAATTTAATATCCAAAATATGTGGTTTTTTTATCATATCAATTTAATTGTAGCCTTTTAGAATTATTAACCCGGTTTAGGCAACTCGAACCATATTTCACCGCCGGCCCGGTTTCCGGAGAACCTGCTCCTCTCGCTGCCACAAGTGCATCGGTGGCAAATTTTAGAAACTTACAAGAAAACCCTTGAAACCGACGAGAGGACGTCGTGATCAGGGAGGGTCACTTAAGATATTTCGCATTGATATTTTTTCAGGTTCGTCACGACAATTAGTGGCCCTAGTGGCCCTGCACGTACGGTCTCTTTCTAGGCCGAGGAAGCGGGTAAAAGCAATGAAACTTCCGAAAGTACCCTTACTTGCAGCGACGGGGCTCTCTCCCCTTGGCGGAACCACGTGGCGTGTCCGTGAATTTGACTTTTGAGGAGGGGAACGTGGACGCCGGAGAGGAGGGACGATAGGTGAATCCGAATAAAGAATCCTTGCCATTGGATAACGTGGACAGCGACGTGGCGGTCGCTTTACGGGCTCCTCAATTCAGCAACGTGAATCTAAGTTAAAGCGAACCCACCCACCCTTCCTAACCGAGCTCTCACGGCCACAACCATATGTCCATACCCTGATACCCATTACCTGAACCGGGTTCGTTCATTAATCTTGGATAATGGGCTTATCATGGACCTTAGTATTAATTCCTAGGCTTCTTTGGCCCGTATACATTTTATACAATTGATGTCCCTCGTATGATCATATTTTCATGAAAAATACATAAGTTAACCAAAATTTTAAAATTATTTGATTTGAATATAGCAACTTTTAGATACAATTAATGTTGTTATTGTTACATAAAATATTTTTTTTCTCTAAGTTAAAGATGGAACAGACCATTGGGCAAGAGGGCACATGCATGAGACGTAGGGGGAATTGGAGAGGGATGGGTTGAAGTCTATCAAATTTTCTATGAGAGAGAGAGAGAGAGAGAGAGAGAGAGAGAGAGAGAGAGAGAGAGAGAGAGAGAGATAGAAAGAGAGAGACTTCTCATCAGTCCAAGTCGGTAAAGGCGTAAAGCCCAGTGTAAACGCACGGCCAAGTACAGTCGGAGAAATCAATTCAACAGCATGCTTCGACTCGGTTGACCCGTTTAACGTGGAGGCTGGAAATCCCCATTTCAACGCGCGTTCCCTGGTTGAACGTGAAGTACTCGGTGGGTGATCAAATGGCCGGAAAGAGCTGAGCTGAGCTTCAAACAGACAGTAGACTTGCAGAGAAGAGACCAAATTAAACCTCCCGTGAAGGGAACAAAGTACACCAAAAAAATGGCGGACGATCGAGTGGCTTTTGAACGGGTCGTGTTTAAAAGAGAGGGGGCTTTGTCGGCTTCCTCTCCTTCCATCTCTGCAATATGGGAATCCTCGATACTAGTCCATGCAGTGTGGCGGACGAACACCGCGTTCGCAGGTCCAAGTCGACATTAAATTGAATCAACATTAATCGGCGGGAATGGATACTGGGGGGGTTTTGTTTTGTTCCCGTTTAATTTCATTCCCTCGGTCAATTCCACAAACACGGGGACACGTTAAAACGATCTTCTGATGTTTCTGCTTTAGCGACAAGACAAGGTGACAGAGATAGCGGCCCCGTGCGCGCACCAGTACTCCTACTGTCCCACACACTCGCTCCAGGCTTCCTCACCACTTCCCATTTACGGGCAAGGGCCGCGGAGAGATCGCTGTAATGGCGTTTGGATCAGGAACCAAGGTCACATATATGTATATATATTTAGGGCAATATAACAAATGAATGTTTGGCTTTTGTTCAACAAATTGAGATTAAAAAAGAGAAACAAGAGAGACCCAGAAACCATTGACCGGAATCCATGAATCCATGTCTGATGTCTTTAAATTAGTCGAAAGCCTCGTATTATGATTCTATAAAGCAACAAATATATATATAGATGAAGGCCGCTGGGCCGTCTCCGTCTACAGTGTACAGATTCGAGGTCAAACACAATATATATTTATAAATCTGCTTAAAATTGAATCATCTTGTCAGGGATAGATTCGTGAGAAGCTCGATTCTTTTTTCAACGCCTGATTATAATGAAGACAGTTGCAGAGGGGGTTGGTAACTGGTCGCTCATTGCTTAATAAACCCTGCTCATTGAGCTTTTTAAAAACCTTCGGATCCCGTTCCGATACCGACACCCGAACGACCGGAGTTTTCTCACCCTTTTTTCAGAACCAGTACCCCACATTTTTCCATAAAATCCCCCGCAACAGAAAAGCAAGAATTCCTCATTCGTGGCACTCCAGTCATCGTCGCCATTGGAACGGTTACAGTGTTCTTCGCGGTCTACGGTTCGGCAGTTTGAATAGGAAGCCAGTCAATAATCCCCAACTTTCTCTCTTCAATTCCCTCGCCTCCCCAAACCGTCTTGTTAATGCCTGCGGGAGAAACTGTTGCACCAGAACAGCTGGAAGTCTTTGAACGAAAAATTATTCCATGTTCAACCCAGAATTCGGGGACCCTGTTCGTCGGCCGTCGCAGACGGTAGAAATACTTAGGTCTTGGACCGAACCAGAAGGCTGAAACAATGAAATCGGCGGACGGGGAGTTGCTCCTTTTTTGATCGTTCAAACTACGTCGTCCCCACATTCAATCTCGGATTCTTACACAGTATTAAATGATTTTATAGTTGTTATATTATACGCAATACGTTTGCCGATTTTCGCGACCGGTCGCCGGAAGACCCAGAACAATGCTCGGGAGCTCAGTCTGTCCTTAAATTAATGGGGGAGTTGGGAGTGGGGAAGAAGAATCAAGTACCCGATTATTCCGATTCACAGATCCATTCACCTGTATTTTATTTTGATTCTGGCGTGGAATAAAGAGAATGGAGAAGATTAGATGAAAATTAAGGAGGTACGCACGAATACGATGGAGTATTTATGAGGAGTCGGTGAAGGGGATAAGAGCGGCTGGTCCACCTTACTCGGCCATGGTTGCTGGCAAGTGGGGCAAAGGTACAAGCAGCAGGTACAGATCATTGAATAACACGGCCTGATTTTACTCAAATATCCTTCAATGCCGAAACTCGAAAGCAGTACTGATCCTGGACTGACTAATACGTCACATTGATGCTTCTCTCTTTAATTTCCTCTATCATCAAACAAAAATTCAATAAAAAGATTGAGGAATTTTTTTTTTTTTTTTTTAACCTCCTTCCTTTTGCTTTTATGGTATAAATAAGATAGAATGTGATTCACTCGACTCATGGACCATTAATATGTAACGTACAAGTTGTACCACCACCATGCCACATGGACGTAAGAGTAGAGGAGCATCAAATCAATAAGAAGGAGGCTGTAGAATAGAATAACGGGTTAAAATATTGGCCTTACATTGATTAAGCGTCTCATCATTGATCATCCCCTTATCAATCAGTAATTAATACAAGCGGGTAGTACTCAGAGACAGATCAGGCCATGTAAGAGAACACATGCATGCATGCTCTCACTCTCACCTCATAAATATGTGTACGCGGATGTGACCAAAACTCGGTAAATAAAATAAAAATGACAAGAGGCAGATGTAATATGTATGTATGTAATAATTGAATTAAATATTATGAGGCAGATGTATGGATCAGGTACAGCTGGAGTATTTCTATCGATATAAAAAAATAAAACTTAGTGTGACTGGGAAGACGAAAACAACCTTTGAAAACGAGGGTAGTCAGGGAGGAAATAAAGAGAAACGTACTCAAAGCAAAGCGTGGAGAGAGTGGGCGCAGCAGAGAATTGACTGTGCTGAGGCGGGGGAGTGAGATATGGTTCCGGGGCTTGGAAAAACGGAAAGGAAGTTGCAAAGAACGTCGTCTAACCTTCTTTTTTGACTGCAAATCCTTCTCTCTCTTCTTTCCTCCCAGTCCTTCCAGACTCATCCTGTTCGAAATTTCTCCTTATTTGGTTTTGAAACCTTCAAACTCCTCGTGTTTCGACCGCGCGCAGAATGGGAAGAGAAAAATACCATTTTTAAATTCCGGAGCCCCTTCTAAATTAGAGACATTGTTTCCCGGTAGTTGCTCCTGCTCTCAGGACGAAGACTTCCGAGAGCTGTCAAACCTTTCTGCTATTACAAATTTATGACTTTGGTCCGGTTTCGTATTTGAAGGTGCATCCGACTTTTTTCTTCTTACTCTCGTTTCCCTGCTTTCCCGTCGCCCCCTTTTAGCAATCCTTTAAAGCCGGCGCGGGGATTTTCATTTCGTATTAATACGCACCAACGAAGCGGTCAGAGACATCAAGTGCAACTTGTTTTCATACAGCTAAATTTTGTTTAGAGCCGACAGAGACGAAGATAGAAGTGGGTCGCTTTGGATTTGCAGGTAGGAGAGCACCCGACCTCATTTATGTTTCTTTCATCTCTCCTCCTTGTTGCTTCAAACTCATAAATGATTCTTGGGTTTTATTCCTATTTTTCTCGTGCTACTACTAAAGTTGAAACATTCATTTCTTTTTCCTCTACCTTTGTTCGTGGTTTGAAGTTTTTTTTGCTCGATTTGGGTAATTGATTTCTTTAGATTTGGGTGGTTGATTCAATTCGTTAGCATATTGGTTGTACAGATATAAGTAATCATCCGCATTAGACATACAGTTTAGCCTGAAATTGCTAACTCGCATTCCTCCATCATCCCCATCAGCGAAACTCTTTGTGGACCCGTGGCTTTCTTTTCCTTGATCATATATAGGTAGAAGATATAGGATCTTGCACAGATGCCGAGTTTCTTTCTTCCCTGTCTTTAATGCTTTGTCCAAACAGTGATCTCGGAGCTCTTTCATTTCCTATACTCTGTGCATATAATCCAGTTCTCTTTAATCGTTTCGCTGACGATCTCTTTGTTCTGCTCTGCAGTCGAACAGAGCTTGCTGTTTTTGAATGGGTTTATCCGCATCTCGAATTCAGGGACCCCCGCAAAACTGTTCGAAGGGAACTGCTTTGGGGTCCAAGGATGAGATTGGCACCATCGTAGTGCGATCCTTCAGCTTTGACAACAAGGATGTGAAGACAACATTGAGATCGGTCAGTTTCAAGAGGAAGGATTCTGAGACAAAGGTAGCACCTGATGGTTCCGGTCAAATGGTTATTGAAGAGTCTCTAAGTTTCAAAAAGTGGGAGCCTGAGACGGTTAAGCTTGAAACCACCGTTTCCTTCAAGAACACAGAGATGGAGAAAGTTGAAGCATCAACCATCTCGGCTCCTGAAACCCGAGACTCTTATGGAGCCCTCAGATTGAAACCACCCAGGCGTTATCCTGAATTGAATTCACCAAGGCCCATGAGTGAACTCGATGCAGCTGCAGTTAAGCTGCAGAAAGTCTACAAGAGTTACCGAACCAGAAGAAACCTCGCAGATTGTGCAGTCGTGGTTGAGGAGCTCTGGTGGGTTTCTCAGTCTTAAACTCTTAATTAACATTACCCAAGTTGTTCTTGAAAAATCCATTAGATGTTGAAAGTTGTCTAACAAAAATTTATTACCAACGCAGGTGGAAGGCTTTGGATTTTGCAGCTTTAAAGAGGAGCTCTGTCTCATATTATAACATTGAAAAAACAGAGACGGCAGTTTCAAGATGGGCAAGAGCTAGAACAAAGGCTGCCAAGGTATGGATTCAATTTAACACAAGAACTCTGAACTTCATGTCTGATATAGCCATGTTCTCTTCTTTCAAATCACTGAATTGAGGGCGTCCTTTTCTTTGTTATGTTTATGTAGGTTGGAAAGGGTCTTAGCAAGGATGACAAGGCTCAAAAGCTAGCCCTGCAACACTGGCTTGAAGCTGTATGTCCTTTTGTACCTTAACGAAGTTGCAGTCAAATTAGAATAAATTGTAGTTTAGTGTTACAATTCCAAACTCTTATCATTCTACTGTTTGGTTCTTACAGATTGACCCACGCCACCGCTACGGACATAACTTACATGTGTATTACGATATTTGGTTTGATAGCGAGAGCGCTCAGCCTTTCTTCTACTGGTAAACTCTAGTCTCCTCGACTAACTGGCAGAGATAACGGATCGTGGTCTTTCTAAATGTCACTTGTCTCTTGACGTAACTCACACTTCTGTACTCTCTCTTGGTACAGGTTGGACATTGGAGATGGCAAAGAAATCAATCTTGAAAAGTGCCCAAGAAATGTTCTTCATCGGCAATGCATTCAATATCTTGGACCAGTAAGTATACATAAGCAATTTAGTAGTCCGTAAATATGACAAGAATGGTGTTCTTGAGAACAGTCTGTTTTATCTTGCCTGCTTATGTTGTTCGTCTAATTCTTTCTAGAATGAGAGGGAAGGTTATGAAGTCATAGTGGAGAGTGGGAAACTGGTCTACAAGCAGAGCGGGGTGTTCCTCAATACAGTGGGAGAATCCAAATGGATATTTGTCTTAAGCACATCTAGGAAGCTGTACGTGGGGCAGGTAAATATCACACATCTGGCTACTTAATTTTCATCGTTATCGTTCGGTTCTGGCTCTTCTTGTGTCATTTAAAGGCAAAAGAAGAGGTTCGTCTTGTATCAATCAATATGTGGACTTGTTTTATTGGATTACTTTTCTTCACTACTATCATTGTGAATATATCGAAAGTAAAAGCATTCCATTAACGATGTCGTGTCTTTCTGTACTTGCAGAAGAGAAAGGGTACTTTCCAGCACTCGAGTTTTCTTTCTGGAGGAGCTACTACATCATCCGGAAGGATGGTCGCAGATTATGGGGTCATAAAGGTACGTTTTAACAATGATAGTTTTCACATCGCAAAATGAGTAGTGGGTTCCTGTTTGGATCATAAGACCGGTCTTGTTTAATGCCTTTGCCACTGCTTGATCTTGTCCAGGCAATTTGGCCTTACAGCGGTCACTACCACCCAACAGAGGAGCATTTCAGGGAGTTTCTGAGCTTTCTGGAGGAGCACCAAGTAGACCTCACAAACGTGAAGGTAATTAATCGTCTTCTCCCGCACCCTTCAAAATTCATTTGTCTTTTCAAGAACATGGAAATTCTTCGATCATTTTACGTCTCTTGACTGAATGCGCGGCCGTTTTGGTGCTACAGATGTGTGCGGTCGACGAGGACAGCACCTCTTTCAAGTGCACCGAGGAAGAATCCGAGAAAGTTGCGGAGCAACCGGCTCCAGTGGAGGCGGCTGCAGAGGAGACGCAGCGGCCAGCAGCAGAGGAGACGACGGGAGCACCAAAATTCCAAATGGGGAGACCATTATCGTGCAAGTGGTCGACCGGAGCGGGACCTCGTATTGGGTGCGTCAGAGACTACCCATCGGAGCTCCAATTCAGGGCACTGGAGAAAGTCAACCTCTCTCCGAGGGTAAACCCCTCGGCCTTCGGCGCCCACGGCCCCATTCCGTCCCCGCGGCCGAGCCCCAAAGTGAGGCTCTCCCCGAGGCTCGCCTACATGGGGATGCCCAGCCCCAGAGTGGTTCAACTCCAGAGCGCCAAATAGAGCTCTTCTCTCTGCCATTTTTTACCTTCTCTGAAGCACAAACGCCCCCACGGGCAGCAGCAGAGTCGACTCCGTTTCCTAACTCTAACCTCCAATTACTGCTTCTTCAACTCTATTCATTTCATTCGTTGAAATCGTTTCAGATTAGGTACAGTTGGGTAGGGAATAGAATAACCACTGAGAGTGATATGTTTAATTCATTTTTTGTTTTTTTAATCTCCTGTAAAGAATTGTAATCAGAAGTTATAGAAATAATACGAACATCAAATAAGGAATGAAATAAGAGAAAGGCCTTCTTTGTTTATGCCAAAAACTGGGAAAAAAAGCCCAGAAGAACTGTTCTTCGTTCTGACTCGACGATTGCCCCGACGCCGCCGCGAATCTGAGAAATCTTCAGAAGGAGAGCGCATGGCCTCGAGGGAAGCTAAAAGGCCTCCTGTAAAGCCAATCACGCGCTCACTCTTCCGGGCCTCTGACTCTGCTCCACTACTAGCTAGTAGAGTCCAGCGAGAGAGAGAGAGAGAGAGAGAGAGAGAGAGAGAGAGAGAGAGAGAGAGAGAGAGAGAGAGAGAGAGAGAGAGAGAGAGAGAGAGAGAGAGAGAGAGAGAGAGAGAGAGAGAGAGAGAGAGAGAGAGAGAGAGAGAGAGAGAGAGAGAGAGAGAGAGAGAGAGAGAGAGAGAGAGAGAGAGAGAGAGAGAGAGAGAGAGAGAGAGAGAGAGAGAGAGAGAGAGAGAGAGAGAGAGAGAGAGAGAGAGAGAGAGAGAGAGAGAGAGAGAGAGAGAGAGAGAGAGAGAGAGTGAGAGTCCAGGGCCTACGACCACCGAGTCTGAAAAGTCGCGTCAAAGCGAGTCGTTTGTCTTCACGCTCGTCTCGGTCTTTCCGTCTCGCCCGGTTCGTTAACAAAGGAGCCACACCCTTGAATTTTATTACGCAATTGACATTCTAGTCAACGAGATTTGACCGTGCTAAAAACAAAATCGGTCTTTTCGTCGACACGCGCGAACAACGCGCCGTGTCGGGTACGGGATTCACAATCATGTTACTATTATATTGCAGAATATTCCATCACTTCGCAATCGTTTGTATCGGCATATCGGTTTGAAAACGTTTCGGCCACGCTACATACTTTGTAAAAGTTGAAGAGTCGGTCCCATCCCTCATGACCTTTGGTGTTAATAAATATTTACAAGAAAATCATATATGATCCAATAATTGAGCACTAATTACTGTGGCCCACCGTTTTATTTTGTGAGCTTATTATACATTATTTATATTTCTGTTTTAGATATCACAATCGAAATTTCAATAGAGGTTCATCTCCCTCCTCTCAAGTGATCATATCTTATTATTATTAAGAGGTACTTTTTCAAATAAATATATGCTTTAATAAAAAGTGTCGTGTCAAACTGTAACAAAGACGAAGGAGGAATCATTCTCTCCAAGTTGGGTGTACCTGAATTTTATTTAATTATAAAAAATTTAAAATAAGAGGCTTATAAATTATTTTTCACTCTAAACTTATTGTGACGAGTCTGTCTGATGAGAGATGACGTTTTGTTTTGGCATTTTTAGGAGGTTTTTAAATTTCTAGTTTTAAACCAGGAGAAAGAATAAATAGTAAACTGGAGATGGAGATAGTCACTAGTGGCTGCCAGGAAGCCGCATTAGTTTTTTTTTTTTTTTTTTTTTTTTTTTGGTGTGCGTGTCAGAAGTGTTAATTTTGTAATTTTAGGAAGGTACAGGTGTAGAAGTAGAAAGTGTGCCTCGCCTTTCTTTCTCGATGTGTCTGACTATTCGAGCGGGATTCTCCTGTCCCCGTTGTATTTGAAATTCAAAACGGAAACAACGGCTACGCACTTAAGCCAGGAAATCCGGCCTCCATTCCCCATACCCAGGCTTCATCTTCCCCACTCTCTCCTCCACTTCTCTAACGCTGCCTTCTCTCTCTTTCTCATCTGAAAAGCTTTCCGGTTTTTGATTCCATCTCTGTTTTCATCATCCAAAAAACCATCTTATTCATCCGAAAAGGCTTTGAAATAGTTCACTTCTCCTAAAAGAGCGCTTTTGGGGGATGGGTGCCTCAGGAAAATGGTTGAAGTCCTTGGTAGGACTCAAAAAGACGGAAAAGGAAGACTCGGTAAGCTTGTACCGGTGTAGTGCTTAGATGTTTCTTATGTTTCCTCTGTTTTCGTAGGTTCTTTGCTGAGGTATGATCCGGAATCGTGTATGTTTGCAGGAAAAGACTTCTGGCAAGGGGAAAAAATGGAGGCTTTGGAGGAGTTCATCGGGGGAACTCGGATCGGGGTGGAAAGGTTCGAAATCCTCGCAGAGAGCTTCTTCAGAGACTTCGGAATGTTCTTCCGTTGCCGATGCTTTTAATGCTGCTGTGGCAACTGTACTGCGTGCGCCTCCTAAGGATTTCCGGGCTGTTCGGCAAGAATGGGCTGCCATTCGCATCCAGACTGCTTTTCGTGGATTCCTGGTATACATTTGCTCCCTTATCACTCTGTTCCACTTCGATTGAGTTTCTATTGTTATTACTAGAGCTATTTCGCTCATCTCTACACCTTTGTGGTTTAGTAGATTTGGGAAATCCAGAGTCGGGTTTGTGGGGAAAAATATTTGTCTTTGAATGCGTTTAAGTATCTCGTTTTTTATCCTAATGCTGTATTTTGTCAGGTCTTAAGGTTACTGGAACCGATCTTCCAAAACTTTTTCCTTTGTTCAAATTCGTATGCTCTGTTTTTCTTTTCATTTTCTTATTGCTACCTGGCTTCATTGCTTCACTATCTGAATCTATGTTTCTACGCCGTTTCCCAAAATGATTTGACTTTATCTCCGAAGAGAATGTCCCTGACCAAAATTCGAATCTTTTGTCCAAATAGATTATTCTTTTGCTCACTTTTTTACCCGAAATTGCAGGCTAGAAGGGCGTTAAGAGCCCTCAAAGGAGTGGTCAGGCTTCAGGCCATAGTTCGGGGGCGACAAGTTCGGAAACAAGCTGCAGTAACTTTGAGATGCATGCAGGCCCTAGTTCGGGTACAGGCTCGAGTGCGAGCACGCCGGGTGAGGATGTCTGCCGAGGGCCAGGCCGTCCAGCAGCTTCTTGATATTCATCGTAGCAAAGATGATATTTTGAGACAAGCTGAGGTATACGGAAATCATGCTTGAGTTTTGATTTGATCTGTACTTCAAAGTTGTATCTTGCTATATTTAATGTGGTTCTCTAACATCGAGTTCAGGAAGGATGGTGTGATAGCCAAGGGACCCTGGAAGAAGTCAGAACGAAGCTTCAAATGAGGCAAGAAGGAGCAATCAAGAGAGAACGAGCGATGGTCTATTCACTTTCTCAGCAGGTAGTTGGGTGAAATATTTGAGCTTCATTTCTCAAACAAAATCTTTTATTTTAGGGTTTATTTGTGATCGCGCTTCATTCTTCCTAGTTCAGTTTGCTATTGCAATTATCATATTATTTTCTTCTTCTTTCAGCAATGGAGATCAAACTCCAACCCAAGACCTAATGTCCCTTTGGCTTGTCTTAAACGTCACGAGCCTGACAAAAATAGCTGGGGATGGAGCTGGCTGGAGCGGTGGATGGCAGCCAAACCATGGGAGAACAGGCTGTTGGAGCAAGCTAACTCAGATCCATCCGAGACCCCAATTTCCAAAAACTTTGACGAGTACAGCGGAACCCGCACAAAAGCCTCTGAACTCAACTCGGTCAAAATCAGAAAGAACAACATGACCACAAGAATTTCAGCAAGACCTCCATTGTTGAATCAATGCAGTAACCGCTCGTCATCAAACCAGAGCTCTGAATTCCAGTACGAGGAGAGCTCGCCCTCATCTTCTTCAATGGGTACATCTACTCCCATGTCAGGACCCACTCCGGTGACATCTGAAAGAACAGAGAGAACTGAAGGTAGCTTCATCTGCAAACCCAGCTACATGAACATGACCGAGTCCGTTAAGGCCAAGCAAAGGGTCAGCAATTTGAATAGATTCCAGAGACAATCATTAGATGATTTCCAGTTCAATAAGAAAGTGGTGGGTCTTTATGGGGATACAAAAAGCAGCGCAGGGTCCGATCCTTCGGTTAGTCTCTCCAAACCTTTCTTAAGAATGGATAAGATCACCTCCACAAGAATCAAGGAGAAGGCATGCCAATGTGAGAAGAAGGCTACTTGATCGTGGCTGTGTAATGTACTGTAACTGGTTATTGCGTTTATTTCCGTTGAAGTTCAACAGCTTGTTGCCATGTATCTGTTGGGTAATATGAGTTTCGATGCCGAAACTGAGTTCTGGATGTGTTTTGGGTGATCCACCTTGTGTAAAATAGCTGTCTTAATGAGAATTTTTGTTATATTTAAAAAGGGTTTTCATCTTCTGCCCAATCTTCAACCTTGACACCACTTTATCTGTTTGCTCACTGCAGCTTATATTTGTTTGTACATAAAAAGTGATGATGATGACTACTGGCTGATGCTGAATTCAAATTCAAATCATCAGTGCCTACTGCCCTTTGTCAATCTCACCTCTTTGTCTTATCTTCTTGTTGCTTTTAGTACACTTCAGAGTTCAAAGCATCTACTGTAGTAGTTTGTAACATTGAGAACCGATCTAGTGGAGATTGGAGAGATTGAAACTATCCGTCGGAAAGTGTTTGTCGAAAATACTAACTGGTGGGGCGGCGAATGACCAGGAGCTTGACACCGTGCTTGTAGTTTAGGACAATGCCATACTCTAGCTCAAGCGGGCTTTCCATCTTCGGAGAATGTCGAAAGCGGTAATTGCGGTAGAGATGAATGAGCGTAAGCTTGAGCTCTTGAAGTGCAAACCGCTGTCCGATGCACGCCCGTGGCCCTATACCGAATGGGATGTGGGCGTATGGATGCCTCTGTTTTTCTTCCTCGCAGGTTGGATCAAATCTCTCGGGAAGGAACTTGTCTGGTTCAGGGAAGTGCTTGGGGTCTTTGGCGAGAACTCCCAAGGCTAGCCACACCCATGTACCCTGCACATCGGTTTCACGAGCCATTTTTAGCAGAGATCATTGATTGAACAATCAAGATTTTTTTTTTGTTTTGTTCTCCAGGAAAAGTCTGGCCTGGGCACCAAAGGAATGGCCTCTTTCTTTATGGGTGATCGCCGATTTTTCTTTGATGAAATGATAATAAATTCATACCTTTGGAAGTGTGTAGCCACCAATCTCTACTTGTCGCGATGTCTCCCTTGCCACCAGTGGAGAAACTGTGTAGAATCGCATCGATTCCTTGATCACCTACAACAGCCCACCACCATCCCAAATGTCACTTTTTGCTATCAGTATTCAGTATTATTATATGCAGCAGGGTCAAGAATATGCAAAAATGCAAGACAAGACTCTGTTTGTCGATTTGCAGCAGATTTCTTTGCTGGCCGATCGAGGCACATTTCACTGCTTGCAGTCATGTCAACGCAGATACTGGACGGCCCTGAATCACTAACCCAGTTGGCTGTTGCAGTTGGTCTCTCGTTTAATTACCTGATCGAGGTAAGGGAAATTGTGTTGAAGATCGTCCGCGGTCGGAAGAACATCGCGCGGTCCAAATCCGTCGATTTCCTCCACTAACTTCTTCTCGACGTGGGGATGCCCGGAAACCAGGTAGAGGATCGATGATAGGGTGAAGGAGATAGTGGTCGAACCCGCCAAGAGGTGTTCGTAGGCGAGCGAGCTGATGTACTCCGGGGTGAAGATGTCCTTGGATACTATTCCCTCCGAGTCCCTGGCGTTCAGTATCGCCGAGAGGAAATCCTTGGATCCCCGGTCTTTCTCTTTCATTCTCTTTGCGACGATTTCGTCCAATCGGCAACTCAGGTTCTTGTTCGTTTGGTCGATCTTCCGATCGGCGGTGCCCGGTATCCATTTGAGGATTTGCCTCAGAGGCTCCTGGAGGACGGGGAGGAGTAAACCCAGGAGAATGGAGAGTGAGCCGGAAAGGTCCATTTTCAAGGAGGTGGTGGCGTAGATGTGTTGCCTGATGAAGCCCGATACTTGGTCGTCTTCGGCTTCTCCGGTGGTGTTTGTTGAAATGTCACTCTTGTTGGGGGATAGACCTTTGGAAAGGCCGAAGTCCACACCGAAGGCGGCTTGACCGATGATGTCTGTGGACATCTTCAAGGAGAGGTGCGAGAACACGACATCTTCTTCACCTCCGTCTGCTCTGGACAGGCTCTGGGTCGCCGACTCGATGAAGGACTGCATGTTTGGGATGAGATTGGAGAGATGGGACGGTCGATAGAGGGAGAGGATGGTGTTCCTCATGGTAGACCACCGTGATCCTCTGCAACCCACACAAACTTCGGTTACTAATAGTTCAGCATAAGTTGTATCAGGAAGAGCTAGAGGAATTCATCCCTCAAAATAGCCCGCAAAACCACTCCAAGCTGGATTTCGATGACATTAGTTAATTCGAACGCAGTTCCAACACTATATAAGAAGCAGTACCTTGTGAAGAAGAGGCCTCTCTGGTGCAGAGGAGAAGCAGAGATAGGAGAAGGAACGCTTCTGTTGCCGAGGTCCTTGAATTTCCTTATTCCCGCATCTCTACAAAGCTCAGGGTCTGCTATGATAATCAGAGGCTGCCTCCCCATATGGAATCTGAGTGCACCACCATGTCAATTTCTAGTGTTAAGAAGAAAGTCCCAAGCCCGAACATTTAAAAGGAAAAACAGGGGGGAACCCATTGAAACTTACCTATAAATAGGTCCATATTTCTTGGCTAGAACGCTGAAGACATCAGGGCCATACTTAGTGAGCAGAAGAAGATGTCCTAAAAGAGGTGTGGTGGGAGGACCGGGCACCTTCCTCACCCACCAATAAGGTGCATAGAAATACACTATCACTCCGACCAGTAACGCAAGGGCGGTGAACGCGTATGGGGCAGCTGCCTTAACCAGGGGAAACCCAACTTCGATTAGAGCGTCCATGAGAGAAACTGAAGAGAGAGAGAGAGAGAGAGAGAGAGAGAGAGAAAAGTAGCTCTTTCAGAGATCAGTGCGGTGGGAGGAGATGAGTAGCAAGCAGATGAAGGCACAAACTTATACGACCGAGAAAGATCATGGCAATACGAATGATGGGACGGGCACCTTAAGGAATCTCGTCCATGGCCGAACTTTTTTAAAAATTTTCGTCCTTGGAATCATTTTTTGGAGTTGTCAAGATCCTTTTTTAGTAGTGTTTGGAGGGGTCCCGTGTTCGTGAGATAAAAACATACGGGTATCTTCCAGCAGCCATCTGGTGCAGGGAATGGCATCTCCCTCGTCTGATGCCAAGTATCTGTTTTCTTCTCTATTTCCGAAGGCCGGGGATAGATACATATTTTTCATATAAAACTTAGGAATTTGGAAGGCTGCACATGAATGATCCTATATTGTAGTTCAAAGCTCTAACCAATTACATGTTTGAACTATCTTAGATATGTAATTTTTGATCTTGTAATATTTATGGAATTGTCTCATATGTGAAGATTGAATTAAGGAATTGTCCCCATACCCTCATACCCATGATTCATTTGATTGAGAGGGGTGAGTGCCTTGCGGTCTATTTTTGCTTTTGTTGATAGGGACCCTTCTCTTAGCTGAATTGAGAGGAGAAGGTAGAAGAATCCCCTCTCTATCAACAGAAGTATTCATTTGACATTTATTTATGAGCTCATGTTATTTATTTATGATCTCATGTTAACATCATTAGTTTATTTTACCTGAATTAGTCCGGGCCACTGACAGTGCTGGTACTGAAATATTCCTTGGTAAAACTTTTACACACCGAGTATTTCTTAGATTTTTGGGGTATCTAATGCGGTACTAATACATTGAACCCTTTCAATAGCGGTAGGTCTAGCAAATCTTTTATGAAAAAGAAAATATCCTTTTCTAGAAAAAGAGAGATGGTGATTGGTGAAAATCTTCTACTCATGTTTTAAAATTAGATCTCAATGTGAGCTTGGACTCGGAATTTTTACTGCGGGGATCGGTTTCTAGCTAAAAACCCGGGTTGGTTCGGGGATAAGTTTTATATCAAAACAAAAAAAAGCCCAAGCCCATTTTCTTTGGATTCAGTTTGACTAAGGGTGTGACTTTCGTCCTATTACCTGATTACCCGTTTTTTCAAATCCTAATTGGATGGATAAGTAATATATATATATTTTTATTTCGGTTACCCAATTACCCGATTTTTAAATTACCCGATAAAGTTCTTTTAATTGAAACGGATATGAATAATGTCTATTCCTCATCAACCGAATGGTAATTTATTAATTTTTTTTTATTATATATATATTTTATTTTTAATTAATGTCACTTATATTTTATTTATATAATTTTAAATAAAATTATTGGTATTTATTATAATTATAAACACGATAGTAGAGTTATTACTTAAAATTAATTTTATTTCTACATTTTTGTTTGTATCATGGTCGGCCTGTTAGTAAAAATTGGGGTTGATGAAGGAGATAAGGTAGATTTTAAAAAATTTTGTTCTAATTTAATGGAATCTATATAAACAAAAAAATACTTACAATATTACTTAACAAAATTTATTTACTTAAAATATATATTCAAAACCAAATCATATATTTTTTTATTTAAATATAATACTACTTGATATATTTTTTTGAAAACTACTTTTCATGAAATACACAAAAAATATAAATTAAATAGCAATATAATACATGTAAGGAATAACATAATATTTAAATAAAAAGTAATAGAATGAATATGGTTGAAATAACCTATAGATTTTATTACAAAAATACATAAATTGTCTTTAATATTTTATTATTTTATTTTTATATCCTTTGAATTTCATTCACCATAAAAATTTGGGATAATTTTCTTTACTAAAATTTATTTTTACATAATCAATTAAAAATTACAATTTTTATTTTAAAAATATTTGTTTGAAATAAAAAATTTACAAGTTAAATTCAGTAAAGTTATGTACTAATGAAACATGCTTTTAAAGTAACAATAATATATTTTTATATTTCTAAAACATATTAAACCAAAATATTTTATATTTTATTTTAAATTTTTCTGTGCATAGCACAGGCTTTTATGTGCTAGTTTTTGTTTTATATAAATTATATTTTTTTATGATTTTTTAAATATTTATTACAATTTATATGATTACCCATATATTTACTCGATTACACGTTTACTTGCAATTAATAAGGTAAAAAATTTAGGATTCAAAATAATAATTTTTAATTTTGACAAAACGGGGATAATTGAAACGGGTAATTAGAATAGAATACCCATTACCCGTTTCGATTATTACAAGATTCGAACCAACCCCCTTTGATCCCATTCCGATGTACTTAGGACGAGACAAATTAATATCTGATTAACGGGAGCTGATCCAATGGGATTACATGTATATACGTTTAACGTGCGCTCAAACAGTTTCAGCCGTTGGATCTGATTAAGTTTCATCTAACAGTCATATTATAAGGTAAAAATAATTTGTTTATTTACAATATTGTGCCACCATTAAGAAGACTCTTCCGCGGCCTCTTCTTCCTGCCGCTGCTTCGAGTCCGACCGCTCGGAGTATTTTGACGGCGCAAACGGGTATAACCAGGTTATCCAGAACGTGCCCTATTTCGAATTCGCTCCAGATTCCAACACCCCGGTCGATAACGGAGAGAAAAGTAACGAAATATTCGAGAAGTTTGGCTTGTTTGGTTATAACGGACCGATAGACGAACTCCTACCCGTGGTCCCTGTGAAGAAATCTCCGGCGTCTCCCTCGAGCTTGTCGGAGCGTCGACCGTCTCTGAAAATTTCCCTCCCACATCCCGCATTGGTGCCCAAAGTGGAGTTGTGCGAGTCGGCGGCGGAGACGGACCCCGCGGCGCCGACGGAGAAGATTCATTACGGCGGGGTGAGGCAGAGGCCATGGGGGAAATTCGCCGCGGAGATTCGCTACCTGGGACGGAGGGGGTCCAGGGTTTGGCTCGGGACCTTCGACACCGCCGTCGAGGCCGCGAAGGCGTACGACCAGGCCGCGTTTCGGATGAGTGCCGGGGGAGCAAGGCCATCCTCAACTTCCCGCTCGAGGCGGGGAAGTGCGACGCCCAGGCCAATCCCGGTCGAAAGAGGCGCCGGGACAGGGAAAACGAAGCGAGAGATCAGACGACGACGCCGGAAAAGAAGGTGATCAAGACTGAGACGGTGACGATGACGACGCCGGCCCCAAAGACGACCCTCGATTTCTCGTCGACTTTGCCGTTGACTCCATCGACCTGGATGAACACGGAACTCCCCGAATTCGAGTGGCACAATATTGTAAACATAACCAAAAACTTTTACCTCATAATATGACCGTTAGATGAAACTTAATCAGATCCAACGGCTGAAACTGTTTGAGCGCACATTAAGCGCATATACATGTAATCGCATTGGATCAGCTCTAAATATGATTAGTATACGATTAGTTGTTGCCATTTTTATTATTTTTGTCATGCATTCAATTTTCTTTGGTAAACAAGGTTTATGACGTCGTGCAACCTATTAATTACACAAGAAAACAAGTGGGACTTCAATAAATGAAGATCATTAAGCATTTTGTTTTGGTCCTTTTGGATGAAGTCGGTAAGGGACCGGGTATTAATTAATCCAACTAATTAAGATAATATAATATTCATATTTGGTATCGGCAGATTTCCTTTTCAAACGGACTTTCTTTAGCGTGGATGTATGTCTCACGAAACATACATTAAAAGTTAATTGAGTATCTTAATTGTCCATGACTATGCGGGTCGTCAAATTGAAGTCAGTGTTCAATAGATTGCTTCCGAAGTTTGCAGAAAACACACAATGTTAGGGCCCTTTCTGAATGCTTTGTTAGTTTCGCCCCTGATCCGCTGCAAACAAGGGCTGTGCGTAACACTATACACAGCTAATAACCGGGCAGTGACATTAAAGCAAAAACCTGTCACAAACCAGGTTGGAAAGCATTTTTTTTTTTTTTTTTTTTTTTTTTTAGCAACGGTTATTAATGTTACTACTGGCTGAGTGTACCTACCTGTTCGTATGCACTCTCTTTTGCAGCAGATCTCGGTCCGGTTAAACCCAAATAAAAAATCTTAAAGACACTTGATTGGGCAAGTGTTGCCCGCTGTTAGGGTACTGATTGCTCCTCATTCCTGTCTGAGGACGGGTCATAACCAGTTTGGTTAAAGAAGGTCATGAAACTAGGTCTTAGTATCTCACGGAATATAGTAGCAAGATGCTCTCATTCTTTAAATAAGGCTTTGCCAGCCACCCTATTTTTTGACAATCGGCTGTAAGCAATTAGGCATCAAATCATCAATGACACGGGTATAGAGGGGAAGGCAGCAAAGCAGCGGCTCCCCCACAAACTGCAAGGCTTGATGCTCCCTAAGAAACTGGAACAATCATTTTAAAGACAAGGGGGACTTTTAGTAGTCTTATTCTGTCGAGGCAATTTCCTCCTCTCACCCCATCTTCCATTTTTCTCCACTGCTTTTATGTTCAGTAATTCCCTAGCAAGATCAGGTTCAGAGAGAGAGAGAGAGGGGGAGGGAGAAAGAAAAGGAAAAGAAACGAAGAGATGCATCAGTTCTCTCTTCTGCACCAACCAAAGCTGGTAAGCTCCACGCAGAAAAGTACATTTGTCCGGCTCAGAATGACAGACCCTTTTGCAATCATTCCGTGACATGTGATAGACAAACAGTGACCTGGCTATTGAATGCCACTGAGAAGCATTCCATCTCTGGAAACGGGTCCAGCAATGGTGAACCACACAAACCCTGTCCACCTTTTCTTTTTGTGCTCTAGTGCCTTCAGGTCTACTGCACTATGAGCCACGCTCATCCAAAAAAAAGCCTGGGACATGGTCCCTGTTTCTGAATTCTGAAGAATTACTCAAGGGACCCTGTGAATTTATTTCTGACTTCTGAAGGATATGTATACAGTCAATGACTCGGAAATTACTGCAGGGAAAAACACCTTGTGACCAGCTGGTGCTTTCATGTTTCACATTCCTTCCTTCATGGGGTAGGCATGGTTCAGAAGCCCCACTGCCCGGTGAGACAATTGAAAGGGAATGCCATGAAGGGTAATGGTGCCTTGGTCTAATTTCCAACAAATTTCAACTTAGGCAGAGGTTCATTAATTGATCCAAAGACACGAATAGCATCTCTCTGTTCTTAAGGCCCCCCTAAACCAATTAAAGTAGGCTTGACTAAACACAAGGACTTGTCAAGGGTTAGGACTTGTCAAGGGCTTCTAGTCCAGCTGGAGGACATCACTTTCAGCTTGTCATAGAATCAAAGATGAGGGTCGTTTTAACCTCAAACCCATGAGCAAAAGAAGAAAGAAATCAAAATACACTGACACCATGTTTTACAGAAACTTGTTATATTCTTGAAATACATCTGCAGCAACCAAGCAAATCGTAGTGATATCAAATATGAGAACAACTCATGTTGGCCTAAAAGAGGCTCTGGCAAACTAGAAAATAAGTTCAGCCTCGTGGGAACCCATTCTTTGTAGGATCCAGTTCAATGAGTCTAGCTGTCCAAAAAAATGACTCTAAAAGGGACAGCCAACATTAAAACCAGTCTCCCTATTGTTAATGCTCCGTAGTTTTGACACAAGAAATCAGTAAACCAGGTCTTTGTCCCTTTTATGGATGAACTGGCCAACGCACAGCCAAAGAAAAATAAAACCTATCTATGGGAAAAGAACGCCAGACCAGTGAACTTCTAAAGTTGTCTATAGAGAACCCACAAGTTCAAGAATCCAAGAGATTTCCATCGGTCCAATGGCCTGGTCATCTGATTGGACTTCAGATGTGGACATATTCTGACGGTTCAAACCATTAATCCAGCAGTGAGTAAAAAAAAAAAAAAAAAAAAGAGAGAAATAAATATTCTTTACTGCAAGTCTTGTCTTTTGTCCAATAAGATCAGTACAGTTTGTCAAGAAGACAATCACGGAAAGCATGGATTATTTATGACAATCCAATTAGCTGGAGAAGAAAACCTTATGGGAAGTTGCTCCCACATGCATATACAAATTGAAGAGAAAGAATCATCACCTCCTAACTACCAAGCAAAGTTTGAAAAAAAATCCAGTCTCAAGGTGAATCTGGCACTTTGCCATAACCAAGCCGCTCAGTCTCCCAGTTTTCACGTGTAGCGACAGTTTTATGCAAAGGAATGTATTGCTGGAAAGTAAAGTTGTATTTTCAGGTTCAGAAACATGAAACAGAAAAGGGACAAAATTTCTCACTCCATAATCAGAGTAGGCAGATAATGAAAGCTCACCTCCATTTTTATCATGAGTTCTTTAGCAGTTGGCGCTTGGAGAACAATGTTTCGAGCAGATGGTTTAATGAAACCTTGCTCCACCCCATTGTCAAATAATGCAAGCAATGGATTATAGTAGCCATCAACATTCAGTAGACCAACCTGTTCAAGTTAAAAACTTCCATACTAATCATTTCTTTCTTTTGTAAATTTTAAAGATTGATAGTATTGGTGGAAAGAACTACCCAAATTTTACCGGTTTGCTGTGAATTCCGAGCTGTGCCCATGTTATCATTTCCAGCATCTCTTCCATTGTTCCATATCCTCCTAAAATGTTCATAATTCATTAGTTTTCAGAAAACAAAAATGCAAGAAATAAGAAGGGAAACAATTTCCATATGCTAAAGTTACCAGGAAGAGCTATGAAGGCATCTGATTGTTTAGCCATCAAGGCTTTGCGCTCGTGCATGTCAGCAACTTTAATCACTTCACCCACGGTTTGCCCAGAAATCTGTCAGTGTCAAAGTAATTTTGCATTTAAAGAGAAAATAAATACTAGGGCATCTGTTTGCTTGAAGCAAGAGACAGGGTAGTGTTCTAAGGAATACTCCTGCCTTGTTTTCTACCCAAGTTGTAGCATGTTCCGAGGGAAGCAAATTAAGTTAATCCAATGGCAATTCAGCCAGATCTCCCTGGATCTTTATCATTTGAAACAACAGCTGCAAACACTTGAGGATCTGATTCTCAGATATACAAAGCAATTTTCATTCATAAAATGATCATTTCTAAGGAAGGCTTCTATTTCATCACTATAGGAGATATGACTGTCAATATAGATGGTTTCTACATGAGAACACAACTTAACAAAAGGATGCATATTAAGAGGTTTTTCAGGCTTCGGTAGAAACAGAAAATAGATTTTTTTTTTTTTTATTTCCTCATTTAAGGGAAAGACTATATTGCTGTAGTTTTTAACCGAGTTCAACCTGTTCCTAAAGTATAAACCGAGTTCAACCTGTTCCTAAAGTATAAACCGAGTTCAACCTGTCCCCGATTCAATGGTGAGATGCAGTAAGTCCAATTTTAGTCTTAACTAGTTAAGAATTGAGAAAAATCAGAAGGTAGAACGGAGATGCTTTCAAATATGTAAAGGAACACGAATTACCAGGAAGTACATACCTCATAAGGCATAAGAGCAGTTGGGATGATCCTGATTTACAAGGAAGTGGACGAAAGTCGATAAGAATCTCAAAACTCATACTAGTCTTCTGCTAATCATGTAAACAGAAATAAAGAGCAGAAAACGTTCATTAGTACCCAAGAACGTTGCAGCCTCCATCATAAACCGTCTGCGAGATTAAGCCCATTAATCCCACACTTCCTCCACCGTAGACCAAATCTATTCCCTTCTTCACCTTCAGTTATGCACAGACAAACGAGTAGAGGCGAAGGAAGTCACGGAACAAAATACTTGGAACATCCGCGGAGAAAAAAAATACAAAATTTTATACGAAAACAGAGCGGTGCACTAGCAATAAAAACAGAAACGAAGCAAAGCAGAGCTCGGTAATACGTCACTGAACTCTTTATCTGTCATTTAGAAACCAAAAAAACTGAACACCCACATTCAAGAAAAAGGAAAGCAACCCAGAGAAGATTCCAGGAAAAAGACAATCACCAGTTCTCTCCCCAAGTCAAGAGCAGCATCGCCGAAGACTTCCTTGTTGCCAGAACTGCTCCCGCAGAAGACACAGACTCTTCTGAACCTGTTCTGAGGCTTCCCGTCCATTGGGACTGGATTCAAAATTTCAAACCTTCAATAACAAAAGAAATCTGTGACTGTTCCTCGTTCGTTATGGTGGTTTGACACGTAAAAGGAGAAGTGAAATAACGATGGAAGCAGGGAAGACGAAGGCATTTAAGAGCCAACAATCTTCTCTCAATCAGTACGAGAGACCAACACGGCAACAACAACTGGAAACCTATTATTTTTCGCTCCAGACTCGAGTGAAGCCCACATTCTCCCTACCCTTTCCGATCCAACGTCCCTCTGTCGGCTTTAACATCAATTATTTAACAGAAAACGAAACAAAAAAAAAAAAAAAAACCCAAACTCTGAAAAAGCAATATTCTTTTTTACTGCAACCGAGCAAACCAGTAGCAGCAGTTCAATGGCCGAACTGTGGACGCCTCTCGGATTACGACTCTCCAGTCCCCTCCTTCCCCGGGGTCCCATTTCCGAGTCACATCGCATCCACCTGTCACGACACAAAAATTGCAGAATTACGTCTATTTGTCCATGTCAAACCTGAACCTTGAAACACCGATTACGCGTACGAAGAACACATTATACTATTTCCTGGTACAATAATTGAATCCCATAACCGATTACAAACAGAAAACCTTAGCCTACCTACAATCTTATTGCTTTTATTTAACCCCTCTCCGACGCGTAGCCTCCGACGGCTTCTCCCCTGTCTTCTCGCGCGCGCGCTCTCTCTCTCTCTCTCTCTCTCTCTTTCTCTCTATTCTGCAATTCTTCTTATATATACTCTCTTAAGCTGCCCAGTAATAGTTAATAATATATTCATGTCACTTAAAAGTTCTTGTTATAATACATAAATAAAAGACATTCTAATTTTATAAGGGTTTCATATTTATATGTGAATTAATACTAAATATGGGCATTTCGGCCATGTTCTTTAATTTAATTTTAAAAAGACATTTATTTATTTTTAAGCTATTTGTTTGTTCAACAAATTATATATTTAACCATTTTAACATACTTAAAAGCTCTATTATGGGCAAGGGTAGGAACTTATTTTCTATTATTATATGCTTACTCTAACATCATATTAATTAAAAAAATCCTTATCTAATCTCACTTAATATATTATGATTAATCATTGTCTAAATATATGATATAGATATAGTTGATGGCTACCTATAAATGATAAATATGGTTGACAAATCCATAACATGGGAGAAATGTTACCTGTTGCAGTTTAACCATGTTAAATCGGGTTGGCAAGTGGTTGAACTAAGCCTTGGCAAATGACTTTAATTTGTTGAAACAATTTAGAAAATGTTTGTGTTCGAGCTGCTTAATTGGGTTGATGCCAATGATTTAAAAACCGAACTTTTATTTTCTTATTTAAAAAGTGATTGTAGAGAAAAATTTTCTACACGTAAGTGTAATGAGATCTTTATATATATATATATATATATATGAGAAGATCTTTATAGAATGCAGCCTAAGCTATATATGTGACCAATTTCTCCTAAACCTCAATGATCATTTTAATTTTAATTTTTTGTGAGGACTAATTAAGTTGAAATCATATCTCTCTCCTTTCTCAGCGGCTGCATATATATATATATATATATATATATATATATATATATAAAGACAGGTTATGCATACTTCACGTTTAAGTGTTTTGACAAAGATTTTGGCAAAAGAAGTTCCTTCATGAAAAGACTTAAAGAGTCTTATTAAGAATTTAATCATTGATTAACTAAGACATTGGCAAATTTGGCAGTATTAAAATTATTGAACAACCTTTTCTTTTGTTTATGCATACTTAATTTGATGGGTACAATTGATTTTCTTCTTTGTCTTTATTATCAAAAGAAAAAAATAAAGGTTGAAATTTCTATGAGCATATATAATAATTTAATTTTATGATCATTAGGAAGTTAATTTTCATTTACTTAAGACAGATCATAGATAGAAGATGGTAAAATTTCATGTGTTCTTTAATTTAGAAGCTTAATTAAAGCTCCTACTTTGGAAAAATTAAAGAGATCGACGATCCTTTGGGTAGAAAAACAGTTTGATAAACCTTCTTCTTTTAGATAAATTAAGTTTTTTTTTTTTTTTTTTTTTTTTTTTTTTTTTTTTCTCAAGATTAAGAATAAAAAAAAAAGACCAAAGGTCCAAAAAGAAGCTTTTCTAAAGAGGGCTCTTCCAAAAAATATCATCAAGAAATCTCTCTATCATAGACAGTAATCAGACCCTAAGAAAAAGTTATTTGATCAGCGGAGTAGTCTGAAACCAGTAGCAAGGTTGTAGTAGTAGTAGTACTAAATAAGAGACAAAGGTTGATGCCCATCAGCTTATCCTTGTCTCCCTGCCTCAGAATTCCGACTCTGCAGAAAGAAAAAAAAAGGGGGGATGAATGGATTCCATATTCTGTCCTCCATTAATGAATGAATGACACAAAATTCAAGGTAAGGCTGAAGCTAGTTCCGTGGAGTGCTAGTATTAATCGTGAATCGCGATCATCACCATCGTCAACATCTTCATCTATACATAGTACGTTCCCCTCGACCATCACGGCTTATCCGTCCACAGCATGCTCATATATATGCTCTCTCTCATCTCTCTTCCTGATCTGGGCCTGTTTCTGGCTTTGCGGAAAATAATTCTCCCTCCTCATCACGACAATTGCAGAGCTGGCATCCCTTCATAAATGGATGGGTCTGTCTTATCGCAAAAGAATTTTGAGGAGAGAGATGGGACTTGGGAGAATCGATCGAGTGAGGGAGGACTTAAAATGAATAATTACCCAAAAACGTATAACGTTTTACGGTGCTAATTAAGCTAGCTAGAATCTCCCCAAATGAGTCAACGGCGCTACTAATTTGCATTACAAGTACCTACCTAGAGCTCCGATTGTTTCATCTGTCTTAATTTCTTCCTACTCCTGTGGCAGTGGGAATCTTTGAGTTCCTGAAAAGCCACCAGACTTTTCTTCAAAACATTAATTCTGTCTTTCTCCTCCTGATCTTTACCTTTAGATTGGGAGGGAGTAGTGTGTACATCTGATACAGACCCCTCCATCAGTTTATGACTCCATATGTATCACTTAAAAACTGAAAGAGATAACGAGGCATGCATCCAACATTTAACATTTTCCACTTCCCATTTCACACCCCCCAATTCCCACTTCCAACTTCACACCCTATATGTATAAAGTACGTACCGCTCCATATATACCCATCAAATTTACAGGGATACATATATAACATTGATCTCTCCGGCCTTTTCCTCTTCTTTCTCTTTCTTCCCCTTTTTTAAGCAAGGAAGGTTCAATATTCTAGCTATAGGAGCAACCAGTGGTTGATTGATATATATATATATATATATATATATATGGTCAGTTTATTCCAAACATTCAAAGGAAGAAGGGGTTTGTGGGAGAGAAGTACTCAAAGAGTCTATATATGTTGAAGGTGATTGATGGATCCCTGCAACAAACTCCTTCACTCTCATCTACTAATCTTTCTTCCTGTTCAGTCACTGTATATTTATTATCAAATGGGTCGGCCCGGAGTAGCTAGTCTTCAGTGCAACTTACCTTGTCCGTCCAAGAGACCGAGGCAGGAACAATCTTGGGGTGGGGTCCCATATATGATATATTCTTCATCATGCACAAATTTATATTATCCTAATTTCTGTCCCTTGCATGGCCAGGGACTATCATGAAGTCCACTTTCACGCAGGATTAGCACTCACAATTAAACACGTGTCCACCACTCTAGCTGCGTATGTTGGATAAATTAACGTGTATTTTAAGAAGCATGGAGCAATCAAATTAATATGGGAGCCAGCTCCTCTTTGATTACAAAATATAATCATTTGATTAATTAGGAGCTTAAAGTGGGCATTAAGGAAATATTTTCACAATCTGAGTGATTAATTAGTTAATCTAAATATATATATATATATATCTATTAAGGGTTTGGTGATGGTGGGTGAGTACGTAGGTGATTATTGTAGCGCACACTACCTGAGCAGAACTCCACTAGTAAACCTCATAAGCTAAGGTTATAAAATTTAACCGTAACCACTCTAAATTCACCGTCAGCTTTGCCTTCCTATTTTCGTGGACTCAGTTTAGTAAGTCCCTACGTCGTTGCTGCATGCATGCAAATAATAATAAAATAATTAAACAAATATGGTCTCCCATGCTCCCTTGCTTAGATTATATGTCCAAGTTCATACAGATTTGCAGCGGAGGAATGAAAACGGTTAATATATAATAGTAATGTGCATGCATGCCACAACCAAATTTGCATCCACGACAACAAATCTCTTCCCCATTTCCAGACACAAACCGTTTTTCAACTGCAACTTTCTCTCCCCACCTTCCAATCCCTCCTCCTCATGTTACACCTCCACCCAAATACTATCTTCCATTCTTCGAATTCATCAACCTCGACCGAATCCAAACAGAAATCACACAAAACACGAAAAAATTAGAAGAAAGCCTAAGAGGAAGGAGAGGAGAGTGAAAAAAAAAAAAAAAAAAAAAAGGGTCATTCATTAGCGACGATTATCGTTCCAAGGAAGAAGAGAGGAGATACGGCACCCCTCTTCTTCTCCGTTCCGTTGGCCCGAACCAGCCACCGGAGCTGGTCACCGAGAATTAGGCCGGGAGGGCAGAAGAAAAAGAAGGCTTTTTCTTCTTTTCAAAAGAGGAAAAAAAAAAAAAAAACAGGGGAAAGGGGAAACGGGTTGGATTCAATTTCCGACGATCGATCTTCTCAAGAATGGGAAGGAGGCTGCCTACAGAATCCGACCCATTACTCCACCCCGCTCTAATTACTCTCTCTATCCACGTTGTTTTCATGGCAGCCGTCGTCGCCGTTGTCGCATCCCTCTGCGGCAACCGTGGTAAGAAATCTTCGAAATCAGAGTCGTCATCGAACAGAGCAGGCGAAGACGGGAACAATAATGCAGAAACAACACCCACCGCAGACGCGATGGGGTTAGGATTAGAGGAAGAAGAATCACAGAAGGTCGAAACTCCGACGGAAGAAGTCCCCTTGTATCCGTTGCCCTTACCCCAGAGCCTCCGTCCATTGCCGGAAGGTCACAGAGTACCCCCAATGAAGTCGGCGTCGACGCGCCATCTTAAGGTCAGTTTAAGCGTGAAGATGCCCTCGAAGATAACCAGAATACGAACGACGGCGAGAGAGCACAGGCTCAATAAGAAGACGGACGACTGTATATGGAAGAAGACGATAATACTGGGGGAGAAGTGCCGCGTCCCGAGCGTGGGAGACGAAGAAGACTTCGTTTTCGACGAGAACGGGAACAAGATCGTGCCGTACACTCCCAGGACGCCGAGGTCGTTGCCGGTGTCCAGGAGCGTCTCCTTGATCGATCAAGACGCCGTTCCCGATAAGAATTCGTAGCAGCGAGATCAGATTGTTGATATAATTTGAGCACACAAGAGAGGAATTAAATGGGTTTACGAGGAAACCTTTTTTTTTTTTTTTTTTTTTTTAAAAAAAAAAAAACCACGAACCGGACTACGTTTTCCAATTTTGAGCGGTAAAAAAGAAAAAGAAAAAAAAGAAAAGAAATGTAAATTGTACATCTTCAGTGCCAGATGATATACGGAGAACAATGTTGATCTCCTTCTTCGATCCCTTCTTAAGGATTTGTTTATTACATGTAGTCAGTCCCTATTTTACAATTTAAATGTTCATCATAAGAATATGGAGTTCCTCTTTTAAAGAACTAACACAAATAAGTAGTTAATGGATTAATCAAGCCGACGGACTCCATTCATATTAAGGTGCATTGTTCTTGTCCATATATAACATGGTTGATCGACGGAAATTGATACTGAAAAAATGGATTTTAATTGTTGATCTGCATCACGATACAAATTCGCCTTTGCTTGTGAATGTATTTTATTAGTTGAAATGGCATATTTAACGTGGAAGGAGACTAACGTATAATTTATTGTTCGGCTTGCTTTGATAGTTTGATTGGTCCGGATTATAGTGGGTCACTAATTGCAGAAAATCATGAATTAAATGAACTCGGTTTATCATGAGCACCACTTAAATTTAATGGTGGCGTCTCCAGCACTACGAGACTTAATTGCTTTTTAAAAATTAAAAAGCTATCGGATGACTATTTTAACTTTTTCTTAATTTTGCTTTCATTGTTTGGCATCAACGATCAGCTCATAAAGAGCCTGGTACCGTAGATAATTATATAACTTGTCCTAATTACTTTGAATTTTCAGCTTTCTGGGTCGACTTAGGCTGTCAGAATTGGCTACTCAGGCCGAGTCCAGATAAATCAGAGGGTCAGCCAAGCCGACACTAGAAATCAAATATGTACATATTGTCGTTGAACGCAAAAAATCCCCAGAATAGTAAGGATGTTAGGCACCACCGACTGAGAGAATGATCAAATACAAATAGCTCTGAATGCCAACATACACGCGTTCATCTCAGAAATTCCCTTCCACGAGCATTCACTAAAACCTTTATTTTCCAATCGGTCAAATGCCCATCCCTCTGATTTTTATTTTCATTATCATGACGACGAGGAAACAACACCAATGAGAGATCCAACGGTTAATTATCATTAGGAAGCATCTTTGACATTCACATAATCTTTGTCAACATCATGTATTAACAATTATAGCGATACGGCATCTAAACAGCCACGCCGGAAGAAAGGATGCCACATCGTATATCGACGTTATAAAACTTAACTTTAAACAACGTCAACTATAATCTCAGTTCTGAAGCAACTAGATTTTTTATCTTGGTCACATTTACCAGGCAATAAGCCTGAATATTTGGACCAATTAAACCTAAGGGCATACCCAAGACTGATTAAACCTTACAACATATCCAAAAACTAATCGCAACATCATACCCAAAGATTGTGTTGTAAGATGACTGAATCAAAGGCAACAGTTAAGGCCGCCTCTACTCAAAGCAATTAGATTTTTTTATACCATCCCCTTAAAGGAGAAGGATATAATAGATTGTCAGATTCAAGTGTGGTACAAACAGGCGTTGAGTTGCTCTCAACGAAAACATATCTATAACATGGAAAGAAATCTTCATAGGCAAGATGTGAATCATAACAGAAATGAAACGGCTGTCAGATGACAATTGTAGTAACAGAGCCTCAACATGACCCACGAACAGCTTACAGGACAGAGCCTTACCTTAATTTTAGACTCATGTTCCGACCCCTTCATCCTCTTATTGTCCGCAGTAATCTTCCGACAGAACCTTCACCCACCAACACGGTAACAATAGCGTGTTCTGAACAACCCATCTTTTTCTCCCCCAAGCACAACTCAAATGAACAATAGTTCCAATCCAACTGTATTAGTGTAGAGCCATAGATCGTGATTTACAAGAATGAGAAGCCAATTGATCATCAGAAAACTTGAAAAAGTGCATCAGGCAACATCTAATATTGCAGCCTCTCATCAGCATCGAAATTAAGGCACTCAATACCCTTGAGTGTGGACTCGTAGTTCTTTATGTTAGAGGGGTTTCTACCAGAGGATGTACGTTTTGGCTCTAATGAAGTAATTGGAGAACTTCGTTGTGTAGTGCTCACAACTTTACGGAATGTTCCGGGACTGGCCTCTGCTGTGCGTGTAGTAGGACGGGATGAGTCACCATCAGTCCCTAGAGCCAATTCTCGACTACTAGAAACAGCAGCTCGCCTAGAAGATCCACCAGATCGACCCAAGAAAGCAGAACTGGACAACTGCACATTTCAATAGATGAATTAGACGTCCTATTACATACAAATAAAAACAGAGAAAAAAAAGGAGTTTCACTTTATAAGATTAACTGCTCCTTGCCAAAACACAATGTGTTGATTAATTTTGCATGTAATCTCCACTTTAAATAATTATAACATCAGAATCTAGCAGGCATGTCAAGCCAACCCAACAGAAAAAGCTTTACAGCTGTCACATTTTGAGCCAAACTGAGTAACGAACACGCTTCACCTTTTGTAGCTGCAATTACTACACAAAATAAAAAGTACACTGACCGACTCCTGAAATATAATACTGCAATAGTGCTCAAGCACCAGTCAAGTGGCATAAAGTATAAGAAACTAAAAAAAATTGGCACCAATGGAAAAGGGCAACATGGCAAATCTACAACACCCAAAGAAAATTTCATAATCACAGAATGCCAAGACTCAGACAAATCAGGAAAAAAAAGGAAAAAAGAAAAAAGAAACTGTACACCACGTTGCACCTAGTAATAACTATTGTAAAACAAAACTTACCACAGCCTCTTTAGGAGCAGAACACTTACCATAGCCTCTTTAGGAGGAGCAGCAGACTCATTCACAACCGGGCTCTTTTGCTTTGACAAGCTCCCTGCATTTATGGCCTGTCCAGATATCCGCCGACGAGAAGGATCCATAGCAGACCAGCCAGGAGCTCTCCCATCATCCCCACCTGGAATACAGGTCATTTAAGTACAATGTCACTCTCAAGCTCATGGAAGATGATATCTTACATTATTGGTTAAAATCAAAAGCAACTAAATAAAAAACAAAAACTGAAATTTTGAGCAAAATGACTACAAAGGCAGTGAAAAGTGGACAAAGATCTTCGATGAACTGAACATTAAAAAATGAAGATTAGATAACTGCCTGATTGCCGATCAGTATTGCCAACAGCTGGAGGCATTCCTGAGCTTGTTCCAACTGCAGGGCCCTGCAAAATGACACAGGTAAATGTAATGATCAGCAACGTAAGCACAGAATACCAGGAAATGAAAAGGTCCATGACACCTACAAGAGCACGTGGAGGTCCACTGGCAATTTGTGACTGCTGATACTTCAAAATTGTCCAGTCAAATACATAATCAAACTGAAAACCTGAGAAGAAAGAAGTAAATAGATTGCAAAAGAATCAGCTCTATGAATCATTACTTTGCTGAAGTATAGAACAAATAATGCTGTTTTTTTCTATTCAATGGAGTTATTATCTAAGAGAACTGAATCATAGTAGAGGCTTCTTCTGTTGCTCATTTTCTCAGGTTTAAGTGTTATCACCACACCCATCCCTGTTGGGATGATAAAACTAAATCCCATAGAAACTGAAGAAAACTCAAAGCGAGCTGCATAGAAGAGGTTAAAAGGGACAAACATTTCTTGCTATCTGCAGTAAATAAAAATAAAATATTGACTACATAAGCACGAAAACACCCCCTATTTTTAGAAAGACTTCAACCAAAGACCTTATACACGAAACCCCTCATGTAATCACCGTGCCAAAAGCCCACATCGCTGTCTATACTAGTGACTTACGTGCCTCACCTCTGACTACCTTTTTTTTTCAGACAGAAATGAAAACTGTATTGTTCATAAAGAAGAGATTACTGAAAAGTGGGGCAGCTGCCCTGTTACATAGATAATAATAATAATCTCAAACAAAAATAAAACCATCTGACTATTTTTTTCATAATCATATAAAAGAATTAGTATACAAATCAACTTGCCAATCTTTATAATTAAATACTTAAAAAAGTATTTCTTATTTTGAGAACGTCAATAACTGTTTCTTGTTAGCATTCGTAAAATTACTAAACAACAAAATAAAGGAGAAAATAATAGAGACATGTGTTAGACATGAGCATTAAGGGGCATGTAAGGCTCATTATAGCTGCATCAATAGAAGATGAGGGACCCCTTTGCAACAAGAGATTGGGAAGCGACTCCTCCTCTACCTAACTAATGCCCTGTAGTTCTTAAAGAATTTTTATGCTCACATCTCTCTCACAAACTCTCCCTCTGAGCTGTAGTTATTAACTATCTCCACAAATGAGAGTTAAATACAAGGTCAGAAAAGAACCTTCACGTATGAAAAGGTCACGGAATATTCTTTTAAGGTATGCATAATCTGGCTTGTCATCAAAACGTAGTGATCTGCAGTAGTGAAAGTAAGACGCGAATTCTGTGGGATAGCCACGGCACAAGGCCTGAAAAAATAGTAATGATGTTGGTGACAATAAGGCATACTTATCAATATCATAATATTTTATCTTTTCAGGAATCTACCTCAATGGATGTTGAAACCTTTCGTTCACTAATTTTTTCATACTTCTGCTTCTTAGTTCCAGCTTTTAGACCCTGCCATGGAAGGCTACAAAGGAAAAAAAAGAAAAAAGTCAAAGACTGTGGACACCATAATACTTTCCACAAACCCAGAAAAAAAATAATCATAACAAAGAGACAACAGGTGACACACCTTCCCCTCAAAAAGTACATAAGGACATATCCAAGCGACTCCAAATCATCCCTCCGGCTTTGTTCTAGATCAAGAAAAAATGACAGTGGTTCATTACGTTATAACAATTTCCAATTCTTTTCACTAGGCAGGAAGTCCACTGGATACACTAACAAGATGATATGAAGAAGGGATCTCTAGGAGAGAAATCCTACTTAGAGGATACATGCAAAAAAGATAAAAAAATAAAAATAAATAGTAAAATGAAATAAAGAATATGCCATACTACTTACCAATGCCAAGATGCGTGTTCATGCTTGCATATCTAGCAGTCCCAGTCAGGTTCTTATTCTCTCTACAGAAGGATTAAAATAATAAGAAACTTGATTAAAAAATAAAATGCTGCACAAGTGATGATATCATACTGTAAGAAAGCGCATAACAACAAAAATGACGGAAATGCAGTTTCTAAATAATCAGAAGGAAATATTTCTCGTATCAACATAAAAACAAAGAAATAAAAAAGTTCAGTACATGTAGAATCACATTTAAGAAAAAATTCCATAGTTAAGCACACACCAAAATGGCAGATCCAAACAAGCAGCTCTCCAACCTAAGTATCCATAATCATTATATCAGATTAACCAAAATATCATCATTTTGATGTATTGCTTTATATGAACCTACTAAAATTTTCCTGCAAAGGTTATTCAGATCAAGTTATATGCTTGGGAACGGATTCACATCAAGTTAATTTTTTTTTTTTTTGGAAATGGTTAAAATTGTTTTTGGAAATGATACATCAAGTTAATTTTTCAGAGTTTCCTTCCACAACAGTGGCAATAAGTAAACATATGCAAGCAACAAAACCCATAAGACCATAAACTTTCATCAGTGGGAAAAGAAGTACGAAAAAAAAAAAAAAAAAAAGAATGACAAGCACGTTACTCCAGAAAAAGAAAATGATACTTTAACTTTAGTTTGGGGCTTTATGTCACGTTTTTCTCTTTCATCTAAAGAATAAGAATAGCTAAAAAGACTTAAGTGATAAAGTGGAAAAATACAAACCTATAAGGAATATGCTGGTGAGTAGAAGTATCTCTGTATTTCTTAGCAAGACCAAAGTCAATAATGTAAACCTGCATCCAGTTTTAATGAATCAGATCAAATGAAAAATATATTCAGGAGGATTATCTTTCAACTCCCAAATCGAACCTGATTAGCACGCCTTCCCAACCCCATGAGGAAATTGTCTGGCTTGATGTCTCGATGCAGAAAAGATTTGCCATGAACAAATTCCACTCGATTGATCTAACAACATCTCAGGGTCAATTAAAACATGTACAAACTTAAAAGAGTACAAAATAGATCAGTAAACCACTACATGTGGAATAAATGAAACAATACCATCTGATCAGCAAGCATAAGTACAGATTTCAATGATAACTTCCTACTGCAAAAGTTGAAAAGATCTTCCAAGCTAGGTCCCAGCAAGTCCATGACAAGCACATTATAGTCACCTTCAACACCAAACCATCTCACATTGGGAATACCAGCTGTCAAAAAAAATTAGAAAAATATGACTAAGCAAGTAAGGAAAAGAACAGGAATTTCTAGCATCAGGTTTCTTGACAGACGGAAAAAATTGTAGTTATCATTACTTCCTCCTTGCAGAATCCTGTACAACTTTGATTCATAAAGCAACTGTGGATGCTTTGTCTTCACATTCTCCTGCAAAAGATTCCCACAAACAATATCAAAACGTGAAGCAAGACACGAGATAGTGAGGCATTCAAAGCCAAAAGCATAAGTATATATAGGATGAACCGGATGTACAAATGAAAAGACTAAGAAAATTTTCTAAGTCCAACAAGCTACAAATATTTTCTTAAGCACTCATCGTAATAGAATCTACTAGCACCCAAAGAGGCCGGCTCTACCTAAGTACCAGACACTTGAGAAGCTTTTTCCACTCAGAGACATCCGCCAATCAATTAGACACGATTTTTTAAAAGGTTAAGAGTTAATATGAACTCAACAACATCTAGAGAAGGATATCATGACCAACAAATCAGCTTTTTGCTACAGTTTCCTTTCCCTTCAAATAGGGTGATTTGTTGCAGATACAACGCCCATAATGTTTATTAGTTAAAAAAAGTCGTAGACAATCGCACGATACATCTATAAGGTTACACGCACGGACAATGCAGAAAGCAGCCGTGAGAATCCAACCAACCAAAGTACGTAAAGAAGTACGAAGCTGCATGCCCTAGGATAAAAGAAGGTACAAATGTAGGTACCGCTGTTAAAATTCCAACAAATATAAAAAGCAAAATCACTTACAAGCTTAATCGCGACCTCCTCATTCGTCTGAATATTGGTACCTGACGACCAGAGGCAACACAATCATGCAATAAGGGACCACCGATGGAAAACACAGAAACGACGCGAGCTTTTTTCCAGCGAAACGGGTAAAGCAAAATTGAAAAAGGAAAAGGGAAAACAAACCTAAATAGATTTCTCCAAAAGAACCGCTCCCGATCTTACGACCGAGACGGAACTTGTTCCCCACCCGAGGCTCCATAACCGTACCTTCCCGACCTTCCCTAAAACAATCGAAACCCTAAGTCCGAATCCACCACCGACCTCCACCGAAAACAAACGAGCCTGGACCTAAATCGGCGACAGCAGCAAGACACAAGAGGCCAATTACGCGGAATTGTCTCCCAATTCACCGTCGCCGATCCAGGACCGGCAACGGACTCCGATCAACGACCATCGCCTCGACGAATCGCTCACTGGCAGCCTCAGAAGACAGAAATCCGACACCAAAAAGAGATCTAGCGTTTCGCCAAGGTATAAATGAGGATTTGCAGGAGAGGAAATGGTGGGAGGAGAGAAAGGGGGGAGGAGAGAGGAGGAGTCTCTACAGAGGAAAGAAAAGGGGGTGTGGAGTTATTTCATCATCTCATATCATTCGTTTCATCACGCTTGCTTTGATCCAATCGAAGCGGAGTCGTATCACACATCCGGGAGCCGGACAATATAGGGTTTGCGCTCTCCCTCGCTTTCCCGGTTTCCCTCTCAACCCCCCTTCCATTTCTTTTCTTCTCTTTTATATTTTTATCGCGGGTTCGATTGACTCGATTGTCGGAACGCTCGAACGGGGGTCCGGTTCGGTCGGGGTCTTCGTTTTTTGACGGTCGAACTGAGGCTGTAAGCCTGTAATGTATAGGCGGTTAGGACAACATTACAGCGAGAAGAGTCGCATCCGATGTCCCTACACACCAGCTAGGACGATGGACCCGCCAGATGCTCCGTGGGTCCCATCAGATTGGACGGTGGAAACGGATTTTACGCGATAGTAACGAAGGCAGAGATCGACATCTTCGCAGACTAAAATTAAAAATAAAATAAAAATAAAAAAGACACGGTATGAAATATGTCCAATTAAAAACACCTAGCTGGTTATTATATTTTCTTCCACCTGAACCTCCTAAAAAACAAATTTATAAATAAATAAATATTAATTTGTGGCCAATAAGAGATCCGAAATTGTTGAGATTGATGAGGGTTTTTTTAGATCGAGGCCTGAAATTGGACACTCGTGTGCCTTAGGGAGCACGTTCTCCCAACTGTCCGAGTGAACGCCATGCCTCGCCCGGGTCAAACTCGTCCAACCTACCAACAACTCGGACCATCTAACTGTAAGTTTTGGGACAGAAAAACCCTTTTACCGGAGAGGAGTAAAAGCAAAAAGCAAAAAGCAAAAATCCAATTTGTTGGATTTTAACGTATGGTTTTATCTTACTTTGAAGCCCCAAAAAAAAAAAAAAAAAAAAAAATCCTTTCAATTATTTTTATTTTTATTTTTATTTCCAAAAGGGAAATATTAAAAATACAAACGACTAAAAACACTTGAATAGAATAGATCATCACACATATTTAACGGCCTCTTATCAGAAAATCAATACCACGCGAAAACACCCAATTTTGGAACAATATGAACGAAGCGACAAAAGTCTTTTGAATGTCTTTAGTCATAGAAGAGCTCCACGTTGGAACAATAGAACAAATGAAGGATGGGTCACACCTGCATTATTTTTATATCCTTTGGTAATCAAACATTGCTTTTATCAATCGACCCATCTCCATCTGCTTTATTCTTTATTTTGAAAATTTTGTCCTTGCAAGCATAAACAAGCAATACATTAGTGCCTCCCAGCAAGTAGCAAGCATTACACGCCATACTGTATCTAGTTGCTGCCAAAAGTTGCTGATCTAATTATTGGTACAGATGGATTAGGTTTAGGTTACAACGCACATAGTTTGCCTTTATTATAACAGATGAAAGAATACAGAACCATGGGGGAAAAAAAAAAAAATGCAACTCATCGGTGCTGCGGCCATAACTACTCCAGAATATCCATTCTATATCATTTTTAGCTTTATTCAAATTCCATACAGTAATGGTCAACAGGCAAAATAAACCAATTCCAACGTTGTTCTCTTCACCATCTAGTGCTTCTCTTTTGATGGGGATGTTATTAAATGATGCAATGTGTTTGCTTGAATCACAGTGCTCGGGTTTGCGTCCCTGCTTCGAACCGAACCAGATCTCCTAAGGTTCCTCTCAGAGCCCTTATTGAGCATGCGGCGCCATGGCCGTGGAAGAAGAGATACTAGTCTTGCTGAACAAACCAGAAGAATTACCCCAACAACGATAAGCAGCCTGATAGACAACCAAGCAGCCAATCAATTTAATCACAAGAGTATTGTTTTCTGTATTTACATTTTCATATGTCAGACATTTCTTACAATGAGACAGTTAGGTCAGGTATTTGTTGTATTGTGCCCCCTCATATAGCACACTGGGAAACTTCAGTAAAGACTAAAGAGGCACGATGAAAAGTTTACTAAACTAGAATATTTGCACACTGTCCATTACGTTCTCATTAGAGAAAAAAAGCAAAATGAAACACCATGAAAAAGCTTACCATCCAAGCAGGAGTACAAATCGAGCCACAGGTGCTGAAGGCAAATGTTCGCCGAGAGCAAAAATTCCAGCCAACACACCAGTTACTATCGATGCCACTGCAGCACAAGTAGACACCACGATGGCCCTTCCATGCTTAAATCCGCGAGTCTGACAAAATGGAAATTAGCTAAGACCAACATAGCAACACTAATAGTATATGGGATGATATCATACCCATGGAATTAAAATAGCCAACTATCACACAAACTCAGTTAGGGTCTGTTCTACTAGTTCAGAAAAAAATTATTTTGCTGCAACAGTGACTAAATTGAAGTTAGAAGTTATCTTTGGACAAGGCCTGGTGCTTGGGCTGTACTTTGTGTGTGGGTCAGTAACACACCAATACTAGAAGGGGGACAAAAGCTGAAGTTAACTTCCAGATCTCTGGTATTAAATTTACCAATATCTTGCACAAAATAATTATGTATCGTGATCAATGGCAAGTGGTTTCGTAGAGGCAGATAAAACATAAGAGACAGATAAAACTTTTACCTGGTAAACAAATCCAGTACCACTACAGCTTATGCTAACTGAAAGGCAGATAGGAACCAACAACTTGGAGAAGCCTTGTTCTATGAAAATAAATCCTATCTTTGATATCACAGATGCCATCCTGCATAAACAATATGAGCAAAACCATTAATGTTTCCTCACATCCTAGATCCCAAAGAGAGTAAAAAAATTGCATATAGCATGTCGTTTACATGCTGAAGAAGTGGATCAGGATCAACGACAATAGTCATTATTGCACATCCTATGAAGGTTGGCCATAATAAAGAGGAGCATGCAAATGAAAATGCTACGCATGAAGTTCAGAAAGAGTAGGGAGGCTTGCATTAAAACCTTCAATGCTTTAGGATGCCTGGAAAGTAGGAATTACATCCCATTGCACTGGGAAGAGAAGAAATTACTAGCATCTTGTACATAAGAGGGTGTATGCAAAACTTATCAAGGATTTTTTTGAAGAAAAGTATTTAAAAAATATTTTGTCATGCAAAGAGAGACTAATACACCCAACAAGTGAATATATAAGGAAAATTTAGGAAAGAAAAATCACCCAAACAAAATGCCTGATTCCAGTCCGAATATGATTTCCTCAACAACATCTGAATGCACCTGCATACAATCTTTTGTCAGCGTATAAAAGTAGCTTACACAGTAAAATCAAATACACAATTGAGAGAAAGAGAAAGCAAGCTTAATGTCATTTCATGAAAGCACAATGTGTTCAAACTCACCAACTCATGCTCATGTCTACGATCTTTGCACAAGCGGAGCCAAATATTGAGAAGAACCTACTTCAAAGAACATAAAGGTCATGGTTATTTCCTGGAATAAAAGCACTTGATGCAAATTAAACTACATGAATGAGATGTGTCTGGCATATCCTCAATATAAATGATAACTAGGGTAAATAGCAATCAGAGTAATTTAACAAAAAGATCAAGCACATGAAAAAGTCGGTCAAAATTTCTGCAACACAATGATATAAAAAAGACAGGAAATCATTTTGCCACTTTGTCATTATAACCCACATTACCAGGACAAATTGGTTTATTTTAGTCAAACTAGCGCAAAATTTTTCATTGGTGTCCATAATGCCATTTTCTTTTTATGAAAGCCATAAACTTCCACTACTGACCAAGCAAATAAATAAAATCCCAAAAGCAGATGGTGCATAAGATATGATACCTACAAACAAGATGGCAACGACGAATATCAGAAGCGGTAGGTGGAAAATAGATAGTGGAGGAATTTCTTGCTCCTCTCCTCCAATACCAACAGCTGCAGAATATAAAGGCCAAAATTAAATATTGTCAGAGTTGAAACCAGCTTGTAACCACTGTTACACGTAACTAGAAGATGTAACTTAAATCAAGAGTTTTTTTTATAATGGGTTTGACAACCAAAAAATGGTAGTCTTCCACAAATCAGGGAAAAAATAGAATTAATTAAGGAATAAGTAAGAACTTACATTACCTATTGTGCCAAAACCAGCAAGGGTAATTCCGACCCAATCAAGAGCATTCATAACCTCTTGTAGATAAAAATGGGAAAATATAGAAAGGATTGCCAGCCCACAACCAGAAACAGGCTGTACTACTGAAACCTGCAGGTACGTACTGCTTGAGTTACATGACGCAACAAAGACCTCCAAATGTGAAAGTCAGATACTATGCCAAAGTATCTCAAAAAAGTCTCAAATACAAGATTTAGTCGTTATTATTATTTGGAGACACTCACCGGCGCAAGTGACAAAGCCCAGAGCATCACCAGGGCGCCAACAATGTCCATAAGGAAACCAATAACCCATGCTTTGTTTTGAGCATATGCCCGTAGGACCTATATAAAAGAATTCGTACCTTATGTCATTATCGAGCCTATCCTGACGTGCACTTCAGAAAACAGATAAAAGAAGCGACTTGAGATGACAACAATGATCAAGTAAACCTAAAATAAGCTAACATCAACAGAGTGGATTTCAAGAGGATCGAGAAGAAAAGAAATCACGAAACAGATTCGCAGAGCAATTCCTGCATGCATCACCTGCTGCTGAATTTCATAAATGGAACTCTCCTGGACCTTTTCTCTTGACCAGCAGATTTAGAATTCAAATAATCAACAAAACAAGATGATAACAACCTAAGCCGCCTAGAAACCGCACGAAAAATGATAGACAAAACAAAAAGAAGAAATTTTTATAATAAATCTCGACAACAGACAGAGAAAAAGAAAAACATACAAGCACCCTACCCTCTAAGATCCGATTAAAACGAAACTTCATTTGATTCGCGTACCTTGAGTTTGAAAGAGAGAGGAGGGAGAATGACAGTCCCCTTCTTCTGTAAAACCTTCCCGATGTTATTTCCAGCGGTCGCAGCGAGAGTCAAGCAAATGGGTTGCCACATCTTCTCACAAACTTCCCCAACACCTACTCGACGAACAAAACTCCGATTCCAATCGACGATGAATCTACCGATCGCACTCTATTCCCGCGCCCGTAACAGGCCTTCTGTTTTCATGGGGATTTCGTTGGACGATGCGGATGTTCAACTTCAAAAGGGAACTCCCATTAATGCAGAAGCCATTTTGCTGGTTATTACTGCTTTCGTTTCCGGTAGGAATTCTTAATCCGGGGACACTGGGACAGTAGACCGCGGTCCGTGGAAGAGGGAGTCATCGGCCGAGAACCTACAAAAAAAAAAAAAAAAAAACACAAGTCTAACACAATCTCGGACGCGACCCTAAATCTTGGGCCTACAGATTTAGGATAAATGGGCCCTTAACTAATTTGGAACGAACCGGGCCCATTATCCTGAAAATCCCAGTTGGGTGGATTCATTGGATTGAGTCGGTTCGACTTGGTCCATCTCCTTACCGACTTGGGTCATATGACTATAGTTGGATATGGGCTTCCATATTATTTAAATGGACTTATCTCAACGACTTTGGCCGAGTGCGACCGAGTTTGGAATGCGACTCGAACAGATTCGGTTGAACGGACTCGATTCTTCAGGTAGAGTGATGCGACTTCTCCGTAACCCAGCAGGAGAGAGAGAAGTACAGGAAAGAAAGAAAACACAGGAGAGAAGAAGAAGAAGAAGAAGAAGATGAAGCCGAGTTTTGAAACGTTTCGATTAGGGTTCAGTAATTCAAACACGCAGCATCTCCGCGATTGACTAAACCATGCGGTTGGTGGGTGGCCTTCGTTTCCTTCGTTCGAACGCGATTGACCCAGAAAAAGAGAGAACACAGAGATGGCTTTACTTTACCAGGAAGTCAAGGATGACATTCCCAGAAAGAGGGAAAAGAGAAAATATCGTCCCCATTTCAGGAATAATGTTGAATCGTTTCTGGGACAAAAGCAAGGAAGATTTCAATATGTTGAGGGACGACAAGGACACGCAAGAATCAAAATGTTGCCTCGACGGTAATCCAACTTAAACTAAGCAAATTAGCCAAGGTTCAACCGAACGAATTTTCAATAGCTTTTGGACTGATGATTCCTGGAAATCGTTCATTAAACACTCCTGCTCTTGGACGGATCCATTTTCAATTCAAACGAACCCGTCCAAGCGTTTTAGTTATTTAAAACGGGGGATTAGAAAACAGGGAAAGATTGAAGAAAAAAAGGGTCCGTCGGGAGCAAGATCATTAAGCCAAGGATTTTATTTTTTTTTTTAATTTATTTTTTGGTGTGAGTGTGAGTTAGTGGTACAAGATGGACCGATTATTGATGCAGACGGGTACTTTTTTCTGCCTTTAGAGTATTCGCAAATTAGTGCTCCGAACTTTAAAAATCTGGAGGGAGAATACGAAACGAAGGAACGATAAAGAAAGAAGAAAAAGAATCAGAGAGAACGAATCGTTGTGTTCTATCTTCGATCTTAATTCTCTGGGTAGTATAATTCATTTCACACTAGGTCGTTTAAATGTTCTAGTTTCAGAGCCATGGACTCCTCATTTTATCTCTGAATAATCCAGTTCTCTTTCAGTTTAAACACAGATATTAATTCTTGCTCCGAAACTGCAAAATTAAAGAAGGAGCTGCTATATCATACATGTGCTCTGATTCTCCTGGAATTGTTCCATGACTTCAATTTCAGTGTAACCACCATTAGCTTTCATGCAATGAAAACAACCGAACAGCACTCATGCGGCTTCCACTTTCGACCTACTACTATTTCACAGAACTTAAATGATGGAATTTGAAGTAAGGGACGAACCCAGAAAGTTGCTCGCTCCATCACTCCATGACCTGACAAGACTCCATATTAAAAAGGGTCCCTTTTTTCATCTTCTCCCAAATGCATTTCAACTAGAAACAGTTTGCTGTAGCTGCTGTTCATCTCTGGAAATTCTCGTCACACGATGCTTTTCCAGCAATGGTGAGACCCACAAAAAGCTTCCCCTCGATGATTACTGTTCACGACAATACTGTATTGTATATCAAAGTAGCAATATTCTACGAGCTTAATGTTTCTCTTTTTTTTTTGCACAGATGCAGTCTCTGGATAAAGATGACCCAGAAATTGATTAAGACGGGGAAAGCCATAAAACCATGAAAGAGAGCATATTAACCAGACAGCATAATCCAGAGAGGCAGAATACATTGAAGCCATGAAAGAGACCATATTAATCCGACGATCCTAGAGAGAAGGGACTCTTCTGAGCTTACTATAAAAGAGCAGCATCACCTGCAATCCTCTTTCATCCCTGGTTCCTTTTCCTTCTATATACAACATTTCTGGCTTTAATGTCATATTTTTTTCTGGAGAAGGAGCCGAGAATGGCCGTATGACCATTCTTTGAACCGGGTTCTCAATCTGCTTGCTCACAGGCTTCCACCACCAACCATGGCCGTGAGCTCCTTGTTTCTGATCCTCTGTTCCCTCCCGGCCCTGTTTCAAATAACCACGGCTGCGAAGGTCAGGCACTTCAAATGGGAAGTGGGTGCTCTGTTCTCCACTCCCGACTGTGTTGAAAACGTCGTGTTGGGGATAAACGGGCAGTTTCCCGGACCGACGATTCGAGCAAAAGCCAGCGACACCATTGTTGTGGAGCTCAAAAATCATCTCCACACTGAAGGGGTCGTCATACACTGGCATGGCATCAGACAGGTACTTAAGTTTGTAATATTAGAGATTCCTTACCAGCATTAAATCCCAGTTCTTTCGGGGTACTTAGTTTGTAATACTAGAGATTTCCTTAGCAGCATTGAATCCCAGTTCTTTCGGACATCAAAATATCAAATCGTTGTTCTGGTTTCAGATCGGAACTCCGTGGGCAGACGGAACGGCGTCCATTTCACAATGCGCGATCAACCCAGAAGAGACGTTTGTTTACAGGTTCAAAGTCGACAGGGTGAGCATCAGCTTCCCATCTCCTTAAGCCTGCTAGTTTTTACCCATAATCTGAATCTGGGTATTGTCTTGATGGTTAATTTTTGTAGCCTGGAACGTATTTCTACCATGGCCATTACGGAATGCAAAGGTCCGGGGGATTATACGGCTCGCTGATCGTCGACGTTGCCGACGGGGAGAAGGAGGCGTTCCATTACGACGGGGAGATCAATTTGCTTCTGAGTGACTGGTGGCACAAAAGCATCTACGATCAGATGGTCGGACTTTCCTCCAACCCCTTCCGCTGGATCGGCGAACCACAGGTATCCAAATCGAAAAACTAAAGAAGTGGGTGTTCTTAGTTCTCACAGTCTCACTCGCTTCTGAATCTCCGATTAGTGCGGAGGAGAAACGATTCTCCACAGTCCACGCTCAGTGTCGTCCTTCCGCCGGAGAAGAGGTTTTAATTATACAGACATGTGTTGCAGGCTTCCGTTTTTTTTTTTACCTCATTTTGTCTGATGTGATGTGTGCAGTCTCTGCTGATAAACGGGAGGGGACAGTACAACTGCTCGCTGGCGGCGAAGTTTACGACGGGAGTGGCGGCGTGTCCGGCGAGGAATAGGAGTTGCCAGGGGAATGCCTTCTCTGTTCTTCCAAACAAGACTTACAGAATAAGAATCGCCAGCACCACGGCCCTTGCTTCTCTCAACTTGCAAATCGGGGTAATGTTTCTTAAATATAGTTCTGCTTCTTTTCATAAACAAAGGGTAATGTTTGATTCAAAATGGCTTAAATAAAAACTTTTTCTCGCGCGTACAATTAAATATTCCTACTTTGCTTGCAATCTTGAATGTTCATGCATCACTCTGCATATAATAAATTTCATTTCAATACCCGGACACCAAGAAATCTAGGACAGCCATGGCAGTTTGAAAGTATTTGGATACAGTAAGAAGGAATATGCACCCAACGTGCACAGAGAGAGAGAGAGCATAAGAGGCCGGCTTTCTTTCATTTGAAAACATCTGTAAGGGCTCGGCAACCTGTAAAGTTCTTTAACTTTAAACTGACTGCAATTACTGTAGAAATAAAAGCCATGAGCACATGCCCATTTGTTTTCTTATGCAGGGTCAACACAATCTAGAAGAGAATACGGCATTTTCTTTGCATCTTCTACCTTGGTTACCCCGTCTAAGAAGAATTCAATAACGCAAGTAACGCGTAACTAATCCATTAGAATAGACTGATTTTTTTTTTTCTATTTTTTAACTACTTCTAGTCGTCTGTTCCATCTGTCCTCTACCAAATTTCAACTGGTCGTTGAAGCAGGTCCAATGGATGGAACACAATTGGTACCACTTCCACCTAACGGTGCCTTGCATGCACAGAAAGAACTATTTGTGAAAATATCTGACCCGGGCTAGTGAGCTTTTTTGTGAAATCTGTTGATCTTCCGTTTGTACTGGAACTCGAGGGAATGGGATATGAGAAGACAACTTAGGTATACTTTTATGTTAAAGTCTAAGCTGGTCGCTGTCGTCTATTCTACTGTGTGGAGTGGAGCAGCATTCCATGCTTCCCACTTCCACTCACCTTTCCAACTTTTCCTCAACTTTATTCGAGCGGGCTTCACCATCCGAACTTCTTCTCGTGTGGCTTGAAAGATCCAAACGTCATGCATGCCCCACTTGTACCACTGGTCAACCTTAGCTCATCGCAAACTCAGTGTCTAACAGAAAATGAACTTGTTTTTGTCTCTCAGAATCACAAGATGGTAGTGGTTGAAGCGGATGGCAACTACGTGCAGCCAGTGGCGGTTGACGACATGGATATCTACTCGGGCGAGAGCTACTCCGTCCTCCTCACGACGAACCAGAGCCCTTCAATGAATTACTGGATTTCACTCAGTGTCAGAGGAAGAGAACCGCAGACCCGACCAGCCCTGGCCATCTTGAACTACAAACCAAATTCCCCTGCAAAGCTCCCAACTTTACCTCCGCCCGTATCTCCACGCTGGAACGACTATGAGCACAGCAAATCCTTCTCAAACAAGATTCTTGCTCTGCGAGGAACTCCGACGCCTCCGGTGAAGGTTGATCGAAGAATCGTTCTTCTCAACACCCAGAACAAGATCAGCGGTTTCACCAAATGGGCCATCAACAACATCTCCCTGGTGTTACCGTCCACTCCTTATCTTGGATCCCTGAAGTACAACCTCAAAAATGCATTTGACGCCGAGAGGCCACCCGAGGATTTCTCCAAGGACTACGACGTTGCGAAGCCTGCCGTTAACCAAAACTCAACGACAGGCACCACCATTTATTTTCTCCGGTTCAACAGCACGGTTGATGTCATCCTCCAAAATGCAAATGCCTTGGCAGCGAATGTCAGTGAGATACACCCCTGGCATTTGCACGGGCATGACTTCTGGGTTTTGGGCTATGGAGAAGGTAGGTTCAAGGAGGAGGATGTGAAAACCTTTAATTTGAAGAACCCACCATACCGGAATACCGCAGTTATATTCCCATATGGCTGGACAGCCTTGAGATTTGTAGCTAATAACCCAGGGGCTTGGGCGTTTCACTGCCACATTGAGCCCCATTTGCACATGGGTATGGGCGTAGTGTTCTCAGAAGGAATCCGGCTTGTGGGTAAGATACCAAAAGAAGCCTTGGCCTGCGGGAAAACAGCTACCATCCTGACGGATCAACATCCTTGATGAGAATGTTACTTTCCTTGAGTCAATATTTAATTATCCAGTGGTTTTTGCAATTCCTGTGTAACTGCATGTCAGTGAAGCTGTGAGAAGAAGTGATATTGTTAGTACTTTTTAATGAAAGAGGACAACAATCACAAATGAGTGCAAATACAAAGATGAGTGGTTTCTGCTTCTCCGACTTTCTCTCTCGCCATCATATGTTAACAACACCAGAACATAGCACAACGAGAATCTTGGCAACATGTGTTTTGATAGCTAAAGCAGCTCATTTATAGATGATATCCTTAAACGCAAGCTCTTAACCATTTCAATGACAGCTTCATTTCCCTTGAATACTTCCTTCCCTTGTAACCTCCACCTCTCCAATCTCGTATTAAGATCAATTAACATCTGTTGTCCCCCTTCACATGCATAAACATCAAGCTCAAGGAGCTTCTTTACACATCTGACTAAATACTTGCTTGCCTGACCTTTAAGCTGGCAAATGAAGTCGTTCTTACTCTCGGAACAATTGCATAAAGATGTGGACATATCTTCAATAATATCAAATATACTGAACACCAGAGATACTCCACTTACGATGCTTTTTGTCTCAGCTCTTGTGCTGGAATCATCCAGGTACCTGTCATCCTGGTCCCCAAAATTCTGTTCGAAATGTTCTCTTTCAGGCCTCCAAGTTTCTTTGATCCCTTCTATTTCACCCGTTGCTACAAACTGTAGCAAGAGGTCACAATCATTCTCATCTAATCCGCTAGAGCAGCCAAGGAATACTCCTAAAGCAATTCTTCTGAAAAGCCAACTTTGTGACACCATGGCAAGATGTGCTGCATTAATTTCCATGAACATTTTCTGATGGTACTTGGTATATGTACCATAAAACTCTTTAATCCAGGGCGCAATTCCTTGACCAATCTGACAATTTTTTGTATATTTAGCATGGTAGCTTGGCCTCCTAAGCTTCGATCCTCGACCTATCCTATCAATGGAGTGCTTTTGAGATGAAATTGCTTCTCCTTTGTGGTTTGGTGGCCAAGACCCGGATACTTCTGTTAAACAATCAACCAGAAAATCATACTTTGCTCCACTTGTGGGGCAAAGAATCCATGCAAGATACCTTGCAGCCGCATCCTTAAGCTGCAAATTGTTTTCACTCCCTGTTTCAAGTGATTTTGTCACATATTTTGATCCAAAAATGACTCCTGAACGTTCTCCACAGAACAGCGTGGTTGTAGCATGGTAGAACCAACATGGAAAATTCATCAATAAACCCCTGCGGAATAATTATCATGAGATAATCTAACCAAATTCAACATAATTGAGAGAAGCACTAGACCAGTAGTTGCCACTAACCAGGCAGCCTTGTGTTTTGAAGCTTCTATTCCAAAGACAAGAGGCACCATTTCCAGAAACGCTTTATTCGAAAGTGGTCCAGATAACTTCATCAGCAGAATGTGAAGTTCTCCAGGAAAATAGGCTTGAGAAAATGGCAACTTCAGCCCCACTTCCATTGGAATGGCCCACCACATTGGCCTGGAGAGTGCATCTATGCTTGATGCGACTAGTGCAACCCAGAACTCCTGTATGGAAGGCAAACCCCTGGCATAAGACTGATCACCCAAATGAAAATCGAAAACAAAAATGATAAGAATATCCATTTAATCAAGTTAGCTGGTTACTTGGTAAGAAAAAATCACTCTTAAACACAAGCAATGGGAGTTGCTACATTACATGGTGGGGGGGGGGAAAGTGACTCTTGCACCCAAGTAAAGGGAATCGTTATATGGTGCGAAATTAAATCTTGCAAACAAACTGTGCGAGATATTTACTAACATAAATAGTAACAAAGTGATTAAGATAAAGAAATATACACGCACCTTTGAAGGAACCAGTTGAGCAGTAGCGCCCTTGCCTCAATGAACATGACAGGGGAACTGATCAAGCATATGATTACAGACCTCCAGGTATCCCTGTCATGTAGTTCTTTCTTCAAACAGAGGAAAGGCCTTGCCACAGCTTCCCGTAAGATTTCTGAAACGTCATGCTTTAGAGATAGCGGGTGAAGGTACCACAGAAGTAGCCTGACAAGACGCGTAATGAATTAGAATCCCAATAACCCTCCAAATCAGGAATACACAAACTGTAGGATGGCGGGTCCGAAATACCTTAACGGCGCTTCGTTTGTACTAGTAGTGGGTAACGTGTTCTTTAACAAAAGGGATCGAAGCTTTAAAACTACAGCTCTAATTTTCTTGTTTGATTCCTCGTCACTAACCGGTAGTGGAAATTGACTCTCGCAAACTGAAAATGCTACTGTTAAAGCCCGCAGTAGTTTACAGGAAAGCGCCATCCCTGCAACGTTACATAATCAAGCGATCATGCATAAAAGAAGAAAGAAGAGCAAACAAGAAAGGTAAAAATAAACTACCTACCAGTTTCCCCCTGCATGGAAGGGACGAGATTAGCACAAGCTTCAATCAAGTCCGCACAATCATTTCCCGATAACGAACTCCCAATACGGGAGGCCGCTTTGCAGGAAATGGAAGACGACAGAGCTGCGACGATGGTTTCGACCAGGCACTCGATCGTGGAACGGGATACTTCGGGCACTTCGAAACACATAAGAGAAAGCGCTGTTTCGAGGACACTAACTCGAGGAACATCTGTAAAATTGATAGATTGTCTGAGAGAAGAAAGGGCGCCTTGGTTTCGAGCAAAGGGGTCGGCATCCGCATTTGAGGATCGAAGATCTTCAGCTAGTTTGACGAATAGGTCCCTTAGTTCTACCAATGTTGTCATGAAGCTCCGATGGGAGGCCGGAGTATTCAGTTCTCCCGCTTCCGCTTTTTTAACCCACCACAATGCGGTTGCCCCATCTGTGATTCTCTGCAGTTTGGGGCAAGAGGCCTCCTTTTAAGTGATCGGAAAATTTTGAGTCCAATATTCTGAACACTGTACCCTTAAAAAAAAATTTAATAATAAAAAAAAATGGTCTGTCTTCAATCGCCTTGAATCTTAGCAATGCGCAGCATTGATTTTGGACCTGAAACATAGATCCTTCATTTCCATTCTTTCGTCTTAGGGATTGGGGGCGTCTCTGTTCAACAAATTTGAGCAATCACCAACAAAACCACCCTTCGAAACTTTTAGAAGAAGGTTTTCCATCATCACTGCTAATAGTTTGCTCAATAGTACTTATCCCCTGGCGTAATCTTCCAAATCGAAATGAACAACTCAGCAATCAGATTATCCGACGGACACGTACATATGCAGGCGACAAGTAGTCCTTTAGAAGTAACTTAATCAGCTGACATAGATCTGCATTATGAGACAACAAATTCAAACCATAGGCTCTGATGCGTTATGGTACCACAAGCCGACGAGACAAATTAGAAGACCTGGAAACACATGGATAAAATCTCTGTCCCTTTGCATACTAAAATCTTCAAAACATCTGAAGAAGTAACTTAGATCATATACACACATTCTTCCGAAGTAACACTAAAACACAGTATTCTGACGAATATTTGTAAGGCAGGTCAGTAACGACAAGGATATTGAAGTAGCTGTGGCTTCTAAGAATTTTGTTCAGCGACCTTCATAATTGGTCATGTATATCTATATATATATATACATATATATATTAAGTAACCGTGCTATGAAGACAGTGGGCAGTGGATATCTTTCCTGACTAAGACATTACATGAAAAAAGAAAAAGATGTGTAAACATTTTCATGAATTACAGTTCACAACAGCGTATAGAAAGGGGCAATCTATCAAAAAAATAGAAATTAAGATACACGAGCCCATAATCCTACCACTATCTCTTCTACAAAATCACCAAGTTTTGGAGTGACACAAAGACAGAGGAGGAGATACTTCTATCCAGTCTCAAGAGTAAACACCTGTCAAAACCGAGAAATAGCTTCCTCAACTGTTCCGCTCAACTATTGACTCTGCTTCATCCCCTAATCAGATCCAATCCCTGCTTATTGTCATCATCCCCAGAGAATCAGTCAATCTTCACAGACGAATAGATCTTACGGACAAACCAGAAACATGCATAGAAACCAATTGTTCCCGTCAACACAAAGAATGCATAGGACACAATTAACATGTACCCAAAGTACAAGATGCCAGACACCAACTTCGTAATCTCCAACTTTGTGAAAAAGTAGAAGATTGCATAAAGGAAAAGGTAGAGTGCTGAAGACCCTGCAGTCAGATAAGCTCTCCACCACCAATGGTAGTCTTCACTGCAGAGCTGGAAGTAACAAAGCACGATCGTTATCTCCGCACAAGTGATGAGAAGGATAACAAAGACGATGAAGAGAAAGCCAAAGATATAGTAGAACTGGTTCAGCCATATGGAGGTCAAAATGAAGAAGAGCTCAATGAAGACTGCCCCAAATGGTAGTATCCCTCCAATGAGGATTGAGAAAACTGGTTGCATGTACCAAGCCTGTTCTGGGATCTGTCTTGGGATCTTGTTTGTCTTCACAGGGTCTTCAATGGCAGGCTTCTTGAAGCCCAAGTAACTGCCAACAAATACAAGTGGTACAGAAATGCCAAACCAGAGGAAAACAAGTGCAAACATGGTCCCAAAGGGAACAGCCCCTGAAGATTTCTCCCCCCAGATAAGAGCATTCAAGATGAAGAACACAACAAAGACAATAGCAGGGAACATGAAAGCTGTCTTCAAGGTGTTTCTCTTCCATTCTGTGCCTTTGAACATCTTGTACAGGCGCGCAGAGGAGTACCCTGCAAATAAGCCCATGAAGACCCACAATAGAACCATAGCAGTCATCAAGCCACCACGGTTTGAAGGTGAAAGGAAACCGAGCAAAGCAAAGATCATGGTGACAAGTGTCATCCCAAAGAACTGGACACCCGTCCCAACATAGACACAGAGCAGGCCAGAGCTAATTGGTGGCCTAAAAACATCTCCATGAACAAGTTTCCAACCCGTTTCTTCTTGAGCTTCATCCTGTGTCTCCAACTGGTTGTAGTTGGCAATGTCTTTATATAGAGTTCTCATCATTATCATGGCAACCATTCCAGAGAGAAAGAGGACAATCATCAGGGAGTTTATAATAGAAAACCAGTGAATCTGATCGTCATTCATAAGAAGATAGGTATCCCACCGAGAAGCCCACTTGATATCACTGACCTACAAAGGCACAAAACAACACACATTAAAGACCAGAAAAGTGTTAAGATGATATGTCAAGACAAAACCAACAGTACCTTAAAGGAAACATCATATGTGAATATAATCTCTTTATCCGTTTCCACCTCCTGGAAACTTATGCTTCCTTGAACAGAATTTTTGGGACATGTAGTCAACTGCGGATTCTTCTCATTCCAAGTTCCTTTGTACTCATGATTTATGCTGTTCAAACATTCATACCACTAAGGCATCAATACAACAGAAGACTACTTGCCAATAAATATTTCGAATCAAATCGATAAGGGCACAACCAATCCAGCCACAAGCATTTAGAAGAAAATCTTAGTTTGCAAGTAAGATACAGTTTGACAAAGTGAACTAAATTAATTGTTAGTACCATGTATTTCTTCACAACGCTACCAGTTCATTCCTTGTTTTTTTTTTTTTTTTTTTCCAAATGTTTAATACACATGCACACCACAGACACCCTTACCCCTAGTGAGACACCCTTACCCCTAGTGAGCCTTGACCTCTACCTCACGCCTACAGTAGCTAAAAAGTAACTCCCTGCCACTGGTCAAACTTTGGTTGCAGCCTGACTGCATGTTTGTTTCAATTTTTTTTGTCATAAACATCACGAATAACAGGGTGAATTGACCAGGTTCCTCACAGAACCCTACCAAGCAACTCGAATGGGGGCTTTTAGTTTGATCAGCAGATTAGATATGGGTAGGGAATAAAAGCAGCCGGGTAATGAGTCAGGCCAGGTCTCCCAATCCTGATATCGCATGGAATAAATAACTCAAGTGCAGAGACAGATGGGGATACAAGTTAGAGCAATAGGAGGATAAGGTTGACAGAGAGCAGAACGGGGCAGGGACGGAACTGGTATTACCGCATCATTTGTTTTGGTCTTTTTTCCCTTTACGTGATCATGCTATATTGTTGGTATTCGAGGGGAGATCTGGTTACAATCAGAACCAACTCAACCAGATTCTAAGCTGCATCTACCCCTAATCACAAGTATGATCCCCCCTTCCTATTAGCATTGTACATTCCTCCAATTCACTCTTGCCACTTGTATGATGCGATAATGCAAAAATCTATAAATTCAAGCAATGGCCTTATTCATAGTTAAATGAAACAAATGAATATATCAAAATTAATAAAACTAGTGTAACATAATTTTTCTGCAAAGATGCAGAAAAATAACTCAAAGAAAGTAGTGAACAAAACACATGCCTCTGTGGTGTAACCTCAAAACCCACAATACGAGCTGAATCAGTTTCAAGATCTTTGTGATACATCACCCGGAAACTCAAATGGTTGTTAATGAAATATTTCTCCTCATTGCTCTGCGAAGGAAAGTGCAGTTACAGTACAATAAGTTAAAACAGCCATCAGAAATTGAGGAAATCAGAATAGATCAACTTATGCCAGCATAGCTCACTTTGAACCCAACACGGAATCCATGTTCGTAAGAAGTTTGCTGAGATCCATCTCTTCTCTGTCTAGGTACTGCAACAGGGAGATTGTCCAATATCCTAACAAGGGAAAAAGATACCAAATGAGGCAACAAATCATTTACAGGCCAAACTTAAAATAAGCAACCAATAAACCAACTATGTCACCCTTCAAGTTACGCACATATTCACACGATATTCATCATCAATTTTCTCCTTGAAATTTTTTGCAGATTCAGCATCAAACTTTTTCAAACAAGCAACCTTGCATGACTCCTCTTCTCTCATCCGAAACTGTAGAGATCCATGCACACAGAGATCAGCTAAACTCTATAGTACATTTGGAATAATTTGTTCATTGAAGTAGAGAGGGAGACAGGGAAGAAGCAGAAAAGAGTGACAGAGGGAGTTTTCTAAGGGCAGGCATTCTCAAAGCGAACAATCTACAACAGCAGTATAGAATACTCACCACATAAACAGAGTTCTCAATTCGATCACCTCGAAGAACCTCTCCCAGATTTTCAGCATTGTTCATAATTTTTTTGGGTTTGCAGTAATTCAAGAAGTAGTAATCATAAGGAAGTTGTGTCTTGGTGGAAGACAGCTTGTTAACTTTCACTTGAAGTTCATCGCCCTACATGGGAGAAGAAAATTTAAGACCTGACATAATGGTCAAAGAAGTAAAACCAGAAGAAAAAAAGAAACAGAAGTCTTGAAGAAACACAACCGCCATGAAAACAAGTCAACATGCCCAGGAAAAAAATGGTGAAATTAAAGGAAAACCCGAACATGAATATATGGTCACAGTATGCTGCATTTTTTTGGAGCAATATGCCACCTTTTTTCAGAAAAAAGGAGACGCTAAACTGTCATGGATTATGTTAGACAACACGGTCAGATTCTGCATAGATCCTGGCTGAGGGCCACCAAGAAGCGATCGATAAGATAGTTTTCTTTCAGATCTCAATAACTGGAGATATGACATCCCGGGTAGGACATTTAGATGGGCGCTGTATCCTCGTTTGCTGACATATTACAATTTATTTCGCTTTCCTAGTTGCATTTGAAACAATAAGAACTTTTTCAGGCATACTGGCCATTTCTTTGAAACAACGTGTCCTGCATAATCTACATGAAACTTGTGACTTGTGAGCCAGAATGGTCTGAGTACGTAAACACAAAAGCTTTAACAAAAATCAGGATAACACGACAAATGGTCTTTCAAAATAGATGATTGGGGTTTCATTGATCGCCTCCCACCCTGAGTTCCACTCTTCAACGTCAGTTGAAAACACATCAATACCATCAACGCTAGAACAACTTATAGACACTCGAAATACTTTCATACAACCAAAAGCTTAAGCTAACTTATCGTTAAACCAGTGAGTACGAACCCTAGCATCTTAATTCTTCGTAAATTCTGATCGTTCATCAGTCAACCAAGCTTTAGAACGCAGCACAAGATCTCAGGTAATTCGCCAAGAAACATAACTAACGGCCACCCCGAGATATTAAAAAAAACCATCAATCCCGATCCGGATCCAGAAAATGCAGCAGCCTTACTACGAATTAGATCAGTAAAACCTAGATCTACATCCTCTCTAGGCAAGCTCGCACAATAAACATGTCAAATAAAACATCAAGACACTCCCCCGAAAAGAAATTTTGAAATATGAAAAAAAGAAAACAAATCGAGTTCGTCAACAAACAAATTCACGAACAGATCCAAACATTTTCCATGCATGTGATGCGGTTGGTCCAACAAGAGAACACCAGACAGGCCAGATAAACCGATAAAAGGCATCCCGCGAGGAAACGAAAAAACGAATCAAAGAGGGGAGAGAAAAAGGGAAAGAGCATACTCTTTGGAAATCTCGAGGAGCAACTCCGGGGAGATAAAACGAGTGCGCCGAGGGAAAAACGAGGAGCGCGAGGAAGAGAGTGGCGATCCGCACAGCGCTACCCATGTCGAACGCGCGCGGGCCAGAGAGAGAGAGGGCAGGAGGCGGAAGAGGTAGCTAAGCAGGAGCCTGGAAGGGAACTCTGAGACAAGGGGAAACCGTTTATATATGGAAGCGAAGCAAGCTAGAGCAAAAACAAAGACCCAATTGATTAATCCCGAATTAAAGCGGTTATTATGGAGTTTGGCGTCCGGTCCTTTTGTTACATGTCAGGCTCCACGAAAAAGATAAAATAGAGAAAAGAAACCATTCGGTGCTTCTTAAGACAGTAAAAAGGATGAAATCGCCAGATCCGAGCCTGGGTCCCAGACTTGTCGGTTACCCCGTCGATGCGACATCTACCGTCCATCTGTGGGCTCCGCTAAGAATCGGGCAGAGCTTTTTCTGTAATTTTTATCGTAAATTCACTAGTGGCTGAAGATGAGAAGTCTGTTGCTCAACTTCGTCAGATCTACGGCGCCACGTAAAAAAGTCAGATGTATGTACCTGTGTCTTCCCGTATTAAAAATTAACAAAAAGTTATTAGGGTGCAGGCTGACCCGGCCTACTTCCGAGTTCTGACCACGGCCTGGTTCGGAAAGATCGAACCGGGTTCTGTCAACGGTGGCAATTGAGCTAAAATTTGCTACGCCCAGGGGCAGGAGGAGCCCAAATCCGGTGGCCAAAATGCAGCATGGCCAAAGTGAATCACGGGGTGTCACGTAAGTCCACACTGATGAATCCATGATGTGGCGCCCCGTGATTTGCTTTGGGCACGCTGCATTTTGGCCACCGGATTCGGGCTCAGGGCGGAGAGCTTGGCTCCGCCCACCTCTCATAGAGGGTCCGGGTGGGACCCACCCGTGCCCATATGGCCCCTCTGTCGGTGAGAGAAGGGCGGTCGCTTTGAGCTCGTGGCAATTTTATTTTTTTCAGTGTTTTTTTTAATTATTTAAAAAAAACATCATTAGAATTTGTCTTAAGGATAAAAACAAAAATTAGAAAAGATATATAGAATTACCTATTCCATTTAGTCCGTATATCAAGAAGATGAATCAAAACATAAAACTACATATAAAAACTCTTTTAAATACAAGAATGCAAAAAAAAAAAAAAAAAAAAAAAAAAAGAAATTGACATTTTGGTGACTCTGTACCACTCTCTAGTACACTATGCTACTTCCTAGTTACAAAAATCAGGAATAAACAAATATAGAACTTGACCATCCGCAGAGAGCTTCATGTATGTTCATCCCCTAGAGGCCAATACGTCTCCAGAATCCTCACTGCTATTTTATAAACTTCAGAGTTATCATGGGTTTGAAGGCTTTCAATCTTCTCTAACCCGTCCGCTTCATGAATCATCTCTGCGTAGAGATTAACACTTCCGGTCAAACCCATGTCCATCTCCGCCTCCCCGACCATCAGAATGTTCTCCAGCGCTATCAAACAGACAATTACCGTCCTCGCGTCGGCACAGAGCAGCAGATCACAGAGAGGCTTTATGCAACCTTGGCTCGCAACATATTTGATTTGATCGTGTACACCACGAGAAGTGAGGTTGGAGATGGCCCAAGCGGCCTCCTTCTTGACGGTAAAATCCGCCGTTCTGAGTAAATTCACCAAGGGAGGGATCATCCCGGCATTGATCACGGCCTGTATCTGCACGAGGTTGCCCGCCGTGATGTTTGAAATAGTCCAGCAAGCTTCCCTCTTTATATTCCTGTCGTAATTGAGTATCAATAGTCTGAGAAGCCAGGGGAGGGCTTCATTGTCGAGGAGGCACTGGGTTTGGGAATCGTCCCCGGTGGCGATATTGCCGACTGCGTGGAGAGCCGGGAGGACGACGGTAGGGGAAGGATGTTGGAGGAGGTGAACAAGCCTAGCGCAGATACCTGTTTGAACAAATGCCTCAATGCTTTTGTCTGATAAGAATGAAAGGGCGTAGCCGGCATCTTCGAGAACCTGTTCATCGTCGCTTGATTGGATAAGAGTTCCGAGCACGGGAATGATCGGTGTCATCTGCTCGAACGGGGGTCCGGGTTGACCCCTGCAAAAATTGGAGATAACCCAGACGGCAGTCCTGATCATGGAGAGACTGGCGCGTTCGTTCAACAGGGCCAGCACCGGTAACAAAGCCCCGTGGCCAAGAACGAGGTCTCGATACTTTGGGCAATCGCCGACGATGTTTCCCAATGCCCACGCCGCCTGCTCTCTAATAGAATCACTCCGAGAAGTAAGAAGCTTTACTAATGCGGGCACCGCCCCATGATCGACAACAATCCGACTATACTCGGAGGCTCCCGAAGCGATGTTGCAGATAGCCCAAGCCACCTCGAACTGAATTTGGGGCCAATCCTCCCTGAAAATCAGCAACTCCACGAACCTGGGAACAACTCCGGCTTCGACGATTTGTTCGACTGGAGGACTCGGACGGGAAAGCACTTCTCTGAACTTGGTTACCGCCTCCAACTGCAGTTTGCAATCGTCGGACCAAAGGCACTTCAGCATGTCCGGAAGACCTCCCAAGCCGTTATCAACACCCGAAGGATCGAACGGAGGCGTCAAATATTGCGATACGCCTTCCCTCCTTTTCTTCTGAAGACTCTCTTCTCGTCTAATCTTTCGGATCGCGACGGCGGTGTCGTCTCTCCTCCGGCGTCCTTCTTCCGCATCCACGGCAACTTTGTATCTGTTCCGCCGGACCTCCGTCCTCGCGTCCGGCCTCAGAGACATGGCTAAAGAGAAACACGAGAGCAGAGAGAGACGGGGGGAGAGAGACTGATGAGCTTGAGAATTTGAGACTGAGTGCAAATCACCTTATTTATAGTATTGGCGCCCGAGTTCTAATGGGACCAGAAGTGCAACTCCCAGCTTAACTGGAAAAACCTTCCAAATAGGAAACGGCCGAGCCGAATCCCATTGGGGTGCACCTCGAAGGAAGTTCGGTTGAGGGGCTGGACTCGTTTGTATATAGTTAAAGTAGAATTCATGTACAACTTATGAAAACGCAATATTGCATTAATACTTTAATAATGTTTTATTTAATAAAGCGTTAAGTGAGTTTGGTGTAACAGAAAAGGGTCACAAGTAGGCCCCGCCGGGTGGGGCTGACTTGAACGTCACGACACCGTACGTCTTCCAGATCAGAGAGTTCGCAATCGGTCGGACTACGACCGGGTCTGTCCGGGAATAACATCTTCTTCATCACTTTCTCACTTCTCTGCTGCCGCTGCTGCCGAAGAAACTCGAACGAAAAATTACCCAAAAAAAGGATTTTGGAGCTCTGTGATCGTCACTGCGTTGGCTGCGTCGCTTCCTGTTTGTCTCACTCAGTTTTTCTGTTTCTCTCTTCTTCTTCGCTGGAGGCAGATCTGTGCTGTTCCGGTGTCTGATGAGTGACGGACGGAATGGAACAAAGCGGCGGAGTCCCCCGATGAGGTGATAACCTCCAAAATGCCACTCAACCAAGCGTCTTCTCTTCCTTCGCATTACTCGAAAGACGAGAAGGGGAAGAGACTCAGACCGATTTCTCAGCCGGCTTCTCGCGTTTCTCTCTCTATCGTCTTTTCCGTGTTATGTTTCCTTGTTGGCATCTCCGGGATCCTATTCTCCACGTACGCGCTTCTTCGCCCCAAACCTGTTCCCGTCTTCCGATGCGGCCGCGCGCAGGACACTCTTCGGACTCTGCATCCCTACTCTAATTCTCGTAAGCCTGATGAGAAAACGCTCCTTGATCGCCCGAAGCTCCTCGGTTTTGTCGGGGTACAGACTGGTTTCGGCTCAGTTGAACGTCGAGCGGCGCTTAGGAGTACATGGTTCCCTTCGGATACTGATGGCCTTCTTCGGTATCTAATCTCTCTTTCCTCCCTGTTTTTCTTTTTTAAATTGCGTAAAGAGTAATACCAGACCTTCATCTGTTGCTTTGCTTTTACTTATCCGATTTATTAGGTCTTTCGATGTCATTTTACTACTTTTGTTTTGTGCTAAATCAGCAATTCTTGATGTTGCATCATAATGAAGCGACTCTTCTGGTATACCACGATGAAAACATTGTTCTTTCAGTTAGATATCTATTTATCTGTACATTTGGGAGTTGATTATCAATTCCATTACTTTCTCTGATTATTTGCCCGAATGAGGTTCTGCTATTTATAGAATTGCATCCAGTTTAGTGCTTTATCAGATCCCACCCTGAGCCTACTCTACTTGCATCCATAAGTTTAAAAGTTTCCCCATGGTTATGCCACACCAATGGCTTCAAATCCTCTACACCCGGGGCCCTTGATTGGTGGATATGATCATATTGAATAGCTACACTTGGAAACAAGATCTGTTTGGTCTATGGCTCTGGATTTGTTGGTTAAAAACATAATTGATGATATATTTAGACCAATCAGTGCACATCTTCGCATGAGAATGTTGCATTATTTTCTCGTTGTTGGGCAACAAATCTGTCTGGAACTAATACAAGCTAAGTACTCAAAATTGCTAATTGTACCTCAAAATGAGAAAAAGATTTGTTCAGGCTGTAAGTCTGGTCTTAAACCTCCTTTCATCAGTCTTTGTAATATTTGATGCAGAAGCAAAAATTGGAATACCCATTCTTATGATCTCCAAATAGAAAATATTCATTGATTTACTTTTTAAAAAAATTTCAAGCACATTTAATCACATGAATATTGAACTTTTTGCAGCTTGGAGCAAGCTACTGGATTAGCTTTCAGGTTTGTCATTGGAAGAACAAAAGATACAAAAAAGATGGGAGCACTAGAGAAAGAGGTGGAGAAGTATAATGATTTTATGCTCATTGATGTTGAAGAACAATATGCAAGACTGCCATATAAGACGTGAGAGACTCGAGGCTCTTCTAGTGCTTGTTTCCTGTTACTGGAACATGTAATTCTTGGGGAGTAAATATTTTTTTCTATGTTTTAGGTTGGCCTTTTTCAAAGCAGCTTATGAACTCTTTGAAGCAGATTTTTATGTCAAAGCTGATGATGACATTTATCTTCGCCCAGGTAAACATGAGGTAGCTCCTTTCTTCCTTAGCTGAATATTATTTGCTAAACAGTTCCCTGTACCTTCAAGTTGATTTCTCATTTTTCTATCAGATCGACTTGCAACTCTTTTGGCTAAGGAGCGAGTTCATCCTCTGACTTACTTAGGCTGCATGAAGAAAGGTCCTGTCATTTCCGATCCCAAGATGAAATGGTATCAAGAGTGGATATTTGAAGCTTCTACTTTCACCATTTCACTTATCTCACTTTGACTTGTCAATGAATTTTACAGTGATGCTTCCTTTTTACAATAAATCCCAGGTACGAAAAATCAGGAAATTTGCTTGGAAATGAGTACTTTTTGCATGCTTATGGGCCTATATATGCTCTATCTGCGGAGGTTGTGGCTTCATTGGCAACTACAAGAAATGGAAGGTAAGACATTTACATTTACGTTTTTTAAGGTTCTGCACAGGTAGGGGTGGATGTGAACATACATCTTCGTTGTTGCTGCAGCATTTTAGTCATGATTTGACCATTAAATGTTAATGTTTGTTTTTCAGTCTGCGGATGTTTAATAATGAAGATGTATCTGTTGGATCATGGATGCTGGCAATGAATGTCAATCATGAAGATAACCGAGCTATATGTGACCCTCGATGCACCCCCACATCCATTGCAGTCTGGGACATTCCAAAGTGTTCAGGTGAAAGGTTCAATTCCTAGTTTTTTGCCAAAATTTTCTGGATAAGAGGTATATATTTGATATCTAATAACGAATAGATGATCAAGGTGTTCTCATTTGACCATCCACTAAGTTGCCCTGAATGAAGAACTTCCTCTCAATGGAGTGGAGCACGTCTTTTCCGTTTTGTCATTCACTGTCTTCTTGTTATTGGGAGCAAGGAGTGTGATAGTAGATGTAGAGGTTCTGAGAAGAGGTTTACCTTGTTCGAAACTCATGGTCAAGTACGATGCATTTCAAAGTCTGATGTTTGAAATGTTCATGTAAAGGCCAAAAAGAGTGATACAAGTAGTTAATGCTACATTGGATATTATTATAGTGATATGCCATCATCACACTAAAAATGCAACCAATTTGTCAATAAAAGGTCTCTCTATTCTGTGGTCATGGATGGATTCCACATCTCATACTAACTATTTGGAAGTGAGAGATGTTTGTGGTACAATAATATCTAACTAGTTTAGGCTTGGAATGCTCCTATGTTATAAATTGGGAAAATTTTTAACTTTGGATAGTCATTGTGGAGAAATTGCCCAACTTCATGATGGAATTCAAGCAAATCTAAGGTTTGTATGACCTGTGGTGTCCTGTACATACTTCTGTGTGTGTTTTTTATATCTTGTGCAAATTGTTTGATTAGGCCCCAATCCAATTTTGTTGAGACTATTCTGTGGTTATAATTGTATTCCATATCTCGTGCTAGTTAAATTGATAGCAAGGCTAATAGATGGGAGAATAATCCCTCTCTGTTGGAGTCCAGAAATATCCCATGTTTATTTATTCAGGAAAAAGCTTCCCATTTTTTTTCTGGATAGTCCTTACAGGAGGAACAAGTCAGGTATATGAAGCCATCTTTTGCTTATTTATACAATGGTAGAGTGAAGCAAAACATAGGGGACGGAAACAAATTAGACACATGGAGATATACTCTCCAACCATGATCTCGTAGCTGTGATGATTGAGCAACCATAGTCACTCTTTGAGTGTTTTTGCAGTATGCAATCAAATGTTTAGTCCATGAACACCTCGTTAGGTGCAGTGTCTAGCTCATATCAGCTGGTAGCATCAGCTGAGTAGTTGCTTTCCACCCATCTACTTGATATCAAATTTCAATAACATGTCTTGTTTCTTTTGTGGGTATTTATTTTTCTATTTTTTTAAATGTTTATTTTTCTACTTTCAACAGTGTTTTTGTTCTGTTTTGTTGCCTACCTGCAGAGCAGTTTACTGATCGCAGTAATGACACTTTTTTAGGTTTATGCAACCCTTCACAAAGATTACGGGAGCTGCACAAGAACAGTATGTGCTCAAAAAGCCCAACTTTGCCTTCTGACGATTGGTAGTGGATGGCTGAGCTGCCGGAATTTTGCAATTCGAGAACACAGGCTGGGTGCACTCTTTGGCTTTGCGATACTTTGAACAACTGATGAAGTTTAGAGTGGCAGCCGCACACGAAGCATCACATTTCTGCAAATTTTTTATCTTGTATTTGTTAACGATGCCAACGCTAGTTGAGTAGCTGAAGCAGTTGGATTAAAAACGCCTGCGTTGCAGGACTCTTATATCTGCTTATTCTTTCTTATAATTTCATTCCTAACTTCACCTGTATATTCCTGTTTTTAACTCTGATATCGAGATATCATTGGGTCAACATCAAAATCATAATGCAGTTGGTTTCACAAAGCCACAAGGGCTGAACTTACTCAAATTACCCAACTCTTTTCGTACCTTTTAACTTGCTTTACAGCCACATCACTATAAACAATACAAACGCAATCACATTTATCTGAAAGCGAATCCAAAATTTTACTGTGGACATAACCCCGAAACCAAGTCAAATCTTAATGAACAAGGCAAAAAGAAGTGCAACTTACATTAATAAATTATAGCAAACATAATAAGAACAAACAAAAGCTGAAAGCCGCCCTCTTCCTCAAAAAGCAAAAAAACCTAAATGAGATCAAATGAAGGGTTTTGATTGATAACAATAATGTCAAGACTCGACACAGCTTCCAATACTGTTTCCACTCTAAAAAAGATCAAACATGTCTACAATATGGGGGCAGTATATCACCCCATTCTCCCTGTATGAAGTACATCTATAAAACAAAATCACCACCTCTCAAACCTTCCTCAGTGAATGGGAGTAACATCTCCATGTGAAATCCATCAACCAAGAACTCCAGTCAGAGAAAACGCACAGCCCCGCGTAACCAAGCAAAAATGGCATTAGCACAAAATGGGGCCCTTATGCTGTTTCAGTATATGATCATATCCAGTAGTGTGTTGACAACAATCTAACTAGCTTTGCCTTATCTTAGCCTTGGGGCCCACTCGAGTATGAAGGTCCAATTTCTGATGATGTTATACCAGAGGATGCATCCGACACTGAATCAGCACGGGTTCCATTTCGAACCGGTTGCAGCTCCACTGTGGGATCTCTTCTAGGATCAGAACCTCCTGGCTTCTGGCCTTCCTCTGCTAATTTCTTGAGAAGGTTCATCACGGTGGGAAGAAATTTTGTTGACAAGGCAAGAAGCCCAGGAAGCTGTAAACAGAAAAAATCAGGCATTACAGTTCTTGGAATTCAAATGTTTTAAGAGCAAGCAGCAGACCAATGCACATGATTCAAAACTTACAGCTCCATTTCGGAACTCGCCAGAGATGTCTAGCTGAACCCAGAGGGCTTTTCCCAGTAGAAAAGCAACAAAAATTACACCAAGATATAAAGGATTCCTGTCAAGAAAGGAAACAGGATAGAAGAACAATGTAAATAATTTTACCCAGATTGCTAACCAAATACTTGCATGCTTAGTAATAATTACCTCAGTAGTGTCATAAATTCATTGAACCCGAGCACAACAATGGCCAGGATTGCCCATGGAGGTGGTAACCAGTTGTTATTGCGTTTGTTAGCTTCCTGAAAAAAGAAATAAATATAAAAGCTATAAGTAGTTTTTTATTATGGTATACTTGTCTTATGCAAACATATATGAGAAAGTCATCATTCTAGATTTACAAAAGAAAGTCATCATTCCAGGTTTTTCAAAAGAAAGACATCCTTCCAGATTGCAAAAGAATGACTTGTTCCCCGAATCAGCTCAGATTCGTATGCTTGAAGCTAATGGGATGCTAATGAGATAGGTCATAATGCAAAACTTTATCAAAACCAGCAGTGCAACAATTTCAGAGTCACAAAGCTGGGAAGAGCCATCAAAAGTAGGGGAAAGTTCATTCAATACAAAACCTACCACCTACACAAATTTCAGCTGCCAGATAGAAACCCTTACCTGTGCAGCAATAGCTTGAGTTACTGTATACTCCGTCTCTGCTTTAAATTGCCTCCACAAAGATTTACATTGCACAGGACTGATCAATGTCTTTGATGGTGAAACCTGTTAATAACAATAAATATTAAATGATGCTATAAAAAAGGAATCACTGTGATTTTCAAATATTTGTTGAATATAATTAAATAACACAAAAATGGTGTTCAGAAAATAAAAGAAAGAAAACACACACATTTTATGAACTAGAATTTAGGCATTTTACCTGTTCCCAAGTGCTTGATGCAAGAGGATCACCCGAAGCTGTGTTCTTATTAGTATTAGAAGAATCCACAAGGGCTAGTGCTAAAGTATTGTCAATGTTATCTTCCATGTCATCTAATCGAATAGCAGCCATAACAGATAACAACTTCAAAGACTGCGCATTGAAAAAAATAAAACATTCATAAGAGCAAGCTGCAGAAAGAATAAGGACAAATTATATTTGATTCTGAAACTCTAAATGAACTTACAGCAGAGCGAGCTGTTTTAGTGATGGCACGAATGTCTTCCTTTCCAGTCCACACTCTAGGCATGGAGTCGGAATCTCGGCTAAACAATGTCGCAAACCTACAACAATGAAATTTGATGGTTGGCTACATCTACAAAGCAACAAATCCTAGCTACTAAAGAAACCAGCCCAGTCGATAATAAGAAACTTGATTTGAGTGACTGACATCAGTTTTTCCTTTTCAGGCAATCAAATAATAAAGAACATGCTACTATCAATTCGGTAATCAAAGAGAAAGTATTGCAACACCTATCCTTCATGCGGATTAGAACTCTTCCTGCCTCTTCCTTAGCTTTTGATTCAACTACATGTCTTGCATAGTCCTTTAAGTCTCCAAGCAACTTTTCTACAGATGATTGGTCAAGATCAAAACCAGATAGAGCAGAAGAAAACTCAGATACAGCAGCATCTGCCTCCCGTCGAAGAAGGGTTCTTATTGCTTCCCAGGTATCATCCCTAGCTGCATCTAGGAGAGCTTCCACAGGTTCCACAAGGGCTTTATTAAGTCGTTCCTGACAGGAACCAAAGTAGCGAGATTGCTACTGAGTTAGTATTGATTTCACCAATCTTATTAAATAAGTGGATTCATAAGCAAATCCAATAAATAATTTTAGAGACAACCACAATCCTGACCTCATATAAGCTTTTTAATTCAGACAGTTTAGAATCACGAACAGATACTACATGTGCATCAATATCACGCCTAAGTTTATCCCGAACTTTAGAGGAGTCCCAATTTGCCAGCTGAATTGTTGCATCTGCACATCATTGGCAGGAGTCATAAGATGGGATTGCAGAGGCACAATCAAGCTTCTGACTCAGAGCATCAGTAACAGCCACAGGAAACATAGGCATTAACAGGAAGTGTACTTCCAACATCAACAAAACAACATTAAGACCATTGTGAGTTTTTCTTTTCAATGATGAACAGATGAAAGAGACAACTATAGGCTACAGTTCTACAGGCAAGAATCTCTTAACTATGAAATGTTTAGCGCCACAAAACAAAATTTATAAAGTTTAGGCATTTATCTCGCTGTATCATAGATAATGTCCAAAAATGTATAAGAACCTAAGAAAATAGCTGACACAAGAAGTGACAGCATGAAAGCTAAAACATGACAGAAGGTAAAAGAAACATGGGACTTGTTATAGAGTAGGTACATGGAAGGAAACTAAGCTTTCAGTCACCTGCACATCTTTCATCAAAGTCAGACATAAAGGACTGAGTACAATCACGGGCAGCCAAAGCAAATCCTTCCCCTTTGTTCAGAGCTTTATCAAATGCCTCCCTGAAGTAATCTAAAGTTCTAGATCTTAAGTGGGATAGCTGTGACTGGTAAGCAGGATGCACCACCTGAATCATTCAAAGAAAATCAACAAAATTAGAAGAAGCTTGCACTTCTCTTTTGCCCTATGAAGCTATAAGTCTAGGTGAGAACAAAGGAATCATTGCAGTATGACTTCGTTATAGGTTAAACGTCTCAGGACAACCAGATGATCACAATAACAGGTTAAGCATCTCATCTATAGAAATGAATAAAAATCCCAATGGTCCTTTAAAGCCTAATGGTTGTTAGCAAGAAAGACATATCGTTCAAACAGCTGAGTACTGCTCAGGTGTCATATCCACCTATAGCATTTAACACTGGAATAATTGATACAGGTTCTCATATGTTCATTAAATGTATGTCATCTCTCATATGTTTAACCACAAAGAAAGAATAAATTAGAAGTCTGAGAAGAATAAATCAGAAGTCTGTCACATTACATGCAGCAACTTAGATTCTAACTGCTGCCTCTTCGCTGTTCGGACACCTTCATCGAAATAAATCACTTCCATGTCATACCTAGAAAAACAGATGGAAATCAATAGCTACAGACAGAAAACTAGAAGCTAAATCATCGCAGAAGTATGCAGCATTTAAAATGAGAAGAATGCTCACTCAGATAAACACTTATCGAGGATTGAGTTAAGCTTCTTTCCAAAGCCTGCAACTGGACCAGATTGCACATCCTCTTCCAATTGAAGCCAGGCCTAATACATTATCCCCAACAGAGAAATGCAAGTATTTCATCATCTGACCAAGAGAAAAGAAAGAAGAAAAAGAAAGAAGTGAAAGAAAGAACGAAAGCTCATATATACCTCATTAGAAGTAAACTGATTAAGCTTTTCATTTGCAATTTCTTCACAGCGAACAGTAGCAACCATGACCTAAGTCATGAATAAACAAAAAAAAAAAAGTCAATATCATGATAATCAACTTAATAATGGTAGTTCAAAAGGGCAAAACCATTTCACCTTGTGGGCGGGAAGATCTAGATCCTTATTCTCCTTAATAATTTTCCACATCTGCTGGGCACTAAATGAAAATCCTGCAGCAGGGACCACACCCCTCCTATCTCCGGCAAGGCCACCGGGGGCAATAGAATGATTAAACCGCTTTCTTAAGCTAGCAACCTGCTCTTTAAACAGTTCTTCCTTTTCTTCATAGCTCGAAAGAGCCACGACTTCAACCTAGATATTCAATCAGAAGTTGTCAAGGTAAGCTGATGGAGATGAATCACAGAGACACCCTGTGAAAGAGGAAACTAACCAACTTACATTAAAAAATTCACTCAGTGGTGTTTCCTTGTGAGCTTGTGGTTTGGGAACATTATCCCATATCTGTACACAGAATATAATTAAGACAAAAAATAATATTATTGGAACTAATAGATTAAGAAACATGATAACCAGGAGATATGCGACATACTTTCTCAATATCCTCCCTTAATACAGGTTCTAAAGCTTCCAGTGGTGTCTGCTTACAAAAAATCAAAACTAAGCAAAGAAAAGTAGAAAAGCAAGGAATTTCATAAGCAGGAAAAACAATTGAAAACAACAGCATGATGAAAAACATTGTTACAAATAAACAGCGACAAAAGAGTTTTCACCTTAGTCTTGTCACGTATAACAAAAAGTAATGTTGTTTTACGGGGACTAAATAACCGCATCATAACCTGCCATAACCACGTCATGATCAACTGAAGGGAAATTCAACAATAATATTATTTTTTATAATTTGGTTAAAAGAAAAAAACCCTTACCTGGAAAACTGTTTTAAGAAGAGGTTTATTGGCAGCTTGCTCACGGCCAATATCATGGCACCACCTAAATAAAAAAGCTATGCTTTCAGAAAGAAAAGCTCCAGAGAAATGAATCAGGAATCCTAATTTAAAACCGAAAAAATAGCATCATGGGTAACTGATAACTTACATATTTATAAGTACTATATCTGAAACTGCTAGAGCAAAAAGTGCACTCTGTTTCTCAAATGCTGTGTCATCCTGAGAAACAAAGAAAGATACATGAACAAACAAAGAAGGCTACCACATGTTCTACTCAACAGAGACTGGCAAGTGACACGAAAAATGTTTATGATCCAATACAGAAACACTAAGTTTCGAAAAATTAGAGCAAAACCATTAATTGAATTTTGCAGAAGCCTAAAAGAAATATCTTAGAAGACAGTAAAATATTTGTGACACGCACCTCTCCCCGCTCTCTTCCATCAGTACCCTCCAAATCCATAACAAGGGTGCAAGGTTCAATGTTTGCACACTTTGCCATCCATATGCCTTTAGTCGTCTGGGATCTGAAGCAGAAGTCATGTCAAACAATTTTACGGGATTCAAAACACATTATCTAAGCCTGCTCATACACAAAGACGTTGGCAGAATGAACAAAAATATCAGAAAGTAACTTACCTTCCTCTAAAAGCATCCATCTCCCTAAAGTTTGTAGCAAAAAGATGGTTCAGAAGAGTGCTCTTTCCTGCTCAGTATTGAAGCAAATTTTTGTCAGATACCAAAACTAAGACCCGATTACTGATAAAACAAACATATAAATAGCGGGAAACATGGAAGATGTAGGACTAGAAAATTTTGTACTGCACTGAAATGCTCTGAAGAAGCGCCACCTTAAACCTAGCAGATAGTATGCGAAGAGTCAGAGTTTCAGATAAAAGAATCATACCACTACTCTGTGGGCCCATAATGGAGACAACAGCATATGAAAGCCCACATTCATTTAGCTTAACAGCCTTTACAAACTTTTCAAGGCCAGAGACATTAAATGTGCCATCTCCATCAATCAGCTGGATTGAATAACAATCGTCACCCATTTCTACAGGAATTTCTACAACAAAAATTAACAAAAAGAATGTTAGTAAACAAAACATTTTATCAACGATCAAACTAATGAACATTGGGTTGGGCATCTAATATGTCCAAAACCAATTAATCTACACCAACCTCACAACAAGCAAAACAAATAAACAGTTTCGATTTAATAGAAGCACTTCAGACAGGTTTATGCAAAATCAAATGCCAGTAAATGACTCCACATGAACATGACCATGGTGCTTCAGCTCTGTGGAAACTCTTTTATCATATAAAGGCTCCTTAAAAAATTAATTAGAAATAAAACAACCTTTTATCCGACTAAAACAAAAAAAGCATCATAAATTCTGATAATCTGCCCTTGGTAGAGCATTCAAAATTTATCTAGCAACAGTGGTATGCCTGATTTAGATCGACACTGGCTCTATTTTTTATTTGAAGGCACTAAGAGGATTAAAAATGATTAGGGCAACTTCAATTACTGCAAGAACATTGAACCAAAAACTATTTATCGTATCTAAATGTCTGATCTCAAACGATAGTGCTTCACCAAAGCAACGATCCGCCTCTCAAACAGTTCAAAATTGTATTCTATGTCACAGCTCAAAGGCTTCCCCTTTTATCTCAAGTAACATTTTGCGGTTATATTAATACTAAAAATAAAAAGGAAAGCAGAACAATACCCAAATAATCACTCTTAAGCAGATACTAACCACACGCAAAAAGGTACTTCACATAGATGCTAAGATAATGAAACTCCTATCACGAAAGATACTCGACCAGAAACCAAAGTGGGTCGACATCACGCAATCCGCATATGAAACAGGTTAAACAAGCCAAGCAGCATAAATTGGAAATCTCGAAGCATAAATCACTTCGGAATGATAAAGAACCATTTCCTCACCCTAGCGACAACAGAAATTCCAGCCCAGATCACGACTACCCAATGGAAACGAGTTTCTTATTACATCCCATTTTCTCCGCTAAATAGAACACCGCCCACATCACCGATTGAGCTCGCGATAAGATGTATGCTTACCCAATAAAATTTCCGCTAGGATTCGTTCATGGCATCAAATTGCCACAAGGACCAAAATGACAACAGAGAAGAAACAGAAGCAAAACTACCAACAAAGCATGAGAATTTCCAACATACCCATTCACGGAGGCCCAATTTCTGGTCGTTGCAAATCTCGATTGTGAGGTCAGATGATCTCCCGTCGACTGGCAACAGAGCAGAACAGCGATCTAGCATCGGCCTTCTTCTACTTTTTTAAAAGCAGTAAACGGCACTGTAAAAATTATAAAGAAATCCAAAACAAGGAAGGAATAGTGCAAGTACACGATTTTTTGTGTACAGCCACTACGCAAGATACGTAGTAGAACCGTATTTACTCTCCCCTTCCTTTTCTCTCTTTCCTTCTCCCTCTCTACTCTCGTTCGTCTCAAAGACGAGCTTGAAAGACGTGCCCGCAGCTCTGACTCCCACAGACCCACCGACCGTCCACCTCTTGTGCTCCAGAATTTTTTTTTCTTTATTCTGGAACTCCAAACTTTTTTTTAGTATTTTCTTCGTCCTCGATCGTATTTGCGGGAAAAAAATAAAGTGTTTTGATTCTTTTGAATCTTTCGATTACTTTGATTTAATCACTGCAGGTTTTTAACTAACAAAAAAGGAAAAAAGGAAAAGGTACCGAATTACAGCCGCCACGGTGGCGGTAGGCAGCCGAAAGGCGGTGGCCCCACGAGGCGGCAGCGTCGGTGGAGACGGTGGGCCAGAACCGCCATCAATTCAAGACTCATTGGCCTCCATGAATTTGAGTCGAATTCTGTTTCTGGATCAATGACGCTCAACTGCTCTCTGCCTTCGGTCCTACTTCTGCTCAATTGGGTTCTTTCACTTGTTTTTTGCTATGAAACAGAAATGATTATTGAGAGAGATGTTCGGATAAAATTGTGAGCTGCTATGAGTAAAGAGAACAGCGTAAATGTCACAATTCCATTATTAAAACGAAGTTTAGATCCAATAAACAACGAAATTTTCAAGACGGATGTTGGTGGTGGGTAGTCTGGGGAGAATTATAGTGAACTGCACGTGGGTGGTATAAAACATCCATTTGCCTTCACAGGGGAATACTGGTCATTTAGAGACCTGTCAAAGCCGCCCCACACTCTCCCCATACGTCAGTAACTGCATGTTCTTCCTCCGCTTCGAGATGCTCATTCAGAAATTCACAATAGAAACAAATAGATGCATCCATCCACCCCATGATAGTTCACTTCAATCTGCTCAAGAAGATTTCAGAGCAACCTCACGGGCTTCACCAGAGATGTCCACTGCTACGGATGCAATAAAGCTTCAACGAATACAAATGCATGAGCACCAACTTTGTATTCTGGTACCCAGAGAGGATAATAAAGAAAAGACGCATGCACGTATAAGAACAGTACATGTTAGAGCTGCAGAGCTTAAGAGTAACTGAGCACCAACAACAAAATCGACGTTCAACATGCTGGGTGTTTCTTGTTTTCCCGACACAAATTGAAGTACAAAACTGTGAGAAACCAGAGAAAACTTCCTATTCATGATGTTCCTTCTATAGGTTAGCACCAATCTTTTATCTTTCTGTACATGCCTGCTGGCATATTAAAGAAAAACTGAAACAATTATCACCAAATCTTCATCTTCGATCGCCTGTGCAGTTTCTTCTTATCAGTCTCTGTCAGCTATAACTTAAAGAATGCTAAGCACAATCGCTTGTGAATTAGCAGTGATGCACCTTGTCTACCTCTTTAAAAACATAGTAGCAGCTTAATATGCCTGCATTGGAAACCTACGTGTCATGCTATCTGAAGCAAAATGCAGTCTTCTCCTTTGTCTTGAGGCAACAACGTCAATTAAGCAGTTCCATCTGCATCCAGTTCCAATGTTGATACAACGTCAGAAAGTGTTTCTCTAGAGCAGACCTCTGCTTTCTTGTCTTTTTTCTTTTTCTGCTGCTTATTCAAAGCTCTGTCAGCTTGAGAAACAATTTTGGACACTGTGAAGCCTGCCACTTCAAATATTTGTGCCCTTCGAGGGATCAAAGAATTACGCATAATGAGGTCTACACCATCGTAAGTCCAAACACCTAAAACTGCCTCTCCTTTTAAAGCTATAGCATACCAACCAAGACCAGCCACAGCCACATCCACGGAACTCACCTCCCAACTGTTCCCACAGACCTTAAATTCCCTCCTCATCCATTCCCCAATTTCAGCAATTCGCTGCTCCCCCACTGGTGGCTGCAATAAACAAAAGAAGTTTGTAGGAAACAAATCCCATGTTAACACAATGAACGACAAAGGGGTCCAACAAATTGAAAAACAAAATATTACCTGCAGCTGGCGGCCAAAATGGGCATCCACCATCAGTGAAGCATTCTCCATCTTACCCATATGAAGTGGAATATGGGGAGATGCCCAGACCGTGACATAAACAGTATCTACTGATAGTTTTTCAACATCGAGCCTTGCAAGTCCCCCTATGTGTATAGAATGACCTTCCTGTATGACCAAACAGAAATAGGTTGAGAAAAGAAAAAAGAATGAAATATTCAGACCTATCCCTCCTTCCCTCCCTCCCTCCCTCACTCACTCACTCAACTAAAACAGCTTACATGCTTACATTACAGCAGGAACACCAAATAGTAAGTAACAGGCATAAATCAGTTAACTCAAACCTTAATTCTGTAAGTTCTTGGCCCCAACTCTTTGCTTATGTGCACCAGCTTCTGCTCTTCCCTTGTCAACCTTGTTGAGATCTGGAAGGGATGCAAAATTCCTGGCGTATCAAATAACTTTGCCTGACCTGCCAGGACACCTTCTACCCTTACAATACCTAGTGTGGTCCCCGGTACAGGAGCCTCTGTCAACTCGCTAATCTTCCCACCAACACACTTGGCCATTGCATTAATCAATGTTGATTTCCCTGCATTTTGAGCCCCAATAGCCCAAACATTTCCCCGAGGTCCCACCAAATCCCTCACATCATCAACCAAATTCTTCAAGCCCCAGTTCCTGATTGCACTCACCAAATGAACACTTGTCAATTTATTTGCTCCTCCTTCACGGGCTCGCTGCCTAACCCAGTGCTCAAATGCAGTGGGAGAGAGAGATGGAGGGAGGAGATCAATTTTGGTGACAACGAGGACCACTCGTGGAACATTTCCTGGTTTCCCTTCTTTCCATGCTCTGTAATTCTCTTCTATGGTGTTAGAAACCAATTTGGCAACTTTGCGAGGAAATGATCCATCAAAATCTGAGGCATCGGCGACCATTATAACAACAGAGCGTGAACCACTTGCAGTAACAAGCTTTGGACTTATAGTGTGGTCAAAATCAAAATCAGGAAGAAGGTTTTCCACTGTTGTATCTTTCACCTTCCCATAATGACGGAGAGAATGGCAACGGGCACAAACAACAGGTTTCTCACTGCCACTGGCATTTTTATCAGGTTGGCAACCTTCATCAGATTCTTGAATTTTGCCTCTTTTAAGGGAGTTTGATATCTCAGATTCTTCAGCAATGGGATTCCAATCAATCGTAACTCGATAGTCAGGCCTTTTTTTGGAGGGTAGGGTGAAGAATCCAGGAAGTTTGGGATCAGAGCCTTGCATGTGAACACCACAACCAGGGCATACAAGCTGAGTTGTAGAGGATTCATCATAATTTCCATCACGCAAGAAGGTATTGATTTTAGAAGTCAATGGCCGATTTCCTTGTGGAAATAGCGGGCCTTGGTAGTATTTTACTGTTGGAGCTACAGATGATAGGATATGAGAAAGCGGCAGGTCTGAAGGATTTGGGCATGAAATAGAGAATAAAGGAGGAACAAATTGCCTCAGCTTGGCGAGAGAAGAGCACCTGCGAGCTAATAACATTTCTCCTTCCTCAGATCTGGTGAATGACAGTTCAGTTATTTGAATTCAACCTTCTTGTACCAATTTGATGTCCATCGAAATCCTTACCAGTGAAGAACCTAAAAATCAATTTTTTCTTAGGCAGCTAAGAGGTAAAGTTCACTGGAATGCGCACAACACAGAATAAAGTTTGATACTTGTAGTGAAAGCAGATTCATAAGCTTCAACAGTTTTCACTGGGACACTCATGACTGGCAAATAACTATAATAACCAAACAAAAATAGATAGTTTTATATTTGAGTTCCATAATGGAGAAAATGGAAGGACTCAATCTAACTGGCAAAAGAAAATGGATACGGAAGGTTAACCAATTAAGCATGTTAGGGACAAGAAATCATCCGACATGGCGTTTATGTTGAGGTTCACATACATGAATTGCAGAATGGTAACATTGACGTCTTGGACTGTTGAATGGAATCTTATGATGTAGGTCCTAGAAGGAGATGAGTTGCACAAGACTATCATTCACCCTGTATAGTTGCAATATTCCCTACTACAGACTATCTTTGATTTCTTAAAGGGCTCACAAATGAATGGGTTTACAAAGACCCAAGTTGGACGAGTTCAAGACCATTTAGGCACTTCGGAAAAACTGAAAATACAACTGGTAGGAGTAAAAAATAGATGAAAAATAAAGCAAGTGGGGTTTGAAGACGGCTTGAACAGGCACTTGAACGGCTAAAGCGTTGGATTGAAATACTTACACCCCTAGAGACACCACTTTCGCCTGCCTGCATTGGCAGAGCCTCCTCTGCTCAAGATCGACCAGGCAGCGAAACTAACTATACATTCTCGTAACTGTGAAAGAAAGTGACCAATTTAAAAGCCATCACATTTTATTGAGGAATATAAAAGGATCTTTTGCCAAACACATAATAGTTGGCCACTTCCGACTGAAGCATCCCAGTTCTCTTCTCTACTCTAATCAACCATATGCAAGCGGTACTTTTTTCTTTGCAAGACAGGTGTTCTTAGTTGCCGTGAGAACGTGGACCAGTAAGAAGAAACTTGAAAGATCAAATAGTGACCGAAGCTGCCCGCCAACGAGAAAAAAGAAATGAATGCTACAGTCGACAGAAGCATGACTCTTGACTCCTATAGAGATGCTTCTTTCCCCAAAAGGAAAAAAGAAAAAAAAAAGAGCAATATCAACAAAGAAACGAATAAATAAGAAAGCACACTCTTTTCAGGGGTATTAGCCTCTGAGACATTGTATCCTTTGCACAATTTGATCCTTTACTATCAAGACACCTCGTCGGCTCAATATATTCAATTTTCATGCAGCCCAACCTCGTCTCAGACACACAGACAGACTCCCGTACTCGTTTACTGCTACCCGATGAAGAAGAACAGCGGAATGATGGCATTTTCAGAACTTAACGAAAGTTCACATATAAAGCGGCGAGGGAGTGGTAAGTTGGAGGTAAGAGACCTACCTATGAGCCGCTGGAGCGACAGAGGGAAGTCCAACGATGATGAAACCGCGACGACGGCGAGTCGAAGGAAGCTCTTCTACCTTGAGTCGAAGCACTGACTCAACTTATTTAAAATAGGATGTCAAACTTACCCGATTATTTGTTCTAAACTATTTCTGAGCGGTAAAAAATTAGAATATGTTTTGTTTGATATTATATTCTCAGACTAAGTTAAACCCGCTCGGCCCAATTATAAATAGAAAGCCCAGATTATACCGGATCCATTTATAATTCACGATTCTGCCCATTCTGGAATCTGGGTCGAGATTGGGTGAAATTTTACCGCCCTAGCTAATTACGAAAAGACGCCTGACTCCTTAAAGCAGAGAATAATTCCGACGATAAAAGGGTTTCCGATGTCTTCCCGAATCTCAACTTTTTTGGTTTTTGTTTGTTCTTCTCAGTTCTCACATCTGGAATCGAACGCTTCTTTGCGAATCTGATAGCGATACAATCGATAGTCGACACCGGATTTAATATTTCGACAGAGAAGGGGCTGTAAGCGGCGGGAAATCCAGTCTCATGGCGGAAAAACCTCAGCCTGTTCGCGTTCTATATTGCTCAGTTTGCTCCCTCCCGGCTGAGTACTGCGAGTTCGGACCCGATTTCGAGAAATGCAAGCCTTGGTTGATCCAAAACGCTCCAGACCTCTACCCGGATCTCATCAAGGGTATTTTTTTATCTGTTACCTTTTTCGTCTGGAACGTCGATAAGCCTTGACTAATAATGCCTTTGGAACTGATATTCTCTCTCTCTCTCTCTCTCTCTCTCTCTCTCTCTCTCTCTCTCTCTCTCTCTCTCTCTCTCTCTCTCTCTCTCTCCCTCTGTCTGTCTGTTTTGCTCTTTCTTGTCTACGGTGCTACTAATCCAGAGGCCAATGAAAGGGAAGTAGCTAAGACTGCCGATCAGTTGCATGCCACGGGTATTTCTGAAAGGGATGGCGCCACTCCTGCAGGCATGGTTTACGGATTCCTTTTTATTTTTCTTTCTGTCTATAGTTCGATACTAAATTTTATTTCTTTATGGTCATGAGGTGTTTGATGTATTGGCACTTCGTCGATGTCTTCATTTTTTCCAACTTGCTTTAGCATACGGTTTAGTAATCCTATTTTGAGTTGTTGCGGGTGCTGAAGCACGGTTCAAGACAAACAATTTGAATTGATACATTGCCTCAGATAGACATTGTGAACCGAGCTCAATGAATCTTCGTTGTAAATTGAATCTTGTGCTTGGACATTGGTTTAGGACATCCTTGAGGTTGGGAAACGTGCTCTATTGGAGGAAACATCTGTGGAAAGTACTAAAGTTATTTTCTTTTGCGCGTATGAAATGTTTGGGTGGTCATGAAGATTTCATGGCTGTTGTATAGTCAGTTCTTTATACTGTTAAAAGTTTGTTTGGAGGTTGTTTGAAATTTATTTGTCCAGTATGTAGCTTCTAAAGATCTTTTGCCATTGCATTCGTCAGCTAGAATAGAGAAGTCATAGTTGATACTGTGTTATACCAGTATGTAGCTTCTAAAGATCTTTTGCCATTGCAATCGTCAGTTAGAATAGAGAAGTCATAGTTGATATTGTGTTATACTGACTGGTCGTAAAATGTTCTACCTTACCTTTTTTTTTTTTTTTTTTTTTTTCCCACAAAGGAGGTACATCAACATCAAAACCAGAAGAAGTTAAACGTCTACCTGGTGGAAAGATAAAAAAGAAGGTGGGCTTCTCTTTCCCTGTTAAATTTTTTTTACTGGCAACATGCATCTTGTTTTTTCTTTCTAGAGTACGATCACTAAGTAAATTGTAAATAGTTGCCAAAGAAATTACAGATACATGAGAGGTCTTTAAAGTTCCACAGTCCAGCTGCTAAGAAGCAAGAGAGTTGTTTGGGCTCTATTACATGTGCAAGTTTGCTTTTTGTAGGAGAAGCAAGAAGTTGTCATTGAGAAAGTTGTTCGAAACAAACGCAAATGTGTCACTATGGTGAAGGGGCTTGACTTCTTTGGTGAGTTTTCTCAACCCTGACATTTTCTTAACGAGTATCATCCAAGCCTCCAACTTATCTTCATGTCATTGTCTGTTTTGTAATTACCATTTCAGGTGTTAAACTAAGTGACGCATCAAAGAAGCTTGGGAAGAAGTTTGCTACTGGAGCATCAGTTGTTAAGGTATGCAAGGGTCTTTTGCTACCTATAAAGATGTTTGTTGTATAATTAGACAGAGATAGCAAGAAGCGCCTATTTCTTGCATTTGTTTTACTGTGAACTAAAAATCATTGCTCAAACAATTTGATACAGGGTCCAACTGATAAGGAGCAAATTGATGTCCAGGGTGACATTTCTTACGACATTGTGGAGTTCATTACCGATACCTGGCCTGATGTAATTCATTCTAGTCCTTTTGTTATCTGTTTTCATTCATGTCCGTTTGGGTTATCTTTTTATCTTGGGATGATAGGTTACTCAATTCCTTCAAATGGTAGAAATTTTCTATTTCATCACATTAGTGAAGAACTTTTACTTTATAATATTAGCTGCTATGGTGTAGAAGATACTTGCCAAATAAAACAAAAAAATATAGGTTTCATCAGTAGAATATATTAGGAGGTCTCATTGAACGGAACAATCAGCAAGTTTCTTTTGGAAGGAAGATTTCTGAAAATCCAGAAAACATTTGAGAATGCTAACAAGTGTACTTTCTTTGTGGATGATAGGTGCCTGAAACTGCAATTTATTTCATTGAAGACGGGAGGAAGGTTGCAGCTGTCTGATTGTTATCTTTGTCCATGAGGAGATACTGTATGTGCTGATTTCAAGTATACAACAATACTCATGGCCCCATGGTGGTTTCCACCTTGACATGGCTTATTTGAGGACACTACCTTTTTCGTTTTAATATAATTTTGTAACATATTCTATGGGGATTTGAGTGTACCAACAGAGACATAGATATACTTGTTGTCACTGTGCCGAGATTTTCTTGTTTCGTTTTTTGTTGTTATATAAAGTCACTTGGGTCTGGTCCTAATCACAACAAATTCCGTGTAGAAATGCAACAACTTCAAATTTTGTAGAAATATACGGGCATATGGTATTTGGCGTAAATGCTTACTTAAGTAGTAAAGTTTGAGACAGTGATTATCATCTTCAAGTATGTCAAAATTATGTGGTGCGATGCAGGAAGTTGTAGAAGCGGGCATGTCTTTCCAGCCGCTTTTCCAAATCTTGTTAATCAAATATCACTATCTGAAGAGTTGGCAGCACAAACAAGTGTTCGATCTGAGGTGCTATTACAATACAGAGGGAAGTAATCATGCAGCAGAACACAGGGAAATGCTCCAGAGGAAACAAAATATTAGGTTTTGATGAATTCACTCAATAAAATTAACAATGTACATTGCTGATTGGCAGCATTGTCAGTAAAAATGTATATCAGGACAGGTATTCTATACAAGTCTTTTGAGTCTAAGATAACGTAATAAAGACAATAAGCACTCTCCTGTGGTCAGCCGCCAAAGGATACCAGGAATGCATTCCAGAATCAACTGCATCCAGAGCTGCACAAAATTGGAAGAAAAAAAATCTTCAGTTCACATTATTGTCAAGTGAAAGATTTTGTAACGAGCTTTATATAACAGGCGTAATTTTGACATTGAAGAATGAGAACGAGAATGCACTGATCTGGGCTTGCTCCATTTGCAATATGCTACTTTGATCTTCTTAAGAAAGCTCAAAATCAGAATTATGCCAAAAAAGAAAAACAACTAGAAGATGCTTACCTGGTAGTTATTTTAACATAACTCTCTCATCTATGATAATCTGATTTCAGCAGCTCCTCCACTGAGTTTCTGTACTTGGCGATCAGATCCCTACATCATGGTATCAAACAGTAACATAAGCATCTACTTCGTAATTAGGAAACCTGAAAGACTATGTTGGAGAGATACTGACTTCCTCTGATTCAGGAGTTGCTCACTTTCCTCCACTTTATGCTTTTGCCCCTCCACTGTCTGAATAATCAGTATAGCCAAAGTAAACAAAATTTTAACAACTTTGGAAATGCAAAGATGGTATAATACCAAATATACGTCGTACAAAAATGATCTGTGTTACAGAATTCCTTGTGTATGTCAAACTGACTGATTTAAAAGATAGTTTTCATCTGCATATACCAAGAATAAAACCAAGTTAAAAACATGTCTAAGTTTTTCAAAAATCTACATCTAAAAAGAAATTTTGCGGCAAATATAGAAAAAAAATCCAGAGAAACTTGCAAGAGCGTTGTAATATCAACCATCCTTGAAAATCAACAAAAGTGTATTACGTATTACTGCAAAGATTACAGAAAACTCCGAAACAGCAGTCAGATTAAATATTGTCTCCCAAGCAAACACACCCAGACACACTCCAGAGCACTCACAGAAGACAGATAGGAAGAAGATTTTGAAAGTCTTAACTCCAGCATAATTTCAAGAGTCATATGTCAACACAACTACGAACTGCACCATCATTTTCTAGTTGCATGCAATATAAGCATCCACTTCCAGGATTTCTAGTGTTGCTTACTTTTGCCAGTCATTGATATTCTATATCATCAATAGCTGTTTAAAGATTTAGTAAGATGAACAGAGGATGAACCATAAAAACTATCTAATGCACACATCACCTCCTGGATTTAGATGACAGCATTGTTCGATTCAAAACACTCCTATTATTTGGCACATATAATTCCAGAGTGGACTACTAAATTTCAATTTTTTCTTAAACTTTACCAGAATAAATAACTGAGCATACAGTTCAAAAAAAAAAAAAAAAAAAAAAAAAAAATTCAAGTGCATTATTCAGATCATGCCGATTATTTAAACTTTCAAAATCAGTTATATGCAGTAGAAGATGATTACTGACCTTAACCTTTGTGCCAATGGATCCCGATATGGAGTTTAGCAATTGCTGACACTTTTCAAAATGATTGGTTAACTCATTCACCTGTTTCCAGTTACAGGGAAATTGCGTTAAACAAAGGAATTCCTTAGGGCATTGAAAATTGAAAGAAACCTTACGGCAGGTTTATGACCCCGCTACAATCTTAACCAAATCCATTGGCCTCCCAAGTTTGTAGGCATCCAGGTAAGAACCAAGTGAAAAAATTTAAACTTTATTGCAAATACAGAAAATAGATACGGGGCATAACTATGAATATACACAATTATATAGAAGCAACGTACGATTAAAAAAGAGGAATAAATTGGGAATATCCAGAGGAAGTAAAAAAGGGTTTACAAGAGCATCCGATTGCTGATCACGAGACCCACTTTCAATTGCCTCTGCCAATTTCTCCACCAACTGCAATGAAGCTAAAAATATATCAAACGAATCGTTCAAAAAGATTGAGTAGAAGTTAACATCAGAAATAAAGCACAGAAGAAAATTACATGTAAGAGGTGAAAATGAGAAGCCAATGACTGATGATGATGCTGTTGTGGCTGCTGTTGTTGCTGTTGCTGCTGCTGTACCTGCTGCTGTTGTACCTGTTGCTGCTGCTGGAGCTGGTATTGGTGCGAGTGATCAGGTGGTGATGTCACGGGGATGTGGCTCTGGTTGGGCACCATCATCCAGCTCCCTCCGCCGTACGGGTGATCCATTCTTCAGCACTGGACCTTTCCCCAGTGCCCCAAGGAAAAAGCTCTGTTTTTTCCAATCTCAACGTTTGTGTCCTCCGAAGCTGAAGCTGAAGCTTCTCACAATTAAAAAGGGATCGCCGCTGGTGTCGTCGACGGAGGAGGGTGAGCTTTCACAAGAGAGAAAAAAGAGCCGGAAGAGCCGAAAGAGCTAATAAGTAGTTTCAAACTTTTATGTAATAAATTTATAGACCCGGTCAGATTGAACCGGAATGGGTTCGAGCCGGAACTTTGGGTGATATTATTTTACAATTTGCCGCCCTTATATTGCATACGAGATATCGAGGTAATCACTCGCCAAAACCTAAACTCACGCGCGGGAGGCGGGAGCTGCTGAGTGCTGCCTATCAGGAAATAAGAGCCCGCGCTCTGTTCTATCCGCTTCTCTGGCACTCAGGTACTTTCATAAATCAAAATTGTATTTTTTGTTGTCCGACTCTCTGAGATTCTGAGTTCCATCTCCTCCTCTTCCGCTCGGTTCTGTACATGTTGAACGGTTATTCCAGAAGCATTTGTGATTATCAACCGAACTTTTGGTATGAAACTTTATGTTTACTGCTCGGTTTCAGGTGTGCATGGGGAAACTTTCTGTACTAAATATATCTGAGTTTGGCGTTATTTTGAAAGAAAAATTATGTCTTGGACGATGTCAAGCAATGTTATTTTCTTGTTTAATTTTTTCAAAAGTTTCTAAAAATGGTTTATTTATTCGGTGTTGACCTCGTGAATTGTTGAATTTGCACTTACACGCCAAATTTCAGTTACTCGCGAAGTTGAAAATGAGTGGTATGTATGAGAGTTTGAAATGTCATCTGGAAATAGAGTAATGACAAGCTTTTGAACTCATTCTGCAGCAAGCCAGGACTGATACAGATTCCAGAGAATTGGAATCTTCGGTAATCTCTATACCAGGAAGGGCAAAAGTTGATACAGGAATCAAAAAGTATTCATGGCTCGGGCATCTCAAATTTTTAGAAAAGTGAAAAGGTTACCGGTATCTTTCCAAAGAAGGTCACTTTCTATAGCCACAGCTGATTCAGTGAGAGATAACCGCTTTCTCCAGCACAGCTCACCTGATGCTAAAGTGCATGACCACTATGATGTTCTTCGTTTCCCTCAAACACGTATTTCTACCCTTCCAAATGGCATTCGGGTTGCCACTGAGACCTCCCCATCTTGTGCATTGCACACAGCATCTGTCGGTGTTTGGATTGATGCAGGAAGCCGCTTTGAGAACCCAGAAACCAATGGTACAGCCCACTTTTTGGAGCATATGATTTTTAAGGGTACGGATCGGCGCTCCGCCCGTGATATTGAAGTGGAAATTGAGAACATGGGTGCTCGTTTAAATGCCTATACTTCTCGTGAGCAGACCACCTTTTATGCTAATGTTCTAAGTGATGATGTCCCTGTCGCAATCGATATTCTTGCTGATATTTTACAGAATTCTTGCTTCACCAAACGCGCCATTGAAAGAGAACGCAGTGTTATCCTTCGGGAAATGGAAGAAGTATGTGGATATTTCCTTTGTTGTTCTTTTCTGTGCAATTGAATTTTTTAGTCCTGGGATCCAACATAAAACCAGAATTTCTTGCAAATTTCTTATCACTTTCAGTTGGCATAAGTGGTGAGATCCACCTGAAGGTTGTACATGAGTTCATTCTATTGGGTCCATGATTGCTATGTACAATCATTGTTACTGATTATTCTCTTTTCCAAACAGTAGTTTCTGTTGTTTCTAGTAATTCATTTATTAGACAGGTGCAAGGGCAGATAGAAGAAGTAATATTTGATCACTTACACGCAGCAGCATTCCAAAATCATCCACTGGGGAACACGATTTTAGGTCCAGTTGAGAACATTCGGACTATCTCAACAGGTGATTTGTACGATTATATCTCCAAGCATTATACTGGGCCTAGGATGGTAACTAAACCTTGCTTACTCATGAGTTATTTTATTTACATTGCTTTTGCTGGTGTGCTGAATGTTAAATGTGTTGTACATTAGGTTGTATCTGCAGCTGGTGCAGTTAAACATGAGGAGGTAGTGAGCCAAGTGAGTAGCTTGTTTAGCAAACTTTCAACAGATCCAACCACTGCAGCCGAGCTTGTCCAGAGAAGGCCTGCTGTCTTTACTGCATCAGAGGTCATTATCAATTATTTTCTTTTCTCTTTTATGGAAAGCATTTTTCCTTGCACTTACTGTTGTTTTAATAAAATAACTAACTGCATTGTCATCATCCTAATAAAAAGAAGCTTGGTTCTTAATGTTATAGGTTCGAGCTGCCAATGATGACCTGCCCATTGCCCATTTTGTTGTTGCTTTCAAGGGGGCCTCTTGGACTGATCCAAACTCTATTCCCCTAATGGTTATCCAGAGCTTGTTGGGATCATGGAATAGAAGTGTTGGTGTGGGTAATTTGTCCGGGTAAGAACTAAATTCTATATGGACATGCTTTGTAATTTTTGCTAATGCAACTTCTGGAAATTCCTTATAGATTTATCCCTAATTTAGAAAGCATTCACATTAAGCTGCTCCTCTTCTTCTAGCACGATATGACAATGCTATTCATGGTTTTCTTACTGTTTTCTTTTCTTGTTCCTATCTTTTTCTTCTACGTTTTCCTTCAATATCTAAAGAGTGAAATGTAGTTTCATATGCTTTGGTCTCCACATATCAGGCTGTGTTTCAGTGATACTTTTTGCCCTAATGTTCAGATCTGAGCTGGCTCGTAACATAAGCAATAACAATCTGGCGGAGAGTATGATGGCCTTCAACACTAATTATTGTGACATGGGACTATTTGGCATATATACTGCTGCAGCTGTAAGCAATACTGAATCTCATAGCTATTCTAACTTTTTCTTATGGAATGGTATGGATTACTATTTATAAAGAGAAAAGAAAAGTGCAAACACCGGTGGTTTATTGTGGGCTGTCATGAGTCTTTTTATAACTTAATTTCCATTATGTGATACCAAATAATGTTTATTGCAGCCTGACTGCTTACCTGCTCTGTCGCTTGCAATAATGGAAGATCTAAGAAGAATGGCGTCTCAGATTTCAGAAGCTGAAGTTGTGAGAGCACGAAATCAGGTCAGTTCTTGGATTTTTTTATATTTCATGTTCATGAATTTATGGATAGTTTCTTAAGGTGATTTCTTGATAGCTACTGCTTAAAATTATTAGGACATTTTAAAGTTTTTGTTCAGTACAGTGAAACTCTCGTAGAGCATAGAAGTTTACTGATGTCCTTTTGAAGTGCACCTGATTCATTGTACAACCAACAATTTCTTTACAATTGCTAAAATGCAGCTGAAATCATCTATGATGCTTCATATTGATGGAACCAGTGCCGTTGCAGAAAATAATGGACGTCAGGTAAAAGAGATTGTTTGATAGTGCTGTCGCTAGTTGCAGCATATGTTCTGTTCTCATGTAAGTAGTACAAGTTGCCCAAACTTGAGAACCTTTTTGGTTGCCTGCAGCTCCTAACTTATGGACGAGTAATCCCATTCTTGGAACTATTTGCACGCATTGATGCTGTTGATGCTGCTACAGTCATGGAAACTGCTCGGAATTTCATTGTTGATAAGGCAAGAAATGAATGAGGGATATTCTATTTATTTATTTGTTACCTTGTATGAGGCGCCATTGCAGTAATATGTGTGACAAACCTTTGACATCCAGGTACCGGGGGGGCCTAACATAAGTTTTTGTTGTCTGTGCAGGATGTTGCAATTGCAGCAGTAGGACCCATTGATCAATTGCCTGATTACTCTTGGTTTCGTTCTCAGACATGCTTGAAATAGAAAAATTTTTCGTTACCAGTTTGATGATTTGCTCCTGCCTAGGCATTCTTGACATCCAACTGGTTCCAATTTTGCCAAAGTGCCATTAACTGCAAGCAAGGGGGGGAAGGGGGAAGGGGAGGGAGGGAAACTTCCTTTATCACCTCCCCTAAAGCTAAGAAGCCGAGCTGCTTCAGAGATGTATATTGATGAAGTCATTCAATATGACCCACGACTGGGGGGGTTCGGTTCGTTTTCTCCTTGCAAATTGGAACAGTTTGTATTTATGCAGTGGCCATAGGTACAATTTCATTGTGATCTTATCAAATTCTTCTGTATCGACCCTGCATGTATTTAACTTATTCGAATGTTTGCTTCTGCTAAAACATTGTGGTGAGCTCCTTTCTTACATTGCTACGCGGCCTGACAGAAAAGTGCTTACAAGAATATGCGAATGGGACAGTACTGAGTCATTGACAGTGGGAAGACTCTCATCTCCATGTTTGCATGTGTATGTGTTTGGAGTAGATTCACTGTATTTTTTGAAGCATGACTTTTCTATCTGTCTAACTATTTATGTTCTTTTATTTTAGTTATATTCTCTATACATGTTGGCCCTTACACTTTCACCAATATTATCATTTTCAAGTTCCAAATTTAACCTTTGGAAATTAGAACTACTTAATATAAATATGTTGAAAAGGAAAAGGAATCTATTGATTGTCTATCATTGGATCCATTCCTGGAGATTACTACAATGCTAATTCTGTTATAAAATACTAACAGAGGTGTAAATCTACGCTATCAAGTCTAATTTTGAAAGCCACTAACAGAATAAGTGCCCTCACTTATTAGTATTATCACTCTTTTCAAGTAGGATTTAGTATTTGATAGGCTGACCGCTTATTAAAGTCAATTAATAACTCCTAAAACAGACGTAGTTTTTTTTTTTTTAATGTTATTTTTGTGCATATTTGTGTTACATCTTAGAATTGGATGAACATGGCCTGGTAGTGGTAGGTCCACTCAAAAATGATAAACTATTTTACCGTTTTACCTCTCTTTTACATTTGGGGTAAAACTTAAAAGTCGTCCCCCGTTTTATGTTGTGGAAAGCAATTAAGTAATAAACTATTAAATGAGAAAGTAAAAAAATCATCTAAACCTGGCTGACTGGCTTTGTTACAACTTATTATTGCCATTTGCTATACTTAAACTCTTCGCCTTAAACCCTCGAAGGCGAAGCTGCTGCACAGTTGCGAGTCTTGTGAGTTGTGACTCACCCCTGCTCTCTTTGTCTCGGGCGAAGCCTGTAAAGGGAGCCCGGAAGTCCGACAAAGGCCGGAACGCCGACGAGATCTTTGCGCTTTCTCGCTTTTCCGCAATGTACCGTGCAGCTGCTGCCGTCGCTGCTTCCCTTAGGTGAGCATTTCTGAATTCAGGTTATGCAGTATTATTTGAGTAAGTGTCTTCGGTATCTGATTCATTCCATTTGTCAGGGCTGCTGCGTCAAGGAAACAGGTGAGTTGCTTCTTACTGCATATTTGTTTGTTTACATTCTGGTTTGGCTCCTTTGCTGCTTTCCTGCGATTCTTCCTAGTACTTCCAGTTTTTTATGTTGATGTTATGCAATGTTACTGAACGGCTCGGGTGGGAAGATACCGAGCCGGATTCATGCAGTTAGAAGCTATGGTGCGAAGGATATCCAGTTTGGTATTGGAGCTCAAGCTGCCATGCTGCAGGGTGTCAATGAGCTCGCAGAGGCTGTGAAAGTCACCATGGGACCCAAGGTAAATGATCCTATGCAACTTCTATTGTTTCTTTTCATTTTTTTTTTTTTTGTTATTTTTGTTTCTGGTAGTCTTTCTATATTGAGTGTATGCGTTTAGTAACAAGTTATAGTTGTTACAAAGCCTTGTAAAGCAGAAACTATCGAACCGCAATAAAACAGCCAAAAGTTTGTTAATTCTGACCGGCCTCGCTGTGGTCCATTTGTGCTGAGAAGTCAGAATTTATTTTTCCATTCCGTTATCAGTGCCTGATCTGAATGCCATTTCACAGGGTCGAAATGTGATTATTGAGAAAGCACGTGGAGTTCCTAAAGTCACAAAAGATGGTGTTACTGTTGCAAAAAGCATCAATTTCAAGGATAGGGCAAAGAATTTAGGTGCTAGTCTCATAAAGGAGGTCGCTAGTGCAACCAATAAAGCAGTAGGAGATGGTAATGAGTGTTTTCAGTTGTATTCCTTCTTATGTGCATACTCTTAGCAGTCTGAATTCAGTCATGGGTATTGGAGTATTGGACCTTACCTGTATGTAAGTGTTGAATAAGAATTTTGAACTAGTAGGGTGCTATCTTGTAAGGGTTCCCTGCAATTCTTGTTAGTACAGGTACACCTTCACAATTGTTTTTGAAGCGGCAGAATTGCTGTTAAATAATGAAGAGGGCCACCTAAAGTAAGGAGGAATGAAAAATTTACAGAGACATGTTTCTTGTTTTGCTTATCAGAAATTTAGTTTGATTGTTGCACCGTAGCCAGCCTGTGTCACTAACTAAATTGTTACACCAGTGACCAACTTGTGTCTCCAGCTAAATTGTTACACCATAGGCAGGTATATGAGAAATCATTTTGTTTAAGTGATTTTTATCTTGGGGAATGAATTAATTGACCCTTTACATACAAAATATTAATTCTTACCCTCTCTAGGGAAAATATTTTGGTCATTTATCTGGTGATTTTTATCTTCCTAATGGTTGTATTTGTTGATCACTCTTCCTGACACATGATATGTTATGTTGGTGAGTTTGCTCTAACCCATGCTACACCTGATTTGGTTGCTCCAGTATGGTTGTACTTGACTTTGTTTGTAATGATTTTTTGGATTTATGGGAGCAAACTCTTTTGTGTGCTTGTTCGTACTTAGATTATTGTATAAAAACGCCGTATCTTACTAATTTGTTATTTCATTTTGTTTGGATACAGGCACTACTTGTTCGACTGTCCTTACCCAGGCTATATTTACTGAAGGCTACAAATCAGTGACAGCAGGTGCAAATGTCATGGATTTACGTCACGGTATTAAAATGGCAGTTAATTTTGTCATCTCGAGCTTGAGAAGCAAAGCATCTATGATTGGCACACAAGAAGAAATTACTCAGGTAATGTCTTTGACATTTCGAAGCTGAGCCTTGGTTTTGATTAGTACTTATTTATTTTGTGTTTCTATTGATTCTAAACAACTTCCTCATCTAGTGAGCAATGCAAAGGTTTCCTCTTATATATGTTGATAAAAACTTTGTTTTCTTAATCGATGCTTTATCCTCTTCTACTCAAACAGATTGCAACTATCTCTGCAAATAATGAACGTGAAATCGGAGAACTGATAGCTAGAGCTATGGAAAAAGTTGGGAAGGATGGAGTCATCACTGTTGCTGTGAGCATCTCAAATCAACATAAATCATTGTTGTAAGAATGAGTCCAAGTAGTTGGGCTGGTTCTTACAACATTTTAAATAAATTGCAAGATCTTGTGTATGTAACTTGATGAGATTACTTCTTTATGGTGTGTGTGTCATGAATCGCAGGAGGGGAACACTTTGCATACTCAGCTGGAAGTGGTGGAAGGAATGAAACTAGAAAGAGGATATATATCTCCGTATTTTATTACTGATCAAAAGATCCAAAAATGTGTGAGTTGACACCTTCCAGATCTTGGTTGAAATGGCAATTACTCTAACCATGTTATACAGTGTGCTACATATTTGAATTGAGGTTGTTTTCAATAGCACATGTCAAACGTATGGATTGCTTTCATACCTTTTTGAAAATCAAGTTTTTGGTTCCCTTGGTTCTCTGCTTGTGATTAGCAAAAAGTGACATGCCTAGATATTGGTCAATTTAACCTTTTCTCTAAAAAATTTCCTGTCAAAAGGATTAGCTATATCTCGTTATGTGGCATTTTCTGTAAATCATATAAAGTTGGCATTTCTATTCTCTCTTTCAGTGTTCTACCTGACTTTTGCTTTACATGTTTTTAGGAACTAGAAAATCCCCTGATTCTTATCCATGACAAGAAGATCTCAAGCTTGAACTCCCTTGCAAGAATTCTTGAGCTTGCATTAGAGGTACTGCCACATCACTTTTGATGGTCCAATAAGCAGAGAGAGTTATGTTACAATGGGAAAAAAGAGAGACATATATGATGCTTCATGCTTCTTAATTTTTCTCTTTTATGTGTCATAGAGACATAAGAAGCTTGTCCAAGCTTAGCTTGATACTTGCTAATTTCTCTCTTTTGTGTGCCATAGAACTGCAGACCTCTCTTAATTGTGGCTGAGGATGTGGAAAGTGATGCACTAGCGATGCTATTGCTCAACAAGCATCAAATTGGACTTAAGGTATCTCTTATGCAATGTATCACCCTTTCAGCTTTCCTGTAAATGAGAGGTTTTATACAAGGTTCGCTGGAGAAAATTTTCCACATAGGGTTGAAACAGTAAGAATAATTTTAAATTTATTTCTTCTTTACAATGAATTTCTCTTCTTTGCATAAACTTCAGGTCTGTGCTGTCAAAGCTCCTGGCTTTGGGGATAACAGGAGGGCTAATCTGGAGGATCTTGCCATTCTCACAGGTGGAGAGGTGACATTTGACTCCGTGGACCTGATTTTTTCCCTATGTTATAGATGGTGTTTCATTTAACATGACGGATTATATGCAGGTTATTACTGAAGATAGGGATTTAACTCTTGATAAAGTAAAACTGGAAATGCTTGGTTCGGCAAGAAAGGTGACAGTGTCTCTTGATGATACTATTATTCTACATGGAAGTGGGGACAATAAATTAATTGAAGAAAGATGTGAGCAGGTTAGGTTCTAACTTAGACGACAGTTCTTAGAGTATAACTTAGTGTTCTATCAAGCTTCCAAAGTTACATGTCATGATGGCTTTATCACTCCTGTTGGTTAAATTTTACTCGTTTTGCTTATTTAATATCTTCAAAAGGTTCATTTAGTTTTATTTGTTTTTTGAGAACTGTGTAAATATTGGAAGGTTAATTATCCATTATTTATCTAACTGAAGGTGACTGGTTGCCTGATGTGCTTGTATAATACCGAGAAAGTAATGACATATCCTGATAAAGCTTCAAAATCTTCACAAAAATGATGCAACCTATTCTCCTTGTTGGCTTCCTGGTTCCGTGGTAAATATTAAACTTCATCAGAAGCTCATTGGAAAATCTAGGTCCAATGGGCGTCAGGGGGGATGATAAAAGACAACCTAGGCAATATCCTAGTGGCGTTTTCAGGGGCTGTGGGAATGTCCGTCTTTTTCTATAAACTGTGAATGAAGTGCTGAGGCACACTTTGTACAGGTTTTGAGTGTTTCATAAAGTACTGCCTTATTTGTACAAAGAAAGAGGTTGAGCTACACTGACTTTAGTAAATTGACTGTTTGTTTCTAATTGAACCTTGGAAATGGACTCTGTTTGTCAAGCACTAATGAGAAATGCATGCCAACAGTTGAGAACAGCAGTAGAAAAAAGTTCTGCCATATTTGACAAAGAGAAAGCGACTGAGAGATTAGCAAAGTTATCTGGAGGTGTTGCTGTTCTCAAGGTGCACTACTCTCATCTTGCAAATCTCTGACTTTACCAAGTTAAGATTCCCATCTGAAGGCAAACACAATTATGCTTAATAGGTAGGTGGAGTCAGTGATGCTGAAGTTGGAGAAAGAAAAGACAGGGTTCAAGATGCTCTGCATGCTACACGTGCAGCTGTTAGTGAGGGTGTCCTTCCAGGTATCTTGAATCGTTTTAATTTCTGTTTCATATGTTTAATTTCAGAGTAACTATAGCAGCTATAGACTTGGATGGCGGGCCTTCTAAGATGGGTTGGAGATATTGATGAAAATTCAGTTGTTTTTAAGCAATGTCAGTTATCATTACAAAGATCTGACTTGGAGGAGGCCGATTTTGCTGAAGATCGAGCAAAATAAAACGTAACATGTACCCAAGATCCATAAGGCTCTGATGATCCTATTGATGATTATTTCCCCAAAAAAAAATCCTGTTGATGATTATGAGATTTGTATGTTTTATATCTCTTTAACGCACTTAGTGCTTGGTGCTCTCAGGTGGTGGTGTTTCTCTCTTGTATGCTGCTAGGGAATTAGACAATCTCTTAACCTCTAACGCTGACCAAAAAACTGGAGTTCAAATTGTCCAAAATGCTCTAAAGGTTTTTAATCCTTCCGAACCTTATTCTTTTTTAGCCATTTTAAGTATTGTTAGTTGCAATTGACTGACGGAAGTTGACACTTTGCAGGCGCCTACATTCACTATTGCTGCAAATGCAGGTGTTGATGGTGCAGTAGTTGTTAATAGATTATTGGAACAAGAGGATGTAAATCTGGGTTTTGATGCTGCTAAAGGTATGGTTTATTTTTTGAGACAACAAAGGGCACAGGCATGTTGACTAAGGTTTCCGTAATTATTCCTAAATTTGTAAATGAGGGTCTATGCTGTGAATTTGGATATATGCTTTTCGTAAGAAATCTTCTAGTATGCTCCTTTCCTCCCTCTCTCCCTCCCTCCCCTTCCTCTCCCTCTCAGATGCTTATGATGCACCTGGAACACATCTTGAATTTTCTCCAGTTGTGTAGTATCTTTTGTGTGTTATGCTGGGATGTCCTGCTGTCCTGGGCAGTGGTTTTAAAAGTGAGTTCGCGATCAAACCTGAAGAGTTACTGATTTTCGTTTTACCTGGTTGTACCAAAATGTGATACTACCCTTGGTCTTATTACATTATTATATTTCTTGCAATTGAAGTCTTCACTTGTGAATTTCTTGGTCCCGACCTATTAAACGAGTTAGTTTCAGAAACAAACCGAAACATGATTGGATTATGCTCAAGTGGGTTGATGCAGCTGGTTTGGTCCGGTTGTCATTACTCTGGTTCTGAGTTCTGTATTTGATTTAGATTTCCAGTTGAAATCCTTTTCGCAGTTTGCTTACCAAAAAATGATCGATGGAGCAGGTGAATATGTGGACATGGTAAAATCAGGAATTATTGATCCACTCAAAGTTGTCAAAACTGCGCTGGAGGATGCTGCGAGGTATCATTTTGTTTTTGTTACTGATACCCCAACGGATTTCTCCATTCCGTACTGAATTCTTTCCCTTGTTTGGATGCAGTGTATCGATGTTGTTGACAGCAACAGAGGCAGTTGTTGTTGAGCTACCGGGAAACAAGTCTCCGCCTAGCCGCATGCCCCAACTAGATGACATGGGCTATTGATTGGCCGCACGAATGAAATAATCAGTTTAACTTAATAAATCAAGAGATAAAATATAGAGTAGGCTGAACCGCAGAAGCATTTGACGTGTGGTTGGATAATTACGTCGATCATTAACCTAGGTTTTGATACCGTTATAGTTAGGCCTTGCCAGGAAAATTTTGTAACCCTCTTGAGGACGTGGAAGCAGGAATGAGCCTTAAATTTAAATGTAAATTAAACTTAGTTGGAATAGGAAATCAGACATTGATGTACGGGGTTGTGCAAATGTTAGATTCAACTTGATGTATGCAACCATGCAACGTAGAATACTCAAATGCGCTCGGAGCGAGGAGAAACAAGCCCGTGTAATTGACTGCTTCGAAATCTGAATCTGGTGGATAACCTACATCCACTTACAATCTACCGAACGTTGTTTGTTAACACTTGGTTGCTTTTCGATTGACCCAATTCTCGATCGAGAAGTGTGTAAATACTTGAAATGACTCAAATGAGTGCTTCTCTGCCAGTGCCACTTGAGGAAATGTGGGTACATTGGCGTTCTTGCTCTCCATATAGAAATAGAAACCTTGGGGCAGATTTGTAGTAGAATTTGTAGGAGCTTTTTCCAGATGGCAGAAGGCTATTAAAGGGGGGAGATACCATTCTCGGTGAATCACTAGGTAAACCCTAGTCCTTTGGCAATGTAGGGTAAACTGGGAAATGAGTAATGCCTGTCCTCTCATTCCCCATTGTGCGACCTAGGGATTAATGTAAGGGGTGATATGGTTGGAGGGGGAATGTAGAGCCCCATAGGGGAGCTTCAGCCATTATTTCTTGCAGCAGTTAAGAAGCACTTTTTTGGTAAAAAAAAAATCAAGCTATAATGGTATTGTTCTTGAATTAAGAGTCTTTTTTCTCTCTATTACATTTGGGATGCATTTGGTTAATTAAGCTCTTCTGACACTAAGAGAAGCTCCTTAACTTTGGATGAAAAATAAAGGGCTTTATGAATACAAAAGTATTTGGTTAAGCTTTTCTAATTGGATAAATCTCGCTTTCAAAGAGGAAAACTTAGTGCTCTAGAAGAGTTCTAAAACTAATTAAGAATTTAACTCAAAAATCCTTTATCAATGGGTTCACCTCATGTAATGTTAGTTGTCTACTATTAAACTTCACTAAGTACAACTCTACTAATTTGGACGGATTCAGAGCGTATAAAAAGACGGATGTGGGCCCACAACGCGTACATTAGCCTCGAATATATCGCCATTGTACCGAACTCGGCGATTTGCCCAAAACCCAGGCGAGTGGCTGTTCACGAGTCAAGACTCAGGTGCCGAGTTCCCAGCCATTGATCAGCCAAAAATTCAAGAGTGACCGACCCATTCACGAGTCACGACTCGGTAGCGGAGATCCCAAACCGGACCCCCAACTCGTTAACCTCGTGAGGTAGCAGTAGCCCCGATTCCCTAACGCCACGTCTCCTGCGTCCGGTCCATCGCTCTCTTTATTTCTCTCCTGTCCGTTTTCCCTCTCTTTCACTACCTCCTCGTCTCATTCTGATTCCCCCCTCTTATACGTTACAACATCGAACCCCCCCTCCCTTCTTCCTCTTTTTCCGGCGTAGCCAACGCCGCCGCCTCGGTCGCGTCGGAATAATGTCGAAGAACGAAACGGGTTGCGCTGCATGCAAGCTCCAGAGTCGGGCATGCGGCAGCGAGTGCCCGCTGCGGCCTTACTTCCCCGGGGAAGTGGAGAGGATGGAAGAGTACGAGCGGCTGCAGCGCGTGTTCCGTCCCGATTACGTGCGGAAGGTTGTCGACTCGGTGGGGCCGCCGCTGAGGGACGACGCCGTGAAGAGCCTCGTGTTCGAGGCGGAGGCGTGGAGGAGCGACCCCGTGCATGGCTGCCTCGGCAGCATCACCCACCTCCAGAACAACATCAGGATGCTCGAGATGGAGCTCCAGGCGGTGCAGCGGCAGCTCCGGCTCTTCCGCACCACTACCCCCACGGTACCCATTTTTAATTTGTAATTTTTCCGTACTTTTTTTTTTTTTTCCTTTTCTGTTTTTCTCGATCGATCAATCGGATATTTTTCGTAATGTAGTACTCTTTTCTCTTTCACAGATTGATGAAGCTGCTGCGGGAATCATCGGCGAGGGTGGTTGCAATATTACCAATTGGGTAAGTTAGGACGAATTTGAAAGACCCGTCTTCGTTGTCGGTCGATTAATTTCAGCGGTTGTTCGAAAACTATTATTGCTAATTAATTATTGATGGACGTTATGCATTCGATTAATTTGCTGGTTATATATATGTTTAATTAGAAGAAATAGGACTATATAGGGTTTGCAAAGGCCACTGATTTAATATTCCATCCACTGGCACTGGCAGTCAGAAGAATTATGCGCTGCTGCTGCAAAGAGTGGGATGCATCAGGCATCTTCAATGACGACCCAAGAAGAAGAAGAGGAGGAGGAGGAGGACCCTGATCACCGACATCACTTGGAACTGTTCTCTCCCCGACAAGATGCATATTGCAATAATAACTGAAAGGCTAGTACTCTGATCATCTGGAGACTGGAATTGCAGCTTGCAGGTAATATATACATTTATCCCTCTCACATCTTTCACATCCATCTCATCTCCTTCTAGCTAGATAATTTATCTGGACGTATTAATATTTCCGTACGTCCCCATTTTCAATATTTAAGAATTAAGACTAATTAATTACTGGGTATTTAGTTATTTCTAATTGCGTATGCATATATATAATATGCAGTACCGTGTTTCTGTATGTATATGCAGATATAGCAATCCGACTTCATCCGATATCTCCTGGTGGTGTGTCTGATCCTTTGCATGAACCCTCTTAATGATCTTATCTTGCATTCAGTTCCAACACTGGCAGCAGCTAGCCCTTGCTCTTTTTTTTGTCCGAGTATTTTTGTCCTTTTTTTCCCTCTTTTTCGTTAAACTGTGTCTAATAGTATATCGACTTTGATGTTGGGGGTCCTTACAACGATCCAAAGTTGAGATGTGTTTGGATTTTAATTGCGTCCTGTCTTCTATATATATATCGTACTTAAGTTTGTTCTGTCATATATATCATATAAGTTCATTCATGTTATATATCAAGTCTGATGAGGTAGTAGTATTAAACTTAGTAGAATATTTTTCTGGAGTTGATTGAGGGGATAAGAATGATACCGTCTGATCTATTAGAGTGCATATATTAGCAGAGTCTAGTACTCTCCTCTTATATGAAGAAGGCCTGGGAACTCCTGACCCTTATTACTAGATTATTAGTTTGGCTCCTTCTATATGTATATATCTGCCCTCCGCCGCCTACTGCAGGAAATTTGGTGCTCTATCGAGTATATATAGATAATCTTTAATTTTTTTTATGCTAGTTAATTACTTATATGTGATTCGATTACCAATATGTATATCATTGTTTATATGCTAATTAAGTTGATCTGAGCTAGCATAATATAAGATTATGTGCTACTATTTGTTGCATATATATATATAGAACATATATAGCAACAAATATAGAAGTCTAGCTTTGTATCATTCAACGTGTGGAAGTAATATATGAAAATCTCAAACGTAATTTCTGATGTTATGGAATTTGTATGATCAGTCACATATAGATCAATAAAATGGTGAAGATCAAGGATAGAATGAAAAATATACATTCCCGTTCCTTTTTTCTGTTGGCACGTCCTTGGTTTGGACTTTTGGGAGTTGGGAGACGTAGATCCGAATTTGTATTTTGGAGGCTAGCTTCGAACTCTTAAAAGTAAGAAGCATCTATGTATATGTATAGGAGATGGAGCTCAGCTATGCCTAGCATTTCCCACCCGAGCACCCATAAAATCCAAAAAGAATCCTCACAAGTCACAATTAAACCTCCCCATTTGGACATATAATCGCGCGCATAGTGATCATCGATCAATGTCATGCCAAAGCCAGAAACAACAAATTATATATCTCGATCGATCAAGAAGATCAAGAATTAAGCTGGATCAATTTCATCAACCGTTCCATTGACCTCGATCCGCCTCTGTATCGATCGATATATCAATAATATGGCGCTGTCGAGTTGGTTGTGCGCCAGCAACAGCAAGAGCATGTACGTGAAAATCGTTCATCCGGGGGGCCGAGTAGAGCTCCACGATCGACCCATGATGGCGGCCGAGATCATGGTGCAGAACCCCAGATGTAATGTCACATACCCGGAAGTGTTCCGTCGACCATGGGCGGCGGTCCTCTCCCCCGACTCTGTTCTCCTTCTCGGCCACAAATACTACGTCGTCCCCGTCGGGACCATCAGAAGGCTTCAACGTCGCGCCCAGTATCCCGAACGCTCTCCTAAAAGTTCTCTTTCCCCTGTTAATTATTCACCCAATAGTAGTAGTCCTCTTTCCCCCACGCAGTCGTCTTCTGATCAGAGATTCAGGGCCCTTACTCTTCCCGGGAAGAAGCTGGGAGAAGGTGGGTCTAATTCCTTTTGCTTGTTTTTCTCGAATAAGGACGGATCATCGAAGGCGTCTAATTACAGTAGTTTGCCAAAATCGGACAAGGAGATGATCAGCTGGGAGGACTCGCGAGGCAGAGCCGATGATGATCTTCTACAGGGGATTACTAGTACCGATCGAAGCTGCTTAACCTTCCTGTTTCAGGGGTCGCCGAAGCGGGCGGCAAGAGGGAAGGAGGGAGCGAGAAGTAGTAGTAGTAGTACTACCGGCGGAGATCAAGTACCAATTAGTAGTATCGGGAATAATCTTTCGTCTTCGGAGACGACGAGGGAGCTTGTGATTAATGTTAGAGGAAACGTGGGAGATGGGGCGAAAGGATTAATTAGCAAGGATCATTGGCAGCCTAGCCTGGAGAGCATTAGTGAAGAATGCCCAGCTTGTTGAGGCATCTGGGCGTGGTCCATGGACATACTTCAGTACTGTACGTATACATCAAAATAAGCTACACAATTATCACTACCAACATCTTTCCCATCAATGCACAGAGACGATATTGGTTTTGCAGTTATCTGCGCGAGGCTGTGGGTCTAAGAAGACAAAGCAAATTCATATTCGTATTTCTGGACCACTTTAGATGCCCCTTTCAGGCACCGAGTATATATATATATATATATATATATATATATATATATATATATGTATATATACATTAATATCTATGGAATTTAAGATCAGATGGAGCAACATCTCCGACCTCGACGGCTCGACCAGATGGGTGCTGTTCTTGTAAACGTTCAGCCAGCTCCATTAAAGGCAATTAAAATGAAGCCCTTTCTTTCAAGTTACAACTTACAACCAACCACCCTGCCGCTTGCAGCAACAAACATTTCCATCAATGTTAACAACTGTGTACTGGAACAACTTATATCTACTACTCGATCGATCCATTTTTCCCATTTTTCTATTCGCCTCTCCCCTCCCTTCCCTGCTACAATTATGGGTTCTTGTCGTAATATTAAATATTGGTGATCATATAGCTAGCTTCCATACCCACGCATCATTCATTACATTACATTACTTTTTTCGTATATATATGGGCATATATATATATATATATATGTATATATCAATCCTAGATTAGGTACATTGCTTGATAGAGAATTAAGGAAGAGAGAGGAATTTGTGGTCGATCTTCCTTAAGTTCGTTCCGGAACCCACTTTCTCCCCCTAATTAAATTAGAGGTTAAGGTCCAGGAAAGCGTCAATGGCGTCGCTTTATATATCTTCTACAGCAGCGGTACTAGTGCAGTGCCACAGCTAGCTCCGCGCTCGCTGGCACCAACTCGTACTTCTGCTGTTACTCTTCCTACAAATAAGAATCCAAACATATGCAGACTTTCTACTTCTTTGGAATCATTCGACTGCATAAATTATAAAATTACGAGAGCGAAGAAAAAGATGACAATGTGAGAATCAAACAGGAGCTGACTTCTCTTTCACAGGCCTTGGCCACAAGAATATGAAAAAAAAAAACACACGCACACACGCGAACAACCACACACACACACACAAAACTAGAGAGAAAAGGAAAGGACCACCTCTGTTTGCTTTATCCACAATGTCTTTTCTTCCTTCAGCCATCCGCTTTAAGCCTTAAGATTCATCATGCATGTTGCTTTCCAACACTACTCCGAATTTTGATATGTTTATGAACGACGTACTGATCCTTAAGACTTTATCACTGTCCCTCTAATATATTTTACTCTATTGTTTATAGCATACCATATGATAAAGTGTCTGAGTAGTACTTTTATGTATTTTATTTAAATTTTATGTATTTTTTTAAAGTAAAGCAATAAATTAAGAATAAAAGTTACTATATGCACTAAATCATTGGAATTTTTTTAAAAAAAAATAAAATTGCATAAATTTTATTTTTTTTTTTTTTCTGACAAAAGTGATCTGATCACCAGTCAATTAGGTGAAACCATGGAACAAACCACATTATTCGCTCTCCATCTTAATTTATTTGAACGGGTCTCACGTTTGTTGAATTCATGAATGACATTTTACGTGTAGTTTTGGCTGGCTTCAAGAGGATGAGTAGGTTACAAGAACCATCCAATGTCCTTATATACACATTTGTCCAAAAATGAAATTATTATTCAGTATTTGAAAAACCTGATCGGACTGGCCGGTCCAACCTGGTTGAACCAGAACCGGGTTCGACCAATTTCGGACATACTAACCGGCCGGTCCAGTTTTTTAAAACATTGGTTTTATTCAATGTTTTAAAAAAGTTTTAATGCTGCTTATAGTGAACCGGGCTGAGTCAATAAGAATTGGACAAGCCTCGGATTCTAGTTCAACCGGGTCGGACGGGCCGGTTTAGTTTTATTAAATTTTTAGTAATTTATATTTTTCATTTTTCCTACATAAATAAAGGAATACTCCGCTCGGTCCCATACGATGGTGTCATAAATAGAGTCAGAAAACTTGTAAAACAGAGCTACCCCACCACATGGCCATCAATTCCAGGCATGTGGGGCCACCCCGAGTTACCTTACCTCTGCAAATGCAGGGGCCAGGCAGGACGAACCGATGTAATCGGACCTACCATCTTTTCCCATTACCGATATACCCCTTCCCATCCTTCGAAATAGTCAAAATCTTAGTGATTCACATCGCACTCCGTTTCCAGGAATTCCGAGAGCGACGTTGGCTGTAATTCGATTCCCGGAATTACGAGACCGATGTCTCTACTCCGTAGTATTGTATTGTGCAAGATAAAAATACCACGGAATATAATGGAAAATTATTTATCCTTTTTTTTCGGACGAATGAAGTGTGGCCCACTCGTAATAGTTACCATTACGATTTGCGGCGTACAATACGCTCTCGGACACGTTATCTCTCGTTTGTCTTCATTTATCTCGTGATTTCCATAAATGCCCTCCGCCCCCCTTGCCTACAACGTCTCTCTCTTTCTTCTTCCTCTCGGCTCTCTCCTCCTGTAACTCGCTTATATATATTCTCGACCTCCGTTTTCCGTTTTCTGCTTCTCTCTCTCTGACTCTCTCTCTCTCACACACACACACTGTCTTCTCATGTTTCAGAAGATGATACTTCTGACGCCGCTATTTCTCTTCTCTCTGGTCAGCTTCTTCCATTTTGTTTCCTCGTTTGGGTACTCCCCGGATGTTGATCCGTTGCTTGAGTTCAAGTCCACGGCGGACTCGGCGGGTTCGCTCTCGTCTTGGACCGAGGCCAGCCATCCCTGCTCTGCTTCGTGGGTGGGTGTGAGCTGCCGCAATGGCCGAGTCACTCGACTGCTGTTACAGGGTATGAACCTTACGGGTTCTATACAGGCATTGACTCGTCTCGACCAGCTCAGGCTCCTCTCCCTTCACCACAACAATCTCTCCACCGATTCCAACTCGGCTGCGCCGCCGCTCGACCTCTCCGGTTTCCGCAACATGAAGCTTCTCTACCTCTCATTCAACGGTTTCACCGGAGACTTCCCCGCCGGAATCTCCTCGCTCCGCCGCCTCCGCCGCCTGGACCTCTCTCATAATCGCTTCTCCGGTCGCATACCGGGTGACGATTTGCGCAAGCTGCCGCATTTGGTGACGCTCCTGTTGCAGGAGAATTCCTTCGCCGGGACGCTGATGAACATTCCGGAATCCCTCTCCGTCTTCAACGTCTCCGGCAACAACCTCGCGGGGGAAATCCCGCAAGCACTCTCCTTTTTCCCGGCGGAGGCTTTTCTCGGAAACCAGAACCTCTGCGGAAGCCCTTTGCCCGTCAATTGTTCCAGAAAATCCACGAGGAGCGACCCCCTGCCTCTGTCCCTGTCGGGCAAAGACCACCGGGGGCCGAAGCTGACCCGGAATCTTGTTCTGTTAATCGTCCTCGCCGACGTGCTCGCTCTGCTCGCGATCCTCGCGTTGTTCTTCTTCTGCTGCTACCGATGGGTCAATAGAGCGCAGGACCCGCCGAAGAAACATTCGCAAGTGCGTCGCAGCGGCACGGGGGCCAATTGGGAGCGAAAACGCCTGAGCGGGGAGGAGGAGATGCTCTTTTTCGAGGGCTGCGAGGGATTCCAGCGAGTGGAGGACCTGCTCCGAGCGTCGGCGGAGATGCTGGGTAAAGGGATCGTCGGGACCACTTACAAGGCGGCGATGGAAGGGGGGAAGGTGGTGGTGGTGAAACGGGTGAGAGAGAAGAGGAACGCGAAAGAAGTTTGGCCGGCGTTGAGGGAGGTGGGGAGATTAAGGCACGATAACGTGGTTCCGCTTCGGGCATTCTACTACTCCAAAGACGAGATGCTCCTGGTATACGACTTCTTCCCCAACGGCAGCCTTCACTCCCTGCTACACGGTCAGTTTCCTTCCCTTCTGCCTAATTACATATATTTATTATATTAGCCCTTTGAAAAATCCTGCACGGAGAAGAAGAAATGGTGTATTTTTTTTTTTTTTTTTTTTTATTTCTGCAATGGTTACTCTGTAGCTCTAGGATTCCCCTGTTTCACCGACTCTTACATGAACATGCTCGATGAAATGACTAGGAAGGAGTGAGCCCAAAATTTTCCGAACTATACAAATTACAGTCAGTCAGTCATTGCTTCCATTTTCCCGACGAAATTAAAGAAAGATGAACAGATAGAGAAAGTCCTGATTTCTTCTGGTGGGTTCGCCGAATCCCAGAAAGTATTCCGGCTTAAAAAGGTCGTCCTTTTCCACCGGAAGAAAAGCTCAAGACGAGGTGTGTGATCGGAAGGTAATGTAATGTTGTCTTTCCTTGTGTTACAGGTAACAGGGGCCCAGGACGAACCCCTCTCGGATGGACGACAAGACTGCAGCTAGCAGCAGGGGCCGCGAGGGGCCTCACCTTCCTCCACGACTCATGCCAGACAAAAATGGCCCACGGTCATCTCACATCGTCCAACATCCTGGTCGACCGGAACTCCAACGCTTGCGTCTCAGATTTCGGGCTTCACCTCCTCCTCCCTCCTTCTCCAACGTCGTTTTCCCCCAGCAAAGCGTACAAGGCCCCGGAATTAGTCACCGGCAGTAACCATCACCACCACAATAAAGCCTCCCAAAAGAGCGACGTGTACAGTTTCGGGGTAATTCTCTTGGAGATGCTGACGGGGAGAGTGCCTGGCGATGGAGAGGTCGATCTGGTGAAGTGGGTCCGGGGGACGGTGAGGGAAGAGTGGACGTCGGAGGTGTTTGATCTGGAACTGTTGAGGGAGAGAGAAATGGAAGAAGAGATGGTGGGTCTGTTGCAGGTGGCATTGCTCTGCTTGGGTACGGAGCCTCGAGACCGGCCGAAGATGGGCGTCGTTCACAAGATGATCGAAGAGATCGGAGCCAGAGGAAGCAGCGGGAGGCGCGGGGGAGGGGTCGTATCTCCGGCGACCGACCTCTCATCCCCTGGCTCTTCGCCCGCTCTGTCCGATGACGCTGCCCCCATCAGGAACCTATTCTAATTTTCGTTCTCTTTTTAGTTGATTATCAACGTTTCAGAAACCGAGATTATATTTTATGGCTAACAGTGCCTAAATCTATTCGTTGGAAATGGAACTCTGGAGGAGCCGAGGCTGGTAAAATAAAAGAGGAACTGCGTGAATTTCTGCGGTTGTTCAGATTTCAGAGTCTCCACCAGGATCAGTGGGTCGCCGGGGCCCTCTTCACTGTAACCTTTTACGGGCTCTCTTGAGCTTGAATGCTTGATTCGACCGGTGACCGTGTTCGTCCGTAGATGGGAGCTCTGAAATTGGTACCTAAACAAGTGACAGAACAAATCAAAACTGATATATAGATTCTTGCGGTCTTATATATACTATATCTAAATGTACCGACATTGTCAAATGTTATATCCAATACTCTGAAGCCGTATTGATAAGATAAGACCCTTAATTTAGATTGTAGAATGCATTCAGGTAATCCTACGGAGGAAGTGGAAGTTTTATGTAGAGGATAAATTGCAAAGTAGGCATTTTATCAGATACAGTGAAGCATCTTGTAATCAACTTTTCTAATCAATGTTATCAAACCTCACCTGATCTTCGTTACTGTAATCAGCATTCCACTTAATGTTTATCTTTTCTCAGGCTTGTTTTGAGCATTTCCTTTCAACCTCGGCCAGATAACTGGGGGAAATGTCGCAGTTCATTTTAAAAGACAAACAAACTCTAGATGGAACTTTGCATTTCAAGCTATTCAAGCAATTAAATGCCCGTATTCCTCTATGGCCGGAAATGTTATTTACATGCAAAAGCCACACAGCAGGATAAAACAGAGGATTACATCTTGAGGCATTAGTTATTTCTTGGAGTCAAGAAGGCCAGCATGGGATTCAGTTTTTGGATTGTGAGCTGAATGGTGTCTTCGTTCTCTTCCTCTCCTTCTTTCAGTCTCCACTAAAAGTCCTGCACAAATCTACCTATGGCTGAACAAGAGATCAACATTGCTTGGAGAGCACCTGCTCAGATTCTCTTGCCCCCACCAAAAGCCATGGTCTTGTGCAGCTCCATTACCTCACCGGGTTTCTTCAGAAATCTCTTAGGCTTCCATTCTTCAGGCTGATCCCATTCCTTTTTGTCCATGTGGCAGCCATAGATGTTGATAGCAACCTGAATTTAAAATTGTGTATCAAAACCAGTATTTGTAGTCATTATCTACAACTAGAAGAAAGAGAGAGAGCAGCTTTTCATTTTAATCAATTCATAAGTATACTTTGAGGAAAGCTTTTGTTACCATTTAACTAAAGAAAGAAAATTCACCTCAGTCCCAAGCAGGGATTTTGCACCCGCCCAATTGAGTATCTTCATGAACATACCTCGGAGGCATGATTGGAACAGGAGAACACTTAGGGAGGGTCTCATGAAAGATAACACTCAGACATGGCAGTTGAGGCAAATGTTCCTCGGTCAACTTCTCAGATCCACAGACTTCCTGAATGTCTTGATAAAGACGATCCTGTCACAAAAGGAACCATCAGAGAAACACATAAAGAGTTGTAAACCTTTAACACTATTAGAATAATAACCTGATAGGATCAGTCAAAAAAACACACAAATTGTAATCCTTTAACACAAGAAATGCTGAGTAAGAGACTAATAACCTGCCAGTAAGGATTCTTTGCCAGGTGAAACATAGCCCATTCAGTTGTAACTAAAGTAGTATCCGTGGTCTCAACTATTGCTTCCCACACCAACATGATAAGCTGCTCCTCTAAGTGTTTTACTTTCGGATAGAAGGAACTCAAGGTAGCAGCTGATTTTCTGGTGATCAGATTCACAATGACAGCAGGGAAAGAAGTTAGTTTGATAAGTATCAGATCTGAAAACTAGAAAAAGAATCTACTAAGATAACCACCTCTCCACTCTTTGATTCTTCTCTTTTGCTCTTCAATCAGAGCCCTGGTCACTGCATTCCTCCGGTAGGCCATTCCTTCCATTTTGTCTTCAATTGCCTTGTTGGGAACCCATCTCAGGTATGGGAAGAAATCCCTCCAGTCCACTTCAATTGCTCCCATCATGGGATCAACCATTAAGATCTCAATGATTTCCGATCTTGATAAGCTTTAGCCAAGCTCTGCCACATAAATGGACTCAGTGTCCTTCCCCAGTGCCTGAAAGTTGCTTACACAAGCAAAAACAGATTGACTGTATTTGTTAGCCTTCTTCAATTGAAAAGCAACCAGACGATGATGCATGAAGAAACTTATCTGTCTCAGACCCAACTTGAAAAGTTCTTCCTTAAACACCCCTCTAAGGTTAACTGCTTCAAGAGCATCTTCTTTAATGTGAGCATGCAACTGGTCCAACACACTATCTATCATGTTTGATCTGAGATGACGGTTTTGTTTCTGATATAAAGAATGCAAGAAACTACATTAATAGATTTAACACTTTTACTTTTTCTTTTTTTTTTGAAATGGAATAGTTTTAACACTTGCAAACCTGAGCGTTTGGTCCAAGAATGCTTGTGAGTTTATTACGTTTCACCATGTTGTGGAGATCCCCATAGTCACTCATTGCAACCATTGATTTGTTAGCTGAGAGTATGGTTAATGCATTTGAAAGCTTTCTAGAAGAGATGGACGAGAATCTAGTCACCATGGCCTGCAAAGAGTCAAATGATGCCACCATTAAAACTAGCTATTCAGGAGCATGTGGTTTCACAATCAAATAGTAAACTGTATAGTACAAGCAACATGTGATCTTAATGCAATTGAAGAGAAATATTAATAGAGATAATAAAAATGATGTGTGGTCAACCATGTCATGAGTTACGGATTTGAAATAGAAAACAGAAAGAGACCAAAAACTAAGTGAGAAGATAAAAGAATAAACTACCTCTTTTGCAAGTTCAGAGGAATTGAGAATCACCAGGGAGGAAGCTCCAGTTTTGATGGAGTAGATTGGTCCATACTTCTCAGCCCATTTAGCGAATGTCTGGTGAGGTTTCTTTGCCTTCAATTGAAGCAAGTTGCCGATCAAAGGAAGACCAGGAACAGCTGCAACTCTCAACAGAAACAAGCGCAGGAACAGGAGAAGAAATTACTGAGAGCAACTCAGTTGTAACACACAAGAAGAAATAGAATTTTGACAAATAGGCTCTTTCCACAACTAATACTACAGTTACAACAGACAAAGTGGGAAAGGGAACATCATGAGTACTGCCACTGCAGCGACCCAGAAGGAAGAAACAGTTAGTCATGATCAAGAAACGAAAGATGAAACGTTTTACTTTTACTTTTACTTGAGGTGTTCATTTACCCGAGCAGATAGACAGCAAATGGAACACCTTGAGAGACACAATACACCAACATACATAAAGAAACAAAAATTGAAGCTGGTACCTGGTGGGTAATCAGATTTTCTCTTCCGATCCAAGAAAGTCCTTCCAAAGACAAACCAAATCAAGAGAAGGAGGGCAATAGTAGCCACTTATACAAAAGAGACATCGTCCAGAAACTCCATTATAACCAATTGCAGAGTCATCGTCAGAGGAGTATTCGCTCAATAATACAGAACGGAGCCAAGAGTACTCAACTTTGCCGTGCTTAAATAGTTGTAATGCCACTACATAAGTCAAACCAAAGACCGGAGTCCGGAGCATTTCTGGGAACAAGTGGCAATGGCGTTATCGTCCCCATCGGGCACAGACAGGAAGGCGCTAGAGCATCTTCTCGCCTTGTGCCGCTACAGTATACGAAATATTTTTGGACGGAATAACGAAAGAGAAGCAAAAGATGGTAGTCTAGTTCCCAAACGAAGTGCCGGATGCTATAATCCAGATAGATTCATGGACGTGGACGTCAGTGCGAGTGCGACCCACCATTAACAGCAAACGAAAGGGAACCACTTGCTGTTCTGACTTTCGAAGGCCAGAGAGAAAAATAAATAGCTGTTCACAGAGCTCGATGTCGTTTGATGGTGTCTGCATTCTCTCCATTATGATGGTCAGTAGGATTACCAGAGAATTTTTGTGTGTCCTTAAACAGTCAACACCTACTTCCAACTCCGCGAAATCTTATGTTCAATAGTTAATTTAGTATAGTTAAACTGGAACAGTTCTTCTTCTTGGGTATTTCCCACGTTCGAGATTTGAGAATAAATTAGCAATTAATGTTTGAGCTGTAAGACCAAGACGTTCGATTTCATACAAGTTTTCAGAATAACCAGTGGGTAATGCTTGCTAACAGAAACCAATGACGCCAGAGGCGGGTAAAATAAAAGAGGAACTCTTTTATGGCTTACAGTGTGCCTTGCTCTATTTGTAGGAAACGGAACTCTGGAGGAGGCTTGTAAAATAAAACAATTTCTGGGGTTGGAGACTTGCACATGCGGTTGCTCAGATTTCAGAGTCTCCACCAGGATCAACGGGTCGCCCGGCCACCTCTAGACAACAAAATTTGCAGGCTCTATGTAGCTTGATTCGACATGCGACCGTGTTCGTCCGTAGATGGGGGCTCTGTATTGCAGGCTAGGCATTTCACCAGACACACACAAGCATCTTGTGATCAAAATTCCCAATTATTAACCATGACGACCTGATCTTCAGTTTAATTAATTAGCGTTCCACTTAATGTTGCTGATTTCATCTTTCAGAGGTTTGTTCGATCATTTCCTTTCAACCTCGTCCAGATACAAGACCATATATCTAAGATGACAGGGGAAACGTCCCAGGTCATTTTCAAAGACAACCTACCCCAGATGGAACATTGCATTTCATACTATTCAAGCAATAATGACTGGCCCAGTTCTCTTATGGCCGGAAACGTTATTTAGATAGATGCCAAGATCCACAAGGCACGAGAAAACAGAGGATCACATCTTCAGGCATTCACTTATTTCTTGGAGTTAAGAAGGCCAGCATGGGCTTCAGTTTGTGGGTCGTGAGCTGAACGGTGTCTTCGTTCTCTTCCTCCCCTTCTTTCAGCCTCCACTCGAAGTCCTGCACAAATCTACCAATGGCTGAACAAGAGATCAACATCGCCTGCAGAGCACCTGCGCAGATTCTCCTTCCCCCACCAAAAGCCATTGTCTTGTGCAGATCCATTGCCTCATCAGGTTTTCCGAGAAACCTCTCAGGCTTCCATTCTTCGGGAAGATCCCACTCCTTTTTATCCATGTGGCAGCCGTAGATGTTGATAGCAATCTGAATTAAAAATTGTGTATCAAAACAAGTATTCGCAGTCATTATCCACAGGTAGAAGAAAAGAAGAGGAGCAGGTTTTCAGCTTAATCAACACAAAAGTTTATACTCTAAGAGAAGCATTCATTATCATTTCGGTTACTAAAGAAAGAAAACTCACCTCAGACCCAGAAGGGATTTTATACCCGCCCAATTGAGTATCTTCGTTGACATACCTCAGAGGCACGATTGGAACAGGAGAATGCTTACGGAGGGTCTCATGAAAGACAGCACTAAGACATGGCAGTTGAGGCAAATGTTCCTCGGTCAACTTCTCAGACCCACAGACTCTCTGAATGTCTTGATGAAGACGATCCTGTCACAGAAGGAACACTCAGAAAAACACATAAAGAGAATAATAACCTGACAGGAACAGTAAGAAAAACACATAAAAGTTGTAATTCTTCAACACCAGAAATGCCGAATAAGAGAATAATAACCTGCCAGTGAGGGTTCTTTGCCAGTTCAAACATAGCCCACTCAGTTGTAACTAAAGTAGTATCAGAGGTCTCAATTATTGCTTCCCACACCAACATGGTTAGCTGCTCTTCAGTAAGTGTTTTTGCTTCGGATAGAAGGAAATCAAGATAACAGTTGATTTTCTGGTCCGACGCACAAGGACAGAAGGAAAAGAAGTTAGTTTAATTAGTATCAGAGCTGAAAACTAGATAGAATCTACAGAGATAACCACCTCTCCGCTCTTGATTCTTTTCTTCTGCTCTTCAATCAGAGCCCTGGTCACCACACCCCTCCGATAGGCCATCCGTTGGATTTTGTCTTCAAGTGCCTTGTTGGGAACCCATCTCAGGTATGGGAAGAAATCTCTCCAGTCCACTTCAATTGCTCCCATCATGGGATCAACCACTAAGATATCAAAAATTTCCGATTTTGATAAGCTTTTGCCAAGCTCCGCCACATAAATGGACTCAATGTCCTTACCCAGAGCCTGAAAATTACATTCACAAGCAAAAACGCATCTGACTGTACTTATTACTCTTCTTCATTGAGACACAACCAGAAGATAATGCAAGAAGAGACTCACCTGTCTAAGAGCCAATTTGAAAAGTTCTTCCTTAAACAGGGCTCTAAGATTTACTGCTTGAAGAGCATTTTCTTTTATGTGAACATGCAACTGGTCCAACACACTATCCACCATGTTTGCTCTGAGATGGCTGTTTCGTTTCTGATATAAAGAATGCAAGTTACTAGCTGAGTTTTTAATACTTTTAACACATGAATGAAGCAAAAAGGCATTGTGATGCAAACCTGAGCATTTGGGCCCAGAATGCTTGTGAGTATATTACGCTTCACAATCTTATGGAAATCACCATAGTCGCTCATTGCAACCATTGATTTGTTAGCTGTAAGTATGGTTAATGCATTTGAAAGCTTTCTAGAAGAGATGAATGAGAATCTAGTCACCATGGCCTGCAAAGAGCCAAACGATGCCACCATTGAAACAAGTATTCAGAAGCATGTGGTTGACAATCACAACCGGAATATCGAAGCAATAAGTGATCTTAATGCTATTCAGGAGAAATACAAACAGGAATAACAGAAATGGGAAAGAAAATGATTCTTGGTCAAGCATGTCATCAGTTACATTACGGATTTGAAATAAAAAACAAAAAAGAGCATGAACTGAGTAATACGAAAAAGGAGAGGAGGATAAAATCACCTCTTTTGCAACTTCGGAGGTATTGAGAACCACCAAGGAGGAAGCTCCAGTTTTGATGGAGTAGATTGGTCCATACTGCTCAGCCCATTTAGCAAATGTCTGGTGTGGTTTCTTTGCCTTCAATTGAAGCAAGTTACCGATCAAAGGAAGACCAGGAACAGCTGCAAGTTTCAACAGAAACACGATTAGGAACCGGAGAAGGAATTACAGAGAGCACCTCAGTTGAAACACCGATAAAAAAGAAAGAATTTTGACAAATGGGTTTTCTTGAAACTCTTAGATTACCGTCAAAGGAGTAAAAAACATCGTGAATACTGCCGCAACAGCGACCCGGAAAGAAGAAACAGATATTCATGATCCAGAAACAAAAGCCAAAACGTTTTACAAAAGCAAAGTAGCTTAAAGGCATTCATCTATCCAGGCAGACACATATACCAGATCGAACACCTCGAAAGGCACGACACATCCACATACATAAAGAAACACAAAAAGAAGTGGGTACCTGGAGGATAATCAGATTTTCTCTTCCGATCAAAGAAAGCCCTTCGAAACACAAACGACATTAAGAGAACAAGGGCAATAGTAGCCACTTCTACGACAGAGACATCCTTCGGAAACTCCATTAAAACCTCTTCAGAGAGTGCTCGCTCACTGATACTGAACAGAGCCAATAGTCATTGACTACCCTGTGGTTAAATAGCACATAAAACCACTACACGAGGCAAAACAAGACGACACCGGAGCATTTCTGGGAACAAATGGCATTATCGTCCTCATGGGGCGCAGGTATTGAAAGGCGGTAAATCATCTTGTCGCGTTGTGCCGCAACCGTATACGGAATCTTTCTGAACGGGATAATGAAAGCGAGGCAAAAGATGGTAATCTAGTTCCCCTACGAAGTGCCGCTGCAACGATCCAGATAGATTCCATGGATGTAGACGCGAGTGCGTCCCTTTAACAGCAAAGGCAGGGGAACCACTTTCTGTTTTCACTATCCAAGGCCAGAGAGAAAAATAAATGGCTGCTCTGAGCAGAGAAGGTGAGAAGAGGCTTTGGAAAAGGCAATACAGAGGTCCATCCATGTCGTGTAATAATAATGGGGTCGATATTCTCTCGCGCGTTATTCCTTTCGATTCTCTGGGTGGGATCATACACAGAGAGAACGATACCTATATTTATTTATTCCTGTGTTTCATAATTTATCCAGGAAACGTAGGTCCATAAGATACGATAAACTTTGGCATAGAAAACCTATCGGCTTACCGTTTGGCCTCATATTTTGTCTTGGCCACAATTTAAAATAAAATATTGATGTAAAACTATTTGTTCTTATTTGGCGTTTGAAAAATGGACTGATACATTAATTGTTTAAAGTAATCTATGCATAATTTTTATATTAATAGTTAAGTTAAAATTGTTGGTGGTATATTTGGAGTTTTTATTTTCTATTAAAGGTGATTACTATATATTAATGAACACTAATATTTTTTTCTTATTATGTCATATTTTGTAATATTTATAAACCAGAATCAGAGGCCAATCCAGTTCTTACTAACTCGGCTTGATTCACTGTAATCAATATTATTTACTTCGCCACAATGTCAATTATGTTCACTTAAGGAGGACACGTTGGATCATGTCATGGTCCATTGTACTTTTTCTTGGTTAGTATGGACACACTTATTTAGATTATTCGGCCTTGATATGGTGGTATCGAGTTCATATGAAAGCTTACTACAGCAAGCACTTGGAGTGAGGTGTGGGATGAGAGGTAAGATCCTTATGAAAACTTGTTTAACATACATCCCATGGCCCAGAGAGAGGAATGATCGAATCTTCAATAATTAAGAGATGGAGGTGAAGAACCTAATCCTGAAGGTGAAGGTGGAAAGACAAATTGTAAATTGGGTAATATTATCTAAGGAGTTTCCAATATATAAATCATACCAAAGTTATTGCCAAATGGTATGAACTAGCGATGTCCTCTATAGCAAGCAAAGCTCCATTGATGGTAAGTTTGAAACCCCCCACCGATGGATCCATCAAGTTTAATTTTTATGGTGCTTCGCCAAACATTCCGTCTCCAATCCCCATTACATGTAAAGGTCTGACCACATCCACTCAATTGACTGAGCCACTCTAAAGCTCAATCTACTCTCCCTCTTCTCATCCAATCCACCATCCTATCTATTCTATTCCTCTCATTCATCATTTGGCCATTCATAAATTCTCACAACTCTCAACATCTAACTAAAAAATTTTCAATCAAAACTAAGTAAGTGTAATTAAGGGACGGTTCGCAAAAAGATGTGATCGTTAATACAAGATCAATGAATAATTAAAAATTTACAATTTATGCAGATTACTCTCTAGTTATTCCTTCCATTCGTTCTCCATGTATCCACGTGTTCCAATGACGATTGGTAGCATCACAAATGGAGTGTCCAACTTAATAACGAGAATTACTTGTTGCTACGATGGTCTTTAATAATTCTTTATGTGTTTTAATGATATTATCAAAGTTTTGGTTCTCTGGAGTTGATTTAATTTTCCGCTTTTTTTCTTTTAGATGGAAAACCATTTAAAGTTGCTGAACTAGTTCTCAACTACTGGGCTAAGGAAGGGTAAAATTTTTCAAGAATATATCATTTGATCAAAATAAAGATTAGATATTTGTTTCAATATTTAAATTAAAGTGAATTTATGATTCGTAAGAGATCTTTTTTAATACTACTACAAATTTGCAATTTGCAATTTGCAGGTGGGGCCTATTTCATATTTGAAATTGAAGCAATTCGACTTGAATTTAGATGATTTAATAGGTAGCCAAATTAACTGGTACAATCAGTGTTTTAAAAGTTGAACCGAACAGGCTTGTTTGACACGGTTGAACCAGAATTGGAGGTCAGTCCTGTTCTTATTGACTTGGCCTAGTTCATTGTAACCAACATTATTTTTTTCTCTTTTTTTATAGAAATATTAAATATATGTAACATATTGTGAATAATATTCAACAGTCCAGCCCGATCTAATCGGGTACATAACTCCGGTTGGATGGCTGGTTCGGTTTTTAAAACATTGGATACAAATCTACAATAGATCGATCATTCGACCTCTTTAATTTTTTTATCAAGCAAAAATATTTATATTCTGCGCTCCTCTAACTAAAACCTTCCACTTATAAAAAATAAGCTTGATAATTTAGAAGAATAAAAAGTAAAGAAAAAAAGGGATGCAGAAACATAAAACATGTGCCGCTCCTCATTCACAACTGACTTTATGGTGATGGACCATGGAGTTTGGAACATGAAAAGAATTTCTTTGATGTTAGTAAAAATACATCAATCTTAGTAGTGGTTTTATTGTGGAATTGTATATTTTAAGTCCATGAAAATTAATTTTGCCTTTCTATTTTATTCAATGTATTTATTATTGGATTTTTTTAAAAAAAATTTAGGTTTACTAGTTAGAGTAATGTGGTGATTATAATTTTTGCAAGAGAATATTATATGTTTTTAATGAGAATCATACATATTTTCTAATGCCAGTTTCAAAGAAAAGAAGAAGATTTTTAACATTTTTATATTTAAGAATTTAATTACATTTAATTTTCAAATATAATGATTTATTTAAAAAATAAAACAAATTATATTTTAATAGTTATTTTATTTTTAAACTTGTTTAATCAAGGTGGAAAAACCGGCCAATCCAACCCAGTTGAACCATAATCGATTTCTTGTTAAGATTGGCCCCTTTCATTACAATTAGCACTATTTTTATTTTTTTTATTTTTTATAGACATAAAATATATATTAATTATTGAGTATAATATTCAATGGTTGAACCATTGGTCGACCAAAACCTGCCATGCTGTAGGTTTAATGGCTGATTTACTTTTCTAAAACATTGTGTATAACTAGTTATTAGGTTTCTTTTACAAAAAAGTTAAATGTTTAATAATCCGAACCCCATCCAACCGGCCCTATGTCTGGTTTGGTGGAACCTTTGGCGGAACCCAGTTTGGCCAGGATGGACCATTGAATATTATATATTATATTATATATTTTTTTATATTTTTAAAAAAAATATATAAAAATTAATGTTGTTTTGGGGAGTGTCAATAAGAACCGGATTGGCCTTGGATTTTGGTTCAACTGGGTCGGACAGTCCAGTTCGATTTGGTTTTAAAACACTGCAAAAAAATGCATATCTAATTTAATCACCAATTAAATTGGTTAAACCAAAATTAGAGTCACGAAAAGGTAAGGTGGGCACGGGTTGGGTTTGGATCGGGTTTTTGAAAACCCGAACCCAACCCTACATATATAACTCGAAATTCGAACCCGTAAAAAATCTGCACCGGTTCTAAAACCCGAACTTAAACCCGACCCTAATTATGATTTTACAAACTTAAATCCGACCAGACCGGACCAAAACCCAAATCCGACCCCTAAAACCCAAATTATATAAATATATATATACATATATTTTATATAAATCATGAAAAAAATATATATAAAAAAATTAAAAATAAAAAATCACGGGTCGAGTTTAGGTAAACCCGAACCCAGCCCGACCCAAGGTCGGGTTTTGGAATCCAAACTCGAATCCGACCCTGGGTTGGATTTGGGAATCCAAACCCAAAGCCGACCCGCGGGTCGGATTTGGGAATCCAAACCTGGGATTTACGGGTCGGGTCGGGTGGGGTTATCCGAAAACCGGACCCGATATCCACCCTTATATAAAGTATCGCGTACCAATTAGGGTTTCTTTCATCCCGTCCGTACGTATATCTTGTTCATCCGATTTCCCGTTAAAAGTTTCAAATTTGTTTTGTTTATTTCTCGTCCTCTGAGTAGATTAGGGTTTTGTCATCCGCTTCTTCTACAAAAATTTTTAAGCCCTCTCATCCGATGATGGAGGGCCACCCCTGCGATCCGGCGTCAACCAACTGGACTTTTGCATTTTTTGAGGAAGTTCATCATAGGGACCCTGAAGATCAAAGTGGATACTTTTTCCGACTCGATGCGAAAACAGGAGTACCCATGAGGAGGGAATTCCCTTTGATCATCGACCTAGGGAACTGGACTAATGTGGGTTTCTCATCTAATGGCTATCTCTTCTACCGCTCCTGCGTCAATCCCTTTGACATCGACAGTGCCGATCGCTCTCCAATCCCTGTTAGATGTTACGTTGCGAATTACTTCACGAACCAGACCATGGTCATACCCTCTCCTCCTGTACTAATTTGCGACATCCACTATTCCGTTGTCGGTTTGGGTTTGAGCTGGTTTGATAATATTATTTATTCGCAAGTACCACCTTCTTATTCTTCTTGTTTTTCCGATCACTGCTGCTGGAAATTGGTCGCCGTCCTCAGATCAGACCGTACCCAAAACGGAAAACGGTTGAGACGGTCGTTTGGCGAAGAAGGTTTTGTGAGAGTTGGGACTTTCGATCCCCAAACAGGGGCGTGGACCACCGAGCCGGCCAAGTTTTCTGACGGATTTGAGCCTTTTAAAAGGGATTATACAGAATTGTTCTATCACTATTCTCGTCCCGTGTGTTGGTGATGAAGCTCTGTATTGGGTTCACTACTGGAAAGAAACTTCTCCTTGTGTCCGTTTTGGACTCGCCACCCCCAGAATAACATCTGGCGTCAAGACCCTCTGCGTCCGCGTAAAGGTGATTGAGTGTCAGATGAGGGGTACTTCGAATGGAAACATTGTGACGAAGTGTCAAAAAAGGTCCCCGACCCCGACCCCGATTAGGAATTCATATATCCTCCCTGTCTTGTGAAACTTTGCCTGAAGACTAACATGTTTCGGATCTTACCCATGCCGCTACCCGATAAACGAAATGTAGGATTGCTCCGCTAGTCGTCAAAAGAAGAAGGGCGCCTCCTAATATCTGTCCAGTCATGGGACTCTGCATCTGGGACCTTATTGAAGAAGAAAAAGGTGAAGAAGCATCTTCTTCCTGTAATAGTACTAGTACTAGTACTAGTGATAAATATTATTGGTGCAGAAGAAATTGACTTGAATCACAAAAATGCCATCGAGCTCTGTTGGGGGGATTGCATATTGCTACATGTGTTTTCCATGAGGAACTTCACATAATTGTTTTCAAGGTTAGCGGATGTTCAGGATACGTTGTGTGTTTTGACTTTGAAGAGAAGAAGACGGTTTTTGTCTACCATTGTGGGGAGTATCGGCCAGATTATTTGGTGCTGCTTAGTGTCCTTGAAGTTGATCAAACCATTCCTCTGGCTCAAGAGAACTTACAAGATCATCAACGTTATTTTGCAGTATTTTCCTGAATTAATTTGTCAAAATGTTCAGCTAATTAACAAAGTTCTTAATAAAATTTTTTCTTAGATTGACCATTATTTTAATTTAGCTTGGGGTGTTAGTTGGGGTGGCACTGAACCGAGCTGCTCGCGAGTAGCTTGGGCTCGGCTCGGGTTTGGCTCGGTTCGGCTTTGGTTTGGCTCGGTTTGGCTTTGGTTTAGCTCGGTTTGGCTCGGGTTTAGCTCGGGTTTGGCTCGGGTTTGGCTCGGATCGGCTCGGGTTTGGCTCAGATCGGCTCGGGTTTGTCTCGGTTCGGCTCAGGTTTGGCTCGATTCGGCTTGAAAATAATCAAACACGATAACTAGAGAACACTATTTGGTTCCTAAGATGCTGAAATCACTTCTGCTGCGCAAAACTTCTCTTTCCTTCCTGCCGTTTCTCTTTCCCTTTTCTTCTAGACTTCTACTCTTCTTCGGTTTTTTCTCTTCCAATCTTCCTCAATCTCTCTATATCTGAGATATGTACCTCTCGTGAGTTGTGATGAAGAAACAGCAAAAACGGAAGTGAAATAGGTGTATCCCGCAGAGAGAAGCTTCGCCCTCACAGAAGGTGAAATAGGAAGGGTCATGATCTCCATCTCATCCCAGGCTGATAGCCCGACCGGCTCTCATACACTTTTCCTGCCTAAGATGGACCAAACATGCAACAGTCTGCCACACAGGCGCACAAAGGTTACATGCTTCCAACGTTCTGCCGAATCTCGAAAAATAAATTTTAATGTTTTTTATTTTGTCCTATAGGAATTCCATTTTCTTTCTTGTATTATCTGATGTAATTCATCATTGGTTTTACTTCATGGTATCATTTTTTTTTTGTCAAATTCTTGTGAGGAGTTTGATTATCTCCATACCTAGTGTGTGTTTTTTTCTTATTTTTCTTATTTTTTTTATTTGTGGATCGAGCCTTCTCGAATCGCGCTAGAGCTCAAATCGGTGAAAGTTATCTATTTTGTTCCTCTTCTATTATTGTTTTCTTTGTTTTATGTTTTTAATGTGTTATTCTCAAATATATTTTTTCAGAACAACGTTATGGAAGCTGATGTTCAGATAAAAGTGTTACGATTATTTCAATGAAATATGTTGATCTGGAAAAGAGGTATTTTTTCTTTTTTTGATATTATACCTTATGTCCTATAATCATATTGTTCATAAGTTATTGAATGATTTTTTTCTTTTGTATTTAAGCTTTATATCCAATTTTTGGAGACTGGTAGACAATGGTTATTACCCAGTAAGAGCCTCTATCTCTGATTCACTGCTGATGTAATATTGAGATTATTGTTCTATTGCAATTGAATAAAAAGTTTCACTATTACCCTGTAAGAGCCTCTATCTCTGATTCATTGCTGATGTAACATTGGGATTATTATACTATTGCAATTGAATAAAAGGTTTCACTATTGTACTACTATTTCTAAGTTGATTTCTGTTAGTATGTGATTTTTAGGAAGTATGGAAGTGTCTTTTGGCCCTTCTCACCCAGTTGTGGTATGTGCAGTACAGCCACAAGTGACAAACAATTTGTCCTTGCGAAAACAAAGGAATGATCATGCTTTGCATTTGTTAGTATTTTTATTTTTTCAATTTTACCTATAGTTGATCTTTATTTTTTTCTTTTCTCTTTCTACTTGAAATTAACTTGACTAATCTATGGAAAACAGGTATTTTCAACCTTTTAAGTCCAATGATGACGAGGATGTGAGATATGTGGTAGAAGCTCTAGATTTTACACCACGAACTTCTAATATTGGATTCAAGATAATGGTGAAATTTGCCCTTAATAATCTTTTTGTGGGTAAATCTCTCCCAATTATACCATGCCCATTTTATCATGGTCGAAAAATGGCTAGGAACCAATTAATTGGACATCGTTATGGTGGTAAAGAATTTAGTATTTTGAGCTATAATATTTTTACTACTACGAAGACGAATTGGTATGTAGACTGGAATTATCGGAAGGGGTTGATACTCCTAGAGATCCAGCATCTCAATGCAGACATTGTCTGCCTACAGGAGGTGAGACTATTTTTCTTGTCTAATGTATTCCAATTTAAATTTCAGTGTTAACTTTTGTATTAATATTTTTTTTATCAAATGTATAGGTAATGAGGGAAGCGTATAATGAATTTCGTACAGCACTAGAGCCGGAATATGACAGTCTTTTCATGAGAAAATCCTATATTAACGGCGCAAATGCCTCGGACAAAGAAGACTCGGACCAAGATGCTTTGAACCAAGACGCTTTGAACCCCAAGGCAAGTTATTTGGTTTATTGTAATTTTTTTTTTTGAGGAAAGCGATTTATTTTTGCTTATTCAATTATTTGCCTTTGCAGGATCTACATGGGGTTGCAATTTACTGCAAAAAGACGATTTCTGAAGGAGTATGCTTCTATGGTAAATTTTGTAATTATTTATTATTTTAAAATTCTTTGGTTTTTGTGGTTTTTTCCATGTTGTATGAAATTGTTGAAAACATTTGTAGATTGTAATCAAAGATGAGGTTCCTAATTTTCTTACGGATCAAGAGGCTGTACTGTTTAATCATCAAATGGCTCGACAGAGAAAGGTAGAGTTTTGTTTATTTTTTTCTGCCTTTTTTTTTTTTTTTTTTTTTTTAGCGGGAGGTTAGTTTTGAAGTTGTTAACTATTTGAAATATCCTGACTACTTCATGTACTTGCTAGGAAAGATCTCAGATCACCATACGCCTTCGGATCACTTGTCACTGAAGGCCGCATTTAGGCTGCTTTGACTAGGTAGGTAACAAAATAGGCATAAACAATGTTTTCAGTATATGCTTTTTTACTGCATTTTCCAAATGTGATGCAGCTGGCTCCTAATGCAGCTTTGGTGTGCTGTGGGGAATGCCACTCTGGCGTGTGGTTTTAGTCTAGTATTTTGCATTTCTAACTGGTCTTATGTCTGTCCAATTTTTGGTTTATAAATGCCTGTGATGTGGCTTCTATTTGCATCATTGAAGAAATTGTGATGATGGTTGAAACCTGTTACGGAAGTGGTTGATGGGAAATTCTTTCCAAGGTTCCAAAGAAGCTTAGTATTTTTGTAATCCATGGTGCTAGGATTATTCAATATCCACTTTCAAATGTTATATCTAATATTCCAAAGCTGTGCTGATAAGATAAGACCCTTAATTTAGATTGTAGAATGCATTCAGCTAATCCTATGGAAGAAGTGGAAGTTTTATGTAGAGGATAAATTGCAGAGTAGGCATTTCACCAGATACTGTGAAGCATCTTGTGCAGCTCCATTACCTCACCGGGTTTCTTCAGAAATCTCTCGGGCTTCCATTCTTCAGGCTGATCCCATTTCTTTTTATCCATGTGGCAGCCATAGATGTTGATAGCAACCCGAAGTTAAAATTGTGTATCAAAACCAGTATTTGTAGTCATTATCTACAACAAGAAGAAAGAGAGCACCTTTTCACTTTAATCAATTCATAAGTATACTTAGTGAGGAAAGCTTTTGTTATTTAAGGAACTAAAGAAAGAAAACTCACCTCAGTCCCAGCAAGGATTTTGTACCCGCCATATTGAGTATCTTCATGAGCATACCTCGGAGGCATAATTGGAACAGGAGAACACTTACGGAGGGTCTCATGCAAGATAGCATTCAGACATGCCAGTTGAGGCAAATGTTCCTCTGTCAACTTCTCAGACCCACAGACTTCCTGAATGTCTTGATAAAGACGATCCTGTCACAAAAGGAACCCTCAGAAAAACACATGAAACTTGTAATCCTTTAACATTGAGAATAAATAACCTGATAGGAACAGTCAGGAAAACACAAAAATTGTAATCCTTTAACACAAGAAATGCTGAGTATGAGACTAATAACCTGCCGGTAATGATTCTTTGCCAGGCGAAACATAGCCCATTCAGTTGTAACTAAAGTAGTATTTGTGGTCTCAACTATTGCTTCCCACACCAAGATGATAAACTGCTCCTCTGTAAGTGTTTTACTTTCGGATAGAAGGAACTCAAGGTAGCAGCTGATTTTCTGGTGATCAGATTCACAATGACAGCAGGGAAAGAAGTTAGTTTAATTAGTATCTGATCTGAAAACTAGTTAAAGAATCTACTGAAATTACCACCTCTCCGCTCTCGATTCTTTTCTTTTGCTCTTCATTCAGAGCCTTGGTCACCGCATTCCTCCGGTAGGCCATTCCTTCCATTTTGTCTTCAGTTGCCTTGATTGGAACCCATCTCAGGTATGTGAAGAAATCTCTCCAATCCACTTCAATTGCTTCCATCATGGGATCAGCCACTAAGATGTCAATGATTTCCGATCTTGATAAGCTTTTGCCAAGCTCTGCTACATAAATGGTCTCAATGTCCTTCCCCAGTGCCTGAAAGTTGCTTACACAAGCAAAAACATATTGACTGTATTAGTTATCCTTCTTCCATTGAAATGCAACCAGATGATGATGCATGAAGAAACTTACCTGTCTAAGACCCAACTTGAAAAGTTCTTCCTTAAACACCCTCTAAGTTTAACTGCTTCGAGAGCATCTATAATGTGTGCATGCAACTGGTCCAAATACAATTCTTGATCCTTTAAATCTCTCTCAACAGAAACTATCGTCCATTTAAGAAAAACCAAAGGAAGAAAGAGAGTGACTCTTTCACTTTGGTCTCATTATATTTTCAAACTTTCTTCTTCCCTCTCTCTATAGAATATCTGGCCCTTTAGTAGAACTAATTAAGTGCTCAACTAGCTGTGGCTCAGCTTTTGGTGAGCTAGTATGAGAAATTGGAGTATAGGTAATACTTTGTATAAAATGCTGAATTGTATAAAATACTTTGTATAAATTGGCGTATAGGTAATCTAACAGTTTAACTAATGTAGGTTGGCAATGCTGAATTGAGTTTGTATAAAATCACTAGGGAAAGCTTGTTGAAGGAAAAAAATTGTCATTTGATTTTGAATTTGATAAAAGTTGAGAAATTGGCGTATAGGTAATACTTTGCCTAAAATAGCAAGGGTGCTAGTATGCCTTTGTGCTGAATTTCCATTGATTGACTCATCAAACTAAGAAGTCAGTCAAGGCATGTAATGCTATGGCAAAGAGGTTTATTGGCCTTGCATGCCTCAAACTGAATAGTTATTCTCACACTATCATGCTTCTGATCTCTAGTGGAATAATCAAATTATTTAAACTTCTGATCTCTAGTGGAAGTGTTTGTGGTGCGATTTTTCTTCCTTTTTTTCCTTTCTCTTTATTAGTGACTGTACTCGTTTTCCATTGAAGTATTATTGATCAATATTTCGTTTTGCTGTGGTTTTTCTTCCTTTCATTCATTTTTCTATGATAGTGACTGTACTCTTTTTCCATTGAAGTATTACCGATCAATATTTCGTTTTGCTGTGGGTTTTCTTCGTTTCATTCATTTTTCTTTGTTACTGGCTATACATTTTCTTCGTTGAAGTATTATTGATCACTTTGTTCCGTTTCTACGCCATCTGAACGTAGTTTGAAATTGAAATCCCTGTTCCATGATAAGTTAGTTCAACCTACACCTCAAAAGGAAGACAAAACTGTGGATTAAATTATCACAGTTTCTGCTCAGATAGTATGAAATTCCAATGCTTTTGGCTGAAAGGATGTTACATTAAATTTACATCACTTTTGTTGTCATAATTCTGATATCTAAATAGTTCTTTCATGGTCAGCATTTTTCTTTTCAAATGTTTGTTACACAAACTACGCCTGGAACCCCTCGTGGGATTTGAATTGAAGGTGTCAGGTTAATTAAGGTCCCTTGTGTCTATTGAAGCAATGTTCCAAACTTCCAATCCTCATAATAATAGTGATTTGTAACTTCTTATTAATCAACTTTATAGTGTGAAAAGATATGTTGCATTGCCTTTATCACTGGCTACAGGACTGCCTTTTGTTTCAATTTGCCTGTTCCCTGCTGGTAATCAATTTCCTCACTCATTGAGTTGGTAACTACAATTCTATAGATAGTACATTTTCTAGTAATCACAAGTATTAATAATATATTCTAGTGCCTGTCCACACATATTTATGTGGAACTGCGAGAGTTGAATCCATGGATGTGTTCCTTACAGATATGGGTTAAGACTCCAGAAGTGTTGGCTCGTGATCGTCTCCTGGGCTCCTTTTCAGTAAGTTCCCGGATCTTCCTATCCTCTGCACTTGGCTGAAACCAAATACAATCTCTCTTTGCAGGTCTTTCTGAGCATAATCTTTAGCTTAATCGCCCGGTGATTAATCTTTTGCAGGTTAAACCTGAGCATAATCTTTCTGAGCATAATCTTTTGCAGGTTAAACCTGTCCTGAACAGAGTAAAACTGACCCTAGTGGGGATAGCAATATCACTGTTCGCATGTATGCTTCTATTGGTCAACTTGGAAAGCCCTAAAGACAAAAGGACCACATTCCCAGACACGGATCTATCATAACCTATTAAACTCTCTACTCCCTTATTTTACTGTATAACTCCCATTTTAGAAATGCAAATGATGTATAGATATGTAAAGAAGATGGTATTTAGAATAAATTTTTAAAAATAGTACAAATTTTTTAAAAGATATAGTAGAATAATTTTTTTTAAGAGTGTCCTCCTCCATGCATGGGTAGGAGATGCATTTTCGTAAACTAAACACTTGTGGTTGGTTGGGCTAATGAAGAGGTGTCGGGTTTGGAGGGTGTAGTTAGTTTTGTAGATAAAAATGTTGGGTGTTTGCAAGGTAAATTAGGTTTACGGAGGGTGGGGTTCGGGTATGTATGGTGGTGTTAGGTCCGTGGGGCGAGCGGTGGTGAATACAATAGAATTGAGTTTGTAAGGTTGAGTTTTATTGTTTGTTTGAATTTGCAGGGATGTTGAGTACTTCGTAATATGGGAACCTTGGGGGGTTCTGGTTTGGGGTCCGAGACTGGGGTGGGGTCATAAACTTTGTTGGGTGAGATTTTCTGAATAAGGTTATTGCAAATTTATTTCATTCATTTATTAGTGAGATAATAGAATGGGTAATCAGCCAATCAGATGATGAATTTTGATAAGGAATGGATCAAATGTAAATAAAATTCTGCGCTTATCCTTATCCAAATGAAAATTTCCCTTGACATCCATTCAATCTAATAAATAAACTGCGTATTGGTAAATCAAATGTTTAAAGTAGCAAATTATATATAGATTTTGTTACTAGTTGCACGTACGGAGAAATGTTTAAAGTTTGAACAGACATCAATATAGTATTGTTTTATCTATTCCTGTGTTCTTTACGTGAAAATTCTACCCGGGCAACTCCCAGAGTCAGCCGAAACTCGAGTTCGGCTCATTTATATAAACAAACTAAACTACGTAACCAAGTTTGGTCCCAGTTCGATTATTTTCGAGCTGAACCGAGCCAAACACAAGCCAAGCCTCAGAGCTACTCGCGAGCTGGGTCGGTTCAGTGCCACCCCTGCGAGCACCCCCAAACTAAATTCAACAATTATATGCAATAATTAACAGTTCAACCATTTGATAATGCATACATGCCTACACTCGAAAACTTGAGGAAGATTCCAAACGCACATTCATTAATAAGTAAAAAAATTAACAGTTCAACCATTCGATAATGCAGTCATGCATATAAACAAGCACCAAAAAAACTAACAAATAGTTCGTTGAACAAACGCACATAATCCCATGCTAGCACCACAAACTAAATTAAAATAATGAGCAGTCTATGATAATTTTCGATAATGAACTTTGATAATTAGCTGAACTTTTTGGCAAATTAGTTCAGGAAACTACTGCTGCAACCAGTTACTGGTGCAACCACCTTCTTCACCAACAAAACGTTGATGCTCTTGTAATTTCTCCTCGTAAAGATACGGTGCTTTCTCTAACTTCATCCACGATTTTGCAACTTGGGCCGGAGGAATGGTTGGATCAACTTCAAGGAAACTAAGCGGCACCCAATAATCTGGCCGATGCTTCAAACAATGGTAGACAGAAACCGTCTTCTTCTCTTCAAAGTCGAAACACACGACGTACACTGAACATCCGGTAACCGTGAAAACAATTCTGTGAAGTTCCTCGTCGAAAACATGTAACGATATGCAATCCTCCCAACAGAACTCTTCTTCGGCATAGGCATTGCCAAATTTGTGATTCAAGTCGATTTCTTCTGCCCGGATGCGGTATGTTTGAAGCCAATAATATTTATCACTAGTACTAGTAGTACTATTACAGGAGGAAGACGCTTCTTCACCTTCTTCTTCTTCTTCTTCTTCTTCAATAAGGTCCCAGACACGGAGTCCCATGACTGGACATAGATGGCAGTAGCTAATTTGGGGGCGCCCTTGCCCTTGCCCTCCTTCTTTTGACGACTGGCGGAGCAATCCTACATTTCGTTTATCGGGAAGCGGCATGGGTACGATCTGAAACATGTTAGTCTTCAGGCAGAGCTTCACAAGACATGGAGGTCGATATATGAATTCCAAATATGGGTCGGGGTCGGAGACCTTTTTTGACACTTCGTCACAATGTTTCCATTCGAAGTACCCATCATCTGACACTCGGTCTCCTTTACGCGTAATCGGAGGGTGTCGACACCAGATGTTATTCTCGGGGTGGCGAGTGTATAACGGACCATAAGGAGAAGTTTCTTTCCAGTAGTGAACCCAATACAGAGCTTCATCACCGACACACAGGGGACGAGAATAGAGATAGAAGAATTCGGGATAATCCCTTTTAAAATGCTTAAATCCGTCAGAAAACTTGGCCGGCTCGGTGGTCCACGCCCCTGTTTGGGGATCGAAAGTCCCAACTTTCACAAAACCTTCTTCGCCAAACGACCGTCGCACCCGTTTTCCGTTTTGGGTACGGTGTGATCTGAGGACGGCGACCAATTTCCAGCAGCAGTGATCGGAAAAACAAGAAGAAGAAGAAGAAGAAGAAGAAGAAGAAGAAGGTGGTACTTGCGAATAAATAATATTATCAAACCAGGTCATACCCAAACCGACAACGGAATAGTGGATGTCGCCAATTCGTTCAGGAGGAGAGGGTATGACCATGGTCTGCTTCGTGAAGTAATTCGCAACGCAACATCTATAAGGGCTTGGAGAGCGATCGGCACGGTCGATGGCATAGGGATTGACGCAGGAGCGGTAGAAGAGATAGCCATTAGATGAGAAACCCACATTAAACCAGTTCCCTAGGTTGATGATCAAAGGGAATTCCTTCCTCATGGGTACACCTGTTTTCGCGTCGAGTCGGAAAAAGTATCCATTTTGATCTTCAAGCTCCTCATGATGAACTTCCTCAAAAAATCCAAAAGTCCAGTTGGTTGACGCCGGATCGCAGGGGTGGCCCTCCATCATCGGATGAGAGGGCTTACAAAATTTTTGTAGAAGAAGCGGACCTCTACGCCTCTACGGTATACGAAGAAGAGGCGGTACGCGATACCTTTAAAGGAAGGTCTGAGATTTCGTGATATATGAAACGCTGATATTTCGTGACTGATGAAAGGCTGAGATTTCTTGACTGAAGAAAGTCAAGGATCTAGGAAACGCTGGACGGGTGAGATTTAGTGAAACGGAAGGCGATGATATCGTGACCGACGGAAGGCTGGGATTCCGTGAGTGACTCAGTGGCGGTCCTGAGTCATGTTTCAAACCCCATGGTCCATCACCATAAAGTCAGTTGTGAATGAGTAGAGGCACATGTTTGATGTTTCCGCATCCCTTTTTTTCTTTACTTTTTATTCGTCTAAATTATCAAGTTTTAATTAGAGGAGCGCAAAATATAAATATTTTTGCTTATTAAAAAATTTTAAGAGGTGGAATGATCCATCTGTTGTAGTGTACCCAAATTCCCAATGTTTTAAAAACTGAACCGGCCATCCAACCAACCGAAGTTATCTCAGGTTTTGGTTGCACCAGAGTTTCCAAGAGTTTCCAAGAGAACATGTTCAATGTAGATGTTCAATTTTTTCTGTTGCACCAGAGTTTCCAAGAGAACATAACAAGGAATATTATGGAGGATACTTGTGATAACAGCTACATGGTGAGCTAGGGCACATAAGATTTCGATCAGCTCTTCAAATTTCAGAGTTTAACTTGAAACAGAGTATTATGAATAAGTATGAGGTAGAAATTTTACTAGGTTATGGAACAAGCAAAAGCAGTAGTAGGCTTTCCTCAACTGCAAAGACAATCCCTTCACCTAAATTGCAGTCATATAGTCGGGCAAACCAAACAGTACAAGCAGTTAAAAGGGCCTTTTTCGGAACACCCTCTTGGCATCCGCCTCATGACACTCATCTGTACAAACCAACCGGGCTCTCAACACACCTTTAATACAGTCAACTTGAGAATCTGAAGATGGGAAGAGAGACAATGCAACAGCTCGGTTATCATACCAAGCACTTGTTGCTGCAACCACCTGATCCTTTCTGCCCACTGGATTACACTTATAAGTCCATCTGTAGCAGTTGTTGCATCTTTGTTATGCCTATGGACGCTGCTCAACCTCACCAAGCCTGCAAACATCACTCCGGAGTATCAACATAGATTATTCTACAACGCTAAGATAAATGTGTATGCTTACCTTTCTATTTTCTTCCTCCCAATGGAAAAATTATAGAAATTTCAATTGTCAATTTGATAACAGCGAGCTACATGGCGTCCGATAGACAGGTGACCTCACCCAAGTCCAAGAGCTGTGGGAAAACTTACAATTCGAAAAGGTTCCAGGACCTACCCCTACAATATGATGGCAGAAACAGACACTTGTGAGGTGGGTGGATACCGAACAAGTGAAGTAGCATGGATGCCTTTCTCAGTAGCTGGTTGGTGCATCTCAAATAATCCTCTGTGCACAAATGGAGGGTCACAAGCTGCATAAAGGAATAGGATCCACAAATACTAGTTGGATGGATTTAAGGGCAAATAGATGGAGATAGTAGGAAATATCAAACTTAAAGGAACTTAACGTAACTGCCTTAGTGAACCACATTAGGGTTGAGTGAACTCCCCAAGCGATTACCAAACAATGTAGCTAAGTACAGAAGCTGAAGACCAGAATTCTTCGGTCCTACCACAGTACCCAAAACCAGCTTGCAAAGAAGATCCATCTCTGGACTATACTAAAGTGTCAAACTCTTAACTGAGTAACAGAAACAGCATGGTCTTACCTAGAAAACATGGGACTGCAGTCGTACAGATAAGCACATTGAATGCACATGAGTTTAAGCACATTGAATGCACATGAGTTTAGGAAGACAGAAGATTTTTTCAGAATATAACACGATAAAAAGGAATGAACCAATATATACCTTGTAATTTTTATATTTCTGAACCATAGCATCACGGTAAGCATAATTGGAACCATCACTAAACATAAATGCTCCAAGGAGTGGCCACTGATCATGTAACGATTCACTCTGTAAATCTTCTTGTCAGCAAGAGATTCAAGTTTTGCCAGAAAGTAAAATCCTGCAACAACTATAGCTTTTCAGATAACAAATTTCATGTCAAACACACAATAAATCACATACATATTAATTGTTTCTTTAAATGTAAATACAAATTGGTAGTGATCCTGACATTTTTTTCTCGTACCATCGCACCAGATAGATGTACAACTTTAATGAAAGAAAAAGAGCAAAAAAGAAGACAAAGAAAGCCACGAATAGATTTAGTGTATATCATACAGACCTGATGCCCAAAACCAATATCTTGAGAGTGTATATTTGGGTGGAAATAGCAAGGCCATGGCTGGAATTGCAACACAAGGAATAAGATGGACCATCATGCATATTCGAAGATCATTGAAAGCCCTGCAATCAGCTAATGGAGCACATTCAAAAGAAAATCATGTCAGGTGTACCTCAAACTATTAGGTTCCCTGTATAGATGTAAAAAGAAAGAAAAAGCTAAAATAAAAGGGAGTGAAGTAACCTTTCATAAGTTATACTCATAAGCACAATTATCAAGAGTGATAATAGACAGGTAACTCCAATCTTCTCGTTTACTCTCTCAATGATGGAGCAAGAAAAGAGTGATGTTATTGCAATCATCATCTGCATCACATTAATAACATTTTAACCAGATTGGGAAGCAAGAGCAAGATGCCACACTCAGAATTTTTACAGTAAATTTTGAACTTCTGCCAGTTACAGACGCTATTTCACAATAAAAATGACAGGGAAGCTAATGTCGGAGCCCACCTCGTGCAGGAGGCAGGTTTCTATCATCTCCCAGTGGACATGATAAATTTTTCATTTTCCGGCTTGAGCAAGAGTCCAATGAAAAAATGACAGCAAGATCCTTCCCCTTTTCCCTCTTATATATGCCAGGGGTAGGCTTTCCCCTTCCAGCTAGAATGGAGGTCTCGGACCTCCCCCAGTAACCAATTGCATTGAAGGGAAAATACCATGGGATATAGGGGCACTTAGCACTTTCATTTATTCATATTATGACCATAGGAATCTAAACAAATCAAAAGATGAAAAATAAAGTCGCCTTGAAGGGGAAATGAAGCGAAATTCTCACAGGTAACTGATCCCAAAGAATTCGAGTGTCATCGGGCTTCAAGTGATAGTAAGCAGAACCAAAGGCTGTGGCAGTAATGCCCGCGTAAAACAGTATCCATCCCCATATCTCTCCGCGCAAGCTGTAACGAGAGTGGGAAAAAAAAAAAAAAAAAACGTTTTAATAGATGAGTAATTCAATCGAACGAGACGGAATGATCCCCCAAATAAGTCATAGAAAAGGGTACGTCACCTGATGCCCAAATAATTCCCGTGGAGAGTGAGGACTAGGCCGACGATTCCGACGACTAAGAAGGGGAAATTGGTGATCACGTTCAAAGTATTCGGAACCCCTAAATCTCAGATATGTAAAAGAAAATCAGACCCAGATCAAATTACAAAAACCTCCACCAAAAAAAACGAAACTTTCAAGCGTTGCGATCGTTCACACAGACCGAAGAAATTCCTCATATCTGCAAAAAGATGATGGTTGGCCGATGGAGGAATTCTTGGAGTGGTCACCATGAAGCAGAGCCATAGCAAAACAATCCCTCCCCAGAAACGGGCTCTCTGGTTTCTCAGATCATAAAACACCACCATTCTTCCGATTGTCCGCCGAATCTCAACCGCTTCCAAAACCCAGATTCATCTCCTCGCTCTCCCCAACAGAGTCTACAAACTCGGAAGTGGGAATCGGCAGTGACAGCACACGACGAAGCCCACCGCGTACAAACTCAGCGAAGGTCTTTGATTCCGGATTTCAACTTACACCCATCACGACTCTTAAACCAATATGTCGCTCACACGTGTGTATCACTGTATCGTACTCTTCTCCTCCCCGTGCGGCGGAGACGGGGACGGGGACGGTGACGGTGACCACAACCTCTTTCCCGCCAATTCTTTCTACTAGCACTTGGACTATGCAATGCCCTTTTGAATTCATATTCGAATAGCTTAACCAACTTCATCCAAACAGACTGTAAGCGATCAATCACTTCGACCGGGAATATCTCAGGCTCCAATTGTCGACCATCCTCTTTATAAATAGCTCAAAAAATATCTGATGCTTGTTCGTCCAATCCCATCTCGTTCGATCCTCTCTGTTTCTTCTTTCACTAACTACTCCCACCCTGCAACGCAGGTACGTTCACATTAATCCATGAATTTCTCTATTTCTTCCATCTGAAATCAGAACTTTCTGTAATGTCTCCCCTTTTCTTTATCACTATATATACTCTTGACTTCCTCCCATTAATGAATTACACCCATGTTTTGACAGGGTTGAGTAAGTAACAATGGTGACCACCAATGGCATCAGGAATATCGTGGGCATCATCGGTACAGCCGTTATATCGATCGTCTTTCCAAAATTCCAGATATTTAGCTGCTAATTAGTTAATTAATTAATTGGGTTCTTCATCAATTAATTTGCAGGAAACGTTCTGGCCATTGCCTTATTTGTCTCTCCTGTGTAAGTCACGCATTGATTCCCACTATCAAAGATATTTCATTGTTTTTTTTTTTTTTTTTTTTTTTTTTTTTTTTTTTCTGGGTGTTTACATTTCGTCAGTATACATATGTGCAAGAGAGTGAACTGGAACAAGAATGTGATTTGCAATTGTAGGCGGACTTTCTACCAGATATGGAAGAAGAAAGACACGGAGAAATTCAAAGCAGATCCTTACCTGGCCGCTCTTCTCAACTGCGCTCTGTGGATCTTCTACGGTCTCCCTTTTATCCACCCAAACAACCTCCTCGTCGTCACCTCTAACGCCGCCGGATTTGCCCTCGAAGCCATCTTCCTCATAATCTACCTCTGCTACGCCAACAAAAAACAGAGAGTACGTAATTAGTTTCATTAAGCCCAAAACTCACTCCCAAATCGTTCCTCTGTCTTTCCAATTTAATTTCATTTTCTTGTTCCAACTTCCAACTAATTAATTTGTATTTGCAGCTGAAAGTGGTATCAGTTCTGATATTTGAAGCTGTTCTCGTTGCTGCTGTCGCAACACTGGTGTTAATCCTAGTTCACACTCACAAGCGAAGGACACTGATTGTTGGGATCGTTAACTTGATTGTAAATAGTATCATGTATGCATCTCCATTGACGATCATGGTACCTTCTTGATAACCCTGAACCTTGTTTTCCTTATGTTGGATTTAATGGAACCTTAATTATCCTCATATTTTTGCTGTTCGCAGAGAACTGTTATAAAGACCAAGAGTGTGAAATACATGCCATTCTACCTCTCTCTTACTGGTTTTCTCTGTAGTCTTTCCTGGGCAGCCTATGCATTCCTCCAAATCGATCTGTTTATCCTTGTAAGTATTAGTCTAAGAAAAGGTTCATATATACAAAATATATACTTCATATAAAATAAATTTATTCACATTTGGGATGATATATATATATATATATATATATATATATATATATATATATATGAGACTGAATATTGTTGCTTGGATGTGTTCTCTCTTTGACTCGCAGATCCCAAATGGTATCGGTCTCGTTCTGGGAATAGCCCAGTTGATACTTTACGGATGTTATTACAAAACAACAAATTGGGACGATGATGAAACTCAGAGACCTGAAGTGCAACTGCCCACCAGTGCTACTCTTGATAAACCAACTTAAACTTTATCTCCACTTTTTTTTTTTTTTTTTTTCTCCTCTTTGAATCTGGGTAAATCAGAATTAAGTCGAGACGAAGGAATTTTGTTTCCGCCAGTTTTGTTTGAGTTTGTGAATCCATAAACTTCAAATAATGCATGCGTAGCCTCTTCAAGTCATCTCCTTCAAGTTTTAATTGATTCAATGTGCCTATAGTTTTATGATTTCATAAGCTAAAAAAAATGAATTTTAGTTAGTTTATAGTTTATTACTAGTTAGTAACTGATTAATTGTACATGGAACTGATTGATTAGCTTTTATTCCAATCAAATAAACTTATGTTTATTATAAATCCTATAGTACTTATTATTTTGTATAGAACTGAAATAAAAGATTACTAATTTTTATTTTATTTTTCAATAAATTGTTATTAGTCTTTATTTAATTTTAATAATTATAGGTACTCTGTTTTCAATATTGATTAAATTGATTAATTAATAAAAAAATATTACATTATTGTTTTGTTAAATTAGATGTAAATGTTCTGTTCTTATCTTAAAATTTTCAACCCATAATGTGCGATTACGAAAAAGTAATTAGACCCCACACTAATTCATGAATCTTGATAAGAATTCCATTCTATCTATATCAATGTAGATTAGAGAAAGAAAGAATAAAAAAGATCTCTTATCATTTTTCATTTTTACATTCTATTTCTTTCGTTCCTGTTCTTCTTCTTTATCGGAATGGGATTCTAAAAAATAAAGGATTATGTCGTTCCCTATAGTCATTTCTTTAATCAGTGGGTAAGAGTATACTCTAGATCGGAATCATCAGGAAGTACTACTTATCATTTCTACCGAGGGAAGAAGGAATATATATTCTAATGTTTATCGGGCAAAAGGCATGGTAGAAGCATCTTATACGTACTATCTCTCAAATAGTATATGGACTCTCTACGTACTGTTGGTGGTACAACTACGTTATCGAAGGACATCAACAAAACATCTGAACGCTATTAAAAGAGACAAATACCAATTGGGGGATATATAGGATTAGCCAACAACAGTCTCCACTCATACCCGGCCATCCTTTAGGTCTTATGGGTTTACCCAAGCAACGTTACGTTATTGTTGACACCTATAGGAATAAGTACTGTGATTTCTATTGGTGTTGTTGAACAAGAATATTACATTGTAGACATATATATATAAACCCAATAATATGTATATAATATTTAAAATATTTTAATATATCTTAAATTTTAGCATGCAAAAATGATACACCCAATAACTTGGTATCCAGTTAGGTATGGAATATTCATTATTCATTTTGAATTAAATTTAATACATGGATCAAATTAATTAATGTTTATATTAACCCATACATTTGAGCCCACTTGACCTGACTCGTCGTACTGGCCATTAATATATATGTATATATATATATATATACATGTTAGTTTCCTCTCATGATCATTGACAAGAGTGAAATGACGCCAGATTCTGTCCCTGGCTTTCCATCCGTACCCTGTCTCGTTTTACTCGTCTGAAACACACGGATCTTTGACAATGGATGCTTGCGTTCAGACTGAGAACCTATATTCAATTACCCAGCTCCATCATTAATACTTATTCCATGTTTCCATCATGGCATCATCGCTATATATATATATATATCCCTCGCTGCTTCTTCGATCTTCTTCTTAATTTCCTAGTTGGGTTTTCTCTAAGTACTTGTGTTCAAAATACCATTATGATCAGTAGTAGAACAAAAGCAGACTTATAGATAGATTATAGATATATATATATATATATATATCGTTCTTCTGACCCTGTGATGATTATGTACCACTACGAGGACGACAATAATCTCGCTTCCTCGCCCTTTTATGATCAAGTTAATGATTCTTTCCCTTACATGCATCTTCCATTATCGCCAATATCGAGCTCTCCTGTTGCACACTGTTTAATTATATATTTGAGTTCCGATCAGTTGTTTTAGTGAGTACCGTTCAATTGAGTATTATCTGTAGATTTATATATTTAATTTTCCAAATATATAAAAAAATGTAATTAACTATCAGAAGAGAAACTATAAATGAGAAGTTTGAAAAATCGAAAGAGATCGAATCTGTCCGCGATCCCTTTTACATCTTCTCGCTCCGGCCTTTTTTCACTTTTTTAATCCGTAAAGAGATCGCAATCCGGGTATGAAAGAAGGAAGATTGCATGCAATTCCATGGGATGAATTAGAAGCTAGCGATCGAGCACTGGATCGATTAAGCATATACATATATATATATATATATATATAGAGAGAGAGAGAGAGAGAGAGAGAGAGAGAGAGAAGAGGAAGGCCAGAGAAGGACGTTTCAAAATGGGATTCGCTTTCATATTCCATGCACGTAAACTTCCTTCCTTCCTAATCGGGTTGCTTCACCCATCGGTCTCTATATATATGCTCATCAATCTTAGTGTCCCCACCACGTGATTCTTCTGGGCCCGGATCTCCTCCTAGATTTTCCGTGTCTTCTCTCGTCCTCATCCTCGTGGACTTTGATCAGTCCAAGTCTTCTTAATTATTAATTAAGTCTCACCCAATTCCTATACCATTTATATAAACAAAAATTCTCACACACGTCTTAATTAATTATGCAGTGTAATAGGTTGCGACCAACAAATTAAGTGACACATGTGCATGAAGGCTTAATCTTAAGAAATTTAATGATATATATGTACGTAAGAACTAATTAATTATGTAAAGGTAATCTCAACTTTTGGTTATAAAACAAAAAAGTATTGCTTAAGAGGATGTTAGATGTCATGAAAGTATATAGAGTACTCATAATTAAGCTCCCCCTCGTGTTGTACCCACTAAAGAAACCTTGGTATGATGGGGTATATATATATATATATATATATATATATAGAGAGAGAGAGAGAGAGAGAGAGAGAGAGAGAGATAGATAGATATAATCAAGAACTTAGACACGATTAGACATAATTAAGGCTAGTGATTTAATTATATAATTTGCTGTCTCTTTATGTCTTGATCAGGAAAAACCCGAGTTTGTTTTCTTTGCCAACAATGAACATCTCTTTTGAATTTTTACACTATATATGTCGCCGCCGCATTAGGATTAATTGATTGGCATCGATGGATTAGCTAGCTAGCTACCTTTGTAATTTATAAGGTTACAGCTTGAAACACGATCGACAAGGATCATTACAAAGTATACTTAAGTTCGTCCTAATTAAAATCTTAAAACTATTCTTTATTTAATAACTCTATATAATTAAGGTTATTTTGAACGAGCTTGCTTTACAATTTGATGTCCCAGTAATGGTACTAAAGCAAGGCAAGAAAAGATATATCTCTCGATCTTTTTCCTTACTACTTTCTCCTTAAATTAATATATACTTAACCAGCTACTAACCCCAAAATGCTATAGGTTAGTCACTAGTCGATCACGTACGTGGGGCCACGTATGTCCATTATAACATGTCCACCATTAATTATATATATATATAGTTGATAATCTCGATAATCTCAACCCTAGTAGGTGTAGGAGGGGCTTTCTGTAGCTTTATACCAAGGTATTAATTAAGGTGACGAAGGAAAAAGATTTGTGGCCAGAAATCAAATATAGAAGGCGATTCATTGAATGCGATTAAATGGGTGATCAGAAAATATGAGGTTGCGGATGGTGAAGTAGTCTGTATGTATATCTTCCTTTACATCTGTCATATTCTTTCTTTCCAGGCCGTATTTCTTTGGTGGACGCTTGCTTTAATTTACTTCTCTCTCCGTCGACGTACGTACGATCCCAATAGCCACCTCCCTCCCTCCCTTCCTACCTCCTTCCCTCGTGGAGAGAGAGATCGATCAGTAGAGAGAGAGAGAGAGTCAGCTGCATTCTTTGTCATTCTCAGACACCCAAATTAAAGCTACACATAAATATATGAGATCGTGGTTACAGTGCAAAAGGGTTGAAAAAACCCAGAGAATCAAATCTTAGGTAATCTTTTCCCCCGTCTGCCCCTCTCGTAATCGAGGAAGCTGCAAGATTCTGTCTTTCCAGACGGAGATTTTTGTTTGACATGATATTACTTACTGATCAGCTGATAAAAACCCAAACCCAAACCCATCTTGATCAGCTTATTATAAGATTCTCCACGAGGTTAATTGGGTAATGGAGAAAAAAAAAAAAAAAAAAAAAAAAAAAAAGGGTGAACAGATTGAAACAGAGAGAGATTGATCGATCGATCGATGGAGGCGAATGAAGTAGAATACCATCTGCATCCGCGAGCCCGCCCACTGTTTTATTGTTTGCAGCACAGATCCGGGTATATATATATATATATATATGCATGCATACATCGATCGTCTACTAATATGATCTGTGGGTCTCCACCTGCTACCACGTCTAGGGACCTACCCAAAACAATTTTTTGCTCACGTGCGTTTTTGTCGATCGATCACCCTGCCCTAGCTACCTAGCTATCTCTGAAAGCCTGATCACGATCATGATGATCAGCAGGTAAAAAGAGAGACATGTAGATCTTTCTTTTGCACTTGTTCTTTTTCCATAAACAACATACATATATGCACGCTCTTACAAACCAGATTTAAGAGACATGTAGATCGACAGAGACATAACAGGAGCACTACTGGAGCACCCACATGGCTTAACAGTACTACTACTAGATCACCGTAAACTACCTATGCAACTTTTCTTTATATATATATATATATATATATATATATATTATATTATACATCCCCATGCAGCATCATATCTCAAAACTTTTTTTACTGCGGATTCGTGCTCTAATTAAGCAAGGGATTACGAGCGCGGGCCAAATTAAGAACTGGGTTATATATGGTAAATTAAAATGGCAATGCTTTTATAAAGAATTGGGTTTTTTCCTTTTTTGCCAAGCTAAACAGTGTACTGCATTTTAACTTGGTTGAGAGGGCGGGAACGGTGGCTGCAGTGAGATTTTTCGTGTCAATAAAGACTGCAACAAGTGGGTGGCGTCGTCGATCGGCGGTCCCATGCATTTGAGACCAAGTTGAATCGTCGTCGAGACGGAAGGATTAGAAACAGTTGGGGTCTTCATTAATTTCGTTGGGCGCTGAGGGAGCGCTAGCTAGCTAGAGTTACACATATATCAGGCGAAAGTGTACGTCGTTTCAAAGGAGAAATCAGAAACGGCAGAAGAATACAAGATCGATATATCATTCCTTGATTGACTATAAGATTGCATTTGAAAATTGGACACTGCAGGTGGGTGACAACGTATTAATGGAGAACCACATGCATCAAATTAAGTGCCAGAAAATCTTTGACTCCGAATGAAACTGGATCAGTACCACTCTGTCTTAACGTTTAATTTATTCCAAATTATTATAAATAAATAATTATGCTGATCGTTAATGAAGATGGAATATGGGATATATATATATATATATATATACACACTCATGGGTGTAATATTGCTTGCACGAGTAGTAGTAGCAGTACTGATTTGTAGAAATTAACAAGGAGGGAGGTCGACAAGGATCTTATCACAGAAATATGGGAGATCTTGACCCTTCAAAGCGACGTGGACGTGTCGAGATCGTTAGGGAGGGATGGACCCCGAGAAAGGGCACAATGAAAGAGGTCAGGTGATGAGTTTGGCCGGCGGAGGAGATGGTGATTATATTCCGGCGATGGAGGGAGAAAGGCACCTAAAATTTGGTTTGGGAAATTTGGCAGGGAATTAATACACTTGTTGTGTGAGGATGAGCCAGGCAAAGAGGAGAGGAGTGGATCGAGTCGGTACTCTTTCTGTTGTCTTTGTTGATAAAGGTAAAGACCCCAAGATCTTCTCCCCACCCATGAAAGATTTCTCCCTCGTACTCTTTCCGCCACCTTCTATAAATAACCAAACAATCAAATCTCTCCTTCGCCTTCCCCTCGATACTCCTCCATATCTTCTCCCTCTACAATCTCTTCTTCTCCGCTAGCTGCACTAGTAGTACTAGTACTACTACCACTGCTACTACTGAGATCTTAATTAATTAATTTGCCCATTTGCACTAGTATCATCATCTGATCTCTCTCTCTCTTCTCTCTCTAGTCTCTATCTACCACTCTCTCTCTCTCTATCTGAGATCTTAATTAATTAATTTCTCTCCCATTCTCTCCTATATCTCTCTTTTCTCTTTTCTCTTCTTTATTTCTCTCTTTTCTCTCTTCTCTCTCTCTCTCTTTTCTCTCTTCATTCCTATATACAGTTCTCTAATCTCTCTATATATATGAGCTCCTCCTCTGTTTCCCAATATCTATAGCCGCTGCCTCTCTCGTTGCACTTTTGCGTCTCCGTCGTCTCTAATTTCTGTCATATAGCTACTCCATTGACACCATCGGCGTTTCTTTAATAATCACAATGCCGCCGCGAACCGCGTACTCTGCTTTCTTCTTCTTCTTTTTCTTCTTTTTCTTCGTCTTCTGGGTCATGATGATCATAAGCCGAGCCGGTTCGACGTCGTTGCAGCTGCTTCCGCCTAATCTCCTCGACCTCCGCGTGGACCCCACGTCGACGGCCGCCGCGTCCGCCGACTACGGTAACGTGGCGAAACCACCGCCTCCGGCCGCCGTGCTCTTCCCGGCCTCCGTCGACGACATCGCCGCCCTCGTCAGGGCTTCCTTCGCGTCCGACGACCCTTTCCCGGTCGCCGCCAGGGGCCACGGCCACTCCATCCGCGGCCAGGCCTCAGCGCCCCGCGGCGTCGTCGTCGACATGCACTCCCTCGCCGCCGGATCCAACACGGCGAAGAGGATCAACGTCTCCTCCTCGGACGACTATTTCTACGCTGACGTGGGCGGGGAGCAGCTATGGATCGACATCCTGAAGGCGACCCTGGAGCATGGACTCACCCCGACGTCGTGGACGGACTACCTCTACCTCACAGTCGGTGGGACCCTCTCCAACGGTGGGATCAGCGGCCAAGTCCACCGCCGGGGCCCACAGATATCCAACGTCTACGAGATGGACGTCGTCACCGGTAATAAATCGTTAATAAATAATTCTTCTTTAATTGATTATATTAATTAGGCGTAAGATTCGCTGGATTACATGCACGTATGAGAATGACTGCTGGGTTTAATGTCTTTGCGATGCCGGTGGTACGCAGGGAAGGGAGAGGTGGTGACGTGCTCGAAGGGACACAACTCGGACCTCTTCCACGCCGTTCTCGGCGGGCTCGGCCAGTTTGGGGTCATCACTAGGGCTAGAATTGCTCTTGAACGCGCCCCACATAGGGTATATTTTAGTTATATATTTATATGTCGTACGTGTCTTATTCTTTAATTTATTCATTATTGACAATTAAGCTCGTAATAAAAAAAAAAAAAAAAAAAAAAAAATTCTCCTTGATTTGTGGGTCTCCAAGCAATGATCAGTTGGGTGGAAGCAGACGAAGTTCGTCGTATATATATCATGTGGAATTAATATTATTATGTAACAAAAGCTAATTGTTCAGAAGATAAAGATCATTAATACTTGTTTAATTAATTAATCTATGTGGGTATAACATATATGAATTCCATATGGGACAGGCTCGGTGGGTCCGATTGATGTACGAGGATTTTTCAGCGTTTACGAGGGACCAGGAATATCTCATCTCGGTGGGAGAGGGAGACAAAGAAGGGTTCGATTATTTGGAGGGATCTCTGATTTCGGACGAGAGCCTCCTCAACAACTGGAGGTCCTCCTTTTTCTCCAAAACGGATCACGCCAGGATCAGATCTTTAACTACCACACATGGCTTGTTTTATTGCTTGGAACTCTCCAAATATTACGACCAGACAACACTCCCTCATACCATCGATCAGGTTTTCATTTTTCTTCTCTTCTAATTTCATATACATATACATATACATATATTCAATGCTCTGCTGACCTCGAAAATCTGCCTGCAGATTTTGTAGAATATGCAACAGATTAACTACCCAAAATGAGAAAACAGCAAAAGATCTTGTCTTCTTATTCCCCTTTCTAAAACTAGTGATTTTATCCCGTGATCCATGTACAGTACTCTGGGAGCCATATACATATATATACACCCAGCTAGGTCCTGTACTAGTACTACTAACTGTTGTAGATGAATTTACTAATAACATGAGTGGAACATCGATCTGCATGGGTGGGCAGGTTAAATTTTTAACAACAAAATGACAACAGAGAAATCTGTGGAAGAAAAGACACTTTTGTAATTCCATTAATGAGGGCATATATGCTCGTGCTATCACTTTCATTGTCATCCATTAATACTGAAAACATGGAAAGGGAAAAAAAAAAACCGCGACTTAAAAAGATTTTGCTTTCATTATCCTATATATGTTCTCTAATTGATATTTAATTAGTGCGTACGTGCATGGTACGTGACAGGAAGTGAGCTCATGGCTGGAAGGGTTGAGCTTCATTCCGGGGCTGGTCTTCAGCAAGGACGTAACGTACGTTGAGTTTCTGAACAGGGTGCACAGTGGAGAGCTGAAGCTCCGAGCAGAGGGGCTCTGGGACGTCCCCCATCCATGGCTCAATCTCTTCGTCCCCAAGTCCAAAATTCACGACTTCGATGCAGGAGTCTTCAGAAGAATCCTCAGGCACAACTCCTCCACTTCTACTGGACCCGTTCTCGTTTACCCCATGAAACTCAACAAGTAAGCTGCGACCCTAAATTAACCCTAATTAAGCTGCATGCATGCACCGTGTACTTACATATTAACATGAACAATTTAATATGCATGGAAATTAATTATAATGAGAATATAGCTAGGGCGGCTTATATATATATATATATATATATATATATATATATGAGGTATGTGTGCATGGTTGCAGGTGGGATGCACAGATGTCTACGGCGGTTCCGGACGAAGAAGTTTTTTACACGATTGGGTTGCTGCGATCGGCTGCTACCGTAGAGGACTTGGAGTACCAGGAGAAGGAAAACCGAGAAATATTAAGGTTTTGTGAGACGGATTGCACCGGGTTTAAGCAGTACCTCCCTCACTACGAAACAAAAGAAGATTGGGAGAAGCATTTCGGGAACAAGTGGGACAAGTTTGTGGAAATGAAGACGAAATACGATCCCAAAGCCATCCTCTCTCCCGGACAAAAGATTTTCAGTACTAGTACTTCTCCATTATTGTAGTAGATGGCCACGCGCGCGTGCTAGTTAATTTCATGCATGTATCAGTGCCATCTACGTCGTCGTACCATAAACCATGCATAGTCATTTCCCACTACTTAATTATTGTGAACTAGCTAGTTCTATGTAAATCCGGTAGATCGATCAACGGTACACGTAAATTATTTGAAGGATTTTTGAAAAAAAAAAAAGATAAATAATTTGTATATAATATATATACATGAATCGATATAATTAACTATAATTAAATTACTAGCTAGTTACAAATTATAATTTGGAAGTTGCGCTCCCAGCTTTAGAAGCACATTGCATCCTGCATATTGGCACTAGCTAGTGTGTGTCAAGTCAAGCAACATATGCATGTATATACATATATATCGAGGCGACGAATAAAACAAACAAGAATTAATTCATTGTACGTAGAATATATAATACGCCAAAATCTGAAAACGGTGTCCCCGGGATTCCCCTCTCCATGTGTTGGGTCATCGATCACCATCCTTGAAGTCTCCTCCGAGAGCTCGACGCAGCAAACGACGCCTCCGCGGATTCGATGCGATATCATGAACCGGCCAATTATCGGTGAGAGGGCTCACTTCGGTCTACGGCCATTAGTGGGCCTCCTAATACATGAGATAATACACAGAGACGACTAACCTTTGACCCATTTGGATTTTGCCTGCTCTCTCTCTCTCTATCGCTCTCTCTCTCTCTCTATCGCTCTCTCTCTCTTCTCTCTTTCTCTCTCTCTATCTCTCTCTATCTCTCTCTCTATCTCTCTCTCTCTCTTCTCTCTCTCTTCTCTCTCTATTTCTCTCTCTCTATTTCTCTCTCATTTGCTCTCTCTCTATTTCTCTCTCTCATTTGCTCTCTCTCTCTCTCTCTCTCTCTCTCTCTCTCTCAATATATATATATATATATATCTCGTCGCCTTCTTCGAACTCGTACAAGATCCCACCATCTCAAAAGTGTAACAACATATTCTTTCATGGGCCTTCTTCTTTAACATGTTCTAATGTCCAGAAGCGAAACCCATATATATATATAATATTTTAAAAAAAATATATATATATATTTTTTCAAAAATGTCCCCGAAGTAACCCTCCCTCTCCCGACATCCCTGCGACGCCCGACATATTCTGTTCTTCTTTTCCCTTTCCCCTCTCCCGAACCAGAAACCCTATCTTCTCCCTTCTCACTTTCTCTTCATCCTAGTCTCACAAATTGGAGCTCGCCCCTGTTGCATTTGCGGCTCAATTTTGTTTACAACGTAAAGACACTCTAATCGGAGGGCTCCGAGGTGCGAAACCCCTCCTTTGCTCGTTACGCATTGTCTTAATAGAAAATGGAAATCTTTATTTTTTGAATGGGTTGCACGATAAAAATGAGGAATTTGTAACTTAAGATGTTCTTTACTGTCTTAAGCTGAGCATTTTTTGGAAGAGGAGGAGTTTTTGCTAGACTAAAAAGCACAGCAGCGATGATTATAATGATATGGACATGGGGTAATTTTTTTCTCTGGATATTGTTTCTTCGTGTAATCTATTTGTTATGCTTTTGTTTAGTCGACCAACATCTGCATGTAGTCTCAGGCAAGTTGGGGAAGAGTTTGAGCTTCCTCATTCACACACAATACACAATGGATATCTCTGTTCGATGAATTTCATCATCTGTCTGTAAAAATTTAGAGATACCGGTTGATGGTGGTGTAAGTCTTCATTCTGTAACTAAAGACTCTTTACCATTATTTAAGTTGCTGTAAAGTTGTTCGAGCAAATGTTCTGTTTTATAACATTAGCACCTCCTCCTTGCACTTTAATGTTTTTTATTAGAAATGGCAGGATCACTGTAGGCAGCCTTTGGCGGCAACCTCAATGTTATAATTAATAACATTTGTGTAATCAATAGTTCTGAGATTTTTATTTTGAAATGTTGGTTTATCCGATTTCGCATATGCCTTGTGTTAATCTTCTCTGCAAAACACTGTTCAGTTTTGATGCTTTAAAGTGTTGTGCAGGTATGAGGATGAGCCTCCGGAACCAGAGATTGAGGTAAATGAGCAGATATCATTTTTATGAGTTAATAGATGATGACAATTACATGAGACTCATCTGCAGTTTCAAACATGTAAAGTGAAACTTGTATCCATGTCTTGGTCATTTGCAGGATGGGGGTGAAGAGGATCGGAGGTTGATAATAACAATGAGGATTTGCCTGATACTATTGAACATGAAAGTGAAACAAAAGAAAATGAGGAAGCAACTCAACGGCCTCGTAAGACATCAAAATCCATGACGAAATATGAGCGTGCTAGAATTCTTGGCACCCGGGCTTTGCAGATCAGGTTTTTGTCATTGGACTTCTTCCTACTACTACAATATGTCAGTACTAAAACCACAATTTTTATGTGGCAAGGGCAGTAACATTTTATTCTTTTTTGCTTTAACAGTATGAATGCGCCTGTCATGGTAGAGCTGGAGGGAGAGAGTGATCCCCTGGAGGTATCTAGCTGTGAATCGAATCCACGGGAACTTGATTTGTGTAAAATGAGAACCCACCCCATTTAAGGCTCCATTATTGGTTTCTAATGTGTATTTTTTGTCACTTCAGATAGCCATGAAAGAGCTTAGAGAGCGCAAGATCCCATTCACAATTTGACGATATTTGCCCGATGGAAGGTGACACCTCCATTTTGTTTATGTTTAACCCCAGATTTAGTGTGACTTGGGCATTCATGGTATGTTTTGCAGCTACGAAGATTGGGGTGTTGATGAACTTATAGTAGAGGACTCCTGGAAAAGACAAGTTGGAGGCGACTGAACTGGACGAGTTCCACTACTTGTTTACCTGGTAAGGCGTCCCATGAAACTTTTTTGGACTTGGATTTTATGGAACCCATTATACAGCTGTTGCTCAGCGTTTGTTCTTGAACTGTTTTTGAGGGTGATCTGCATCTGATAGTATGGTTCTGTTTTAGCTAAAGATTGTAAAATGGCTGAATGTTGTTGAAGGAATGATAAGAGTCTTTACCTAACGTAAGGTTTTTACATGGTCGGCATATGCGTGTGTTTCACAATTCACAGTGACTACTCATTAATCGATTGGGCCTACGAATCGGGTACGCGTCGCCTCCGCGTGAACCGTCAAATGGGGGAATCGGCTCGATCCTGTCACTCTCTGATAAACGGAACCGAATATGGTCGGTTCGGCACCCTTCAAATATATATATATATGAGAAGAAAAATGTGACCCTCTTTTCCTAATCCGGGAAAAAAGGGAAGCTCTAATAAAAAGCAGCTTTTATATATTCGAATATGGTCGTCATGGAAGATGTCACTATTTGAGTTTATCTGATTAAGAACTCGGACACGCACTTCACGTATTCCTTTTCACTCTTCCTGTTTACCTCAATGACCAACATATCCTCTTTGCCATGACTGGACGAGTTAATACTTATTAATACTCCCCCCGGTCAGAAAGTTTTAAAACCACCTTTCAAGTGATTTATGATTTATAACTGATGTCTTAAATATGTTTATTTATTTTATCATATTTATTAAATATAATTTTAATTTTTTTTTAATTCTGAAGGTAGGAGAAGACACAAAGAGCCTTGGTGGATTCTTATGATTTTAGAATATGTAAATCTTTTAATATATTATTATCTATTAAATATTAATATTTTTATTTAATTAATTTTATAAAAAACATTTGAAAAATCCGTGAGGAAGGAGATGATTAATATTATTTACGTTTAAGTAACAGATTTAATTAGGATCGATCGTTGGGCTGACCCCGACCATAGGGAAGTAGTCCATGGGCCGCTCAAGAACTTTCTCGAGCAGGGAGAAGATTGCACTGGCAATACGGTCATATAACTGCAACTCTGAAGTTAAAAGTCAAAAGCCGGCCGCTTAGATGAAAAGGTCAAAAACGACTTTTCAGTCAACGGGATAGAATTTTTTATTTTCTTGAAAAGGGAATAAAAAACACGGATCTTCCCTTCCCCACCCTATTTATAGCGGGAGGCTCTCGTCGGAACTCGGAAGGAGGTATCGTCTCGTCTTCTCTTCAAAGCAAGGTACTTGACTTATTTGTGCTGCTTGTTTCGTGTGTCTGGGATGGCCGCCTCGGAGGGAACTGTTGTTGCCTGCCACAACCTCGACGCCTGGACGCGGACCTTCCAGGAGGGAGCTGATTCTAAGAAATTGGTAATGATATGCCTACTCTTTCTTTGGCTTGTTTCATCTGCTCCTTGCCTATCGTTTAGGGTTAAAAAACACCTCTTTTTTTTGTTTCTCTTTTCTTTTAGGGCGCTCTAGTACCTCTGGAATGTTTCGCCGGTTTTAGATGTCTTGGTTGCGAGTAGTAGTTGTTTTTCTTTGGCTTTCTGGGGAGTTATTTACATTAAATGCTTAAACGCGTAAGTGTTATTTCTTATCTGTGTGGTCGCTCCTGGAATTGTGTTCAAATCTCTTTTGAGTCCTTGAGAAATGGGACGGGGGAATGCCTCTCCTCGATTTTGGCATTGCTCCTATTTGTGATCATCTCAATATATGTTATTTTTGTTTTTATTACGAGGCATGTGATAAAAGACCATCCTGATTTGCTGCTCTATTAATTTTTTCGTTTCTTAATCATAATTTATGCTGAATCTTTGTATATTGCTATTATTATTTGTTCCTTTCCTGATTTATTGTCATTGTAATTTGTTCATATCCTTATTTTTTGCCGTTTTGTTTTTATCCTGGTTCATTGTTGTTATAATTTGTTCCGTAATCATTTTTTTAAATTTATAGTTTTTTATTCTTAGATAAAAACATTATTCTACTGTTATAGTTATTCCAAAAATGACAAATACTTCTTTGATAAAAATAATGGTTTTGATACAGAAGAATAATCTCATTGTTTTCACTATAAGACTTGAGGTTTGAGTTTGAAAATAAACCCCCAAAATGTGAAAAATCCTCTGTATGAAACAATGGTTTCATGGTAACAGTAAAACTCTTAAAAGGGATCCAGACCATTTAAGTGACAATAATACCCGTCTGCATAGATTATGTTTTCGAATCTATGCCTTTCTTTTGAGCTGATCGTTGTCTGGGTAGCTGCAGCCACTGGGATGAACTTCCTTGTATACCAGTGGTTTTCAAGAAGAAAGGGTCCCTTACGATCCTCATTAGATGTGCAGTTATATATGTGGTAGATGAGAGGATCTTGGTTTTTTTTCTGTGCTTATGCGTCTTTGTCTGTGATTTATCACATATAAGTCCAAAATAAACATGTAATGTTTTTGCCTTTCAACCACCGTTTGAACAGAAACTGGACATTATATAGGTTCAAGGCTAAATTAGCTGGGTCTCTGAGGGTGGTGTATCAGTATCCTGCTATCTGCTACATTACCTGCTGCGTCTATAGTATCTGCTAACTATTGTTTTAGTCAACTTCTTCCTGATTATGAATGACAAAATATTTTGAAGCATCTGTTATGTGATGGAAAGAAATTTGGGTTTTATATTGATTGAGGAGTTTGAGTTAGGGTGCTTAATTTTTTTAAATAATGTTCAGCAAAAAAGAGGAAAAGATGATGTTATGTTTTGTTTCGATGGATATGCTGGTAATTGGACTTATTTGATCTTATCTTTTGATGATCCTGTGCTTAAATTACTCTTTGCCAATGTCTTCACATGTTAGGTTGTCGTGGATTTCACTGCTTCCTGGTGCGGACCCTGCAGGTTCATAGCTCCAATCCTCGCAGATTTTGCTAAAAAGTTGCAGGATGTGATCTTCTTGAAGGTCGATGTTGATGAATTGAAGGTATATACCCTGTTTTTTACTACTCTTCTCCTGATGATCAATGGCAGCTCTTTATTAATCGATGCTGTAAGAATTAGGGGACAATGTAAGCAGCATAACTGGATTTAAGTTTGAAAAAAGGACGAATGACTTCCTCAATCAAAAGTACGATTAATGGTTTATGGAAGTAGTAGATTCAATACTAATAAGGTTGTCATTTTGCATGTCTCAGTTACCAACTATCATCTCTAGGTAAAGAAATTTACATTTATGCATAAAATTAACAGTATGTATCGAATACACTTTGATCATTCTCCCTTTTTATCTGGAATGAGCAGGAGGGCACTTGTTCATCTATGCTAATACCTGCTGGTATATGGGTAGATGGGTAAATTGGTACATATAGGGTTAAGTTATAAATGGTAATTTAAGAAGCAGTTGCATATGTCAATTATTTATCCGAAAAGAAAATTCTTGTATTGGAAAGAAAGTTACCAAGAATACAAGAGTAAATTGAATAGCTGATTATGGAGTTGCTCATCATTTGCACTTGTTTCTTTAATAATGAAAAGCATTCAGTTAAATGTGTTCAGCTTCTTTCCTTTCCTAATTTTTTCCAAATTTGAATTAAGTTGATCATTAATTCGGCAGCATGCGATGCTATTTTTTTTATAAAAAACAGTTTCTTTCTTCATGGCGTTTCATTCATTTGCTTGTTTTAGTGGAGATGCCTGTGATAATTTTGCAATTCGAGCTCTAAACCACAAATACATTTTGCTTTCCTGTTTGAGACACTGCAGTCTGTTTCAAGGGCTGGGTCACTGAATTGTGCGATTTTTTTGCAGGAGGTTGCTGCTGAGTGGAAAGTGGAGGCTATGCCAACTTTCCTTTTTCTGAAGGAGGGGAAAGAGATTGACAGGCTCGTCGGAGCAAGGAAAGAAGAGCTTCAGGCGAAAATTGCGACTCACATGGTCCCTCTCTCTGCAGCAGCCTAAATACTATCTATATGACTGCGTCGTAGCATATTGTCTATACCGTTTTAAGATATTCGCATAAAGTGTGCCCATACACCTTAAAATACTTTATACTCGTCTACCTCCTTTTATGTTCAACAACTATCATTTCTTTTAGGTATTAAGCATGGTCTTCTTTACAAGTGTTTTGCTGGAGTATTTATGTGAATACGAAAAAGTAATTATTGGTTTACAAGAAGATGAAGCATGAGATGGAAAAACTGGTAAATCTGGGCCTCTTATTCCTGTGGCCTTCCCTCTATTATGCTGGCATCGGTCACTGTTAACTGTTCTCTCCCTCAGGCCTCCACTAGGCTAGAGAGGCAGGCTAAAGGTGTTTTTATTTTAGAATAAATTACATATTTTCTAGGGATCTGGAACAACAAGCAGTTGCGCTAAGACTCCCTGGTTTGCAAACTAATTTGCATCAACATTTGCAGATCTTAAAATGTGGTGTCAAATTACATTTTGAGATTTGGTTACACCCTACATTTTTCTCAAAATACTAAGAAACCTCCATGGGGGTTTAGAAATTCGTATCCTTTGTAACAAGGCTCTAACTTCAGCTTCAGATAATCTGTTGAATTTATAGGACTAAGATATTTGAAAATGGTCTGCCCCTCATAATCCCGCAGTAGGCCCCCCGATTCCAAAGAGACTTGGGTTACCTTCAGATGATCCATCAAAATTTAACTTCAGTTGTCCTTGTGCCAAAGGAGACCAGATGAGATGAGGGTTTGGCTTTAACAATTTCGAAGCAGCTCTCGATATGCCCATTCCACTATCTTCTAACAATTGACAGAGCTGTGAACTATCCCTCTGCTTACTCCAAAATATGCGTTGATTACGTTCATGCCACAATCCCAATGGATGTAAGCTGAACATGCTTTTGATCAGAAGAGGTAAACCCATGCATTACAAACCAGTTCAAGTTTAGGTAAATTTGACCTGCGTTAGCATAAAGAAATTAACGTCACTTAATGCTATATATATATTTACCCTATTTTTTCTAACAACGACATATATATTAATGAAAACAATCAACTAGAAATTACATCAAACATGAGCTTAGACAAACAAATCGTTGAAGAGAAGCAGTTTTTTTTAACTGGGACTAAATAGAGAAGCAGTTCAATTAAGATCAGGTGGAAATTATCATGCACGGTCAAACTCAAACTGGCATGGAATCTCATATATATTTGATAGCTGGAGTTGAGAGCTCTTGATGCTATAGAGTTGTGAAAAAGTACACTCAATATGATCTCGCCCATCTTGAGAAATCTAATTAGAGGAGCAATATATTGATGCCTTCCCTTACTCTTTAAGTACTAGCATATATGCATAGAGATTAATTGGGGAAGGAAAAGGAAAGGAAAAGGGAAGTGGGAAGAGTACGTACTGGATTGATTGCTGTTCTGGCCCTCTTCGATCTCTTTAATTATTTGTGAAGTCATTGTGATACCTTTTACTAATTTCTTGGAAAGATTAAGAAGAATAAGAGAAGCTAACGAAATTAATAGATCGATAAAAGAGGAAGAAGGAAGAATACCTGGGTGTAAATGTTGCTGCTGCTTATTTTACTGAATTCGATCAGGAGGAAATATTGGAGACTTCCATGAGGTGAGGTAAAAGAAGATGAAAAGAAAAAGGGGAAGAAAAGAAAAGCTTGCATGCATGCTTTCTCACAATGTTTTTGCTCCATTTCTGGAGAAAGAGGTAGAAGAAGAGAAACCCGGCCAAACCTCAACGTAGGTATGAATGCTAGCTCCAATATCTGGTTGATTGAATATAAATAAGAAAACAATTTAATTAATTAAGGTTAAATCGCCTATTATAGTGGACTTTTCATATGCTAGCTCCCTGTTGTGTGACTGTTATCGCTTTATGGTAGACTCTAACCTGAGACCTCTCGTAACAGTGACCTGTATGAAATCTGAAATCCAAGCTTGCGTGCATAGTTAATTAAGCTATTGGCTTTGAGTTACGTTCTTGCATATATTCCCATGCAGGAAAACCCCAACCAATGATGAACTCATATAGTTAACTTACCTCAATTATAAGTAGCATAGTAATTAAGACTAGAATCCACTACTGTTGCAGTTTCTATCAAAGTTCAACACAAATACACTCCCAATACGCAACATATATCTATATATATATATATAGAAGTGCATGCGGACGCACATTCTCCTCTGACCACACACTACCAATTTAGCTCTGTTCGAAAAGATTACGTGAAAGCAGCCCAACTGCATGCGCGCATCAGCTCCATTCTCCATCATGATATCAATATATTGTCCTATTGTAGTATTGAATGCAACATTACTAACCTCTTCTTCCAGTACTCCTCTCCCACCCTCCCTTATCTTCTTCCAATCCTTTCGTTCGTGCTTCTTGCACTCTTTCTTCCACGTACGTACGTAACTAACAACAACATGGGGGCTTCGAAAGCCACCTGAGATGATGTGACACGCGGCCGGACCCACCTGCACTTTTTATGCGTACGTGTCATCCTCATCCTCATATCCATATGTGCAGTTCGACACGTTTGGAAGCAAGGGATAAGTGGGGTGATTAATTAGCCTTCAATATTGCTACCACTTACCACTCCTTATCACTTTGCTGATGGAAAGAAGCTAAGAATTGTTCTTTGCTTGGGGAGGATGAAGGATGACTGATGACTGATGACTGATGACTGATGACTGATGAGGGGCCAACATCTATACCCATGGTGTGGGCCCGATATTTGATAAGGGAATGTTGATGTGGGCCCTATAATTGGTGGATTAAGTTGTTGACGTGGATCCACTTACGTTGATGTGGGGTGTGGACCCTTTCTTATCCGCTACTGCGCGCCTATTGAAGATAACAAACTTTTATTTTTTGAAAAAATAAAAAAAAAAAAAAAAAAAAGCCAATTTGAGCGAAATATAGCCATGACATGAGGCTATATCTACACATGTACATATATATATATTGGTGGTCGTGCTTGAATATTGTTGGAGGCCTAACTTCTCCACCGCCCAATAGTCCAATACCCAATTTGAAGATAGGGCTTGGCAGCCAACACTCGTTTTGTTGGACGTTGAAACTTGAAACCCATTTTAATTGGAAATAATTAATTTATGAGGATTTACATAACAAAAAAAAATAAAAAAATAAAAAAATAAAAAAAATCTACTTGAAATAATCAGTATAGTAAATAACTAAATAAAATAAAAAAATTATTTTAATAGAAAATTATAGTTTCCACTTCAGCGTGAAGTGGACAGGTGTCAGCGTCACGCATAACATTAATAATGAGAAGAGGTAATGGTTCTAACTACTACTGTTTCCTAAATTTCTAGTATGGAACGAAAGGTCTCATGTGTCCCACCTAGCTAGTGACCCACCGACCTAATTAATCTGCTACTGATCATCACTTTAATTTGATGGTGTTATATATGTGTCTCCCTAACTCCACTTGTTTTATGGATAAGTTGAAACGTAGTCATCACATGCATTATCAACTTCCCCCTTCCCTTTTTCCTTCTCATGAATATGTATTAGTCAATATATCTTATAATATTCATTCTTTAGTAAAAATACGTCAAAGTAATTCGTTACGTATATATATATATATATATTCTCTAATTAACCATGAGATTAAGATACTAATTAAAATGTTTTATTCAAAAGGCTGCCCGCATCATGCATTAAACAGAATAACATGATTTAAAAGAGACATTTGAGATGGACCCACCCATATTGATCAGCAAGAGACGTAACGAGATTTTGTAACCAAGTGCCGTGGATGGACTGACTTCATGTTCTCTCCTCTCACCTTATCTAATGGACCCCATTTTTCTAACGAATAATGTAATTTTCAGACAACAAATTAAATCATACGATAGAAAATAAATAAATTATTATTATGTAAATTATCATTTTCTCTCTTTTTTTTTTATTTATTTAGGTTAGTGGGATTAAAAGAAAACGGAGTTTAACAAATTAATTAACGTTGCTTCATCTTTCATTGATTCTTCCAATCGCCCAATCATTTTGCTTGGAGAACCAAAAAAACCCGGGGTCCACACCCAATGGGCCCCACTGTTTTGGATGGGGGACCCTAAGGAGTCTACCTAACCCTACCAGAAGATCCCTTTTTCCTCTTTGCCTTACCTTCGCTTCCTCCACTCCGCAATGATATTTGCAACGAACGAACACGTTATTGGATCAATGATGATTAAGTTCGTTCGTTATAGGGAAAAGGCCGAAAGGGGGGGTCACTGACTCGCTGGGGTTGGGTAGTGATGTGGGCCCTTAAAATCGTAAAGAAGAAGAGATCGGAGATGGGAAACGGAGAGCCGTCCGTTTTTGAGTTTTTCTCTTTGTCTCTTTATCATATAACGCCATGCGTGTGGGGATCTTCAATTCAAAGTCACGTAATGTACTAGTACTAGCAGTCGGCGGCGACGGTGCAGGACCTTTCCACGACCAAGCCACGTTTATCCGAATTTCTATTTTTATTTTTTTTAAAGTATGACGTGTAATAAAAATAATCCGTGTGGGGGATTAAAAAGTCTAATTAAGTATCTCGATTAGGCCGCGTTAATGTTTAATTTGATTAAGTATATATGAGCATGCACGGGGCTTAATTAAATTATCCGTCACAGATATGTTTAATGTTTTGGTATGGCAATAATACGTAAAATTGAGAGGGAAGGGTAGTGGCAGTGGTCGATGCGTGTGAATTGCACGTGGACGGTTCTTGAATCATATATTCGTAGAACTAGAGGAGGCCCAACAATAATGTGGTGTGTCTCGTCTATATGACTATATATATAAAAGGAAGAATATCTGTTCTCCGTGCGAAGATAATATGAAAAGGAAGAGCGCGAAATGTGCGAATGCGACTCACGCAGGGGTTTCGAAATTCTGATTGGCGGTTCCGCAGCCGCCTGTCTACCGAACCAGAGTCACGGACCCCGCGCGCGGTGTCCGCGTTTCCCATTTCGTCGCCCCCAGGCAATAACTATCTATGGAGTCTCCCAGCACAAGCCATCACCCAAAACGACAATGACTTTTTTTATTTTTTTTTTCTAATTTGAAAATATTTTATTTATTATATTTTGATTTTTTTTTATTTTTATTTTTTTTTTAAAAAAGAAACTGTTCGGACCATGTTCAAGTTTATGTGGTCCACGGATTTTCTATGGTTTTATCATATGGTTTGTCCACCTATGTACGTACGTACGTATGTATCAGGGTGGTATGTTTCCTTATGTCTGTCTCCACTGAATAAGGATAGGGTGAGAGGGGAGTACAAGGATGTGGACCCACACCAAGTACAAAAAGACCACACTGTTTTCGTCCCAAAAAAAAATGTAATTTTAAGAACTAGTTTGAGTGATTTTTTATTCGAAAACTACACTACTTTTGAAATTGGAAAAATATTAATTTAACAGTTTTACAAGTGCATGTATGTATATGTATATATATATTAAAAAATGAGTTTAGCTTATCTTATTATATATAAAACATATGGCATATATATGTGGAGTGGATAAGCTTAAAATTCTAGAATGACAAATGGGACCTGCTGCTGCCTTTCTCTCCTCCTCTCAACCAATCATATAAAATATTAAACGAGTTGGCTCAATTGCCTTAATCGCTGCACTAATCTTTGACGGAACCATATGATATCAATTAATTACTATATATAATTCCTGATCCCTAATCTATATACTTCGTTGATATACCCTCTAATTAAAGTCTGTCGTCTAAAGCAGACGTTAATTATCTACAGAAAAAAGCCCCAAAATTAAGATCGAAGAGCAAGAAAAATGACAAAGTGGGTGCATGTCAGATCATGTATGTGTGTGTACATTTGATATGTAGCAAATTGATTGAATGGTGGGTGGTGTCACGAGACACCACCAAGGCCAAATCAAGCAATATATACTATGGTTTATAACAAATATAAACGTCACGTTTCAAAATTAGGGTAATTTGACATAGACATCCGACGTCTTTCTCTAATCCCTCTTTAATCACTCACTAACCTTTCACCCCAAGCATATCTAAGCAAGCAAGCAAACCTTGAGGACAAGGACATATTATTGATGAAAGTGAAAGCTTTCATTTTCCTTCATGTCCTTTTGTCAACCAAATATTACTATATGCATGCGCATAATCTTCATATATATGTTAGCTATATAGGTACCTAATCAACTTAGGTCACCTTCTTCATGTACAATATATAGTTTAGGTCATGAAGCAAAGTGGGTCTACTGGAATCTCACTACAGTTGCATATATAAGTCCACTATATTTATATATATATATATATATATATATATCACTGGCACAAGCACCAACTTGAAAAAAATTAAGAGTCTCTAATTAATCTTCAAAAAGGGTATTTTAAGAGTGAGAAGAAAACCCTTTTCTTTTCTTAAAATTCAGCTTAGGATCAATAAATTAAAAACCCATATTTGAATGATTGAAGACAGCTTATCTCACTTGGACCTGACGTCTACCAAAATATATATTGATCGTTTGAGTTTAATTTCTTTTCTTTTCTTAGTTTGCATGGAATTAAGGCCAGAAGGGAGTGCAGAGTGGAGATTTTCGGTGTCACAAACATCAGTTTCTAAAAGTCTTTAATTAACAACCCCTTAATAATATTATTGGTCAGTAGGTATCATTGTCCAGTGATGTGCAATCTACTCCTAATACCGAAAAACCACTTTTTTTTTTTTTTTTCAGTAATAGTAGTTGTTGTGGGGTTCGGACTTCTTCTCATTTCGGAGTTTCTTTTATGGTGCAGGAACCTAAATTTTCATCATGCATGCAATTTGTTTGGCCTTAACTGGGTTAAGTTATAACTTAAATCTCAATTTTGGTCTGATTCAGGAAATTCCCTTCAAGATTGGCAACTACTGGAAAAAAACCGAATGTAATAATATTAGGTCAGTTTTTTAGACAGAAAAAACTAAAAAGAAGGAGAAAGAGAAGTTACGTAGAGAGAAGAAAAAGGGAAATATTCGTTTACCAGGAATGAGTTTAATCTTTAAGAAGAATGTCCTGCTTTTTCCGGGCAACCTGCGCTAGCTTTAGAAACGAAGCAATGTGAGATATATGTTAATGAAAATATTGAGAGGTTTCAGTGTCTCACTGCATGCCCCTTGTTGTAGCTAGTTGATTTAAGAGCATTAGTTGGGTCACCCACTACTCCACCCCCAACCCTTCTCTCATCCTTCGATTACACGTTACTTCTCCTACCATTAATTTGTTCTTCTTCATCTTTTAATTAAAAATCAGATATATTGCTACATAAAAAGAATTCCTATCAAAATAATAAGTTTTATGCTTTTTATAACATATATAGATATAACATAACAAAAAAAAAAAAAAAAAAAAAAAAAAAAAAGACTAAAAGGTATCTTTTTTGTGCAAATATAATACAATGAGGCCTGCACTACACTACACTACACTTCTCTCGTGTAATTTAATACCATAGTAAAAGCGGCTTAACATCTTTTTCCTTTTGTTTTCTAGCTTGCTTTTGTTCCAAATACACAACATCTTTTGGTTCAATCTTGTTCACTAATTAAAGAATTTAAAATAAAATGCTATTATTTTTACTGAATTAAAAAATCCCATAAAGTAATTTGTTGTTGTATTTTTTGTTCCCACTTCCCACTTAGAAGGAGGTCATTATATTTTCCGCCGAATTTTCCCCAGTGTTTTTGAAAAAAAAAAAAAAAAAAAAAAAAAAAAAAAAAAGATTCGATTAGTTTAGAATTAGATCTGGAGCCTGCCTGGACCGCCACATTCATTAATTATCCAACCATTCCACAGGATTCCCCACTACTAATCTTTATTCCCCGATTGACTTTCTGAAATTCAAATTCTCATTAGAAAAAAAAAAAAAAAAAAAAAAGAAATGAAAACACGGAGAGAAAAGACTTTCCGGGAATCATAATTGAACGATGGCTGGCACGCAATTGGCCTCCTTGATTCGACCCCTCCCCATGATCCACATTTGACGGGAAATACATTTCTTTTTACGAGGAAATATTCGAAACCCTGGAAAATCCTAATTTCTAATTTCTAATAGCTTAATATTTTTTTTTGGCGCAAGATTTAAAAAAAGAACGCGGGGACCTGGGAGGCTGGGAGCGGTAAATTACTTATTCCTCCTCCGGATGAGACAAATAACAAATCGCTCCCCGGTTAAATTCAAAATTTTCTAGCGGACGTGGACGGGGAATGGCGGGAGTGGGACCCGGATTTAAACGAAAAAGGGTGGGCAACGCAAAAGAACCGAGACCCAACCCAATAAATAGGTAAAATAATCGGACCACTCCGAGTCCGGACTCAATAAATAAATAGGGTTCGGTCTGAGTGGGCTCGTGCTTGTATCTAATGTGGCGGCTTTATTTAGTATATTAGAACGCGTTTGGAAGCCTTGGGCGGCCAATAAGCGGACGCCTTGGGCGGCCAATAAGCGGACCGGGGAATAAAAAAGAGGTCTCGGGTGACGAGATGGGAACATCGATGTGGCTCCGTGACAAGCTCCGGATCCCGAGACCCGAGAAATTCCGGGGGTTTTGCGGGAAAATATTTTTCTGTTGGGTACTGTTCTGTAATTAATTAGGTTCCCTGGTTTTCATTTTCTTTTCTTCTGGTTGTTGTCAACAGTTAAGAGTCAAGAGTTAAGACTGGAGAGTGAGAGACGGAGGAGCACAAAAACACTTTTTTTTTTTTTTTTAAAATTTAAATATTGATTTCTGTTGTTGTTATCTTTGTTTTTGTGACTTTTGTGTGGATTGAGGATGCAGAGTAGTACCTAACGGGGGTGATCGTGGATTTATTTATTAGAGTGCGAAATTTGCGAGATTGTTTGGACTGACGTCTCTCTCTCTCTCTCTCTCTCTCTCTGTAGAAATGTAGAAATGTAGAAATGTAGAAATGTAGAAATGGAAGTTTGATTAATGGTGAAGAAAGGTTTGATTTTTGGGGGAGGTATTGAAGAGGAAAAAAGGGTTATTGGATGAGGATCCAGGGAAGATGGGTCATGGAGGGGGGAGGGGGGAGAATGTGGGTCCCGGGTATTCGCTTTCAGAGCTGCACACTCGGTGCATAAAAGCCGCTGCAAAGCTTGCCGCTTCATTGCGATTTGCGTCTCGCAAAGCAATAACGTCGCCTCTTTCGCCTTGGTTGGGCGCTTTGTCTTCTCTCTTTCTCTCTCTTTCTCTCTTTCTGCAAAATATTCAGAAAAAGAAATAACAGACAACAGCTGTGTTGTTCTTTACTTTCTCATTCTGCTTCTCCTTCTGGTATTCGCTCTCTTCTCCAACCTGAGACGCGTCTCTGGGAGGGAAAAGCAGAGGGAAAAAAGCATCCTTGCTTTGGGAATCTATTATGGATTTTGCGGAGCCGGGCATGTGCGGGAACAGGAGAAGCGGGTTTCGCCTTCTGCTGGTTGTTTTGGCTCTCTGTTCCTGGGCGACTCTTGTACAATGCTCTGTTACATACGACGGGAAGGCGGTAATCATCAATGGCCAGAGGAGGATTCTCATCTCCGGTTCCATCCATTACCCGAGGAGCACGCCCGAGGTAACCAATTTACTGTTTTCATGAAATGTGGATGATGGGTATCTCTGTTTTTTTTTTTTTTCCTCCAGAAGTTTACATATCTGTTCTCCGATGGGTTTGCAGATGTGGCCGGATCTTATTCAAAAGGCGAAGGATGGAGGTCTGGATGTTATCCAAACTTATGTTTTCTGGAACGGGCACGAACCATCGCCTGGCAACGTATGAAATCCAACTATTTTCTTTTAGTATTGTATTTTTAGAAAGTTTTTTTCCTTTCTGCTCCGTCTGCTGGACTGGTTTTCTCATCCGTTGGTTGTTCTCCATTTTGCAGTACTACTTTCAGGACCGATATGATTTGGTGAAATTCGTCAAACTGGTTCATCAGGCTGGCCTCTATATGCATCTTCGGATTGGGCCATATGTTTGTGCAGAATGGAACTTTGGGTAATGAACTACAGATATTTCACAGATAAAAATATGAGTTCATATTTGCTTTTCTTCTGTATTTGGCCTTCTGCTATGATATTATTTACCGAATACCGGCTTTTTGATTGCTCATTTCCCCGTTTCTTGCAGAGGATTCCCGGTTTGGCTGAAATATGTTCGAGGAATCAGCTTCAGGACCGACAATGGTCCTTTCAAGGTTGCTCCCAAACTGTTAGCAAGTTATCAGACCATTCCTAGTGTTCTGAACTGAGCGTAGATCCCTTATATAAGTTTCTTTCTGACACGACTTCCTCTTGATGCTTGTGAATCCCATGCAGTATTACATGCAGCGGTTCACAAAGAAAATTGTGGATATGATGAAAGAGGAAAACTTGTTTGAGTCCCAGGGCGGGCCGATCATTCTTTCGCAGGTACTCACTCAACTACTCCTCGGCCCTCTCGATATATAGAAGAAAAAGAAATTAAAAAAAAAAAAGGAAATATCTCTGCATCTGCTCTTCACGATCTGCAACTTTTCCCGGTCACTTTCAGGGACCAGTGAACGAGTTCAATTCACTGAAAATTGATTGGACCTTCAATCTTTGTACTTCCGCAGATTGAGAACGAATACGGACCTATGGAGTATGAGATTGGTGCGCCTGGAAAGGCCTACACAGAGTGGGCAGCAAAAATGGCAGTCGATCTCGGCACCGGAGTCCCATGGGTCATGTGCAAACAAGATGATGCTCCCGACCCAATTGTATTAGCCTCTGCCATGCAGTTTGATATTGGCTTCTCGATCTTCTTTAATCGTTTTCTTTTTAATTACTTTTTTCGTTGTTTATTACTGTTCATATATTCTCACAAGTCATTTCATTGTATTTTCCCTCGATTTTACTGGCCTTCCTTTTTCAGTAAGAAGCTAAATAGTGAGGTCCCAGTGATTCAATCCTACGATTTGCTGTCCCACCATATTCCATTTCCGCCCTTTTCAGTAGTGTCCATCTGTTATTTTTGTTTATACTAGAGTTCGTACCTCTGAATCTTTCTTCCCCAATCAAAAGCCTCTGGGCCTGAAATCAATTCCATTTGTTTGTTTGTTATTTATGGAACAAAAGGAAATTTTATTGACTCGTTTTTTTTTTTTTAAGTTCCTCTTCCTTGGAGTGGTTCTTTAGAGTTTGTGCAAATTGAGGTTTTAAAGGTTTTGTCAGCTTTGTCTCATATTACACCAGAGTTGATTTTGTTCGGTACAAGCTCGTACAACTAAGTTGCAGCGAGTTCCGACCCAATAATTCTGTTCTGGAAATACTTGCTTGAGTTATGACTTTTTGGTTGATCCTTCCACAGATTAACACCTGCAATGGTTTCTACTGTGACTACTTTTCCCCAAACAAGGATTACAAACCTAAGATGTGGACAGAAGCATGGACTGCATGGTATGATTTGGTTGTATCTGGTTTTTTAAGATTTAAGAAAAGGAAAACCTTCTGTAATCAATGTGTTTTATTTAACTAATCTTTATTCAATCCATTCTTTTTTCTGAAATGTGCAGGTTTACCAAATTCGGGGGTTCAGTTCCTCGGAGACCGGCTGAAGATTTGGCATATTCAGTTGCAAAGTTTATACAGAAAGGCGGGGCATTCATAAATTACTATATGGTTGGTCCTCGGCATATTAATTTGATTGCAGAATAGGTAATAGTTTGTAAACACGATCATGGATATATAACCAAATTCTTTTCATGCATTCTAGTACCATGGTGGAACCAATTTCGGACGAACTGCTGGTGGCCCTTTCATAGCCACAAGTTATGACTATGATGCTCCAATTGATGAATATGGTACGCCACAACTTTGGTCTTTTTATCGATGCACATGTGAAAGACAAGGGGACTTAAGCTTGCATCTTGTGATATTCGTCATGTAGAAGTGAAATGGCTGACTCACTATCCTTTATTTATATATTTATTTATTTAATTTTCTCTTGCAGGACTACTGAGGCAACCAAAATGGGGTCATTTGAGAGATCTTCACAGAGCCATCAAAATGTGTGAGCCAGCTCTGGTTTCTAGTAATCCAGTTTCGATACCTCTGGGAAACTATCATGAGGTTGACTCGCTGAAACTTGTGACTGTTTTATTTACCAAGGCATTTATAGTTATGTGGATTTGACTCCTTTGTGGTTGTTCAGGCACACGTCTTCAGGTCAAAATCTGCTTGTGCTGCATTCCTTGCAAACTACAACCCAAAATCTTATGGAACAGTGACTTTCCAAGGGAACCGTTACAACCTGCCTCCTTGGTCAATCAGCATTCTTCCTGACTGCAAAACTACAGTTTTCAATACTGCAAGGGTGTGGACGATTTTATATGAATGAATCATTCTTTTAGCCCCAGTCTATTCAGAATTTCTCTAAGTATCTAATCTCTTTTCCAATGTCTGTGCAGGTCGGCTCTCAGTCTTCTAATATGATTATGTCCCCCATAGGTGGAGGCTTTGCTTGGGAGTCTTACAATGAAGAGACTGCCTCTTACAGTGATGACTCCATCACCACAGTTGGGTTACTGGAGCAGATAAATGTAACAAGAGATGCCACTGATTATTTGTGGTACATGACAGAGTATGTCTATGAGACCTCAATCAGCAACCTAACCTGCTAAAGCTGATATTATAACGTACATTAATTTAAGCTTCTCTTCTTCAGTGTCAGAATTGATCAAGATGAAGCATTCCTGAAGAACGGAAAGTATCCCTGGCTGACTGTGATGTCAGCAGGCCATGCTTTGCATGTTTTTATCAACGGTCAACTATCAGGTGGTTCCTAGAGCTTACTGAAACATACCAATTCATTTTCGCTGAACCTTTACTAACTACTGCTTGTTGTATGACAGGAACTGCCTATGGTAGTTTGGACAGCCCCAAACTGACATTTTCTGGCAGTGTAAAGCTTTGGAGTGGGATTAATAAGATTTCCCTTCTCAGCATAGCAGTTGGACTCCCGGTTAGTTTTTTTCTGAAGTAGACTTTCTTTATGTCTGTAATAAAAGAATTTTTTGTTTCTCTAATAAGCTTTTTTTTTTTTTTCCATTAAACTAGAACGTCGGACCTCATTTTGAGACCTGGAATGCTGGGGTGCTGGGTCCAGTCACACTGAATGGCCTAAACGAAGGCAGGAGAGATCTCTCGTGGCAAAAGTGGTCATACAAGGTGGGCCTCTTTTCATCCTTCTGAATTTTATAATTTATCAGATCATTTATTTATGTTTGTACGTGTAGGTTGGCTTGAAAGGAGAGGCATTACAACTCCATTCACTTTCTGGAAGTTCCTCTGTTGAGTGGGTACAAGGATCACTTGTAGCCCAAAGGCAACCTTTGACATGGTACAAGGTAAAGGCTACATATACATTTTTTTGTTTTCTTTGGGCCAAAAATAAAGTCCACAGGGAACAGTTGATCAGTTTTCATGCCATTTGGCTGGACATGGTTTTCTAACTTTGATTTCTTCAGACTACTTTCAATGCTCCGGGAGGACAGGATCCATTGGCCTTAGATATGGGGAGCATGGGAAAAGGTCAGATATGGATCAATGGCCAGAGTATTGGGCGACACTGGCCAGCTTATAAAGCGGAGGGAAGCTGTGGTGATTGTTCTTATGCTGGCACATACAGCGAGAAAAAATGCCAAACTAACTGTGGCGAGCCCTCCCAAAGATGGTAACTTGCATGGATACCTTCGACAGAACTGTACATTTAATAGTTGTAACCGTCAATAACTGATAGCATTTGCTATTACTCTCAGGTATCATGTTCCTCATTCCTGGCTGAAGCCTACTGGAAATCTGTTGGTTTTATTTGAGGAATGGGGGGGAAATCCAAATGGAATTTCTTTGAATAGAAGAAAAGTTGGAAGTGTCTGTGCCGATATTTTTGAGTGGCAGCCGTCATTAACAAATTGGCGCGTGAAAGGCTATGGAAGGCCTAAAGTGCATTTGTCCTGTGACCCTGGACACAAGATATCATCCGTCAAATTTGCTAGTTTTGGAACGCCTCAGGGCATATGTGGGAACTATCAGGAAGGAAGCTGTCATGCCCACAAATCGTGGGATGCCTTTGAAAAGGTATTGTCCGGTGTTCTCACTTTCTTACATTTCCTTAACCTCTTTCTGATTGTTCAAACATCTCAATTTTAACACAGGAGAATCATGTGCAGAATTGTGTTGGTCAGCAAGAATGCTCAGTAACTGTAGCTCCTGAAGTTTTTGGAGGAGATCCATGTCCTAAGGTCATGAAGAAGGTTGCAGTTGAGCTCCTCTGCAATTAATTGACCCGTCTGAAAAAAAAAAGTCAAACAAAGGAAATCATCCCGCTTACTTATGTGGTTCTATGTGGAGATTAAATGGAGGTTTTGGCTCATTTTATATTACTCATCCAAGGCTCAAGTCCATCGAGTTTAATTTACTGCATGGGTGAAGTTGTGCAAAGTGCAACAGCAGCCACAAGCTATACTTGGATGGGATATACAAAGGAAGTTTAGTGTACATATCCCTATCTATGTATTAGCTGCCTGTAAAATGCAGGTTGTAAGTATTACTTAGAAGACTGTCTTGTTGGGGAACACATTGGAGAGAAGATTGTGGCCCCACTATATGGATTTTATTTCATCTAGCTGCAAGCTTCTGGCTTGCTAGGGATTGGTTTTCTTTTGTAAGCAAGCCGTTTGGGCATGCAATATATTTCATTGCTTTTAGTCAGGCAAGCAGTCAAACTATGATGATTTGATCTCTTGTCATTGTTTTATCATTGTAATGCTGTACAAGCTCAAGCAATAAAAATTATGCTCAAGAAGTTTTGGGTTTTCTTACTATGAATACAACCCTGTCACCAAATTGATGGATTTATAACTGCTATAAATGTTTATTTCACAGCTGATATTTACTCATTTTTAAACAGCAGACGTGCATGAATTCATGACCAAAAATGTTTATTCTGACTTGTGAAAGATGTGCTGCATTTTTACTTACTTTGGGTTAAACAACTGGCGAGTCCAGTTATCTGAAACCTTCAGCTCTTACCAATGAGGGGTATGCTCAGGATGTTGTGACAAGATCTAGAACTGTAGGAATTGCCAAAAGTGGTCCTGGTCCTCTTGGGCGCGTAAGACCATCCCTCAGTATAGATATAAAGTAAAGAGAAAAGTGTCTACAGAATCCTAGAAAGAAGTCTAAGCATAGCCCTAATTCCTAAAGAACATTTTCTCTTACATATCTGAATGGACCCCAATATTCATTTTTGACTGGTAGTATTATTGCAGGAACCAAACATCCAGCAGGTTTGATGTTGTTTCAATAATGAAGCAGAGGTTGCAAGGTTCTTTGGGGACAGTGTCGTTTCAGAATGCCTTCTTTTATGTAAGTACTTTAATATGAAAAAACAACAGGATGCTTTGATCTTTTTCTGGGACCTCTTTCTTCGATGCCCTTTTGACACTTTTCATATTTCCCACTCAAACAGGCACTTCCACATTCTGCTGTTGAAAAATCCTGTTCAAAGGTGCCAGACTTATGCTAAACAGATAAACTTATCTCCTCAGTGGTGGGATCTACAAAGTACAGAGAAGTGCTCTGTGGGAAGTGGGCGCTTTGTCTGCCTTTGTCAGGCTTTGTTTTTGTTCTCACTTTTCATAGTCTCCTTCTATAAAATCTTATGTTGATATATGTCCAGAGTGCTTAATGAATCATTTAACCACTCCTTTTATAATAACTGGAAGAGGGTTAAATAAATGATTCATTATGCATTTTTTAAAACGAATAAAAAATGACAATAATCACGCTCAGCCTTTTACTTTTCTGCATTAACCCACTTTTAAGCTGCGTTTCCTGATAGAAAAGCAGTGTTTTTCGACCATGCATTTTCTTTAAAGGTGTGAATTAGAGAGTGATCCTGCCTTCCGTAATTAGTGATCCGCAGATCTCAACCATTAATTTACTGGGGCCCACCATGGCCCTTTCGATCTCTATTTTTTCTAAGGTACCATCTTCGTCCCTTTTAACATTCCAATTCAGTGTTTAAACTGAACCGAACCAGCCAATCCGGCCCAATTGAACCAGAATCGGAGGGTTAGTTTGGTTCTTATTCAGTGTTTTTATTTTTTTTTATAAAAATATTAAATATATAAGTGTAGAGTATGACATTCTGGTCTAACTGGGTTTCACAATAATTGGATATATTACTGATTTAGTGGCTGGTTCGGTTTTTAAAACATTAATTTTAAATATAATTTATACTTTAATCTCAAATTTTATGTTTTAGATTTTTAGTTCTATGTAGATGCTAAAATGTGGTTGGCCCATTTACGGTGAGCCCAGTCGCCCATTAGCCCATCGGTCGATCGTCACTAACTCATTTACGAGGCTTTCTATAAATTTTTTGGGCTACCTATCAATAGCCCAATTGCTGATCCACGTCACCACCACATCATTGGTCGTGTCATTGCTACAGCCAATCGTCACTATTGAAGTCGTCGATTGCATCACCACCACATCATCGGCCATATCACTGCCACATCATTGGCCGTGTCACTGCCACATCATTGGCCGTGTCGCTGCCACATCATCAGCCACATCATTGGCCGTGTCACCGCCACAACATCGATCACGTCATGACCAAAGTTGTCGATACGTCACAACCACATCCTCACTACAACCACCTGGCAACCAACCAAGCTCAAATACACCTCAGACTCTAATTAGCCAAGTCCGGTCATATTGACATAGAGAAACGAGGAAGTGTCACAATGTTTCTCTCTTTTTTAAAAAAACAGAGACATTCTCTGATCAAGAAGTTCACTCAGCTCAACCCTCAAGTTCGTTGAAGCTCAAATGGTTCATCCATAAGCACTCTACACGTTCATTGACAACGCACAAACACTTCTCTTCGGTCGACCAAAGCCATCATCGTTCATGCACACTCGTTTTGAAAACTCAAAGTTCGTCGTCAACCTGCAAGAAGCAGTAACTTCGCGCCAACTATCAATGGAAATCAAATAAGAGGAAATCTAGGACATCTCCACAATTTTTCAATTAGTAAACTACAAAATTATATTTAATATTCCTATAAGAAAAGAGGAAAAAATTAATGTTGATTACACCCATGGCAGAGTGAACCCTCGGCCATGAGATGTACCAAAATGTAGTATTTTTTAAGTGTGACTCCTATTTTAGTGAGGGAATATAAGGCTATTAGAATCCAATCGAATGACCATTTTGCTTCTCAACCGTCGATTGGAGAATCAAAGGCCGAGATTTCGTCTACGGGGACCCACTTAATTTGACCAACGAAACGCGCGGAACTTTGTTTTGTCTATTATCCTGATTCCGGGAAACCCGTATAAATTATAATGAAAGCCGAAACCGAAGCTTCGATCATGGCCTGGCCCCGGAGTACAAATGTTTGCGAGGAAAGAAAGAAACCCGGATGCGTGCGCCTGCAAGAAAGCCTCCGAGTCGGAGATTGACTGTCTATTCAATCTTTGGATGAACTGACGAAGGAACAGATATCGAGAATTCAAGAGAGAGACTAGGGAGCTGTAGTCCGTTTATGGTGTGAGACTCGGGGCGTGAGGGGGCCAAGAGGCCTTTCTTGTGCGGGGATAAATAAATGAGAGAAGATGGTGGGGGCGAAGGGACGCGGAGGACGAAAACATGGTTGGCGAATTTCCATAGAGATCTTTTGGCGGGGGCGGTAATGGGTGGGGTGGTGCATACGATCGTGGCGCCGATAGAGCGGGCGAAGCTGTTACTGCAGACCCAGGAGAGCAATATCGCCATAGTCGGCACGGGTGGCCACCGGCGGTTTAAAGGAATGCTTGATTGCATTGTCAGGACTGTGAGAGAAGAGGGCTTACTTTCATTGTGGAGAGGGAACGGGAGCAGCGTTCTTAGATATTACCCTTCGGTGGCGCTCAATTTCTCCCTCAAGGTACATGGTTCTTCTGAAATTTTCTGAGATTTTTTCGTTTCCGAGTTTTTATTCTGAGTTTCTTTATTCAAGAACGAAGATGGGTGTTGAATGTTTGCTGTGTTTGTTTGTGATTCCGATTCTTGGCGCTGGTTGCCCATGTATAGTTAGTTGCTGGGTTTTAACCCCCTGCAGGATTTGCACACTAATGAACAATGCAATGATACCGCATTCAAATACTAAATTCTTCCTTGAAAGTTAATAGGCAATACAATAGATAGAATTATCAGTTATTTTGTTGGCACAGGGGTTGGCATATGCTTTGCAAACCATCAATGCCATAAGCACGTCCTCTACGAACCGCCAGTCAAATTGCAAGAACATTTCATGGGACCATTGTGATTTAACTCGCCCAAGAAACATGGAGGATTTGGCTCCATGAAATGGGAATTAGGCTTCACGGAGATATCAACAGAAAAATGGTTCACTGTTCATGGAAAATATACTCCTGATGACCACTACAGGATACTGTTCTTGAGTCCACTTCAATGAAGATATCCTAATATATGAAGCCTGGCCGAATGTGGAGATTGTTGTTATTGTATGAAGAGGTACCAAAATCTTGATCTTTATAAAAAGCAGAAGCCTCAGCTGTCGCATGGGACCCTAAAGAGACCATAGAAACTACCATGGTAGAAACACTAGGAGACTGCAATTGATCCCTTGCATATTTATGTTTAGCAATGAGATCCAACTCGTTCTTTCAGAAGCAAATCATTCCACACCCCTGAAATCCAGTTATTGCATTAAAAGTGTTCGATCTAGGCGATTCCACCTTTGTCCTAATTTGATGCAATAAGAAAAACCCACTGCACTGCATTTCATCAAGCGTTTGCATTACTTTTTTTTTTCTGCAACTAGGTGATTGTTCTCATGCACTCAGGAATCTCTAGAACAAGTTACCAATGATTTTCGAACAGCTTAGGAGTTGTACAATGTGTGCCCAACGACTACAATGAATTTTCTCTAGTATGACTGATTACACTTCTTCCTTGCTGCACTCTGATTGCCCGAGAACTACCTCCGTTTTCTCGAGTAGAACAACATCAAATATCAGTGGTGGAATTAGATATTTGGTCTTATAGATCCTTACTAATAAAGGATTTGACGGATGTTTGAGGATTTAAGAGATCAGTTATGTCTTAGACTAGATGGCCATGGCTCAATAAATATGTATCAGGCTCTTGCTTTTGCCTCTGTTTGGTTATTTATCTGTATATTTTGAGGAGCTGAGAAAGAATCAACTTATTTAAAATTATCATACACGGTAGGAATTTGCCTAAGCTCCAATATGGAGCCCTTTTATGTACTTGCGCCGTTGTTATGAAATATTTAGTAATCTTCCAAAGTAGCGACTAAGTTAGTACTAGAATTTCGGGGAATTTTTTATGGATTTACCTCCTACAGTCTAACATAATGTAGTTATTCAGTGGTACACAATTACCTCTCATGATCTACTTTACTAGATTTTATTTCTTCTTGATACTTTAATTGTATCCAAAGTATCTTTGTGGAGATGGGAAATTGGTTTTTTCCTGCCATTGTTTCATAGTTCCCTTTCTCCTCACCTGCCAATATGAGGAAAAGAACAGTTATATGAATAAAAGTTGTCATAATTGTTTGACCTTGGATCAGTTTAATCTCGACCTGATTCAGAAGGTGTTATAACCTACCAAGTTGAATGACACGTGGCTGATGTTTTGATTTTGTTTTACGTGAAAATCTTCCATTTTGTTTTCCAGTGTGCTTTATTCCCCTTCCACTCGTGGTGTTCCATTGTCTTTTCCTGTAGGCTTTATTCCTTTTCCACTCCCTGTGGTGTATGTTTTACAAAAAAATCAATCTTGAAATGTACAGGACCTCTACAGGGCCATGTTAAGGAGCGGTCACTCTCAAGATGGTAATTTGATGTCAGGGCCCTTTGCCAATTTTGTGGCAGGATCAGCAGCTGGTTGTACCACATTGATCATTATCTACCCACTTGATATTGCTCACACCCGGCTTGCTGCAGATATAGGCAAAACTGAAGTTCGCCAATTCCGGGGCATTTTTCACTTTCTCAACACAATTTACAGGAAAGATGGCATAACAGGTATCTATCGTGGCTTACCTGCCTCTCTCCATGGGATGGTCGTTCATCGAGGGCTTTATTTTGGTGGGTTTGACACCGCAAAAGAAATTATGTCCAAGGAATCAAATCCATATCTACCCCTGTGGAAACGATGGGTGGTGGCTCAGGCAGTAACAACATCAGCTGGACTTCTCTCATATCCTTTGGATACCGTGAGGAGACGTATAATGATGCAGTCTGGTCTTGACAAACGAGTGTATGAAAGCACTTTAGATTGCTGGAGGAAGATCTATAGGACAGAAGGAGTAGCTTCATTTTATCGGGGAGCAGTTTCTAACATGTTTAGGAGTACCGGTGCAGCTGCAATTTTAGTGTTATACGATGAGATAAAGAAATTCATGAATTGGGGTGGTCTACAACCTGACATTGAATATAGATGAGAGTTTGATTTGCCTAGCAGAAGCTGTATTATTGCTTGTTGCCTGGGTGTATTACGAGGGGTGGGTCTGATCTGTGGCAGAGAATACATATATACTGATTACACATGAGATGGCGTTGCACTTTTTCTTTTTCCTCTTTTGAGGCTTCATTGATAGACTGAGTTCCTTGTTGCTCTGGCCATCAAACGAGGAGCAAAGATTTTGTTAAAGTTCGTTCTATTTGTTCTGTACCCAAAAGAAGTTGCAATTGTTGCCTGGAAAATGGAAGCTGAGTAATTGTTGAGCCGACGTTATATACTGATTACACATGAGATGGCGTTGCACTTTTTCTTTTTCCCTCTTTTGAGGCTTCGTTGATAGGCAGACTTCCTTGTTGCTCTTGCCATCAAACCAGGAGCAAAAATTTTGTTTAAGTTCGTTCTATTTGTTCTGTACCCAAAAGAAGTTGCAATTGTTGAGCTGACGTTGAGTTTCGATTCTCTCTAAGCACGAGATTAATGTGTACAGAAATAAGTAATTTGTTATACTTGAGTCGTTCTTCTACCCTTACTAAATGTTTGCACTGGTTGAACTACTCGAGGACGGATTACGTTTAATTTTGTGTTGTGTGGTGTGTGCGGAGAGAAAGGCGACCGACCAGTTATGCTATCAAATTTTCAAATCATGTTTCAAACTGAGTACATTACTACATATATTGCATTTTTACAGTTCCGCATACCTGGACTTCCTGCACAGAATCTGATATACAATAAGTTAAAACGAAGAGAGATCCGTTTGGATTCCTTTTCCAAATGTCTTGCTCTGCTTCAGTTAGTTGTTAGTGATGATGTATGACATTATTTACAGATTTCTGGTAATGCATATTAGCCAAACAAACGTCCTCGGAAAAGAAGACTTTTGAACTTGGCACAGCTACTTGGGCACAAAAATAATGATATATACCATAAGATAACACTAGACAAAGAAGTAATGTAATTTAATATAAAACATGGACCGACTTGAGAGTTCATGACCTTTTCTTTCCAAAGAGCACCCACCCATCAAAAACTCTCCCAGAACCATCTCTTTCTCTCTACGACCTCATTCACCCATCTAACCAAAACCGAAATAAAAATACCACATCAAACTAAAGTTTAAAGAAAAAATAAATCACAAAAACTCTAATCGTCCCATCTTCATGCGGTTAATATTCAAAATGGGCTCCGACGCGAACAGGGCAACACACTGACACAAAAGCCTCCACACCATGCCCTCTCTTCAACACCACATGGATCACCGTCTCACAGTAATGCTCTACTGCTGCTTGCATTCTGGAGGCCTCTCTTGACCTTCCCCGTGGGGTACTCCACTCTTCTGCAAACGAGTTACACAAAAAAAACAAGGTATAACAATCATCAGTATCACTGAACAACAAAGTATTAATAGGTAAAAGAGAGAGACTACGGCACACACCTTTCGACCAGCAGATACCTGGAGGCAAATTTGACAAAAATTAAAGAACGCTAATCAAGATCCATCCACCAATAGCAGGAATTAATTTGGCTAAAAGATATTAAGTTACTTTACCTTCTTTGGCCTGCTCTTTGCAGCAGCCTCCTCTTCATCCTCATCCTCATCATCTTCATCCTCCTCATCTTCTTCCTCGTCTTCCTCGTCATCATCCTCATCTTCATCAACATCATCATCATCTTCATCCCCATCCATGTCATCAAACTCATCTCCCTGTACAGCCTCTCCCGTAAACCATGAGACAGCATGTGGGATGATTTTATCTCTGATGGTAGATCTGGAAACATAACAAGAAATGAAAGTAGTAAAACAGAAGCTCTAAAAGCAAAATAATTGCAAGGAATAACACAACAAAACATTACCCAATATCATAATCTTGCTCCATTTGATTCTGAAGCTGTTCAGCCTGTCAGGACAAGGGTACATAACACAATCAGGATACAAAAATGATGGTAAAAACTACACTATCAAACTGAAAGATGCTAACTTACAGTTTCTTCATCAATATCATCATCATCATCAGGGATTTGAGGAGGACTAAAGAAGTTAAAGAAACTTTCACACTTTTCAGTTTTTGTGATGGGTTTGGTGTTCTTTGATCCCTTCTTAGGCTTCTTCTTCAAAACCTTCTGTGTTAAGCTCTTTCCTGGAAGCCATTGAATCTCTGTCCTGGAAGGAGAAACATAAACAAAACATAAGCTCACCATGTATGGCACAATAAGAGACAAGCAAAAAGAACTTGCTAGATCAGGAAACACTGACCCTGTAGCTTTCTCTAAAATAGGTTCATCCTCATCGATCATGTGATAGGTTTTGACCAAGACAGTGTTTGTGAAATATGGATTGGAATCAAAAAAGAACTCCAGCTTGAAGCCCTTGGGATTATCAATTCTAGACCACTTGATATCTTTCAAATATTTAAGAGCCCCTTCATCACGCTCTTGAATCTAAGCATTGTCAAAAGCAAAAAAATATTAGAAAATGCAAACTCTTCTAGGTAGAAATAAGATTGCCAACTGACTCACCTCCTCTGCAAGCACTTCATTAGTTTTCATTGCTGTCAACCAGAAATTTGGTACACCTTTCTCTGCAAAAGAATGATATATCAGCATATGTAAATAAGTAGTTCTAACCATTTAAAAAAAAAACATTTCACATAAAAGTAGCTCTAAAAAAATAATAATTGAAGGGGTATTATCACCTTCAGGTGCATTTTCCTCTCCAGAAGCTTCCTCAACAGCTTCTTTAGATTCTTCAATTTCAACAACTCCATTTACAATCTCATATCTCTGCAAATTTCCAAAGTTAGACAAGAGATCGATATAATCATGGTCAGAATCAAATATATTTCATGCTCTTACTACAAGTAATTACCTTTGAATATAGAGGTTCATAAAGTTTCTGGTATTTGGCTTCAAGAGCTGCTCTCTCCTCAAAAAATTTGGCCTCAAGCTCATCATGTTGTTTCTGAAAATAGAATATTTATTTTTAACATAAAAAACATCAAGACTAAAAATTGTAAAGACCAACATGTTTTAAGCTTTTTTCTTACAAAATGACCAAAATTTTCAAAAGAAAACTAGAAAAAAAAAAAAGTTACAAAAGCAAAACTTAATCTTTTTGTGAAACATAGAGTCACTTCAACCACAGTAAAGACAATATCAAGCAGTAAAGTATACATGCAAAAACAACAATTTCTTATGAACACCTAAAATGATAAGATCTATCATTGCGAGGTTAGTGTTCCATAAGATAACATCAGTGTACAATTGTATGCTAATAAGTCACAAAAATAACCTTAAAGTGATATAATGTTTTATAAAGTACCAAAACCAACACGAAAACCATAGCACAAAATATTTGTATTCCTAACACAGTGATAGTAAACCCAGACTTGCTATATAAAAGAAACTTTTTAATATAAATAGAAATTGGAAAAAGAAAATCCAGGCTTAAAAATCCTGATTGACATCATATGTTTGCAACATCCGTCAATAATGACTTTCAAAGGAATAGTAACTTGATCAAACTTCAGTCTCAAGTTAAAGCATCCAAAGTTCAAGACACCACATCAGAACTACAGCAAAATATTGCAACACAGAAATCAACATGATAAAGATTAATTCCCCCAATTCTATCATGAACAAACTTGACTATCCAAATCATATGTTTGCATTGTACTCTACAATTTCTGAATTAATATAATCATCGCTTTCAAAAAAAAAAAAAAAAAAAGCCCTTTCTCAGAAATCTTGATGGAAGCAGCATCAGAAAGGGATTTAGATTCCAATAGAATTTCATATAAACCCGAAACCTAGTTAGTAAAAATACGCTGATAGCCATTGTCAAACAGGTAAGGAATCATCTTAAAACACAAGCCCACAGCAGACCTCGATAGAGCCCACATTTCCACAAAGGGCAACTGTTAAGGCCATCCAAAAAACTACTCTTATGCTCCAAATAACCAAAAGCCCTAGCATAGGATAAGAAAAGAAACCTGAATGTCACGGAGAACTTCAACACGCTGCCTGACTTTAGGGGTTAGGGTCTCGAGAACATCGGAGTGTTGTCCCGCTAGTCTCTGAAGCTTATTCTGTAATTTGAATAAACAAAGAAAATCATATTTCCAGTAATAAGATACAGTGAAAGAAAGTAAGCAAGGGGCACTGGAAACCAAACCTTCAGCGCATTGACGAGTCCCTCCCTATCCTCGACACTAAGGCCTGCCACTCATTGAAAACAAACCCAAGCCCAAGTCACACACAAGAACATTAACATAAACCCAGTAAAGAAAGAACAAAAGAAGACGAGCAGACGGTTGTAGTACCGGCACCGAGATCGGACATGTCGAATTCGTTCCCTTGCTTATTGTTACTCATGGCGGCTCTGCTTGGATACTGCGAGGAACGGCCCCAAAAATCAAAAACCCTAGCGGAGGAAGAGGAAGCGAAAGAGGGGATATGGGGAGAGAGAGAGAGAGAGAGAGAGAGAGAGGGAGGGGAAATAGACGAAATTCGATGTGGCGAGAGGGGAAAAAGGACGAAGGCGTTGGGTTCTTTAAATACGCCGCGGTGGTTTCGAATCGCGTCGTGAGTAGCGATTGAGGCCGACACGGGCTTAGGGCTTGTGGCAGCCTGGTGCAGCCTGGGGTGGAGCCCCTTCTCCCTTAGGCTCGTTAAATTATTAATATGCCAGCACCCCAGCGTCACTGCTCGCGCGAAACAATATTATTACGATTTACTCAGACCGCACCTCCTTTCTGCGCTTCAGACCTTGCTCTCCCGCTCCGCATCCTTTTCTTTATTTTATTTTTTATTATTTTAAAAAAATCTTATTTAATCGAACTTCAGAACCTAAATTAAGCTGTCAAATATTAATATATTAGCTCCCAAATTCAAAACCCAAAAAAATAGAAAGGTATAACTTTACAATAAAATAACAAAATCATTTTTATGAATTTCTGATGTTTTAACATACGGCATATACCTTTTTATGATATGGGCAAGATATTTCACCATCTGTCGTTTCCTAGTGGAATATACCGACCTCACCATCAGAAGAAAATAATCTAGCAGATGATCTTTCTGGGGTTTTCAAAGAATGAGAGTACTAAGCACTTGGGCGAACGCCCAGAACCAGACTTTGACATATGATGTATAAGTGGCTTATTCATATCATCCGTAAGAAACTCTGTGGTGCAAAAAAGATTTCTATTACAAGGCAATATGATGGTTAAACTTCATTTGTGGTTTTTTCAGCTTTTGCCATCTCAAACGTATTGGACTAACTGAAGCTACATTATCCAGTGTTTGTTCCTATGTTCCCCAAGACGCCAAGCTTCTTTTCTCCGAGCTAGCCACCGATAACACTGAAGACAGTTAACAGATATAAACGGGTCCATACTGAACTCTCTCTAGTGTTGTTTGAAGCACAATAGATGTGATTACGAAATTTGCCACCCTTCTGTATCCTCCATTTTTAGCTTGAAGATGTCACCTATGTCAAATCTACTTCCACCGTAAATATGATGGAACGCCTCCAAAAGATGACAGTGCAGCTCAAAAACCATGCCGAAGCAATGGCTGATCATGGACTCCTCTTGTGGGAAATTTGCTTGAAGAGTACACGGATTAGAGCCTTCACAAATGGGTCTTGTCAGTTGTAAAAGATTTCAGTTTCCCATTTTTTTGCCTGCAGGAAGAAGTATCAAGACCACGTTAAGTTGTGTCCCAGAGATGGATAGTGAATAACTTCACCACCTTAAGAGCTGGACCTACCAAAAGGAATCCTTTTTCTCTTGGGCTAGTAATTCCTCAAAAGAGATATCAGAAAACTCGGCTTCCGTATCTTCCATCACCTGGTCAGAATTTGTTTGAGACTCCATGCGAGAGGCAACTTCAAGCATCTGAGAGAGAGAGAGAGAGAAATAGAAAGAGAAAGAGACAAGAAATCAGTTCCTTCACAGATAGCTTTGGATATAATAGGACATGTATGACCAGCCGAGTCAGAACCTTCTTGTATGCAGGTGAGAGCTTCAGCTGCTCTTGCAATCGATTATAAACAAGTGTATCCTCCTCTAATCTTTTCTGTTCTGCTTCTAACTTATAAATCTGAAGATAGTAATAAAACAAACTCAACTTCAGAGCACATCATAATGCAAGTTTTCCTTTTCACTCTTAAAGAGGAACGAAAATTGTTTCGTCATTGAGGTGAAAACAAATACCTGTTGGCAAAGGCGGTCAAAAGATGATCTGTCTGCCTTGAAAAGCAGTGCTTTTGTTATTGTAAACTTCCGCTGGATGGTTTCAGATCTGCATCAAAATCCGACAAAATAATTAGAGCATCCTCCTGAGGAACAAGGGTATTGACTATCACAAAGGTAAAATAGCAAGCACACCAACTGACAAGAACATTAATCAAACATACTTATGCTGTAATTCACTCCTTGCCTCAATCAGGCAATTTGCAAACTGCCCAACCTGCACCATCAGCAGTAGAAGACTGACTTTAGTTTAGCAGTGAAACACTATAACTACTAGGAGAAGTCATTTGAAAGATCAGAAATAATTGTGTGAAGGCACAAGTCTATGAAGAATTGTTCACATATAAGGTCTGAGGTTTCAAGATGGATCGAGTTGAAGAAAATGGGTTGTTATTACAATAACACATGTGGCCCATCATATTATATTCGCTCAAATGGAATATTAATGTCAGATCCAAATCCATCTCATATTACTAACCAAATACAAGATTCCTGTTCGTAACTATTTTTTAGGAAATTGATGTATTTTATTACTTCGATACCTGTTCGTTAACTATTAACTATAGAACTTTTCCTGACTTTGAGCACTGGGGGATAAATCATAATTATACTCTCCCTCACACCAAGGCCCAAAAAAGAAAGAACGACCTGAAACTTGAATGACATAAGAGGGTATGAACTAAAAAGGACAAACTATGTCCAACATAACTAGGGCTAATAACCACAATTTTCCATAACTTTAAACTATGTCCTCATTATCTACAAAAGGAAGGCAAAACTTATCACTTAAACTTCCAAATCAGACGAGCAATTTTTTGTCATGAAATTAAGAAATCACAAACCCCACCTGTAGCACAACAGATATTAGCAATTTGTCAAGACCAACAAGAGGGCCCTACTCTTCTTTGCTTTATAATCTATCTCTCCATAATTGCACTCATTTGATGTGGCATCCAATAGGATACTGACACATCAAATAGTAAGTGGAGTCAATGATCCTCAAAAAATGATGGTGAGATCTGTGAGCTTAATTAAATCGAAGAAGCAATTCAGGCCTCCCCTTTTAGGCCGGTCATTGACTTTGTGAAGCTCTCTTATCAAATAATAACAATGCTATTAATAGTGACATAATGGGAGAGTAAACGTACAAAGAACAGAAAGTAGCTAGTTACTTTCATCCTAAGCTTTCAAACGTTTTCTTAGTTCATAATCTACAAAACTAATGAATGCTGAAGTCCCAGAGACGATAATAAAAACCTTTCAGCAGAACTGAAATTGCAGCATATCTTTATCATAGTCATCTAAAATTTAAGTAACATAAGTTGAGCAGGGTCTAAGGAAAACAATATTTATATAATATACACCTCCTAATGACATTTTTGGAAGGTTTTCCAGATATGTTGAATGTAAGACATATTTGAGTCACAATTGTTAAATATATAATAATAAAACTGTTGGGTAATCACTTCACTGCAATCCCTCCTCTGCTTACTGGAAAAGGAACTATCTTTTTACTTTCGTGAAGAAGCACTCGAAACTAAACTCAAAAACAAGAAAGGTATGATGTAAAGGAAGGCTCCTCATGTAGCACAGAAAAATAAACATCTCATCAACCCTTAACTCCAGCCCCAGACAAGAAGTGGTAGTAGTTGCAAGGAGATGTGTAGAGTATATGGACAACCCTGTGCTTTCACAAACTGAACTTCAGGAGCTCACAAAATAAAATGAGATAAAGTTAAAGTTACCCATTAGCAGAATCCTATGACTTACAAGGTGTTATACTATAAGCTTTTAAGAAAACAGACCCAAAGACTCCTTTCACAGGGAAACGATTTTAAGAACTACTTGAACGAATGTACCACTAGAGAAACCATTTTTTTTAGAAACCATGTTCTCTTTTTTTTTTGAGGAAGGTGAATACATTTTACTCCCAATTACAAGTTTTACTCCCAATGCTACTGTGGAGACCCGAACCCAAGACCTCCCGCAGCAATAACTCCCATGGGACCACTGAGCTAATGCCCAAGACCCGGAAACCATGATCTCTTGGTTACAATATTCTTTAACACTTCACAAGCTCATAAGTTTCTTTTATATGCTGCAGATGACAAAAAAATTTTGTACTTCGAGGCTTTTTTTATGTCGTCATTAGAGTGAAGAGCACTACAGAAATCTACACAGCTCGAAAGCATTCACCTAATCTTGAAAGGGAAGTTGTTTTTGTAATATTGTTTGTGCAGCTGCATGAAAATTTATTAGCTTTAACATGTTGAAAGCTGCTATTTTATTTTGTTATCTGTTGTATTTGAATGCCACTTTTGATCTTAGAGTGATTATCCCTTCACTTATTTCAACCAAATCCTAAGAGAGAGATACAGAGTTCAACTTTCTAAGAAAACAGAACTTCAAAAACTAGCCCAAAGCAAGAAGCCAACTGGAATCTTTTTCTAGAGACGTAAAAATACTATCTTTTGGAGAATTTTTTTTACAGTAGGGTTGCATGAACAGTATGTCTAAGAAGTCATTTTGTCAATTCTACAATACTGAACTTGTTTATTAAGAATTTAAAGACAGATATGACCACCAAAAATTCTTTTCCTGGTCCTAAAAGAGAAGTCGTCGAACTGAGAACCAAACGGCGAAACAGCTAAGAAGTAAAAAGAACAAAAAAAAATAGAAAAAAAAAATACCTGCGCCATCGTCAAAGCCTTGGCGTCATTCGACTTGACCAGCTGATCATAATGCTGTTTAATCTTCCTCTGAGTCACACTGGAGGAAGACGTGAAAGGGTATAACCAATCCATATTCTCCTTACCCACAGGCTGCTCCGCTTCCGGCTGACTCTCCTCGTGGGACCGAGGCCCCTGCCGTTTCTTCTTCCCCCTCTTCTTCCTTCTCTTCCCTTTCAATTCTTCGCTTCTTTCACAATCCTCCCCGGCATCAAACTCCGACCCATTCAGGCATTCACTGTTATTATCAACCCCACCGGCGGAGGCGGCATCACTCACAGCCGGCGAAGACGGTCGAAATTCGGAATCAAAAGAATGATCAGAGGTGAGAATCTCTACAATTAAGGGCTGGTTTTTGCTTTGGTGGGCATTCTCGGCAGCTCTAGACAAAACAAACTTGAGAACAGCGGTGGGGTTTTGTGCATTTTTTTGCTTATTATACAAGTAAACAAACAGAAACATGAGAGAAAATGCTACAAAAGACAGCGTAAAAACCGTAATTTCCATCGAACAGAAAGGAATCAGCGCGCGCGAGCAATGCAAGGGTGAAGCCGCCATGGAAACTTGTCATTACAAGAAAAGAAGAAACTGAAACAGAGACACCGAAGAGAAAGAAAAACTCCACCAAAGAGAACTGTATGCCTTCCGCGTGCAAAAAAGATATAAAAAAAAAGAGAAACAACAAGTCCCCTTCTTCTGTGTGCTCGACTGCTCGGGACTTCAGACGAGTCCACTTTCCCTCATTCGCCTTTTCTGAGAGTCGGGAATACGTGTACGAGGAGGAGATACTCTCCTTAAGTCTGAGAAGAAGCTTGAAATCCAAGTGGAAAAGACCTTCTTAGGTTCCCCTCGCCAGCATTTCAGAGTTCAGTGCTCTATTTCTCTCTTTTTGTTTCTCATATATTACTGCTATTATTATTGCCCTTTCTATCTTAGTTTGCCCAATCGCTGCAAGTGATAAAGAAGCGAAAATGTCCGGTTACGGCTTTTTTGGAATTAATAAAGAGTTTTTTTAAATGACGGTTCCTTCACCGTACACGTGGCTTGATGATAACGAGATTTCTTTATGTCCATGACACCTGCTACTTTAACAAACACAGTGGCAATTACGTAAAACCTCGATAGATTCGCCTGAGTCAACTCGAGCAAGGCAATGGGTTTCATATATCGAATGTAATACATATAGTAAGCAACGCTATGCGTCACATAAACGTTGCGTCGATAACACATTAAGAAGTCCGGCGATGCTCTTTTGGGCTTTTTGGCTTGTCAAGTTGTTAAATGAAGGGAATCGGCTCAACTCAAGAGCGAGTCAACTCAGTCATGGAAGGGGAGTTGGCCACCTGCAAGATTAGTTGAAGTGGGTTAGGTTAAAAGACTCCTTTGTCAAAGTACTCTGTTAAGGTGGGAAGAAGATTTGAAGTTAGTTAGGTCCAAAAATAAACTGGTTGGAATCAATCACTTGTGTCAAATTCGAGTAATGACACCGGAACTTTGGGATAAGGGGCTTCGTAACCACATATTATCCATTCATATGGGTCCCATTACTGAATAGACGGCCTTCAGCTGTCCTTACCCATGCATTTTCTCAAGAAACATGTAAGAAAGATTATAGATTACATGCATTTTCTTTCTTTTGTTGATCCGAAAAGCTACATGCATTCATTCTATCACAAATTGAATGTTGCAGCAGTCCCCCTCATCTCTGTGCTATTACTACAAATCAAATGAGAATCAAGAAAAAAGGGGAAAAAGATAAAAACCTCTTTCTATTTTAACCACAGGCACCTTACTGTTGTTTGTAGCTAAACTGCTCCATGATTTTTGTGTTTGAAGCACCCGGAGAGAAACCCATCTTTTGCATGAGTTCTTCCAATCGTTCCATATCAGTAAGGTAAAGATACCCAATCTACATGGAGAAGAAATTACAAAATGTTGTTTAGAACTTTAGCTGAATGGAATTTAGAGATGGATCTTGAGACAATTAGGTGTAATATGTGATTCAGATGAGTGGAAGCCTGTAACCAGAAGAACTAGCCAGATCCTTCGAGAAAAAAAGAATGTGCAGTTCTTCCATTGTTACGTGTTTTTGCAAATTAGTTTCACAGAAGCAAGTCATTTCAGAAGAAACTCAGATGAATTTCAGGAGGCAGATGAAAAGCTAAAAAATGCTTCCTTTTACAAACTAAAGATTAAAATGGAATCAAACACTTGAATTGTGTATATATCAGGATGAAATATAAATTTTATCTATCACATTTATCATGAGCAAGGGGAAAATGCAATGACAAAAGAGAATCAACGGGTCTCAAAAAGACAGAAAATGGAAGCTCACCATGATTATTAAAGTGAACTTGTAAGACATTCTTTTTTGTGAATGCCAAGATAGAAGCATACCAAGGTTTCCAGTGATGAAGCCCTATTATATACTGCCACACCAGCACGCTTTATCGTTCGTGTTTTCCCACTGCCAATATTTTTCCCCCATCGAAGAATATCTCTGCACCCAAAGTCCTCTAATCATTAGGTTTAATAAATATCAAAGAGACGAAATATTCACCTTGAATAGTATAAACAATTCAAGACACTTGATGAAAGAGATCAAAGAAGCAATTTATATAGGAAAGCGAGCAGCCAATATTTTATTTCCTCGTATAACACCATTAAGCCACAGGTGATCTTTCAAAACTTTCATGCGGCTCCATATGCAGAAGTTCAATTCTTTACAATAGCAGAGCGAGTCTACACTATGAAGCAAATAAAAAATGGCACAAAACCTGTACCTACCTTTCTTCCTCTGATAAGAATTCATCATCAAGAAGCTTTTTGAGCAATGCATCCTAAAACAAACAAAACAAAAACAATAATGGAATTTCAGAACGTGTTCAACAATGTTAAGTTCATTGGCAAATTACTAATACGGATGTTAACTATTTAATTGGGGCACATTAAAATCTCCAAATGGATCAGAGAAACATAGATAGAGAGATAAAGCGAGAGCAAAAGTGATCATCAGTCATTTTCTTTCATTATTTAAATAATTCACAGCATTTAACGTTATAGAAACATATTATGTTTGCCGGCAGTTGAGACTGATTTGAAACAAATTTTTTATAGTAGGTTCCCCCAAATCCAGACTGTCAATCAATGAGAGTTGCTCTATCCTAGTCAAACCTCAATGCCTTCAGATATTTACATCAACCTCCCCACAGTTGCATCATCAAATTCACGTTGAGTCACTTCAAATCTACATATCCAATTGTCAAATCTTTAGTTAAGTACAAGTATCCACTCTTGCAAAGAGGAAACTATATCAAGCACAAAATAAATTTATCCAAACTTTCCCATTTTCAAATTTCATAACATAAGTACTCTATTAATTATATAAGCAACCAATAGGCATCCTCAGATATTTAGCACTTACTTTTATCTGATTTCTGACATATTTTACTTTGCCTGAGTTGCATGGTCTCATGTTATCAGACTGCCAATGGCCTAACTTATAAATGAGCCAGATTGGATATAGCTCTCCAACGCCTAGTCACAATTGTCTCCCCCTTTTATTCTTTGCATTTCGTCTTTCTTTAAAAAAATAATGAAAAAAATTCCACCATCCAAAAAGAAAACTCATTATAAAAAAAAGATAAAAAGTTTCAAATAGAACAAACTTCAGGCTGCCTGTGGACCAACTGTCAAGTTAGAATCAAGTTATTCATTAGTAAAATTATCAATGAAAGTCATCTTTGCTTGCTACTGCATCAGAAGGGACATATACGTGCCTGTGCCTCACATCGTACTACTTCCATCACGCGATCATTGTATTCATCCATACTAAGAGGAGGAAACAGAAAGTGCCTCCGAGCATATAGCTGCAAAGTTTGTCAGAAAAATATATTACTGTAAATTGAACAGGGTAAGAGTCTACCGAACATGAAAAAAATCATTACATGTCATAAGCTACTGCATAAAGATCTATGTTGCTAAGTAGATTGGTATAGATAGATTAAACTTAACTGAGCAAGAGATGATGAACAGTACTAGTGTATACAAGTTAAGACTTTGTCAGCAAACTACAAAAACAATTCACCTCGTATACAGAATCTCCCACATATGCTAAAGTTGCTGCATTGTATATTGATCGTGGGCTTTTTACTTGGGGTGCAACAGGCAACCATCTCTCATATCCAAGATACAGTTCCTCTGCTTCATGTTCACACCCAGAGCAAATACCAAGAAGCAGAAAAAAGTAAGAAAAGGAAAACAAGAATGAGATAAAGTCATCATTTCTGATCCTCTGGCTCAATAAATAAATGCTTACTAAAATCAAAATAGACTAACAACAATGCAATCTTTTATATGTCATGCCAATCTCTAGAATCTACATGGTTTCACCCGAAGCTGCAAAATTTGTAATTGGGAGTAAAACCAGTACTCGAGTCTTTAACGGAGCTAATACTCACTACCGCAACATTATGAATACCATCAAATTTACTGAAATGAGCTAAGATTCTAAATTTTCAGTCCTCTACCTGTCCATCCATTTGATAAAACGTGTTCTTTAACAAAACAAACACATAAAAGAAAAAATTATTGCCTTCTGTTGCGCCTTGGCTACGCGTCAACTGGTCTGAAACAGCAACGAGGGTCTTCTTCTGAGGTGAAGCCAATTTCGTATTCGAGTTTTTGTCCTTCTTCTTGGAGGGCTTGGGGTTAACAACAACGGGTATAGGACTCGAATCTACTTTCCATGAGGCTGACACTGTCAACCTCAACATCCCCAGAGAAGCCGCGGTTGAAGCGGCCATTTCCGTTTCAACAACACCCTCTTCCTTGGTAGAAATCGATGTAGACCGTGGAAACCCTTCCACCCGAGCTGCTCAAAAGACAAGCTTGTTTGAGTTTCAATTTTCTATTGAAATCTCCTCGGATGAAGATAACGGAAGAGCGGGTTCGTTCATTGTCCTGACGTCCAGTCCGGCGAGTCAGCAACACTACCACTTCAGTCTACACGGAAGCATTTCAGAAGGATCGTTAAAAGTTCAGAATTTCACTGTTAAAGTCCTCTGGATTTCTGGTACAGACTGAGAGTAGCTAGCTGCTCGCTTGCTCCATCTTAAATTGACATATTACACTTTTGGCTCCAACAGGATTGCCTAATCTGGCCCACGTTATTGACAGTAGCGGACTTCCTATATGGGCCACATTATTGACAGCCGCACACTAGCAGCCGATCCCATAAAATTGGAAGCCAACCAACTCCGGCAAACCCAAAACAGTTATGCGGGGTTTTGGGCCTTGCAGTGTACTATAGGCGTTCTATACGCCACTTTGGCATTAGAGCACGGCCACTGACAGACCTCCTCCTCAAGAAGGGGAATTTTGATTGGGATGTTGGGGCTTCATATGCTTTTTCTGCCAAGATGGTAGCTCTTCTTTTCGCACCGGTACTAACCCTATTCGATTTTTCGTCACCTTTTACGGTGGAGTGTGATGCCTCAGGTCAGGGAGCAGGCACGATCTTACAGCAACAAGGTCACTTGACCTGGGGCTGTCAGGACCTATGAAAAAAATATGTTAGTTACTATTGTGACCGATCATTGTTCGTTGAAGTATTTAGTGGATCATCGGCTTTTAACGCCACAACAATAACACTGACTGGTCAAGCTGTTGGGCTTTCACTTCCCGATTATTTTTTGAATGGAACAGAGAACAATGCGGCAGACTCCCTATCTCGTCGTCCTTTTGGCGACTATTCTCAGCTTGTTCTCCCTTCCTCAGTTCCACTTGTGGAGCACATTCAAGAAGCCTTTGATTCGGACCTCGCCACCCAGCAATTTCTAACCCAGGTTCGTGTGCGCACAGTGACTGATACGCGGTTCCGCATGTCTGACGGTCTGATATTCTTTAAGAACCACCTATATTGTGGACGATTTACGGCTTTCCTTGGTAGCCGACCTCCGCAACTCTCCTGCATGGGGGGGGAGGACGAAAGCGCCTTGCGCGCGTTCAAGCGCTTCAGCGGTAATTTCTATTGGCCTCTTATGTTTGCTAATGTGATAAATATTATTGGCGTCAAACATACCGCATCCGGGCAGAAGAAATCGACTTGAATCACAAATTTGGCAATGCCTATGCCGAAGAAGAGTTCTGTTGGGTGGATTGCATATCGTTACATGTTTTCGACGAGGAACTTCACAGAATTGTTTTCACGGTTACCGGATGTTCAGTGTACGTCGTGTGTTTCGACTTTGAAGAGAAGAAGACGGTTTCTGTCTACCATTGTTTGAAGCAGCGGCCAGATTATTGGGTGCCGCTTACTGTCCTTGAAGTTGATCCAACCATTCCTCCGGCCCAAGTTGCAAAATCGTGGATGAAGTTAGAGAAGGCACCGTATCGTTACGAGAAGAAATTACAAAGGCATCAACGTTATTTTGGTGAAGAAGCTGGTTGCAGCAGTAGTTTCCTGAACTAATTTGCCAAAAAGTTCAGCTAATTATCAAAGTTCATTATCGAAAATTATCATAGACTGCTCATTATTTTAATTTAGTTTGTGGTGCTAGCATGGGATTATGTGCGTTTGTTCAACGAACTATTTGTTAGTTTTTTTGGTGCTTGTTTATATGCATGACTGCATTATCGAATGGTTGAACTGTTAATTTTTTTACTTATTAATGAATGTGCGTTTGGAATCTTCCTCAAGTTTTCGAGTGTAGGCATGTATGCATTATCAAATGGTTGAACTGTTAATTATTGCATATAATTGTTGAATTTAGTTTGGGGGTGCTCGCAGGGGTGGCACTGAACCGACCCAGCTCGCGAGTAGCTCTGAGGCTTGGCTTGTGTTTGGCTCGGTTCAGCTCGAAAATAATCGAACTGGGACCAAACTTGGTTACGTAGTTTAGTTTGTTTATATAAATGAGCCGAACTCGAGTTTCGGCTGACTCGGTTCGAAAGCTAGTTGAGCCACTCGAGAACCAAAGAACCGCGATTTAGGGAGTTAGAACTCATAACTAAATAAAATCACTTTCGCTGTATAAAACTTCTCTTTCCTCATTTCTCTTTCCCTTTGCTTTTAGACTTCTACTCTTCTTTGTTTTTTTCTCTCTTCCAATCTTCCTCAATTTCTCTATAATTGAGATATGTACCTCTTGCGAGTTGTGATGAAGAAACAGCAGAAAGGGAAGTGAAACAGGTGTATCCCGCAGAGAGAAACTTCGCCCTCACAGAAGGCGATAGAGGAAGGGTCATGATCTCCATCTCATCCCAGGTTGATAGCCTGACTGGCTCATGCACTTTTCTCGCCTAAGATGGACCAAACATGGAACGACAATCTGCCACACCGGCGCGCAAAGGTTACATGCTTCCAACGTTCCGCCAAATCTCGAAAAATAAATTTTAATGTTATCGATTTTATGTCCAATAGGAATCTCATTTTCTTTCTTGTATTATCTGATGTTATTCATCATTGGGTTTTACTTCATGGTATCATTTTTTTTTTGTCAAATTCTTGTGAGAAATTTGATTATCTCCATACCTAGTGTTTGTGGTTTTTCTTATTTTTTTGATTTGTTGATCGAGCTCGAGTTCAAATTGGTGAAAGTGACCTATTTTATTCCTCTTCCATTATTGTTTTTTTTTTGTTTGACGTTTTTAATGTGTTATTCTCAAATATATTTTTTCAAAACAAAGTTATTATTGTGAAAGATTTTTGTCCCCGGGTCAGTAAGAGGTCATTCGTAAGGTGAAAGATTTTACGGATAATTTGATCTAAAGGTCGACTTTTATTGTAAAAGCAACGATTAATTGTTCCTCTCTATCCTTAACTCCAACAAAGCCATACAGGTCAAAGGTATTATTTTCAGTTTTATTCTAACACTGGAGTTGTGAAAGAGACTTACGAACATAATTCAAATATTTCTTTGTTTGAAACGTGCATTTGTTTTTAAGTATAAGGCATTCCAAACTTGTTTAGCAAGAGAAAAGAATATGATCCTGAGTTTTTCTAACAAGGAGATAAACAATTCTGGGTACGGGTGGCAAGGGGGCGGGGCGGGGTGAGTGTTTGGAAACCTGTCCCCACCCCGTGAAATTCCGTGGAACCCGTTTCTGCGGAAACCCGCCCCTCGGGTTTGCAATGTAAACTCGTCCCCGGCCCGCCCTGCGGGTACCCGACTCGACCGGACCCATTATGATATATTTAATATAAAAAATTTTAAAAATATAAAAAAAATTAAAAATAAATATTATAAATCTATAAACATATAAATACTTAACTTAAATATTTTGTCAAATATAAAATTTATTAATATATTTTTTATTATATATTTGTATGCACCAAAATATGCATGGCCCAATTTCGACGAGTCCAGCAACCCACCAATCCATCAAATAGCAACCCACCGCCGGGTCCAGCCGCGTTGTCACGTCATCAATACAGTCAGCAACACAATCAGCAGAAATTCGTCGAGTCAGCACCGTAAGCATGCCTCGTCAGTTAATCACTCAACTCAACAATGAAATGACCAGAAGTGGTAGTTAATCGAAGGAGGAAAAGGAGGGACCACTATCCTGGTCTCCCTCCTCCATCAACTCCCTCAGCAGAAAGGGGATCGTGATCCCCTTTCCCAGGAAAAAGCCTCAACAACAGAAGAGGACAGGCTACAAATAGCCAGAAGTTCCCAGTCTCAGGGTGGAGAAAAAATCAAGTTCAAAAGCATTCTAGTCGAGAAAATACTTAACGCACAGAAGTTATTTCTCTCTCGAAACAAAGGTCTGAAAATCCCTTCACCGAGAAGAAACTCGACGCACAGAAGTTCTCTCCAACCACAGAAGTCAAGCAACTCGCAGTCCGTCGCAACTCAACAGTTCAATCGGAGCAGCTCTACACGTTCGCCGACAACGTCACAAGTCAACACACGCGGAACACAAATACTTCCGCCCGACCGACAAAAGCCACAAGCAATTCGTGTACACTCGTTACAGAACTCGTTTCGACGTTCGTTCGCAGAAGCCGAAACTTCACCCAACTTGTAACGGAGATCGAATCAAAGGAATCCTAGGAGATTATACCCTCATTCTTTGATACGAAACACACCCTGTAACACATTTATTCTAAAGTAATCGACATATTCTCTCGGTTGCGCCTTTTCGCGAACCCGCAGATTTTCGGTGAAACAATATTTTACCTTTTAATATTTTATTTTTTTAATAAATATTAAGCAGGTCGGTCGGGTTTTTGAGGCGAAATCCGTCCCAACCGCGAACCCGTGATGGGTTTTGCTCTAAAATACCCAATCCGCCCTGCTGGAAAAGAATACAAACCCGAACCCACTCTAAGCGGGTCGGTGAAGCGAAGCCCGTCCCCGCCGCGAACCCGTGACGGGTTTTGCTCTAAAATACCTAATCCACCGTGACGGGTTTGGCTCTAAAATACCCAATTCGCCCTGCTAGAAAAGAATAAAAACCCGAACCCGCTTTAAGCGGGTCGGGTCGGTGCGGGTTCCCCCGTTTAACGGATACCCGTTGCCATCCCTACTGGGGAACTGGTATATTTCGTCGAAGGAGAAAGGCAACACAGGGTAAAACATCATGTAGACATATCCCAAGGATTTGTATCTGAGAGCTATATTTATTCGTGCCTTGTATGTCCAAATTGGATTTAGGGGCACTAGACTTAGTGTACCCTCATCTGCATATTTCTGCGAGTAGAGATAATGGTATGTATTTTTAATTGAGAATTCTCTTTGGCTTAATGTTCTATATGCTTAAGTTTTTCATTGTCAATAAGGGTAAAGTGTGTAGTATTTTTTTTTTTTAAGATTACAGAGAGGAGGAAGGGGTCGATTTACGGCGCGATTAAGAGCAAAACCCAGGAGATGATTGGAGTCATAAATTGAGCCTATTCTGTTCTCCAAATGCCTCCAGGAGAGATCAATTACGAGCCTCTGCTGCTGCCCAGGATGAAATGAAGAGGAATTTGAAGAAAGGGCTGAGAGTGAGACAGAGCGTAGCTTGATCGTGAGAGAAAGAGAGCGTCTGAGGAAGACGACTTCGTTTGGGTAAAAAAAATGATTTTTTTTCGCGCGAGAGATGGAGAGTGTCGCTATTATAGGCTCTGATTTTTATTCCGATTTGAGAGACAACCGGGTTCGTGAGAGATGCCGCTTCTTTTTCCTTCCCAAGTCCTTTCCCGCGTTCAACAATTCAATGTTTTCGAAATCCAATCTGGAATCAGCGTAAACGTTCTTCTCGTCTTTCCAACATTTCGTTGCAGCAAACCCGTTGCCCAGATTTTCTCTATCTATCCGACAATCCGTGGACATTGACCGGCCGCCATTCTCTTCTCTTTACCATTTCTGCCTTTTCAGGTACTTTATTAGCTAATTGCTTTGTTTTTTAATGTAATGAGTCTGGTTTATAGTGCTGATGGCTTTTTTATGGTTTTTTTTTTTTACATAAAATCGTTGCTTGTTTAATTTCCCTTTTTTGTATGTTATTCTCGTTTTAGCCATCGATTTGGGTGAAAGTCTCCCTTGCGCGTCGGCCTAAGTGTAGATTTTTAATGTGACCCTTCAGGAAGTATTATGGAAAACTGGCAAGTCTCTCACGTTCTGGCCAACCTGATGCCTGCCACCTTCATGATCATATTTCTAAGCTGCATTGGTGTCTCTGATTGCATTCCTTCATCTTACAATGAGGTTGGTCCTCTTGTTTCTTTCTTCTTTTTAACCTTCCTTCCAGGCAACATTTTTTCTTCTTATTATTACCTCACTTCGTGTTTTCTTCTTTTTGTCCTAGTTAAGCTGTGATGCATGAGTTTGCCTCAATAAGTTGCTGCTTTCAGCTTTTCGTGGGGTTCGATTTCATATTATTTTTACAAGTAGTCATGGTTCTAATTTGTTAGATTTCACAACACAGGCACGAATCCTCCTATGATTTCACATTAAATACCTTGGCTCCATTGGTTGAGTACTAGCTTTGAGATAGATTACATTCATTTATTGTTGTTTGCATTCATAAAGGCAAAGAGTGGAAAACAGAAGATGTGGCAACATGATCTCTGGACTTGAATTTCTATTGTCCTGTGGGCCTTCTCTTTTTGATAAGGCTTTTTTTGTCAAACCATTAGTATTAGAAGTTTGGGTTAGGGTGCTACTGATGACGATCAGGAAGCTGTTTCAATTAAAAGTGGATTTACAGTCGCTTTCCTGTTTATTCTGCTGTCCTGCTCTTGGTTTCTTGTGCACTTTAACTTCATTCTTTTCTTTACAGGTAGAATTGCATAATCCGTATACTGATTATTCAGACAGCTGTGATCGAAATGCTGCTGTTAGCTGGACACCATGCTCTGAGAAGTATCTTCTTGAATCTTATTTCAACACCAATTATAGTCTGGTTGTTTCAGATTTTCAAACCTTTTTGGATAAGAGGTTGTGCTCTAATTTTTGTGAACGACTCATAAGTAGTCATAATCCTGTGTTTAAACTGTCAAGCACACAACGCCAATTAATTGGTGAAGGTTCTCATCGCCTTTTGCGTTCCTCAATCAAACTCACTATTCCTTCAGATGCCACCAATACAGCTAAACTGGATACTCTCTCATGCAAAGTTGTGCTTATTGAAAAGTTTCCAAGAGGAGTTTTTGCAGATCCATTTGAACTACAACATCTTGTTCACCGTGATGGTATGTCTGCAAGTTGAGTCTAAAAATTTGTTGCACCCTTGCGACTCTTTTAAATTTTCTGTTTGAGTAACCTCAGGTTTTACTGCAGTGTTTGCTGACGCTGTTGTTTTTGGTGAAACAAACCTGGAACTGCCTTCAGCCCTGACTAACCAATCTATTGTTGAAGTTCACATGAACATTGACCAGGAACTTCAAACAAGGGATAACAGAAGTGTAGAAATAACAATGGAACTGCCTCTACATACTCGATATCCAGTAAGTCCGAGTCACAGCAAAAAAGTTAGAGAAGCAAATACATATAATTACTTTGAAAAATTTTGAAAAATTTTCTATTTTTCTGTTGACAGTAGGTCAAGCTGTGTTTTTGTTGTAGTGACTTTTCAATTGTGATGTGCAGCCTCTTGATGGAAGTGGTTATTCAAGAGTTGAACTTGGTGCATTACATACATTTATGCACTGCAAAGAGAGAGAATCTGGGGATAACAGTTTTTGGGTGTCCACAGCACAAGATGTGGAAACTATCACCTCATCTGGTATCATATGGCTGATGCCTTGTGGTGACGGGGCACATGCTAGAGTTGTATCTGTAGTAACATTTTGTTCAGCCCTATTGTCTGCATTCTCCATCATTTTGACTGCTATATTTTATTCTTCGCATTCGAATAGCCAGATGAAAGACTCATTCTGAATGATTTAGCATATTTATAGTTGAAAAGTTTCTTGGAGAAGAGAAACATAGATTTTATAACGGAAAATTTTAGGGAGTTTCTCTTAGAAACATTATAAATTTTATTTATCTGATAATCTTTGCAACTCCAGTTTAAAATGTGTAACATGAAATTCTGTTGTAACTATTAACCGTCTTATCAAGCCTTTGATTCACATCGAAGCAAAACACAGTTTCTGAAGTGAGCCTGGGTCTTTTACTCCAAAGACTACTCTGGGATTTTCAGTGACTCTTGGGTTCAGCTTTTATGTTCTATCGACAGGATCTAGTAATTGCATTAACAAATAGAAACAAGTCTGTTTTTTTTCTTTATATATATATATATATGTGTGCTATTGCTTAATTTGGTATAACTTTTACTATTGTATTATAGGATCTTCAAATGCATTCTTTTTAAAAAAATTTGAATTGATATTATAAATGTTAAATGACTTGAAATTTTTAAAATTTAGCAATTACTAGTATAATTTGCAAGGGAAACACTCAGACCTTGGAGATGGGCAAGATATGAAAACAGAGTTGGAATATTAGTAGTCTACTGAAAATAAACGCATTAGATAAAACGCTTCAAACCAAAATAAGGTCCAATTAAAATTCAAAGAAGACTAACCAAACAGCCAAGACTGCCAAGTTAAAGCTCCAAGTCTAGTACCAGCCTACCAGAAACAAACTCCAACTGAGAATTCAACCGTTAGCCAATACAGAAAGCTAGCTTCCACGTTTGGAAATAGTTCTCAACCAGCTATTAACACTTCCACACTAGCTCCGTCATTACCCCAAGCACAAAGATAAGAAGAGAGTTCAATTCTTGTATTTTTTTGAAAAACAAAATGTCACTGCATTAGAGGGAAATTGGCCGTCTCCTCTCTCTCTCTCTCTCTCTCTTAGTCTTTCTGCTGCTAAACAAGAAGGGTGGCATTCAGTGCCACCAAGAAATGACTGCCACTACACCACATGTATCAGTTCTAAGATAAGTTGTGCCTGGGGTATGTTCCCTGTGAACTAATTTGCATGCAAACCATCGGCACACTTCAGAATTTGTGAAAGAAGTATTTTTCATTGAATGTACCGACCAAGAAACTTGTAAAAATGTATTTTCCATTTGAGTGTACCAACAACAGCAGACAACCAACAACGTGTTTTACTAATGGTTACAAATGCGGCAGAATAGATGTTTGATACTGAATATGGCAAGTCAGCCACAAACATGAAGAAATGTCAGTGCACACAATGCTAAATGCAGAACGCCACAAAGCATCTCTGTTTCTTCTATAGAAGACAACCTACTACACTAGCGTAGAGAGCTTTCTCTCAAATTCACTCTCATATCGTCTTCATCATCATATTCACACCCATAGTCATTCTCTTCTTCATAATTCTTTTTAAGTGAATTACTATCCGTTTGTTGGGAACCCCACATACCAGGTTTCATTGAATCCTGTTGTGCAGATTTGTTTTTGTCATCACTTGTAGATCCAAGCCTTTTCTTGTCTTTGAGAAGTTCACTTAATGGTTTTGGACCCTCAAAGTCTTGTGCAGGCATAGCTCCTGTAAATTTCGCACTTCTCCGTGAAAATTCAGAGGTTCCCCAAGGAACCCTCTTCTTCCCTTGACCAAGTGGTGCCGACCTATCCCATATTCATGCCTTGAACTAGCTAGGGCGTTTTGTATAGCTCATACGGTGTAACCTTCCATCATATCTCACTGAAAGATTTCCCCTCACCCTCCTCCAACCACAACCACTAATTCTAGAGGATGAATGACTCCTCGTATGATGTAATGACACGCGACTGCAACTTCTCCTATACTTTCTTGGTTGCTCTCTAATATCAACAGAACTGAATCGATCACCACCTTCCACAGAGGGCATTGGTTTCCTCTTGTGAAATATCCTCCTAGGCTCTAGAAAATCATCACTGTAATTCTGTGTACCTTTCCTAACATACCGTGAAGCCAATCCATTCTCCACCAAACAATCATAATAATCATTTAGTCCCCCATTTTTTTCATAACCAATTCCAACATCAGTCAGATATTCCATATGAGTAGAGTGACCAAGTTCCTCATAATTATATGGGAGTACATGGCTACCTATCCCATTCACTTTCTCACTGTCATGGACTGACATGTATCCAGCCTCCGCCTCAAAGGCCAACTGATCTGAGCCATCATCCACAAGTACGTCAAATCCTGCTGATGACTCCTCTTTCTCTTCTGAACAAACCTCATCTGGAGTCATGGGCTCTTCGTCCGAACTCAGATCCGAGTCTTCAGCAAGTGACCCAACCAATAGATGAGCTGTTTCTTGTTCACACTGATGCGTAGGATCACTGATTGCTTGTTCAGACTGATGCATAGGATCACCAATTGCTTGTTCAGACTGATGCATAGGATCACTTTGAACAGAGGTATAGTTTCTTTCATCATTAACAGTCTTGACAGCAAGACCATCCTCTAATGGTCTCTGCTCCTCCACCATTGCTGCATTAGCCCTTCCCAAGACATTGTGAGCCATTTCAGCTAATATTGGTCCATCACCAACCCCGTTAGAAATGTTATTAACTTCAAGATGGGCATCTATTGCTCTGGTAATCAGTTTGGAGGGCTCCCGAGCAGACAAAACCTCAGCACTTTGGTCATGCAAGAAACAGCAATTTTTTCCTTTATTGCAGTACCCATTAAAATAAACCACCTAGTGTGTGTGGTTTTTCTTATTTTTCTAATTTGTGGATCGAGCTCGAGTTCAAATCGGTGAAAGTTACCTATTTTGTTCATCTTCCATTAATTTTTTTTTTTTGACGTTTTTAATGTGTTATTCTCAAATATATTTTTTCAGAACAAAGTTATGGATGCTGATGTTCAGATTAGAAGTGTTATGATTATTTCAATGAAATATGTAGATCTGGAAAAAAGGTATTTTTTCTTTTTTTGATATTATAGCTTATGTCCTGTGATCATATTGTTCAAATCGGTTGCTGGTCTTATTTAGCTAGTTGATAACAAGAGAAAAGAAAATACCTATACAAAATTAATCAATAAAGAGCAAGTGTTGAAGGAACATTGAATTGTATTGCCTAGCAAGAGTTACCTATACACTGGAGCTCGATAGCCTTTGGTATTCATGTTTCAAGGGTAGTCTAGTGCAATTGCTACATTGTTTTTGTAAGGAATGAAGTACTTACACCTTTGCCATTCCCTTGTAGTTCTTTGATCATTATATCAGTTTTTCATAGGAAGTATGAGAATTTGATATTTGGAGATTGATTTAGAAAAGAAGTAAAATGAGGAAAATTGTTCTACAAAACCTAGGAAGATAAACCTTTAAGCCAAAAAGTGTGTTAAAAATTGTAAAAAAAGTCCTAAGATCAATCATGAATTGAGCATTGTCATTGTTAGCCCAATGGTGGGCAAGCGTATAGTCATAAGACTAAGAAATTCACCTTGGTCAAATTTAAAATATGTAGAGAAGAAACAAAGAAATTCCCAAAACCCTTATCTCAATTATGATCTTTTGTAACATGTAGATTGATAGTTAAATCAACTAGAACCCATGTTTAAGATGACCACCTCAATCAATGTTTGAATCAAAGAAGACATTTCAAGGATATTTTTTTTCTTTTTTTTGAAAGTTTTAAGACTCATGCAGGTGCTAACATTTTCTCTTTTAATTCCTGTTGAATATTATTTTATTTTTGTTGTTATAATTAGATTAATTGACTACTTCCTTTTGTATGCAATGCTCGGGCAATACTAGACCACGTACAATGCCATGTTCAACAAGCAGATATTCCTTTTATATTTTGAGGGGACTAATTCTCTCCTTCGAGGTGATCTCAAATAATTTTTGTTCTTTCAATTTAAAGTTTTTGTTTATGAATAATTTAATATTTTTTTTTGTTTTACTTCTCAACATCTGTCTGCTGTCACAAGGTCATGTAGCCTTATAGGTAAAATTTCACATGAAAAGGCGTCGAGGTCCAAGTATGGAAGATTCTTATATTTACGTGGTACTTATAATTGACTAGTGTTTTTTCATTTTTAGACTCTATATTTGTTTTAAAATTGTTTTGTTGATTGAGTATCAATTATTTGCATTTCTGATCACATGTTTTTCATTTTTAGGTTAACACTCACTTGTATCGTGGTCTTGATTGTGATGAGCCAAATGATATAAAACTCATGCAGGTGCTAACATTTATTTCTCTTTTAATTTCAGTTGAATATTATTTCATTTTTGTTGTTATCATTAGATTAATTGACATTATAAAAAAACCTTAGACGTTTGCATGATATCGATTTTGGGAATCCATTTAATTTGGTATGTTTATGTTATTTTATAAATAATTATTTTGAAATTTGAAATTAATATAGGTTAATTGTATATATTTTTTGAAATCTGAAATAAATTTGCTTAATTTTTTATTTTGTTGTAGGATGACTCATATGAAGAAAATGTTATGCTGGCAAATGGGGCTAGAGATGGCGAAAAATATATGATGGATTTTATATTTTATTCTAGTAAGTCTCACTTCTTTTACATATTTTTTATATTTTATTCTTTTATGGTATTTTAACTAAATTCATAATATGCAGGAAACCATTTTGAAGTTGTCAACTATTTGAAATATCATGACAACTTCATGTACTTGCTAGGAAAGATCTCAAATCACCATACGCCTTCATATCACTTGTCACTGAAAGCCACATTTAGGTTGCTTTGACAAGATAGGTAACAAAATAGGCATAAACAATGTTTTCAATATGTGCTTTTTAACTGCATTTTTCAAATGTGATGCAGCTGGCTCCTAATGCAGCTTAGGTGTGTTGTGGGGAATGCCACTAGCATGTGTGGTGTTAGTTTAGTATTTTGCATTTCTAACTAGTCTTGTCTCTGTCCAATTTTTGGTTTATAAATGCCTGTGATGTGGCTTCTATTTGCATCATTGAAGAAATTATGGTTTATATTTAGTAATTATTTATTATTTTTTAAAAATTCTTTGGTTTTAGTGTTTTTTCCTTGTTGTATGAAATTTTTGAAAACATTTGTAGATTGTAATCAAATTCCTGATTCCTAAATTTCTTGCAGATCAAGAGGCTGCATTGTTGAAAGGTCAAATGGCTCGACTGAGAAAGGTAGAGTTTTGTTTTTTTTTTGTTGCTTTTTTTATTTTATTTTTATTTCAAGTGGGAGGTTGGTCTACTTTACTTCTCAACATCTTTTTGTTTTCACAGGGTCGTGTAGCTTTATTGGTAAAATTTCACATGTTAAGGTTGCATTGTTGAAAGGTCAAATGGCTCGACTGAGAAAAGTAGAGTTTTGTTTTTTTTTTTATTATTTTATTTTATTTTAGGTTGGTGGTTGGTCTACTTTACTTCTCAACATCTTTTTGTTTTCACAAGGTCGTGTAGCCTTATTGGTAAAATTTCACATGTAAAGGCTTCGAGGTCGAAGAATGCAAGATTCTTATATTTATGTGGTACTTCTAATTGACTAGTGTTTTTGTATTTTTAGACTATTTATTTTTAAATTATTTTTTTTATTGAGTATCAATTATTTGCATTTTTTATCACATATTTTTTATTTTTAGGTTAACACCCACTTTGTATCATTGTTTTGATTGTAATGAGCCAAATAATATAAGACTCATGCAGGTGCTAACATTTATTTCTCTTTTAATTCCAGTAGAATATTATTTCATTTTTGTTGTTATCATTAGATTAATTGACTACGTACTTTTGTATGCAATGCTCGGGCAATACTAGACCAGTACAACGACGTGTTCAATAGGCAAATATTTCCCTTATATTTTGCGAGGACTTTAATTCTCTCCCTTTGAGGTGATCTCAAATAATTTTTTATCTTTCTATTTATGTTATTCTATAAATAATTTTTTTTAAATTTGAAATGAATAGAGGTTAATTCGTATATATTTTTTGAAATCTGAAATAAATTTGTTTAATTTTCTATTTTCCTGCAGGATGACTTATACAAAGATAATGTTATGCATGACAACTTCATGTACTTGCTAGGAAAGATCTCAGATCACCATACGCCTTCGGATCACTTGTCACTGAAGCCGCATTTAGGTTGCTATGACTAGGTAGGTAATAAAATGGGCATAAATAATGTTTTTAGTATGTGTTTTTTTATTACATTTTTCAAATGTGATGCAGCTGGCTCCCAAAGCAGCTTTGGTGTGCTGTGGGGAATGCCACTTTGGCGTGTGTGGTGTTAATCTAGTATTTTGCATTTCTAACTGGTCTTGTCTGTCCAATTTTTGGTTTATAAATGCCTGTGATGTGGCTTCTATTTGCATCATTGAAGAAATTGTGATGATGGTTGAAACCAGATACGGAAGTGGTTGATGGGAAATTCTTTCCAAGGTGCCAAAGAAGCTTAGTATTTTTGTAATCCAAGGTGCTAGGATTATTCAATATCCATTTTCAAATGTTACATCTAATATTCCGAAGTTGTGTTGATAAGACCCTTAATTTAGATTGTAGAGTGCATTCAGCTAATCCAATGGAAGAAGTGGAAGTTTTATGTAGAGGATAAATTGCAGAGTAGGTGTTTCACCAGATACAGTGAAGCATCTTTTAATCAACTTTTCCAATCAATGTGATCAAACCTCACCAGATCTTCGTTACTGTAGTAAACATTCCTCTTAATGTTTGTCTTTTCTAAGCCTTGTTTGAGCATTTCCTTTCAACCTTGGCCAGATAACTGGGGGAAATGCCACTGTTCATTTTAAAGGACAAGCAACTCTAGATGGAACAAGAAGGCCATTGGTTATTTATTGGAGTGAAGAAGGCCAGCATGGGATTCAGTTTTTAGGTAGTGAGTTGAATGGTGTCTTTGTTCTCTTCCTTTCCTTTCAGCCTCCACTTGAAGTCCTGAACTAATCTACCTATAGCTGAACAAGAGATCAACATTGCTTGGAGAGCACCTGCGAGCCTCCACTTGAAGTCCTTAACAAATGTACCTATGGCTGAACAAGAGGTCAACAATGCTTGGAGAGCGCCTGCGCAGATTCTCTTGCCCCCACCAAAAGCCATTGTCTTGTGCAGCTCCATTACCTCACTGGGTTTCTTCAGAAATCTATCAGGCCTCTATTCTTCAGGCTGATCCCATTCCTTTTTATCCATGTGGCAGCCATACATGTTGATAGCAACCCGAATTTAAAATTGTGCATCAAAACCAGTATTTTGTAGTCATTATCTACAACAAGAAGAAAGAGAGAGCACCTTTTCACTTTAATCAATTCATAAGTATACTTTGTGAGGAAAGCTTTTGTTATTTAAGGAACTCACCTGTCCCAGTAGGGATGTTGTACCCGCCCAATTGAGTATCTTCATGAGCATACCTTGGAGGCATAATTGGAACAGGAGAACACTTATGGAGGGTCTCATGAAAGATAGCATTCAGACATGGTAGTTGAGGCAAATGTTCCTCCGTCAACTTCTCAGACCCATAGACTTCCTGAAAGTCTTGATAAAGATGATCCTGTCACTAAAGGAACCCTCAGAAAAACCGCTGAAACTTGTAATCCTTTAACACTGAGAATAATAACCTGATAGGAACAGTCAAAAAAACACTAAAATTGTAATCCTTTAACACGAGAAATGCTGAGTATGAGACTAATAACCTGCCAGTAATGATTCTTTGTCAGGTGAAACATAGCCCATTCAGTTGTAACTCTAAAGTAGTATCTGTGGTCTCAACTATTGCTTCCCACACCAACATGATAAGCTGCTCCTCTGTAAGTGTTTTACTTTCGGATAGAAGGAACTCAAGGTAGCAGCTGATTTTCTGGTGATCAGATTCATAATGACAGCAGGGAAAGAAGTTAGTTTGATTAGTATTAGATCTGAAAACTACATAAAGAATCTACTGAGATAACCACCTCTCCACTTGATTCTTTTCTTTTGCTCTTCAATCAGAGCCCTGGTCATTGCATTCCTCCGGTAGGCCATTCCTTCTATTTTGTCTTCAATTGCCTTGTTGGGAACCCATCTCAGGTATGGGAAGAAATCCCTCCAGTCCACTTCAATTGCTCCCATCATGGGATCAACCATTAAGATGACAATGATTTCCGATCTTGATAAGCTTTTGCCAAGCTCTGCCACATAAATGGACTCAGTGTCCTTCCCCAGTGCCTGAAAGTTGCTTACACAAGCAAAAACATATTGACTGTATTTGTTACCCTTCTTCCATAGAAAAGCAACCAGACGATGATGCATGAAGAAACTTACCTGTCTAAGACCCAACTTGAAAAGTTCTTCCTTAAACACCCCTCTAAGGTTAACTGCTTCAAGAGCATCTTCTTTAATGTGAGCATGCAACTGGTCCAACACACTATCTATCATGTTTGATCTGAGATGATGGTTTTGTTTCTGATATAAAGAATGCAAGAAACTACATTAATAGATTTAACACTTTTTTTTTTTTTTTTTTTTTGAAATGGAATAGTTTTAACACTTGAATTAAGAAAAAATCCATTGCGATGCAAACCTGAGCGTTTGGTCCAAGAATGCTTGTGAGTTTATTACGTTTCACCATGTTGTGGAGATCCCCATAGTCACTCATTGCAACCATTGATTTGTTAGCTGAGAGTATGGTTAATGCATTTGAAAGCTTTTCTAGAAGAGATGGACGAGAATCTAGTCACCATGGCCTGCAAAGAGTCAAATGATGCCACGATTAAAACTAGCTATTCAGGAGCGTGTGGTTTCACAATCAAACAGTAAACTGGATAGTACAAGCAATATGTGATCTTAATGCAATTGAAGAGAAATATTAATAGAGATAATTAAAATGATGTGTGGTCAACCATGTCATGAGTTACTTAACGGATTTGAAATAGAAGAAGATAAAAGAATAACTACCTCTTTTGCAAGTTCAGAGGAATTGAGAATCACCAGGGAGGAAGCTCCAGTTTTGATGGAGTAGATTGGTCCATACTTCTCAGCCAATTTAGAGAATGTCTGGTGAGGTTTCTTTGCCTTCAATTGAAGCAAGTTGCCGATCAAAGGAAGACCAGGAACAGCTGCAACTCTCAACAGAAACAAGCGCAGGAACAGGAGAAGAATTTACTGAGAGCAACTCAGTTGTAACACACAAGAAGAAATAGAATTTTGACAAATAGGCTCTTTCCACAACTAATACTACAGTTACTACAGACAAAGTGGGAAAGGGAACACCATGAGTACTGCCACTGCAGCGACCCAGAAAGAAGAAACAGTTAGTCATAATCAAGAAACGAAAGCTGAAACGTTTTACTTTTACTTTTGAGTTGTTTGAGGTGTTCATCTATCCGAGCAGATACAGACAGCAAATGGAACACCTTGAGAGGCACAATACACCCACATACATAAAGAAACAAAAATTGAAGCTGGTACCTGGTGGGTGATCAGATTTTCTCTTCCGATCCAAGAAAGTCCTTCCAAAGACAAACCAAATCAAGAGAAGGAGGGCAATAGTAGCCACTTCTACAAAAGAGACATCGTCCAGAAACTTCGCCGTGCTTAAATAGTTGTAATGCCACTACATAAGTCAAACCAAAGACCGGAGTCCGGAGCATTTCTGGGAACAAGTGGCAATGGCGTTATCGTCCCCATCGGGCACAGACAGGAAGGCGCTAGAGCATCTTCTCGCCTTGTGCCGCTACAGTGTACGAAATATTTTTGGACGGAGTAACGAAAGAGAAGCAAAAGATGGTAGTCTAGTTCCCAAACGAAGTGCCGGATGCTATAATCCAGATAGATTCAAGGACGTGGACGTCAGTGCGAGTGCGACCCACCATTAACAGCAGAAGAAAGGAACTACTTGCTGTTCTGACTTTCGAAGGCCAGAGAGAAAAATAAATAGCTGTTCACAGAGCTCGATGTCGTTTGATGGTGTCTGCATTCTCTCCATTATGATGGTCAGTAGGATTACCAGAGAATTTTTGTGTGTCCTTAAACAGTCAACACCTACTTCCAACTCCGCGAAATCTTATGTTCAATAGTTAATTTAGTATAGTTAAACTGGAACAGTTCTTCTTCTTGGGTATTTCCCACGTTCGAGATTTGAGAATAAATTAGCAATTAATGTTTGAGCTGTAAGAAACCAATGCTTGCTAACAGTGGGTAATGCTTGCTAACAGTGGGTAATGCTTGCTAACAGAAACCAATGACGCGGGAAGCAAGTAAAATAAAAGAGAACTCTTTTATGGCTTACAGTGTGCCTTGCTCTATTTGTAGGAAACGGAACACTGGAGGAGGCTTGTAAAATTAAAGAGGAACTGCGTCAATTTCTGGGGTTGGAGACTTGCATCTTGTGATCAACATTCCCAATTATTAACCATGACGACCGGATCCTCAGTTTAATTAATTAGCGTTCCACTTAATGTTGCTGATTTCATCTTTCAGAGGTTTGTTCGATCATTTCCTTTCAACCTCGTCCAGATACAAGACCATATATCTAAGATGACAGGGGAAACGTCCCAGGTCATTTTCAAAGACAACCTACCCCAGATGGAACATTGCATTTCATACTATTCAAGCAATAATGACTGGCCCAGTTCTCTTATGGCCGGAAACGTTATTTAGATAGATGCCAACATCCACAAGGCATGAGAAAACAGAGGATCACATCTTCAGGCATTCACTTATTTCTTGGAGTTAAGAAGGCCAGCATGGGCATCCGTTTGTGGGTTGTGAGCTGAACGGTGTCTTCGTTCTCTTCCTCCCCTTCTTTCAGCCTCCACTCGAAGTCCTGCACAAATCTACCAATGGCTGAACAAGAGATCAACATCGCCTGCAGAGCACCTGCGCAGATTCTCCTTCCCCCACCAAAAGCCATTGTCTTGTGCAGGTTCATTGCCTCATCAGGTTTTCCGAGAAACCTCTCAGGCTTCCATTCTTCGGGAAGATCCCACTCCTTTTTATCCATGTGGCAGCCGTAGATGTTGATAGCAATCTGAATTAAAAATTGTGTATCAAAACAAGTATTCACAGTCATTATCCACAGGTAGAAGAAAAGAAGAGGAGCAGGTTTTCAGCTTAATCAACACAAAAGTTTATACTCTAAGAGAAGCTTTCATTATCATTTCAGTTACTAAAGAAAGAAAACTCACCTCAGACGCAGCAGGGATTTTATACCCGCCCAATTGAGTATCTTCATTGACATACGTCAGAGGCACGATTCGGAGGGTCTCATGAAAGACAGCACTAAAACATGGCAGTTGAGGCAAATGTTCCTCGGTCAACTTCTCAGACCCACAGACTCTCTGAATGCCTTGATGAAGACGATCCTGTCACAGAAGGAACACTCAGAAAAACACATAAAGAGAATAATAACCTGACAGGAACAATAAGAAAAACACAATAAATTGTAATTCTTCAACACCAGAAATGCTGAATAAGAGAATAATAACCTGCCAGTGAGGGTTCTTTGCCAGTTCAAACATAGCACACTCAATTGTAACTAAAGTAGTATCAGAGGTCTCAATTATTGCTTCCCACACCAACATGGTTAGCTGCTCTTCTGTAAGTGTTTTTGCTAATTAACCTGACACCTTCAGTTCAAATCCCATGAGGGGTTCCAGGTGAAGTTTGTGTGTAACAAACATTTGAAAAGAAAAATGCTTACCATGAAAGAACTATTTAGATATCAGAATTATGACAAAAGACTAAAGTGATGTAAATTTAATGTAACATCGTTTCAGCCAAAAGCATTGGAATTTCATACTATCTGAGCAGAAACAGTGAAAATTTAATCCACAATTTTGTCTTCCTCTTGAGGTGTAGGTTGGACTAACTTATCATGGAACAGGGATTTCAATTTCAAACTAAATTCAGATGGAGTAGAAACGGAACAGAATGATCAATAATACTTCAATGAAGAAAACGTATAGCCAGTAACATAGAAAAATGAAACGAAAGGAAGAAAAGCCACAACAAAACAAAATGTTGATCGATAATACTTCAATGGAAAACGAGTACAGTCAGTCTTATATCATTTAGCTCATCACAATCAAGACCACGATACTCACTCAACAAAAGAGTTTAAAAACAAATATTGAGTCTAAAAATGAAAAAATATTGAGTCTTATATCTATCAACATCTATGGCTGCCACATGGATAAAAAGGAATGGGATCAGCCTGAAGAATGGAAGCCCGAGAGATTTCAGAAGAAACTCGGTGAGGTAATGGAGCTGCACAAGACAATGGCCTTTGGTGGGGGCAAGAGAATCAGCACAACTTTGGAATATTAGATATAACATTTGAAAATGGATATTGAATAATCCTAGCACCTTGGATTACAAAATACTAAGCCTCTTTGGCACCTTGGAAAAAATTTCCCATCAACCACTTCCGTAATAGGTTTCAACCATCATATCACAATTTCTTCAATGATGCAAATAGAAGCCACATCACAGGCATTTATAAACCAAAAATTGGCCAGACATTAGACCAATTAGAAATGCAAAATACTAGACTCACACCACACATGCCAAAGTGGCATTCCCCACAGCACACCAAAGCTGCATTAGGAGCCAGCTGCATCACAATTGAAAAATGCAATAAAAGAACACGTACAGAAAACATTATTTATGCCTATTTTGTTACCTACCTACTCAAAGCAACCTAAACACGGCCTTCAATGAGAAGTGATCCAAAGGCGTATAGCGATCAAGGATCTTCTCTAGCAAGTACACGAAGTTGTCAGGATATTTCAAATGGTTTCCTGCATATTCTGCAAAATTTATTTAGTTATAATTCCATAAAAAAATAAAAAATAAAAAATATGAAAAAAAAGTGAGACTTACTAAAATAAAATATAAAATCTATCATACGCTTTAAGTCAGGTCTAGCCCTATTTGCCAACATAAGTCATCCTGCAGCAAAACAGAAATTTAAGAAAAATTTATTTCAGATTTCATAAAATATTTACAATTAACCTTTATTCATTTCAAATTTCAAAAAAATCATTTATAGAATAACATAATCATACCAAATTAAATGGATGCCCGAAATCGATATCCTGCAAACGTCTTGGGTTGTTTATAATATCTGGGTGATCCACTTGATTCAAGCCTGTGGTAAGCAAGTCATATACTGAGTTGAAATACACAAGAAAAATAAAAAATCATTAAATAATTCATAAACAAAAACATTAAATAAAAAAAACAAAAATTATTTGAGATTACCTCGAAGGGCAAGAATTAAAGTCCCTATGGTACAACTGAGTGTTAACCTAAAAATGAAAAACATATGATCAGAAATGCATATAATTGATACAAAATCAACAAAAAAATTTAAAAACAAATATTGAGTCTAAAAATGAAAAAACTAGTTAATAAAGAGTACCACATAAATATAAGAATCTTCTTCTTCGACCTCGAAGCCTTTTCGTGTCAAATTTTACCAATAAGGCTACATGACCTAGTGAAAACAGACGGATGTTGAGACATAAACCAGACCAACCTCCTCCCTAAAATAAAATAAATAAAAATATAAATAAATAAAACGCTTGAAAAAATAAACAATACTCTACCTTTGTATGTCGTTCCATTTAATAATCTAGCAGTGCAACCCCATGATCCGCAAGAAAATTAGGAATCTCGTCACAGATTACAATCTACAAATGTTTTCAATAATTTCATACAAGGAAAAAACCACCAAAACCAAAGAATTTTAAAGAAATGATAAATAATTACTAAATATACCCTAGAGGTATACTCCTTCCGAAATCGAGCCTTTCTGTAGTAAATTGCAAGCCCATTTAGATCCTGCAAAAGCAAATAATCGAATAAGCAAAAATGAAATGCTTTCCTCAAAAAAAAATTCCACAATAAACAAAATAACTTACCTCAAGGATCAAGGATTCATCCAAGGCATTTGCGTGCTCAATATAAGCTTTTCTCATGAAAAGACTGTCATATTTCGGCTTTAGTGTTGTACGAAGTTCATTATACGCTTCTCTCATTGCCTATACATTTGATAAGAAAAATATTAAAACAAAAATTAACACTGAAATTTAAATTAGAATACATTAGAAAAGAAAAATAGTCTCCTATAAGCAAATAATGTCTGCATTGAGATACTAGATCTCTAGGAGTATCAACCCCTTCCAATAATTCCAGTCTACATACCAATTCGTCTTCATATTAGTAAAAATGTTATAGCTCACAATACTAAATTCCTTACCACCATAACGATGTCCAATTGATTGGTTCCGAGCCATTTCTCGACCATGACAATGGCCTTTGGAAGGTGCAAGAGAATCAGCACAGCTTTGGAATATTAAATATAACATTTGAAAATAGATATTGAATAATCCTAGCACCTTGGATTACAAAATACTAAGCTTCTTTGGCACCTTGGAAAGAATTTCCCATCAACCACTTTTGTAATAGGTTTCAACCATCATATCACAATTTCTTCAATGATGCAAATAGAAGCCACATCACAGGCATTTATAAACCAAAAATTGGACAGGCATTAGACCAATTAGAAATGCAAAATACTAGACTCACACCACACATGCCAGAGTGGCATTCCCCACAGCACACCAAAGCTGCATTAGGAGCCAACTGCATCACATTTGAAAAATGCAATAAAAAAGCACATGCAAAAAACATTGTTTATGCCTATTTTATTACCTACCTCCTCAAAGCAACCTAAATACGGCCTTTAATGAGAAGTGATCCGAAGGCGTATAGCGATCTGGGATCTTCCCTAGCAAGTACATGAAGTTGTCAGGATATTTCAAATGGTTGACAACTTCAAAATGGTCTCCTGCATATAATGCAAAATTTATTTAGATATAATATCATAAAAAATAAAAAATAAAAAATATGTAAAAGTGAGACTTACTAGAATAAAATATAAAATCTATCATACGCCTTAAGTCAGGTCTAGCCCCATTTGCCAGCATAACATTATCTTTGTATGAGTCATCCTGCAACAAAATAGAAAATTAAGCAAATTTATTTTAGATTTCATAAAATATATACAATTAACCTTTTTTATTTCAAATTTTGAAAAAATATTTATAGAATGACATAATCATACCAAATTAAATGGATGCCCAAAATCGATATCCCGCAAACGTCTTGGGTTGTTTATAATGTCTGGGTGATCCACTTGATTCAAGCCTGTGATAAGCAAGTTGTATACTGAGCTGAAATACACAAGAAAAACAAAAAAAGCACGATAGACCTTAGGAAACTCGTCTTTGATTACAATCTACGAATGTTTTCAACAATTTCATACAACAAAGAAAAATCTACAAAAATCAAAGAATTTTAAAGAAATAATAAATAATTACTAATAATAAAATTGTATATAAAGCAAACATACAAGAAAAAAATTATTAAATTAATTATAAACGTTATGATCATAGGACATAAGGTATAATATCAAAACAAGAAAAAATACCTCTTTTCCAGATCTACATATTTCATCGAATTAATCATAACACTTCTATCTGAACATCAGCTTCCATAACTTTGTTCTGAAAAAATATATTTGAGAATAACACATTAAAAACATAAAACAAAGAAAATAATAATGGAAGAGGAACAAAATAGATAACTTTCACCAATTTGAGCTCAAGCTCAATTCGAGCAGGCTCGATCCACTAGTCAAAAAAATAAGAAAAATAAGAAAAACCACACTAGGTATGGAGATAATCAAACTCACAAGAATTGGACCCAAAAGAAAAAATGATACGATGAAGTAAAACCCAATGATGAATTACATCAAATAATACAAGAAAGAAAATGGGATCCTATTAGACAATATCGATAACATTAAAATTTATTTTTCAAGATTTGGCGAAACGTTGGAAGCGTGTAACCTTTGCACGCCGGAGTGGCTGACTGCCGCCGCATATTTGGTCCATCTTAGGCGGGAAAAGTGTATGAGAGCCAGTCGGGCTATCAGCCTAGGATGAGTTGGAGATCACAACCCTTCCTATTTCCGGTGCCACCCGATTGTGCCACCCGATTTGGTGCCACCCGATTCGGTGCCACCCGATTGGCCACCCGATTCGGTGCCACCCGATTCATTGCCACCCGATTCGGTGCCACCCCGATTGAGCCACCCGATTGATTGCCACCCCGATTTGGTGCCACCCGATTGGTGCCACCCCCGGTGCCCCCGATTCAGTGCCACCCCGATTCAGTGCCACCCCGATTCAGTGCCACCCGATTGATTGCCCACCCGATTCGGTGCCACCCGATTCGATTGCCACCCGATTGGTGCCACCCGATTCCGTGCCCCCGATTCCATTGCCACCCGATTCCATGCCACCCGATTCGGTGCCACCCGATTCGGTGCCACCCGATTCGGTGCCACCCGATTGATTGCCACCCGATTCCGGTGCCACCCGATTGATTGCCACCCGATTGGTGCCACCCGATTGATTGCCACCCGATTTGGTGCCACCCGATTCGGTGCCACCCGATCCGGTGCCACCCGATTCGGTGCCACCCCGATTGATTGCCACCCCAATTGATTGCCACCCCACCCCAATTGCCACCCCAATTCAGTGCCACCCCAATTCAGTGCCACCCCTACTAGCACCCCAAACTAAATTAAAATAGTGGACAATCTATGAAATTTTTTTATTATGAACTTTGTTAATTAGCTGAACTTTTTGGCAAATTAACTCAAGAAATTACTACAACCAACTTCTTCAGCAAAATAACGTTGATGATCTTGTAAGTTCTTCTCGTAACGATACAATGCTTTCTCTAACTTAATCCACGATCTTGTAACTAGGCCAAAGGAATGGTTTGATCAACTTCAAGGACACTAAGCAGCACCCAATAATCTGGCCGATACTCCCCACAATGGTAGACAGAAACTGTCTTCTTCTCTTCAAATTCGAAACACACGACGTACCCTAAACATCCGCTAACCTTGAAAACAATTCTGTGAAGTTCCTCGTCGAAAACATGTAAGGATATGCAATCCCCCCCAACAGAGCTCAATGGCATTTTCGTGATTCAAGTCAATTTGTTCAACCCAATATGTTTGACACCAATAATATTTATCACTAGTACTAGTACTAGTACTACTACAAGAGGAAGGCGCTTCTTCACCTCCTTCATCAATAAGGTCCAAGACGTGGAGTCCCATGACTGGACTGATGGCAATAGCTAATATGGGGGCGCCCTTCTTCTTTAGAAGATTGGAGGAGAAATCCTACATTTCCTTTATCAAGAAGCGGCATGGGTAAGATCCGAAACATGTTAGTCTTCAAGCAAAGTTTCACAAGACAAGGAGGATATATGAATTCCTAATCGGGGTTGCGGTCAGGGACTTTTTTGACACTCCGTCACAATGTTTCCATTCGAAGTACCCCTCATCTGACACTCGGTCACCTTTACGCGGACGCGGAGGGTCTCGATGCCAGATGTTATTCTGGGGATGGCGAGTCCAAAACAGACCACAAAGAGAAGTTTCTTTCCAGTAGTGAACCCAATACAGAGCTTCATCACCGAGAATAGAGATAGAACAATTCTGTATAATCCCTTTTAAAAGGCTCAAATCCGTCAGAAAACTTGGCCGGCTCGGTGGTCCACGCCCCTGTTTGGGGATCGAAAGTCCCAACTCTCACAAAACCTTCTTCGCCAAACGACCGTCTCAACCGTTTTCCGTTTTGGGTACGGTCTGATCTGAGGACGGCGACCAATTTCCAGCAGCAGTGATCGGAAAAACAAGAAGAATAAGAAGGTGGTACTTGCGAATAAATAATATTATCAAACCAGCTCAAACCCAAACCGACAACGGAATAGTGGATGTCGCCAATTAGTACAGGAGGAGAGGGTATGACCATGGTCTGGTTCGTGAAGTAATTCGCAACGTAACATCTATCAGGGATTGGAGAGCGATCGGCACTGTCGATGTCAAAGGGATTGACGCAGGAGCGGTAGAAGAGATAGCCATTAGATGAGAAACCCACATTAGTCCAGTTCCCTAGGTCGATGATCAAAGGGAATTCCCTCCTCATGGGTACTCCTGTTTTCGCATCGAGTCGGAAAAAGTATCCACTTTGATCTTCAGGGTCCCTATGATGAACTTCCTCAAAAAATGCAAAAGTCCAGTTGGTTGACGCCGGATCGCAGGGGTGGCCCTCCATCATCGGATGAGAGGGCTTAAAAATTTTTGTAGAAGAAGCGGATGACAAAACCCTAATCTACTCAGAGGACGAGAAATAAACAAAACAAATTTGAAACTTTTAACGGGAAATCGGATGAACAAGATATACGTACCTCGGTGGTGGAGGAGTCGCAGCGGACGGGAAGAAGAAACCCTAATCTTTACTAGGGTACGCGATACCTTTAAATAGGGGTGGGCATCGGGTCCGGTTTTTGGGTAACTCGACCCGACTCGACCCGACTCGACCCGTAAATCCCAGGTTTGGATTCCCAAATCCAACCCGCAGGTTGGGTTTGGGTTTGGATTCCCAAATTCAACCCAGCGGGTCGGGTTCAGGTTTACCTAAACCCGACCTGCGGGTTTTTATTTTTTACATATTTTTATTGATTTATATAATATAATATTAATATATATATATATAATTTGGGTTTTTTGGGTCGGATTCGGATTTTGCCAAAACCCATAGGGTTTAGGTTGGGTCGGGTTAGATTCGGGTTTATAAAATCATAGTTCAGGTCGAATTCGGGTTCGAGTTTTAAAACTCGTGCGGATTTTTCATGGGTTCAGGTTTCGGGTTATATATGTTGGGTTGGGTTCAGGTTTTTTGAAACCTGACCCAAACCCGACCAGTGCCCACCCCTACCATTAAAGGAAGGTCTGAGATTTTGTGAAGTGTTTTAAAACCGAATCGAACCGGACGGTCCAACCCAGATGAACCAAAATCGAAGGCCAATCCGGTTCTTATTGACTCGCCCCAGTTAACTGTAAGCAATATTAATTTTTATCATTTTTCCACCATACTAGACATAGTGCCAGTTGGATGGGGTTCGATTTATTAAACATTTAACTTTTTGTAAAAGAAACCTAATAACTAGTTATACACAATGTTTTAGAAAAGTAAATCGGTCATTAAACCTACAACATGGCAGGTTTTGGTCGACCAATGGTTCAACCATTGAATTTTATACTCTATAATTAATACATGTTTTATGTCTATAAAAAAATAAAAACAAAAGAAAATTAGTGCTAATTGTAGTGAAAGGGGCCAATCTCAATAAGAAATCGATTCTGGTTCAACTGGGTCGGATTGGCCAGTTTTTCTAAACAAATCATTATATTTGAAAATTAAATGTAATTAAATTCTTAAATATAAAAATGTTAAAAATCTTCTTCTTTTCTTTGAAATCTGGTATTAGAAGATATGTATAATTCTCATTAAAAACATATAATATTCTCTTGAAAAAATTATAATCCCCACATTACTCCAACTTGTAAACCTAAAAAACTTTTTAAAAAATCCAATAATAAATACATTGAACAAAATGGAAAGACAAAATTAATTTGCATGGGCTTGAAATATACAATTACACAATAAAACCACTACTAAAATTGATGTATTCTTACTAACATCAAAGAAATTCTTTTAATGTTTCAAACCACATGGTCCATCACCATAAAGTCAGTTGTGAATGAGGAGAGGCACATGTTTGATGTTTCCGCATCCCTTTTTTTCTTTACTTTTTATTCGTCTGAATTATCAAGCTCATTTTTTCTAAGTGGAAGGTTGTAGTTAGAGTGCAAAATATAAATATTTTTGCTTATTAAAAAAAATTAAGAGGTCGAATGATCTATCTACTTGTACCCAATGTTTTAAAAACCTGGACATCCAATCGGAGTTATGTTAGGTTTTGGCTGAACCCGGTTCGATCGGGCTGGACCGTTGAATATTATCCACCATATGTTACATATATTAAATATTTATATAAGAAAAGAGGAAAAAATAATGTTGGTTACAATGAACTAGGCTAAGTCAATAAGAACCAGACCGACCTCTGATTCTGGTTCAACCGTGTCAAACAAGCCGGTTCGGTTCGATTTTTAAAACACTGATTGTACCAGTTAATTTGGCTACCTATTAAATCACCTAAATTCAAGACGAATTGCTTCAATTTCAAATATGAAATAGGCCTCACCTGCAAATTGTAAATTTGTAATTGTATTATAAAAAATCTCTTACTAATCATATATTCACTTTAATTTAAATATTGAAATAAATATCTAATCTTTATTTTGATCGAATGATATATTCTCGGACAGTTTTACCCTTCCTTAACCCAGTGGTTGAGAACCAACTCAGCAACTTTAAATGGTTTTCCATCAGAAAGAAAAATGTTAAATGGTTCAATTAAGAACCGGTTAGGTCCTGGACGTCCCTCGTCAAGTCGTGAGCCGCTTCTTAGAGTTTTCTCTACGCTAGATCGTTCGTCGCTTCTTCATCTCATCGCCTCTTCTAGCTCTCTCTTTCTCTATTCTCTCCGTAAGTCTCTCACGACAACTCTCTCTCACCCTCTCTCGACAACTCTCTCTCCCTTCTGCCCTTAACAGGGGGCGTATGTCGGCCTCATGCGGGCCACACACGCCACTTGGCAGTCTGTGACCGGTCACAGCATAACTCTTCACATCTTTTGGTCTTCCCTCTAATGTGCAACCACAAATCAATTGCATCAGTCAACATAGCAAAAATACTACATCACCCAATCATAACAAACTCTTCTGTATGTAAGGGGACTTTTTTGTACACTCGTGCGCCTCTTTGATGTACACAATGATTCTTTAACATATCTATTCAATAAGGTATGAAGATAGGTCTTTCCTATTTCTCCAGGAGGGACGAAGAAGGCACTCCCCCTCCTTGATTTTTATTGGCATGCACTGCACAATCCCAATCTTTTCAGTGAGTGCCAATTCGGATTTTGAGGCCCTCTTAAGGAGGAAAATCAACATTCATGTCTTTCCCTTAAACTTTTTCAGGGGTTGACACAAAGTGGATCTGGTGGTTTGACCGATGTAGTGGTATTGGGGTTTTCTGGGCAATCCGGTTCAAATAGGACAGTGGGGTCGGTCAAAGCTAGCGGACACTGGACCGTATTTGAGATGACTGTACCGAAGATTTCTCCCAATGGTTCCATGGCTTCGATGATGTTCATATGGGTTTTGATGTTTGCGATAAGGAGAAGAAGAGATCAAGAGAAGTTGGTGTGACAAGGATAAGGTGCAACAATAGGAGTATGATGGACGATAGAGTTGCAAGGGGGGAGTTGACCTCCAAGGATGGTTAAGGACTGTGTGGAAAGCCTGTGAGTGGTTGGATCTGGCTTTGGGGGGGGGGGGGGATGATAAGGTCTATGTAATCCACTCGGGGTGATTCCCAAAATTGACATTTGCAAATAAAGGATTAACCCCAAATTGGTCAATCGTCGAAGTAAGATCTCCGATCAAAGGTTTAATTTTGATAAGATCACTAAAATTAAATTGACAATCAAGATTAGCTCGAAGTAAATCAAGCCAATTAGGCTCAATTAGGCTCAATTAGGCCCAATCCAAGTCAAATCAAGTCCAAATCAAGTATATTTGGCCCAATTAAGCCTTATCCAAATCAAATCAAAGTCATCCAAGAATGACCCAACCCAAGTAAAGCCCAATTGGAGATGACACATCAGCACACGTCCTGATGCCTGGGTAATACGTGGCGACAACATCCAATCAGAAATTGACACGTGGGATAGAGGACTCACTCAAAAGCTAACTTAGCCCTACGTACATGGCACGATCTGGTGAAGCTTGGACTTAGTCTTCGACACATGGTGGGAACAAAGATCGCCCCTGACATGTGGTGTCCCCCTCGTTATTAAGTTCAACACTCCGTTTGTGACCCTAGTGGGGATAGCAGTATCACTGTTCGCAAGTATGCTTCCATAGGTCAACTTGGAAAACCTTAAATACAAAAGGACAACATTTCCAAACACGGACTTAGGGATTGCAACGGGTTCCCATTAACGGGGACCCGCACCAACCCGACCTACTTAAAGCGGGTTCGGGTTTGAATATTTACCCCGCAGGGCGGGTTTGATATTTTGGAGCGAAACCCATCACGGGTTAGGGATAGTGGAGTAGGAGTGTTGAGTAATATAGACGGTTCTTATTAAGCTATTCCGTATAATGTCCTGTTAATTGACTTAGGAGCCGGATATTCAATAAGGTTATTACAAATTTATTTCATTCATTTATTAGTGAGATAATAGAATGGGTAATCAGCCAATCAGATAATGAATTGAATAATTTTAAAAAACTAACAAGCATATAAAACAGCGAACAGTATAAATAACAAGATAAAAGGTTATATAATTTACACGATTCTAAAAAAAAAAAAAACATAAATTATATTAATTTACTTCACTGCAGATAATAAGGTTTCATAACAAATTACTCAAATATTCAAGTTAATCAGGTAAATTTTGATAAGGAGGGGGTGGGATGTTATGACCCTCGTTACTTCTGATTTGTTTAGACGATCTTTCCACTTCCCTTTCTCCTTTTCTCTCTTTTCCTCTGGGCGAATCTCCTCCTCCCGGACCCCTTGAATTCCTATCTAACTGCGCTGCGATCACTCTAGCAAACCTCAATTAAAATGTTAAGTTACCTGGCAGATGTAATATAACACTGAGAAGCGTAACATCCACCAGGGTTACTCTCCGTCGAGTGCTATAGAATCGGCTAAGTAATTCATGTTCTTGCTGGTCCCAGCTATTAATCGACTTATGCGGAAGGTTGATGAACCAGTCGAAGGAGTTCTCCTTCAAGGACCACCCAAATTACTTGATGAGAAGGTCGTTGTTATGTCGGTGTGTTGTTAGTCTCAAGGAAGTGAGCAATATGTAGTTTAGGATTTGTTGTCTTCATTGAATTGTTGGAATTTTGGCATATGGTACCCAAGTGGTATACAAAAAGCTTATATGTGTTGGGTGTATGGTCGTATGTATGCTTGAGATTGACTCTCTGGCATACACATTGTTTCGGATGGCATGATCGATCATCTCGTTGACCGTGTCCATTATGGGGGTGACGGGTTCTTCAAATCGGAGCTCCTTGGTGAGTGGTGGGACTTCAGGATGTAGCACCTCGGAATGTGGTTCCGCCGACGCACTTGTGGCAGCTTAATTTCTCTTAGCTTCGTGAGAGATATCTCCCTGGTCGTGATGATTTCTAACTTCTCCATCATATTGGCTATTTGAGCGTCCTTGACCATAATTTGCACGCCCTTGGCCTAGTTCTGGTCGCTTTGCTCCTTTAGTATGGCTTGCATTTTTGCGAGTTGTTCCTCAACTGTCTTAGTTTGGGTGACCATCGCTTCGACTTTGACTATTGGAGTTAAAGAGGCGATCGCCCGTAGTGGTTGGCACGGGGAAATCACCATGGGCGATTGAGTTCTTTTGAAGGAGGTTGGAGCGTGACTTTCCACTCCAATGGAGATTTGGTCAGGCTGACCTCCAAGCTGCGTGCCGGTGGTGTGGTTGTTACAGAGAGATAGCTCGGCTTTGATGGAGCCACTAATGTTTGGTGTTGGAAGACGACGCTAGGGTGACGACCTTTTTAAGGAATGGAGCTTGTCCAATTGACAGACTTTTCGCTAATGCCCGCATCACTGGGCCCGCACGAGTTGATGGTGGCGGTGAGGTTGGAGTTGCTTTCTTAAGAGACAGATTGGTAGGAGAACTTCTGCCTCTGAACGTAGTTGTTGCACTTGGTCCTGTCATGAATCGCAGGTAGACGAGGCTGGCGGGAGCGACTTTCTTGGTGACGTTGTCGAAGTTGTTGCCTGTCATTTCGATGGTATTAAAGGAGTTGACAGAAAAAAGAGATGAGAGATAGAAGGGTCCCACTGGGCGAGTCCACGAAACGTAGCTAACCACTCATATAGAGTATAAAGTAAATTTACAATTTGTGGGAAAATTTGAGAAATTATGCGGGTGCGTCTTCTAATAGTCCTCTTATTTGATTTTCGTCATCATAGAATGTTGGCCTTCTCGCGATTCAGCTGCGAATTGCGACCTCCTGGAGAGAGTACATGAACTTGTGGTAAATTTAGCTGGCTGAACGGGAAATTTGATGTCCCGTGTGGCCAGCTTGATGGCGTCCTTCGCGGTTGTGCAAAACTCTTGGATGATTTGGGCGCACTTCGGCAGGTTGGTTGGATGCGAGTCCATGGAGCTCTTGGGCTTGAAGAATTTCTCAACCTCCATCCTTTTTCTATCTTCCCTCGGGATTTATAGCCTTTCTCCCAGGGAGTTAACTTCATCCCTTTTATTTTGCTTGATCCCATTAGTGGGGATTTGAACTTTGAATTTTTAATTTAAGCGTTGAATTTCTCGATCAAATCTGATTGGTCCAAGTAGTAGTCTCATGCTGATGATGTGTCGTTGGCGTGTTGTTAATGTGTTCTCCATGTAGGCGTTGACGTGTTGGCTTATGTGTTACTGATGTGGCACTGATATGGCATCCATGTGGGTGAGATGTGTTGATGGTGGGCCCACCAAGGCCATTTGAATCTTGTCCGTCGATTCGATATTAGAGATGGGATGATTGTCGCCATCGATTATGCTGTTATAAATTAGAATAATAAATCCTAATTTACACCACGATGTCTATAAATTAGAGTATCTTTGAAAAAATTTTATTGTAATTTTTCTCTTATTATTTTCTCTAAAAAAAGTAAGATTTTACACCATATAAATACATTATTTATAGTAAGTGCAAAATAATTTAGCGAAAAGCAATTATTTATAGTATTTATTTGATACAAATAGTATTATTATATTTTTGCTTATTTTTAAAAATACATATATAATGTATACATATAGGATTACACTTATTTCTCCTTTCAATTTTTGAATTACTCAAGTTATGGTTTAAATGTTAAATTATTTTTGTAAAAACAATAAGGTGTACTATATTGTATATGTACTTTCAAAGGTAAGAAAAAATTATCATTATTTATACTAATCACTAGTTAACTTATGTTTTATATAATTTTTATATTTTATTCAATTTAAGTTTATCATACAAATTAATTCGGTAAACAATTACTTTGTACAGAATGTATCACTTAAAAATTTATTTAAGATAATTATCAAAACAAAGCAATCACTCATGTTCTCTAAGGATTTTGGACCCCACCACATTTTTTTTTTTTTTTTTTTTTTTTTTTTTTTTTTTTTTTTTTTTTTTTTATCTCCCTCATTCGTCTCTTCCGTTTACCGAGCTTATCTAGGTCAAAAGTCACATACTTACCTTGTTTCTTCTGGCGCCTGCATCTCTTTCCTTCCCCGGCCCGCTTCGGTCGAAAAGTCAGCATCTCAGTTATGGTCTCTTTGGCATCTCTTCCCTTCCCAGGCTTTGTTAGCGTGGTATAAATAGGAGATTTCTTTAATTTTTATGCTCAGTTGCTCTCCGCTTCTCCAGGTTAGTTCTACTACTCACCATTTTATTTTATTTTATTTTATTTTATTTATTTATTTATTTTTATTTATTTTTATTTTTTTATTTTTTTTTTTTTGTGTGTGTGTGTGTGTGCGCGCGCGCTTCAGAGTTCATTGTGCTTCTTATTTTTTGGCGATTTTTCTTAATTGTTGTTTTCTACTGCTTCCCAAATCATTATCAGATAGTTTCACCTTCCTCCGACCTCTTTTCCTCTTTCTGCAACAGTTTAACGGACTAGGATGACGGAGGCCCTTCGATGCGATTCGGCGTCCTATTTCGCATTTTTGGAGGAACTTTCGAGTTGCCGCCCGGAAAATCAAAGGGGTTTTTTTTTTCAACTCGATGACAAAGGAAAACCCATCGTCAGGAAATTCCCTGCTGTCATCGACGCTGGGAACTGGACTAATGTGGGTTTCTGTAACGAGTTACTCTTCTACCGCTCCCGCAACCAATGGGAAGGGGAACCTTGCGTTTGTTACGTTGTGAACATGGCCTTATTGCAGGTGATGCCCATACCCGATCACCCCCACGTAGTCCACAACGATGATGGCGATGACTATGTAATCGTCGTTTTGGGTCTATCCTGGTTCGATTCTTCGGACCTCTGGAAATTTGTCGCCGTCCTCCAGTCAACAAAACCGAGTACTACTTTTCGCGACGACGGGCTTTTGAAAATTGGGACTTTCGATCCAAAGACAGGGGCGTGGAAAACAGAGCCTGCTCTGCTTTCCGATGAGTTTGAGCACTATTTTGAATCGGATTCATACTTGTTCTATCTCAATTCTTCTCCGGCGTACCATGGCGAAGCACTGTACTGGGTTCACGGCTGGAATGCAAAAGCTCCTAAGAAGAGTCCACGTGCCGCTCTCTACCGCTGGAATAAAACCGTAGACGACGAAGATACACACTCGCGTCCTCTGTCTCTGGTGAAGCTCTGCTTGAAGACGAACTTGTTCCGGCTCATACGAATGCCGCTTACCACCGATAAACGAAATGTAGGATTACTTTTCAAGTCAGAAAAAGAAGGCTGCCTCGCCTACTGCCATTTATGTCCATCCGAGGGACTCCGTGTCTGGGTACTCCTTGAAGACGACGACGACGACGACGATCACATGGGTAGTACTACATTTTGGAAACAAACATACTGCGTTCTTGCTCAAGCAATCAACTTCTGTCACGTTGAATTCAGGCGTAAAGTATACATAGATTCACTTGGATATTGGAAGTTAAAGCGTCTCGAAGAAGGCAGTGTATTTCATGGAGGAGACGAAGTGGACTTGGAAGAATACATAAAAGGCGGGATTTGTATGACTGACTTTGTATCAGTACTTGCTTTCAAGGAAGAGATTCACACAATTCTTTTCAAAGTTAATGGGTGTTGGGACACCGTTGTGTGTTTCGACTTTGAAGAGAAGAAGGTAGTTTCTCACTTCCGTTGCGAGGAGTATTTCCCAGAACGTACGACGTCATCTGATCTGCTCTATTCTCATCAAGACACTCTCCTCTAGGAGAAGTTGCCAGAATGTGGATTAAAAAACAGAGAGCTCCGTATAGATTCCCCTACCACCTGCCTTGGTGGGCTCGCTCCGGCTCCAGCGATCGGAATCCCGGCTCCACTAGTGATCAGAATCCCGGCTCCAGCGATCAGAATCCCGGCTCCCTTCTGTGGGATTTTGATGTTGGTGTTTATAACGAAAATGGTAATTTCATATTTTGAAATGTTGTGTTGTGATGAATGAGTAGGAGTTATCTATCTATCTATATCTATGTAATTGGTGGAACTGGAAATCTCTCTTCTCTGGGTTTGAGATCGAATTTAATGGAAATCTCTCTGCGTTCGAGAGTTACTTTTATGGAAATTCTTAAATCGAGTTTCATTGGTAGATTTTTTGACGATCAAATTAGGGATCGAGGACTTGAGAGAAGAGAGAAATTTACTCTATTACATGCAGTTTTCGACAACGAATACGGGTCTTTCAAATTCGTCCTTACTTACCCAATTGCTAATATTGCCACCACCCCGCCGGTGATTCCCGCAGCAGCTTCATCAATCTGTGAAAGAGAAGAGTACTACTTCATTACGAAAAATATCCGATCAATCGATCGAGAAAAACAGGAAAAAAAAAAAAAGGGTACCGATATATTACAAATTAAAAATGGGCACCGCGCGTACCGTGGGGGTAGTGCTGCGGAAGAGCTGGAGCTGGCGATGCACCGCCTGAAGCTCCATCTCGAGCATCCTGATGTTGTACTGGAGGTGGGTGATGCTGCCGAGACAGCCATGCACGGGGTCGCGCGCTCCTCCACGCCTCCGCCTCGAACACGAGGCTGCTAGCTCTTGACGGCGTCGTTCCTCAGTGGCGGCCCCACCGAGTCGACCACCTTAATTCAGCCGCTCGTACTCTTCCATCCTCTCCACTTTCCCGAGGAAGTAAGGCCGCAGCGGGGACTCGCTGCCGCATGCCCGACTCTGGAGCGTGCATGCAGCGCAACCACCCATTTCGTCCTTGGACATTATTACTTCCGACGCGACCCAGGCGGCCTAGACGGCGAGACGGCGTTGACGTTGGCGGACGCAGGGAGCGAGGGGGGCTACGCCGGAAAAGGAGTGAGGAGGGAGGGCGTTCGATGTTGTAACGTATAAGAGGGGGGGTGGAGGTGGGGACGGAATCAGGGAAGTTGGAGGTAGTGACAGAGAAAGGGAAAACGGGAAGGAGAGAAATAAAGGGAGCGATGGACAGGACTGCTATCTCACGAGCGGGGGTTAACGAGGGGGGGTCCGATTTGGGATCTCAGTTACTGAGTTGTGATTCGTGAATCGGTCGGTCACTCTTGAATTTTCGGCTGATCAATGGCTAGGAACTCGGCCCCTGAGTCTTGACACGTGAACAGCCACTCGTCTGGGTTTTGGGCGAATCGCCGAGTCGGGTACAATGGCCTACGATAGTGGGCCGTAAAAAAAAAAGTAAAAATAATATATTAGTAATACATATAATATTTTTCAAAAAAATTATATATTTATTTTTATCAAATATTTCATTTTTTATTTTTCTCCCAGTGCACATGCATATTTCATATTATTGAGAAAACAAACCTAATAAAGTATTAATATATCATTGATCATAAAATTATGTTAAATAAATAGAACAAACACTTAAGGGTTTATCTTCCTTACTTATATATTAATTAATACTCATTTAATTTTAACCAAATAATTACGAAGCCGCAAGCTTATTACAAAAAACACTGAAAAAAAGAAAAACATGATGGATTTATACAACGTAGAACTCAATACTGTACAGAGCAGCAGTTTCTCTCATAACCCCGCGCATCCATACGTCCACTTACCTGAAATCAGAATAATAAAGTTATTAACAGCAAACAGTGCAAGTTAAGGCAAGAATTTCTTTAAGGATGCAAGTACCCACAAGAAAGGAGGAAGATAAGTAGAGGGTCTCATCATCACCTGTTTTTTCCTCGTGCCGTACTGATGAAGAGAGTACCACATACTAGTATTACAGTTATTTTTAGAACCTGTAAGATCGAAAGCATGTCTCAGAATTAAATTGTGAAAAAATTGATAATTTAACATAACCGGTTCTCAGAGTTACGTCGAATAATTCAAAACCTGCTCAAATAATCCAACATCTTTTGCAGGGTCATCGGAATATCCGTGCTCCTGTTGCCGCAAATCATGGGGAGCATTACTCTGGATTAGAATAAGATAACATCAAGCACTATTGGATACAGAGTAATCAAGGAAAAACAACCTATTCAACAGTGCTTCAACATCCGACTTAAGATTTTGAAACCTCAATGAAAACATCTTTAGAACCCATCTTGCACGCAAAATAATTAAGCATGTACCTAACAGGCAATGGATTATTAGGAATTCGTGTGGGCAAAATATTGAGGAAAAACAAACCTCCTTCTCAGACAATTCTGCCTCCGTATGATCAGTTTCTGACTCCATATGATTGACATCTAAGAAATCCCTCACTTGTTTACCAGCAGTAGTAATGCACACATGTCTTGAATTACTGTAGAATAACCAACCATGTAGACTTTCTATGGTACCATACTTCGTTTCCCCAAGTGCCTGTCGCTCTTGCTTTTGGTTTGATGAAGCACACATATCCTGTTTGACCTTATCTTGCACATCAGCTTTCTCCCTGCCCTCTATTATCCTGCAAGTACTGGACAACTCATTTGCATCACTTGTTTCTGCTTTTTGCATATAAGTTGATCTACTCCAGTTTGGCCTGTATAAATTTTCTCCAAGTAACCCCGTAGAAGATTGCTTTATCCTGGTCTGCGATTTCCTTTCTATTTCAGCCTTTTCTACAGGTGCTCTTGTCGCCAAAACTTCTGTCTGCAAATAATTGGTTGGCTAAGATATCAGTTTAAGGCTCAGAGAAAGGTGAAATTCCCTACTTCTAAGTTTCATGTCCTAATCACGGACGGAAGTGGTGCAAAATAAAATGTACCAGCAGGTTATGTATTGAAGCTGTCAAGAGTTACCTGCGATAAAGTATTTTCGAGTGCACTTATCATTTTTCTTACATTGTTAGAACTAATGCCGTCTCCTCCTGGTGTCAAAGGAATCGATCCTTTTTTATGGGTATTTACAGATGGGAAAGGCTTCAAGCATTCCAACTGAGGATCAGCTGCATTCTGTGACGACCTAACAGCAGGAGGTATCCGACTCATGTCTCCTGTACTTGGACCTTTATCTTCAATAAAGTTTTTGTAGAGATCTTCCATCTGTATTGGTCAAAGGGACAGTTAATAAAGAAATATAAGCTAAATCAGCAATTCTTAAACTAATGTACGTCAAAGATGTTTAACTAATCAGAAATAAAACCAATTAAGCCACCTGGACTGAAGGCTATATCATATGAAATAACAAGATTGAAGTGTTCAGTAAATGAATACTAAACTGGCGTTGTTTTCTCTGAATGAAAGGACTGGTTATCGTCGTTAGGTTGAAAGCTGGAATCTGATTTCTCATGAAGAACAGGGTTCACAATCAATGCTTTAGTAGAGTCTTCTCTGAAGTTCACTGCTTCCATATTGATACCACCAAACATAAAAAGAAAAGAAAGATCTCCAAAATCCTATGCCATATGGCGACATCACCTTTTGAGGTTTCAGAGGATGCAGTGCTCTTCTTTTCTAGCTGGACCTGTTTCCTCCTTAAAATGGATTCTCTCTGCAAGCAGACCAACACTTTTGACTAAAACTACATCCAAAATCCACCTGTGTATATAACCTATAGTTGGGACAAGTGTGAACATCAAATACCATTTCACGGATTCGCTTGCGCTCTTCCTCGTTGAGGTTGAACAGAAGCTTCATGTGAACTAATCCACCTCCCTTGAATGGGAATAAATCTTCCCACACGCCCTTTTCAACGACAGTCTTGGTCTGAATATCTTCCAATGCATGTGTAAATGTAATCGTCACTCTCCCACCACATTAAGCAACAAATTGAACTAAATAATCAGAAAAACGAACACATAAAACCGATACCTATACGAGATATCTCATTTCCTTCAGCATCACAAAGTGCAACATTCAGAATATCTCGAAGGTTGTTCAGTGGGCTAAGTCGACCAGACAATAAAAACAAACACAAAACATCACTGCCCAATTCCAAAACACTAGACTGGAGAAGAGAGAAGAAATTCTGCTTACAATGAGAAATCACCCTTGTCCGGCGTTTGGAATTCCCTCTTCCCTATCGCAACTGCATTTGTTCAACACCACATTAACTCGATACATGTCCCGACCGACAAATATAAAATCGTCGAAAGAGTAAAGACGGGTAGATTAGGCGCTCACCCTTCACGGAAACCAGCGACGTCAGAGACGCCGGAAGGTCCATCAGGCCTAGGACTGCAAATATCAAGCATATCGGCGAGAATGAAAAACTGTATTATTCAGTAGAGAGTACGGGGATTGTAAAATTCGAGTACCTGAAACTTGAATTGCACCTGGCATTGCGTACCGGATTAGTACAGAACAGTATCCGAACAGTGCTCGGACTCGAAATCGTTCAGTTTCTGAGTGGGAGGGAAGGTAATGCGATCGGTTCGTTTCGTAGGAGAAAAACGAAGTGAGTGGCTGGGAAGCCTTCTAGTTTGGACCAGTCCAAAGAAGGGAATACATTAATACACTAATCAGTAATCACTCACCCCCATGTATTTTTACTGTAAATATGTGATTATCATTCGTTTAACACAACGATTATGTTGGTCATAAAGAACCTAATCACTTCATTTCTCATAGGTTAATGACATTGAGTTCCTTGTATTAAATTTCAAAACTTATCACAGGGCAAAGATTTAGAGAGATTATGCTGTGAATTTTACTCTAAAAAATTGTGATTATATTGAAATATTAGTTATTGTACTTTTTAAATATAACACTAGCAAAATAAAATCAAAATAAATGTTTTCAGTTTTATAATAATAAATTAACGACAAAATTTTTAAAAATAAGGTTTTAAATTTTAACTATTAAGCAGTGTTTTAAAAACCGAACCGCCCATCAAACCGGCAGTATATCCGGTTTTGGTCGAACCTGGTTGAACCGGGTTGGACCAACGGTGTTGGTCCAACCGTTGCATATTATGCCTTATACTTTATATTTTCTTAATATTTCTATAGAAAATAAGACAAAAATAATCCTGATTATAGTGAACTGGGCTGAATCAATAAGAACCGGATTGGCCTACAATTTTGGTTCAACTGGGTCGGATTGGCCGGTTTGGTTTTTAAAACACTGCTATTAAGTTCTGCTTACTTTATTTTAATTTTGACAAACTTGACCCTATTAAAAAAACTAGTTAATGATTTAGTCATTTATATCTAATAAATTAATCAATAAATGAACAAATAATAACCATGTTTACGTAAATGAGGCATAAAAATACAAACATCCAAATTAAAAGTTATTCCTGTCTGAACTCGGAAGATCAGGATTCTCGAGGGTCAGGTCACAAGATTGACGTCCTAGATTGAGGAACCTAGGGTAATTCACAGAGGACTAGCGCGAGCGACGGTAGCACTATTTCCTTCTACCATCGAAAAAAACAACCGCCTTTCAGTAGGCGAAGAGCACCGGCGACGGGTCCGCTTTTGTGCTTTGATTAGGTCTGGACTCCGGCAGCTCTTCTCTGCGGGCAAAGAGTGGGGAGGCTGCTGCACTGGGGCTTGACGAAACCAGCGAACTGCAGATGCGACGACGAGTCGTGGCTGCTTCTACTGCCTCTGTTTGCTTATCGTCGCTTGCTTTACCTCGCTGACCTTCCCTACCTCCTCTTATCGCCTTTACTCCGGTTAGAGTTACATGAGCCGCTACGATAGCCGCGCCGCCGACCCCAGTTCTTACCGGGAGCGGAAGAGGTGAGACTTCGACCTTACTGGGCCAAAAGAAACTTCCGTCTCTCCCAATTACGTGTGCCGAATAACTTCAAACATTTGTTTTTTGTGTTTTTTTCTCTCGTTTGCGTTTACAGCGATGGCACTTTTGGGCGGAAAGGGGCCGCGGGATTCGATAGCGCGAGGCCGTCTAACCGGGAGGATTCGGCGAGCTTCGGAAACAATTTACCGAAGCAGGACTTCGATGGGATTACCCCCTTCGAGAAGAATTTCTATATTGAGTCTCCCTCCGTAGCTTCCATGACGGAGGAGGATGTGGAGGCCTACCGTCAGCGGAGGCAAATCACCGTGGAGGGTCGGGACGTCCCTAAACCCGTAAAGGAGTTTCGGGACGTGGGGTTTCCAGGTAAATGTTCCTGGGCAGCCAAGAGTTGGTTTGGTTATTGCATACTTTTGAATTGAATGGACAGCTTCTCACGTCTATTCTCTATACGAGTTTAGCTGCTGCACCGAAGAACTAAATATCTTAATATTTCACGTGGGTACTTTCCTCTGGAAAACAACTAAGTTTTTTTTCTTAAAGTTTCTGTTTTAGTTTCGTTTCGATGCTATAATAAAACAAACTTCACTCGTTCAAGCATCCTCAGAACTGGGACACTTCCTAAGTCTTGGAACTGTCTCAGTTCGAGGAACTTTGTAGTGCTAAGGTTATTGCATCAGTTTTTTGGATTAATGGCACCTCACCGCTGAAGTTCTGGTTAGATACTCTCAGAAAATTGTGAATGCCTGATTCCTGGGAATAGAGTGGCCTTTAATTCCACCTGTTCTTTGAATAAGGGATACGAAGGAGAGTGCCCAATAGGGTCTTCTGACAAACAGTTGGATAGGAATCCTTGGTACTAGCACGCTTTTCTATTCTCACACTTACTGTTGATATACTGGTTTCCTCTCTGGCTTCAACATTGTGAGACAAGGCATTGATGGTGATGATTGGATGTTGATGTCTGAACACTCATAATCCCAATGCGAAAATGGATGTACTCTTCTTTTACTTTTACGAAGTAATAGGCTGTGACTTATTCTAAAACTAGTGCAAGGATTGGAAATGATTTTGAACAGCTTTTCTTGTCTTCTCTGCAGCGTTGTGCTGCTGAGGAAAGTGATTGATTTCCTGATTTTATATTGTATGTTATCTGGAAAATTATCTTCCTCCGAATATAGTCAGACTTCTATCATATGTGGCATTAGTTTGTGTCAACCTGCAAGCGTTATGCCTTGACCCCTTAAAGTGATTGGGGAGAACCTAGATGATAGGACATTATTTTCTTGAGAATGGAGTTCTGTTTTAACATTATCATTGTCACAATCTGGAGATTTCTTTTTCCGATTCCAAGTCTATATGAGAGAGAGGGACAGAGTGCAATGGAAAAGTTTTTAACTCTTGTTTATTTTTCCAGATTATGTAATGCAAGAAGTCATTAAAGCTGGGTTTGTTGAACCAACTCCAATCCAAGCTCAAGGCTGGCCTATGGCGTTAAAAGGTCGTGATCTTATTGGCATAGCAGAAACAGGGTCAGGGAAGACGCTTGCTTATCTCTTACCGGCGATTGTCCATGTCAATGCTCAACCTATTTTAGGTACATCGGTATAATTTTTTTATCTTATTTTCTTTCTCTATATTTGGGGACATACTCAATGGTGGTCATTGCATCAGGTCCTGGTGATGGCCCAATTGTTCTAGCTTTAGCTCCAACCCGTGAACTTGCTGTCCAGATACAGCAAGAGGCAACCAAATTTGGGCAATCGTCAAAAATAAAAAATACATGTATATACGGAGGAGTTCCAAAGGGGCCTCAAGTTCGTGACCTTCAAAAAGGTAGCAAATTTTTTATTTTTTTTTATTTTTTTTTATTTTTGTGTATTGGCTCCAGTAATTGTTTGTTGGTGCATGACTTGCAAGACTAATCTGCTTTATGTGATTCGTTTCTGAATAGGTGTTGAAATTGTTATTGCTACACCTGGGAGGCTGATTGATATGTTGGAATCACATCATACGAATTTGAGAAGGGTAACTTACCTTGTTTTGGATGAGGCAGATCGGATGTTAGACATGGGTTTCGAGCCACAGATCAGAAAAATTGTTTCTCAGGTGATCTTCATTTCTTTTGATCAGTGACAATATCAATTGATAGTGCTTAGGGAGTATTAAGTTTGAAGAAGCAATTTTCTTTTTCTTTCCTTTGCTGAATAATGATCAATCTCACTATCCTTTACTGTCAGCTTGCAATACTAAATTTTGCTGTAAGTTGTCTTTGCTTATTTCTGTTAAACCGTTTTCTCTGGAGAATCACACACTTAACTTTTGATTGGTATTGTTTTATCTGCCTTTCATTGTAGTCACTTTCTATTCAATCCAGGAAGCAGTCTGTTGCTTTTGCAGATATTTCCCTTTTTGTATTTTTCTCACAGCATGACATTTCTAATGGGTTGCACTTGCATTTCCTTTGGGGGCTTGCATTGCTGCAAAATAATTTAAGCTGTGAATTTATGTGCATGTTAAATGGAGTTTCTGATAAAAATATGTAATATTTATGAAACTGGTTGGCCATTGCCTTTGTGGCTTGATTGATGCATCAAGAAGTATTTCTGGATGCCAATTATGTAAATGATTACTGGAAACTGTAACTGTATTACTTTTATCTCTTGAGAGTATTTACCTTCCAGATTTCCTTGGTAGGCATTTATGAAGTTCCATGATTTTCTAGTAAGGCAGTTGTTAAATTATGGCTACCTCAGTCCCCCTCTTATTTTGCTAGCTGGGGCCAATAGAAAGGGGGCGGACAAGGCCCCGAGCCTTTCCTTGATATCACTTTTTAGAATAGCTATGTTGTTATGATATCTTTAATCATTATGGCTCAACTGGCAGTCAGACCTGGTTGATCCGAGTTCAACCAGACCTAGTTCCCTGGTATGTTTTTGTTGCATCACTAGTAAATACTAGTTCCAGAAAAACATTACTAGTAAATATTTTGTTGACAGTAAACTGAGCTATGGGTCCTTGTCAATGCTACTTTTGTTGTATATTGAAGGAGTATGATGTCAAAAAAAGAATCTTGACCTTGGGTTTGGAAATAGTTCTTGAAGGTCCACTTTTTGGGCTTGTCTGTATATGCATTGTCTTGAATATACTGACTTGATATTTCCATTGCTTTTGGAAATTGGTCTTGAAGGTTAAATTTTTTTAGTTTCCTGCATAGTAGTTTAGAATATGCAGTCTGGCCATTGACTAAAAGACATGCTGATTGGATATTCATGAACTTGTATTGGCTTGAGGACTGCTTGACATTCTCCTGTGCAACCTTCTTTTGTAGATCCGTCCCGATCGTCAAACTCTCTATTGGAGTGCCACTTGGCCGAAGGAGGTTGAACAGCTGGCCAGACAGTTTCTTTATAATCCGTACAAGGTGAATATGACTGCCACTAGGATGTATGTGTTTACACACATGCACACACAATGTGTATTAGACACCCACACATTACACACACACACATTATGATTCCTTTCATCTATACGACATCGTTGTCACCCAATTTTTGCACAGGTAATTATTGGTTCTGCAGATTTGAAGGCCAACCATGCAATTCGGCAGCATGTAGATATTGTTTCAGAGAATCAGAAATACAACAAGTAGGCCTTATGTTCTTGTTTTCGCAGTTACACTTGTTGATTTCCCATCTATTGTCAGTTCATGATAGATGTTTGACCTGCTATGTTCATTACCAGATTGGTGAAGCTTTTGGAGGATATCATGGATGGTAGTCGGATTCTTATATTCATGGACACCAAGAAAGGCTGTGACCAGATTACGAGGCAGCTTCGGATGGATGGTTGGCCTGCTCTGTCAATCCATGGAGACAAAAGCCAAGCAGAGAGAGATTGGGTCCTTTCAGAATTTAAAGCTGGCAAAAGTCCAATCATGACTGCCACTGATGTTGCTGCTCGAGGTTTAGGTACATAAATAATATCTTAGAGTTCTCTATGTTTTATTCTCCTGTTTCTGGATGTTTCTCTTTGATACTGCAGCCTAATGTGATAATGAACTGTCAATAGTCATTTGTCTTGAGGAAACTACAGCCTCTATCCCCTGTTGGGCTGATAATCTACCCTTCCTTGTCCTTAGTTTTGAGTTCACTAATACCTTACACTAGTTCAAAAAGCACTATCTTATTCTTCAATGTCATATGACAGACGTGAAGGATGTGAAGTATGTGATCAACTATGATTTTCCGGGGTCTCTTGAAGATTATGTCCACCGTATTGGCCGAACGGGTCGGGCTGGTGCCAAGGGAACTGCATATACTTTCTTCACTGCAGCAAATGCAAGATTTGCCAAGGAATTGATAGGCATCCTTGAGGAAGCTGGCCAAACAGTCAGTTCTGAACTGGCTGCAATGGGTCGGGGGGGCCCTCCTGCTTCCGCAGGTTAGTCTTTCTCTCTCTCTCTCTCTCTCTCTCTCTCTCTCTCTTTTTCTCTCTCATTTGCTCTCTCTCTCTGATTTGGTCTCTGATTTGCTCTCTTTCTCTCTCATTTGCTCTCATTTGCTCTCATTTGCTCTCTCATTTGCTCTCTCTCATTTGCTCTCTCTCATTTGCTCTCTCTCATTTGCTCTCTCTCATTTGCTCTCTCATTTGCTCTCTCATATGCTCTCTCATATGCTCTCTTTCTCTCTCATTTGCTCACTTTTTTTGCTCTCTTTTTCATTTGCTCTCTCTCTCTCTCTCTCATTTGCTCTCTCTCTCTCTCTCTCATTTTGCTCTCTCTCTCTCTCTCATTCTCTCTCTCTCTTTCTCTCTCATTTGCTCTCTCTCTCTCTCTCTCTCTCATTTGCTCTCTCTCTCTCTCTCTCATTTTGCTCTCTCTCTCTCTCTCTCTCATTTGCTCTCTCTCTCTCTCTCTCTCTCTCTCTCTCTTTCTCTCTCACTTCCCCGCTCTCTTGGTGCTCTTGTTCATAATTGTTGTTTCTTATGGATTAGGTCATGGGGGCTTCCGTGACCGTGGGAGAGGCTTTGGTGGTGGACGTTCATGGAGCTAATTGCCGTCAGAGAGAAGTGCTCACCCCTACAATCATAGGGACCTGGACTTCCGGTTTCACTCAAACCCTTTCCCCGAACATCTGAAAATTGGTGACTTCATTCTTCTCAAAGAGGGTGGTGGTTCAAATAAAAAAAAAAAAAAGAGGGTGGTGGTTGCGGTGATATAGGGATTTGTGTTATTATCCATCTTAGCTGCAGTAAATGAAAATTCCTTGGCTGAGCTAGGATTCTGTAAAAAAGCCTCTATTTAGTCGATAAACTGAACTGGCCTAATTTTTGTCTGCCGTTAATTTTTGTGTAATTGGAATATTGGGTACTACAACATCAGTAAAGCTCAGGGAATGAAATAGGAAGCATCACTGTATCAATTACATTGCATCATTTTGCTGGACTTCGACGGAATGTTTCAGGCGATAAGGGAAGAGACGACCGGATGCCTAATTAACATTATAGGAATCACTGGTCTCTTACTTTTTTATATTTGTTTGCTTTGAAGAAGATTACTATAAATTCCGCATCAGTGTCTGTCATTCGTTTGCGTTCAAGTCAAGTTGATGCAGCTAAGAAGTTCCCCTGTTGTCACTGAACCTAAATGTTGCTACTGGGTATCTTACACTCCACAGAGTTCAGTCTACCCTTCAAAATATCCTGCTATTATTGGAACGATGAAGGCCACCTCATACCGGGAAGTTTGAGCTCGGAGGAGAAATCAATACTATTGGGTGCAGACTGCAGCGGAAACACTCCATACGGGCGGCTAGGTCGCAAGGATGGCGATCACAGCAGCAGCTGCGGCCCCAATAAGCTCGACGGGTCCCTTGTTCTTGAAGCCTTTCCCATGTTTTTCTTCTTCGTTTCCCACCATTAATCCTTCGAAATGCCCGACTCGGAAGGGCGGGGGCGGCAGGCATGCCCTTGTTGTCCGCTCATCGTCCCCGTCTCCCTTTCGCAACGGCAGTGCGCCGGAGACGGACTGCCCCGTGCCCTCGGAACAGCAACCGGTCAATGAGTACCAAACCCTCGCGAGCTCTCTGCCTTTCGCATGGGCCGCCGCCGATCTCCATCTCTACTCTTCCCGCCTTCTTGCCATCGGCGCCTCCTTCTCTTTCTTTGTTGGCCTCCCGGTCTCCTGGTTCGGTGTCGTCAGCCCTGAACGCGATGCCCTGAGATGTGCCATAGCCGCCGTCTCTGCTGGCATTCTGGCTGTCACCTTTGCCGTCCTTCGCATCTATCTCGGCTGGGCCTACGTGGGGAACCGGCTGCTCAGTGCTACTGTCGAATGTATTCTCTAACTTTTTCTTTTCACTTCCCAATGTATGGTGTTAGTGTCTTCTTCCTCCTTTTCAATCCATTATTATTCATGTCCTTCTTGTTCTGAACAGACGAGGAAACTGGCTGGTATGATGGTCAGGTAAAACTTCTTCTTCTAAATATTTTACGTCTATCAATTTTACAATTCGATTATTCATGTTGCGTATTCTGTGAAAGGAGGGTCCTTTCGCAGCAAGTGCAACAACTCTTGCCTTTTTATTTTCAGGATATCATACTGCAATCGGCATAGATGATTACACGATACAGGTCTTGATCCTTTAAATCTCTCTCAACAGAAACTATCGTCCATTTAAGAAAAAACAAAGGAAGAAATAGAGTGACCCTTTCAATTTGGTCTCATTATATTTTCAAACTTTCTTCTTCCCTTTCTCAATAGAATATCTGGCCCGTCAGTAGAACTAAGTGCTCAACTAGTTGTGGTTCAGCTTTTGGTGAGCTAGTATGAGAGTATTGGTCAAGATGAGATGAGTCACTGAAGTGGGTTAGGATCGAACAGTTTAACTGATGTAGGTTGGCAATGCTGAATTGAATTTGTATAAAATCACCAGGGAAAGCTAATCAAAGGAAAAAAATTGTCATTTGATTTTGAATTTGATACAAGTTGAGAAATTAGCATCTAGGTAATAATTTGCCTAAAACAGCGAGGGTGCTAGTATGCCTGAGTGCTGAATTTCCATTGATTGACTCATCAAACTAAGAAGTCAGTCAAGACATGTAATGTTATGGCAAAGAAGTTTATTGGCCCTGCATGCCTCAAACTGAATAGTTATTCTCACATTGTCATGCTTCTGATCTCAAGTGGAATAATCAAATTATTTAAATTGATGTGGAACTCTAGCAAATTGCGGTCAGATGAAGTAAGCTCTTGTACTACTTCTTGCTGTGTTTCCTGGGAAATTAATAATCTCTAGAAGCTGGCACATGGCTGTTTTAGACAAATTGACATCTCTTCCTCTGTTAAATCTGGCTTGATTCTTATTCCTGAAAACTGGCATAAAATGCGTTTAACTCAAGGAATGACTTATTTTCTGAACACCAAATCCCCATTGCTATGTGGTTCTAACAATAAATTGAGAATGGTGTATCACACTTGAATTTGAGCTTAGTGTTAAATAGCATTATAGGAAGTGTTAATGGTGTGCTTTTTCTTCCTTTTGTTCCTTTCTCTTTATTACTGACTGTACACTTTTTCCATTGAAGTATTATCGATCAATATCTCGTTTTGCTGTTGCTTTTCTTCCTTTCATTCATTTTTCTATGTTACTGGCTATACATTTTCTTCGTTGAAGTATTATTGATCATTCTATTCTGTTTCTACTCCTGAATTTAGTTTGAAATTGAAATCCCTGTTCCATGATAAGTTTGTCCACCCTACACCTCAAGAGGAAGACAAAACTGTGGATTAAATTATCACAGTTTCTACTCATATGAAATTCCAATGCTTTTGGCTGAAATGATGTTACATTAAATTTACATCACTTTAGTCTTTTGTCATAATTCTGATATCTAAATAGTTCTTTCATGGTAAGCATTTTTCTTTTCAAATGTTTGTTACACACAAACTACACCTGGAGCCCCTCGTGGGATTTGAACTGAAGGTGTCAGGTTAATTAAGGGCCCTTGTGGTTATTGAAGCAATGTTCCAAACTTCCAATCCTCATAATAATAGTGATTTGTAACTTCTTATTAATCAACTTTTTAGTGTGAAAAGATATGTTGCATTGCCTTTATCACTGGCTACAGGACTGCCTTTTGTTTCAATTTGCATGTTCCCTGCTGGTATTCAATTTCCTCACTCATTGAGTTGGTAACTACAATTCGATAGATGGTTTCTATTGCCAGACAGCATTGACAAGGAGATAGTACATTTTCTAGTAATCACAAGTATTAATAGTATATTCTAGTGCCTGTCCACACATATTTGTCTGGAACTGCGAGAGTTGAATCCATGGATGTGTTCCTTGCAGATATGGGTTAAGACTCCAGAAGTGTTGGCTCGTGATCGGCTTCTGGGCTCCTTTTCAGTAAGTTCCCGGATCTTCCTATCCTCTGCACTTCGCTGAAACCAAATACAATCTTTCCTTGCAGATCTTTCTGAGAATAATCTTTAGCTTAATCGCCCAGTGATTAAAAGCAACATGTTTCTTTTTCTTTGTTTTGCAGGTTAAACCTGTCCTGAACAGAGTAAAACTGACCCTAGTGGGGCTAGCATTATCGCTGTTCGCATGTATACTTCTATTTGTCAACTTGGAAAGCCCTAAAGACAAAAGGACAACATTTCCAGACACGGGTGGGAGAAGCATACCTGGAGTTTATAGTGATGCTTCGGCTAGGTCATTCGAACCCGACGCCTTTTGTGGCAGTGAACCAGAACCTGATCTATCATAACCTGTAAAACCCTGTACTCTCTTATGTTACTGTATAGCTCCCATTTCAGAAAAGCAGATGATGTATAGATATGTAAAGAAGATGTGCAGTTCTTCCCCTTTTTCTATCAGCAACCACTATTCATTATCGAATCAGTAATCATACTTAATTCTCCAGCTCCAACGTTCAAAACAAACGGTCAGAAGCACAAAAAAATACCGGCCAGGTGTCCAGTTTCTATCGATACTACAAGGCCATCTCGATTCAATATTCTTTCGCATCTAATCTAATCTGGCTATGAACTTTATATAATGCCACACGAGGCCACGGAGGAGAAATTGAATAAAGCAGCAGAAGAAAGGGAAGCATTATCCTATTTATATTTCCTGTGTGATTGATTGACTTCCCTAGCAGCAGAAACGAGTCCATTATAAAACTGGTTTGGAGAGGCTTCGCTCGCAATCTATACGCAGAGATAAACAACATAGCATGTGCCCATCTCACGAGTCACGACTCACGACTCACACGATTCGCGAAAGTACCGTGACTGCCCTCTTGCGTTTTCTTCTCTTTTAGAATTCGCTTATAAAAATCCGAACTTCGCCGTCCCCACAACGGTGTCCCTGTTCCTTGAAAGCGCGCTGTTTATCGCCGGGGCTGTCCCCAAAAGCCAGAGACGGGTAGTTGGAATCCTCCGCCTCTTTTTATTTCTTCCTTCGCTCGCCTCCTCTTCTCCCTCCTTTCTCGAATTCTTTCTCTTCTGTTTTTGAAAGGATTTTTCGGTCAATCGGTGCCGGTGAATCGCCGGCGATGACGACCTACGGGACGATACCGACGGCTCCCCCGGGGACCAATCTCGAGTTCATCTCCCACGCCAAAGAGAGGGCGAAATCGGCCCTCGCGACGCGGCGGCCGTGGAAGGAAATGGTCCACCTCCACGCGTTCGGGATACCCTCCAGCCTCCGGGAGGCCGTCTCCAGAGTCCGGACCAACCTCGCTTACTTCCGGATGAATTACGCTATGTTCGTGCTCTTGGTGGTCTTCCTCAGCCTCCTCTGGCACCCCGTTTCGCTGATCGTCTTCGTCGTCATGATGGCCGCCTGGCTCTTCCTCTACTTCCTCCGCGACCAGCCACTCGTGATCGTCGGCCGGACCATCAACGACCGCGTCGTCCTCGTCGTCCTCGCAATCGTTACCCTCGTCGCGCTCCTTCTCACCAAGGCCACCACCGAGATACTGGTCTCCCTGCTCGTGGCCGTCGTGGTTGTGGTGGCGCACGCGGCCGTTAGGAAGACGGACGATCTGTTCCTGGACCCCGAAGGCGGCGGCGGCGGCGGCGGCAGCGGCAGCGGAGGACCGGGTGGGATGTATACGGTGGTCGCCGATCCAAGCAGGCGCCCTCTCACACAATCCGGCGCGCCTTCTTCTTCTTCCTCCTCCTAGTCCGACGGTTCGAATTGGGGGAATCGTACTCTCGTGGGGCGTGTGAATGTATCATTCGTCATTATTGTTGGTTGTGAATCAGCGCCCTTTGTTTTTCCTTGTAATTTCTGTAATCGATGTTCCGAGTTGCAGACCATCTTGATCGATCCATTGGCGGGTTGTACCATATGTTGTTTGCTCCTTTTTTTTTCCCTCTGTATTCAGTTAGGCTGTTTGCTTCGCATTGCAATGATCGTCCCCTTCCATGGGAACTTGTTTCAATTCGCCATTGTTTTCCATTTTTTTCATCCAAGGACAAAAACAGTTTTCTTCTACTTATGTCATCAAAGGGAGAATCTCTGGTGAAATGAAACAGTGGGTCAACCTTGAATCCTTATTGAAGAAGAAACTCCAAAGTAGAAGAAGCCCGATCGTGATTCCTTATTGGGCAGTTCCACTGACATTCAATACAAAACAACAACAATAATGAACGTTATCTTTACTATTATCACACCGGCTCGTCATCGATTTTATAAATCAAATCCCACCGATGGCATTAATTTAACTTCCCGATCCGCATACGTTGCCGAAATTGCATCACAGAGAATGAACAGAACAGAGACCTCCATCATGCCATCATGAACAAAACTCGGTGCTTCACAATCATGGAGATTACCCCCATGGAAGCAAAGGATCAAATCGAAAATGGGCGATTTAGAATCACAACGGAGAAAAGCAAGTGAATACTGAATGCCATTTAGTAGCTTTAGCTTTTTGCCAAACAAAAAGTTCCTCTCCAGCCTTGGTAAACGATGCTCGATTTGACTGCGAAAATCGGTTTGTCATGGCGTCCCCTGTTCGTAAGTACCCTCCGATACCGGGTCTGGAAGACGCCATATGCTAGAGCTATGAGGCAAAGAAACCAGCTCCACGAGGAATGGCGCTGGTGTCGGTCCTCCGGGGAACTTCTTCTCTGGCGACCTTGGCTTGGCATCAATGGCTGCTGCGGGCGGGACGAGAAAAGACACAGGGATGAGGCTCGCACGATGCTCACCAACTTTCAAGCTTATGCACTACCAACAACTATTTCCAGACAACTTTAACAGTCAGCGTAGTCATTTCAATTTTGTGTGGCTCCTTAGCCTAAACCTGGATTCGTGATCATGTTATTGATACAGATGGATAAGTGAAAAATTGTCTGGAAACAAGCATAAGAAAGGTTAGCTTGATGATGGAGTGACTGAACCGTTACATCAGATATGGGAGGATGCTTCAATGGAGGAAATTTAACAGAAACGGAAATATTTACGATTTGAGACAAACAGCAAAACATCAACCATCTTTCCAACAATTTGTCAATGACTAGAGAAGGAACAATTAAAGATCGACCAGTTTCATGTCCCAATAAATGGACTGGAACTTGAAAGCTTCAGATAAGTGGAAATGCATCTACTATTATCCTTTTGATTTTAGATACATCAAATATACAAAAGGGTGTATGAACTGATAATACAACTGCTATAGTGCTAGTGACTTAAGAGTCATTACAGAAACAGAAACAAGGGGTTTAGAATCGCTTTTCAGTGAGGTGAAGTTGCAACTGAATTTGACATTTCTTCGACATTTCTTCGACAAATTTGCAATAAAAGGTTTAGAATTGCTATTCCGCACGGGGAACTTGCATCTGTATCAAACCTTTCTTTGACAAATTTGCTATAGAATCCGCTATTACTTGTGCACTTGACTTCATATAACCGCCTGAAATGCAAGGCAAAAATCAGTTGAAAAGAATTCAACAGGACTGTCTGGGGACTAGGCTAGTAGCCGATGTTAGTTCAATGAACCTGATGTAACCATGACAACAGGTACTTTCTTATCTGCTGCGAATTTGAAAACCTTTTCATCCCTCATGACGACTCCCTCTGGACTGACCTGCAGATGTAGAGGTATCAAAAAGTCGAAATGCCTGTCAATTACAAGCACAAACACCAAGCATGCCACAAAAAATGTACATGAACATTGAGCACTTGGGCAGAGAAGTTTTTTCGCTAGTGAAACATCAGGTAAGTCCAGAGGATGTAATGATCAGGATTAGATAAAAAAAAAATGTACCTTCAAGATTCCCAATGGATCACCATCTAGGATATCAGTGCCAGCATTGTATATGATTAATTCAGGATCAAAGGCACGTTCAGCAACCTAAGTTCAAGAGAATTTTCACACTTAAAAACAGAGACCGGCATAATGACAAAAGTTCCTTCACATTTGTTTCCCAGTAAGAACAATGCTTTAGTCCTCCATTGTGGAAACATTCATACCTTGAGTGCACCATCTAATTTTTCTAGATACTCTCCGGTTGTGGTTCCACTCTGACAATGTGAAATTAAAAGGTCTAATAAGAGAACGTGAAGTTTGAAAACTGTGCTACTGTGCAGTAACTTTCTTAAAATAAAATAGAATAATGTGTTGGTATACCGCTAGCTCGACCTTCTGATCAATGTATCCCCGTGCCTCCATATCCTGAAGAAAACGTGCATCTCCTCAGTGCATATATTTCATAATAGCCATAGAACAAGAAGGATGGGAACATGTTCCAAAATTTACAGTGTTTCTATGCATTGCATCCTTCTTTGTAACCAAAGTTGGAATCCACAGACAAACCTTATTGCTTAACTCAATAATCAAATGCCATTTCCTAATAGTGTAAGACTAATTCCCAAGAGTACACATAACAGACTTAAGCTGTGGGCAAAACCTCACAGTGGAGCATATAAAACAAATGCCACTCAATAGAGCTCAGAACACACAAAATAACCTGGAACTACAAACGACCTCATGTCACATTCTGTTTGCTACTTCTGAATTGAGCCCAATTCCATACTGTATTGACTGGCCACTTAGGAAGCTTATTGCTCGAACTTAACCCACACTATTTAACAATCCCAGTGTGATACTTTTTCTCATTCAACAAGAACAATTTATGTAAGCCAAATGCTCTTTTGATCACTATGTATTTAACAGGATACTTCGATTTTGTTTCTCATTTTTTCCCTGCGCATGATTTAGTGTCTTTCAGGACAAAACAATCACCATTCAAAACAGTGAAGGGACAAGAATGAAAGGATGGCTTACGAAAGGATAAACTCCAGAGTTATACATGTCCAGAATATAAACCCTACCTGTCAAATCAAGACGTGAAATGAACACAATTAGTTATATTCATAAAAACACAAAATTGAAAAATTTTAGTTGAATCCTAACTGTCATTTGAAAAATCCCTTTCATGCCCATTTCCTTGATGAGCATCAAGATCTATTATCATCACCCTGCAAAATTATTAAACAATTATGCCTCACGTCAAGAAGGTTCTTGAAAAGAAAAATATACTTCTCATGTCCATGTTCAGGCTCGACAGAGGGAAATACACATACCTAGAAATATTTAAACGAATTAATGCATAGTGGATGCAGAGAGAGATATCAGCATAGACGCAGAATCCTCCTCCCCTTTCTGCAGAACAGTGATGAAACCCTCCTCCAACGTTTATGGCCCAACCACGTTCTTTGGCTAGTTTTGCACCTAATATGGTACCACCCACCTACAATCTTTTGACAAAGATTAGCAATTTGAAACATACAACTATTTTCTCTAGCATCATTACATGTAACAAATGACAATGATACATTACCTGTTTACGAAATGGGTAAAGCACTTTCTGTTGCACTATACAGTTAGGAAGTAGAGCAACTGGTGGAACCTACATAATTTAAGAAATTACTTAATACTTGTATGTTATGCTCACATTAGTTAAGATTAGCCCAGCATAAGGCCAAAAATATAAAAAAAGTTAATAAGCCTCTTTCTGAGAAAATGACACAATATCCTCAAACATATTGGAGAGCTAAACAATGACCACCACCTTTTCCTGATATTCGGTACACCATTTTGAACTGAGAATGAGTGTAGTATTGCATTATAATTACATAGTAATAAATTGTAAACCATTCATGATAGATGAAAACATGATAAAGGGCAATTTCGAGAATTATGACTCAAAGTGCATGATCTCTCAGCTAAGCTTACTATAAATCTTTAATCACCTTAGTACTTACCTCAATTATCATGGACACATTCAAGCTACTTTTGAGACTCCGCAGGTACAGTTTTGAGTGAACCTATTCATAATAAAAATAGGAAGATCATTCTTAGCCATAAAAAACAAAAGACAAGCATCTGGTTGGTAATAAATCAGAAAATAGATAGTTTGGAGACTATAAAGTCTCACGAACTGTCATTCACTTTAAAATAATTGAATAATCACCACTATCTTCCAAGAAAGCCCTTTTTACTCACCATCTTAAAGAAAAAACGTTTTTTGTCCCATTTTAATGTCTTCCACAGGTGAGCCTTTCAGAGAATGAATAAATAAATCAAAAAGTGGATCTTTTTAATTCCATTCTAATTTCATCTAAACAAATCTATTGTCAAGTCAACTACTTGAGAGGAATTATTATTAAAAGGAAAAAAACTAAGACGAATTTGAGTTAATAATCCAAAATTTTGACACCATAGCAAAATAGATCAGATTTTAACATGAGCTGGGGCAATATGATTTTACACAAGTCATCATGTAAATCAACTTCAAAATGAGTTGAAAAGCACACCCGGTGTAGTGATATTGGGAAAAGAAGCTTTACTGGTACTTCATCTTTCAAAGGACAGATGTGGGGTATAATATTCTCAACCATAACATGAGGTAACAAAGCAGGGGAGCCTTTTCTAATCAAGATCGTACCATGCTTAAGGTGATGCAGCTTTGAACTGATTGAACAAATCCATATTGACATATGCAAAAGTGGCATGTGCAATCCTATGCCCACTAGCCCAAAAGCTTCTACCAGAAAGATCTGTCAATAGTTTTAGTAGTTACCACTAGAAGATCCTCTTCTGAAGCTTCTACTGGATCCACTATCTTTTTCTTATCCAAGACACCACCTTCCATTAGAAATTGACATATGCGACCCCATTTTGCAGAGTCAAATGGATGTCTACATAAATAATAAAAGCCAAAAAAATAAAAAAGATTAAAAAATAAACTTTAGTCAAACTTGGAGAAGAAAATGGCTGGTGACACCACAATGGATGAATAAATAGATCCAATTCATAATATAAAAAATTTCAAGCATATGTCTGGACAGTTTCCTCATAGACTCAACAGTACAGTGACACATGGATAGCTTTAATCATCCTTCATACAAACACTGAGGAGATTTCAACAGTGGTAAATGTCTTGGTGATAAGGCAACCTCGATTTTGAGTGTATCACTACAATAACTGGTAAATATCATACAGTGTTTTCCAATTTAATAACATTCTAGCCTGAGACAGGTCGATAGCTCCACGAACAAAGACATCATACTGGGATTTGTTCCAACAAACTGTGTTACAGTATACAACAAGAATAGTGAGAACCAAACTAGCCAAATTATTTTAGAAGAAATCTATGGAATTAAATTATTTAATTTATAAGCTACTTTGTTTAATTGAATTACTCTCACACTAAGGACAAACTAATCCCTAAACTAACAGCTTTGTTGTACTTATTAGGATCAAGTAATCAGCAAAAGCGGAATCCATAAAATGTGCTTACATTTTCTCCATCCCCATAAATGATATGTTGTAAGACGAGGAATAAATGAAGGGAACCTGGAAGAAGAGACGAAGAACAAGTATCACACAAAAAGATACGTTTGGGTATTCAGGAGATGATTCAGAGTGTGGGAGAAGACAAACATAAGTGAGTCGACCTTGGTTTGAGGAACGTCGAAGTAGAGCTTGCTGGAAAGAATTCGATTAATTCGGAGCATTTCAGAGTTGCCTTCCAAAGCTGAGGAAACATTAGGGGCACCAACGGAGGAAGAACTAGCCGCCATGGTTGAGATGACACGGAAACAAAGGAAGTCAGAAGAGAACGGAGGGCATGGGAATCGTAGCCTTCTCTAGGGTGCTCACCGTCACTTGAAGTGAAGCACCTACTCCGTCTGCCTCTCCTCACGCCACATGGCCGTAGCTCTTTTAGTTTTTACTCTATAAAATTGTGACAGAAAATTTCCCAGTTTTCGATGATGATTCGAGATAAGAAAGTCAAAATGTCTCGAGAAAGGGAGAACCTCATCCCCCCGCCTTAACTGAAAGTTCTACCACACAGAGTTGATCATCCACGACTGCAGTGAGTGTCGTGAGGCATTTATCTATAGAAATTATACCTTTCGGCTTTTGGCAGCAGAGAAACAAAAATTGCAATGACGTGTCAGAAGACTACAACGTCCTTAGACTACAAACAAACGTATTTCGTTCCTCTGAAAAGTGAAAAGATAGCATCATAACAGCAAGCCAAAATATAAATCGGCTCCCATTCTTAACCATTAGGATATAAATTGGTAGGTTTGAGAAAAGGACTGTCCTTCCTTTAGAACGTGATCTAGAGGAGAACACGCCTGGTACCATTCCTCCTCAACCCCATTAAAATTTAGTGTAGCAGTGCTTTTGAAGAAGCGATACGCTTAGCTACTACCCTTGCAAACGAGTAGAAGATACTTGTGGTGCTATATCTTCTCAGTGGTCTTCTTGGATTCTTTTAGATCGCGAGTCTTTTGAGTTCAAACAACAATAGTTTTGTAGAAAGAGAAAAGTAGTGGAACAAGTATTAGAAATTCTGAATTGCCCCAGTCACCTCTGTTAAGACATCTGGTTTTTCTGGGTACTGGAGGAAATACAGGTATTATGGGAACCAAAGCTGGTACAGGTCCAGTGAAGCATGTCCGCTGGAAGCTGGGTTCCTGCAAATCCTTGCATTTCCTGCTAAAAGATGCTGAAAAGTAAAATACACGTCACAATTTTTACAAGTTTATATTCTTCAATATGAGGGCCAGATGCCGGCTAGATGCTCCCGGAGTTGGGAAAAGCAGGCCTGCCTTATATCCAAATGGGAATTCATCTTCGACGCCCCCTAGCTAAACAGCTAAAAGAAGATACGCAACCGATTTTAACAAGAAGAAACGAGGAACAATGACATTTTTTTTTTTTTTTTTTTTTTTTTTTTCCTTTTGCAAATTGCATATGGCAGATTGCATTTATCAAATAATACAATGGCAATAGGAATGTATTTTCCCAGAAGGGATTGTACATATATACAAGTCAGGGACTGGGAAAGAAAAGACTTTAAACCTTCATGAGATGCCGCAGCTAAGCCGAATGGAGTTTAGGCAGAAGCTGCGGCTTCTTCTTCAACAGCCTGAGATGCTGGCAATAGAGTACAGATGAGATTGCGGTCGCCATAAACATTGTCCACACGACCTGATTGGATAACAAAAGTCGATTCTTATTAGCATTTATCCACCAAGAAAGACCAATCCATCAATACAATCATCAGATGCTAGTAAAATACTAATGAAATACTGAAAAGAAATTGAAGCCACAAAAATAAACAAGAGCAGAATAGATAAGAGATGACAGTAGGAAGGAGTAATATCCCTTGTCTTAGAAAAATGGTCCAAGATGGCATTCAGTCACACTTGTTATAATTTCACTTTAAAAAGGAATGTTGCTTTCAAACCCCAAATTGTACAATCATCATAAGCAATACATAGGAGTTATAAGATAACAAGATATTACCTGTTGTTGGCCAGAACTTTGCAGCTCGGAGCCAGGCAGCTGGAAAAGCAGCATAATCCCTTGAATACGGCTTGGTCCATTTATCAGCCATGAGGATAGATGGTGGATGAGGAGCTCCCTGCATAGACATTTTTTCAGTCACTGTGTCCCCAAAATGCATTTCTAATACATACGTTTGGTGTTCCAAGATTAAAGAGAAAAGAATAAAAGACATCATACTTCCAATAAAGAAATTTACTTCACTAAAGTTAGATACTCAAACAAACTACTTGCAAATAATTCCTGTACCTTCAGAACATTGTTGTTTATATCGGCTTTTCCACTCTCAATTTGAGCAATTTCTTCTCTTATCGATATTAAAGCATCACAAAATCTGTCTAGTTCAGCCTGTCAAGTAAACATGCACACCCATATGAGCAGATAAGCAACACATAGTAAGGATGCACTCTTTTGGTTCAGGGCACACCTTGCTTTCACTTTCAGTGGGTTCAATCATAAGTGTGCCTGGAACGGGCCATGACATTGTTGGTCCATGAAAACCGTAATCCATGAGGCGTTTTGCAACATCTTCTGGCTCTATACCAGCAGTAGTCTGTGCAAGTACTAGTCATTATCAGATGAAACCAGAATAGAGTTTTGAGGATAACAAAGAAAGATGATCACTGCATGAAAACAGTAAATATCCAAGCACCTTGAAACCTCTCAAATCAACAATGAATTCGTGTGCAACAGTGCCATTGACACCACGGAAGAGAATAGGGTAGTGATTCTGTAAATTCCAAAACAATGTGTTAGTCCACAAGAAGGAAGATGATAATTAAAAATGAATGTATGAAAATTTTACGGAACCTCCAAACGCTTGGCCATGTAATTTGCATTTAAGATAGCTATCTTTGATGCATCAGTCAGTCCCTTGGAGCCCATCATAGCTATGTATGTGTATGAAATTGGCAAAATAAGTGCCGAGCCCCATGGTGCAGCAGAAATGGTACCAAGTGGTTCTGCTTTCTCTGGTGCTGGTATGCCACCAGTAGGAACCTGAAAATTATACGAGCATAAAAATTAGCATCTTTGTTATCAAGATTTTTAATCTCAATATAACTAATTTAACATCATAAATTACTGTTTTTAGCTATAAACTTTGTCCAACAACATCTTACCACAGGATGTGATGGTAAAAACGGTGCCAAGTGCTTCTTGACACCAATTGGACCCATCCCCGGACCACCACCTCCATGTGGAATACAAAATGTTTTGTGGAGGTTAAGGTGGCAAACATCTGCCCCAATCCAACCTGGGCTAGTGAGACCAACCTGTACAAACCCAATAACACCAATTCATCAAAAATCCAGTTACGATTACACGTTAGGCAAGAGTAAACATTGTGGAGGACCTTAAGTGGATCATTTGATTACACAAAAAAATACAAAATGATTAAACATTTCATGCAGCTCTAAGGAAAAGAAGAATCTTTGATGGAAATAGAAGAAGAAGATAACCAGAATATTCGTAAATAACTTTGAGTTTGTGAACCTCACTCCCTATGTGGCTCTCAAGAAGTCCAGCAATTTAAGTCCAACACAATCAAGTACACCTAAGAGATGATTACAGATGATCATGTGCAAGAAATACCTGTGCATTCATGTTAGCCCCATCCATGTAAACTTGACCTCCATTGTCATGGATTATCTTGCATATTTCATCAATGCCTTCTTCATACACCCCATGGGTTGAAGGATATGTCACCTGAAAGTTTACCGTAAATTGATTTGACGAGTTCATGTATATAGTAGTTACCAAGAGAGCAAGATATCTAGGCATCGGCATACAAGTTTATGCGAAAATTAGGTGTATCAAGCCAACAATAATACAATCAGAACACGAGCTCTTCTGGTTGAATCTGGAAAAGAAAATGGGAAATAAACAGCTGTTTTCAGAATAACAGAAATAGATACCATGAGAGCAGCAAGATTCTCCTTATTCGCTTCAGCAGCTTTTCTCAACTCCTCAATGTTGATGTTTCCCTTTGAATCAGTGCCAACGGCAACAATTTTCATTCCACACATGGCTGCACTGGCGGGATTGGTCCCATGTGCAGAGACAGGGATGATGCAGACATTCCTGTGAGTATCTCCCCTTGCCTGAAGCGAATTTCAAGGCATGAATGTCCACATCTTGTGCAAATTCAAAGAACCAAAACATATGAACATGAGCATTTATAGATTCTTACAATGTGGTATGCACGGATAACCATGAGGCCAGCATATTCTCCAGCAGCACCAGCATTGGGTTGTAAGGAGAAAGAGTCAAACCCAGTGATTGTACACAAGAGTTTACCCAAATTATCAAACATTTCCTAACACAAGATAATGAAAAACACATCAACTAAAGATGAATTAGGAAACAAAAATAGTGAACTTTAACATAGAAATTGTAGCTACCTGATAACCAGAGGCTTGTTCAACTGGTGCAAACGGATGAACATCCGTAAATTCTGGCCAAGTCACAGGCATCATCTCTACTGTTGCATTCAACTTCATTGTGCAAGAACCCAGTGGAATCATACTATGGCAGAGGGAGAGGTCTTTAGACTGAAGCTTATGAATGTACCTCAGCAGCTCATGCTCTGTATGATACCTGCAAGATCCATGAACTATCTATTAGTGCTTATGAACTGCAACTGCAAGAATAGCAAGAACACTTGACAATACATACGAGTTAAAAATTGGATGGGTCAGATAAGGGCTCTCCCTGACAAGCCCACTTGGGATGGTAGATTCAACCTCTGATGCAAGAGATGAAGCAGTAAAGGGCACCTGAGAATTATAGGCAGATTATCTACCTTGAGATATGGAATATAATCATGTAGAGAACTTAGAAGAGGAGAAACTTGATGTCACAAAAAGTATTAGATAATGTTTGACATTAAATCAACATATCCAGTCTGAACCAATAGCTTAGCAACCAAATAGCAGAATCCCATCAAAACAGATTAACCAAACTAGTTAATCATAATTGTAAAGCATGCATTGCAAGTCCACCTTTTTCATATTTTTACATTAGTTAAACAGGAGGCAGCTATTTATTTCAGAAAAATTGATCAACATCTATACCAACATTAATTGGGTGGTACATGCCTTTATATAACCACGTTATTAAGAAATACCATTATATATTGCATATCATTTTCACAGATTTTTTTATAACTAAAATTTTGGAGACTCTATACATCTGAAGCAAGCTGCTTCAATGAAATACTGTAGATTGACACTTGGTCACTAAAATTTACAGAGCTTAAGAGAAGTAACACACTCTACAGGGTACTCGCAATAACAACTACTGCCTCAAGAACCTACTTTTGTTTTGGATACACAGTTTCTGGTTTCATCATATGGTTTCCTAAGATTTCAAAAGCCAATGAGACACTAAATCCTTCTCCCCTTTTACAGTATTGCCGTAAACTCAACTTTATTCAGTTTTATAAGCTGAGAGTTCCCCCTCTTTCTCACAAACAAAAAAACAGAAAATTGATAGAATCATGAAAAAGACTTACAGATTTTCCGTTAGCAAATACAGTGAACAACTTGTCAACATCCTCCAGTGTTGTTGTCTCATCAAACGATGCAGTTATCTGAACAAACACCAACAAGCATCAGCACCCATAGTTTCAATGTTTAACATAATTCAAGTATCAAGGGAAAAGACCAATTAGCAATACATAATTACTCACAGTGTTCGAATCCAAAATCCGCAAATTGATCTCATTTTTGTAAGCCGCATCTGCAATTGCCTTAGCATCAGCACACTTAATCTTGACCGTGTCAAAGAATGGCAGTTCCTGAACCTCCACAGTCCCAAGTTTCTTCAGCCCCTGAGCAAAAACTCCGGCAAGTCCATGTACTCGCTGTGCAATTGCCTTCAGCCCTTCGGGACCATGATAAACGGCATACATTGCCGCCATATTGGCAAGTAGAGCCTACATAAAATTCGTCCTACTTCAGGAACAAAAAAAAAAAAAAAAAAAAACAAAAACAAAAAAAAAAAAAAAAAAAAAACAGCCATTTGATCACGTTACAAGTAGTAGAAGAAACTTACCTGGGCTGTGCAGATATTGCTAGTAGCCTTATCTCTCCGGATATGCTGCTCCCTGGTTTGCATTGCCATCCGAAGTGCCGATTTACCACTCGAGTCCACACTGACCCCGATGATTCTTCCGGGCATCATCCTCTTGTACTCCTGCGATGTGGCCAAGAACGCGGCATGCGGCCCCCCGTAGCCCATGGGAACACCGAACCTCTGAGCAGAGCCCACCACAATGTCGGCACCCAGCTCGCCCGGTGGCTTGAGCATCGTGAGAGCGAGAAGATCAGATGCCATCACGACCTTCACTCCCTTCGCATGAGCAGTCTTTACGAATTCTCCGTAATCCAGGACCTCTCCTCCCGTCCCCGGATACTGCACAAGAACACCGCACACGTCTCCAGAGCTGAAGTCGAGATCTTTGAGATCCGAAACAACGACTTTCAGATCGAAGCCGGCGGCTCGCGTCTTGCAGATGTCAATCGTCTGCGGGTGACAGTTACTGGCGATGAGAAAAGTCTTCTTTTTTGAGCGCTGGATGTTGTTGCACATCGACATGGCCTCTGCGGCCGCGGTACCTTCGTCGAGCAATGACGCGTTCGACATGGGCAGACCGGTGAGATCGGTAATCATGGTCTGGTAGTTGAGCAGCGATTCGAGCCTCCCCTGAGAAATCTCGGCCTGGTACGGCGTGTACTGGGTGTACCACCCGGGGTTCTCCATTATATTCCTGAGAATCACACCGGGGACGAGCGTGTTGTAGTACCCCATTCCGATATAGCTCTTGAACACCTTGTTCTTGGCGGCCAAGTACTTCATATGCGCAACCATCTGGTTCTCCGTCAGCCCCTCGTCGAATATGGGCATCTTCATCTCCTGTATCCTGATAGATTTCGGGACGGTGGCGTCAATGAGCGAGTCGAGCGAGGGGTACCCGCAGGAATCCGCCATCTTCGTCTGATCGTCCGGGGTCGCCGAGTTGTGTCGACGGGGGAAGGTGTCGGACGGTTTGAGCGCCTCCACAGAGATCGACCTCGCATGTGGCTGGAACTCAGGTTTCGCCGATCTGTTCGCCGACGAGAAAATGGACGGCGCCAGGGAGGAAATACACCGCCGGGAAGCGGCGGCGTGGGACTGCTGCGAGTTCTGCGCCGCCCTCGATTCGGAAAGGATCCGGCGGAGGAGTCCCCTGTTCGCGAGACGGCGAGCTCGCTCCATTGCAGAAAAGGGGACTAATACAAAACGAGTAGAGAAGGGGGGAAAACGTCGACGAGGAAGGGAGAATTCCGATATAAATACAGGGTTCTCCTCCCCTGCGAATCCGCGATGGGAACGAACGATCAGTGAGGGTGGGTGAAAGGGTGCGCAGCTTATATCAGTGCGCACCCTGGCGGACGTGGCAGGCGTATAGTCCCGCAACCCCTCCCTGGCTTTTGGACTTCAAACACCAAATCCGCGAACGGGAGGTGGAGAATGGAACGGGGATAAAGAATGGAGATTCAATGGACGAGAATCGGTTCTTGTTTATAGTTGCTAGAGAAATTCAGAAGAAAAAAGATAAAAGCCCACGATGAGAAATTTGAGAAAACAGTGAAATATTTTGTCGATTTGTCGTTGATTTTTTTTCTGCTGTGCGAGTGCGGGAGCGGCGCTTCTCTTTCACTCCCTGCTTATCGTTTCTCTGCTTCACCTCCGCCTCATAAAATACTCCCCCAGTTGCAGGGATGAATCCCCACTTCCCGGACACAGAAATTTGAGATTTTTATCGTATTGAATGGATTGATTATTCAGACGAAAGGATTTGTAACGACCCACGTAATCGCTTCTTTACTTTATTTTGGCTGGAGTCGCGAAGGAACCCGGGTCGCGTCATTGCGTTGGAAATCAGAATCGTTCTCTTTTCTGGGGAAGAGCACTCTGTTTCTGTGGTCGCGTTTCCTAGAAGGGATTCCAGGAACAGGCCCCTCTCCTCATGGTCTTTTGATTTTTTCTGCGAAGTTGGTCGAATCTCGGGGATCTGATTGTACCCATTTGCGAAAAAAATCGTCGGAGAACAATAACAAAAAATCGAGGGTCGTAGTTTTCGGCGTGATCTTTTTATTATCAGTTTCCGGCGGCCATGAACGGCCAGTTTCCGGCTTTCTGCTCCTGTGATACCCCGAATTTTCAAATGGTTTCTTTGAAATTGGGAAAATGAGAAGGCCTGAGATTCATAAAAATGCTTCTCGCAGAAGAGTAGTAGGTGGGTGATGGGTTCGGCAGTCTTGCAGATTTGTCCCACCACCATGAATGCCGTAATGGGCAAAGATGGTGATTCAGTAGATAACAAACGTATAATTTTTCAGTATTTCAGAAGGAATTTCGGACATGATGGATTTTCTCAACCTAGTATATTAAGGCTAGTCTGATGGTAACAGCTCGAATATATCTCCTGCCTCTTTGGACTGTATTAGTACCACAAAAATAATAATAAAATCATTGATAAGAATATCAAATATGTATATGGTGCTCATATAGGGCCCTTTTGACTAACTAAACATGGTCCTCTAAAATAAAATAAATCCCTAAAGAAACATAAGCTTGGTCACTGGTATATTTAAATAAAATTCTTGACTCACACACCTTTTACAAAAATATGATTTTTTAAATGAAGCCAAACACCCACTAATGATAGAATAAACTTTTAAGGTCATAGGCTAATGGCCCAATATATAACATTGATTGAGTTAAACTAAAATCAATTAGGCAATAACACCTCTCTTTTGTTTGAACAATGTTTTAAAAATCATATTTTACATATATTTAACATTTTTATAAGAAAAAAATACAAAAATAATGTTGGGTTACTTTTGAACCAGGCCAAGTCATTAAGAACTTGGCTGACCTCTGATTTTGGTTCAACTGGGTTGGACCGACCGGTTCGGTTTGACAGTTAAAAACACTGCTTTTCGAAGTATTAAAAGCACTGATTAAAATGATACTCATTTGACCATTTAATTTAACCATTTGGGACCTTTTGTGAAACCCGATCCAATTGACACAACAACTCAACTCGACCCACCCAACCCCGATTCATCTCAAACATTTTTTTTTAACCCATTCCAAAGTTTTTGAAAAAATACAAAAAATTTAAAGAAGAATACCAGAAAAATATACGAAAAACTTTCTTGTATTAAATATGATGAAATAGGTAGGTATAATAGAATATTAGTATAAAAACTGCCTGAACCCGACCTGACCCATGGGTTGGATTTGGGACTCAAAAACCCAACTTCTGCAATTCGTCCACTTGGGTTTGGTTACTCGAAAAGCCCAAAAAAAAAAAAAAAAAAAAAAAAAAAAAAAAAGTGTAAAATGAGAATTTATTATTATACATCCACTACCAACTTTCTATTTCTTCTTTGATATGTTACTCCAGTTTATAGTGCCACAAAAATACCAATAAAAAAAATCAATAACTTTTTAATATTGTTATATGTTATAGTATCTTCTTTAATTGGGTTAATTGCAATAAAAAAAAATAATGGTAATAATACTCTCAGTCTCAGATATCTTACTCCAGTCTTAAACTATTAATTAGTTTTTATTAAATAAATTATAAACGTTAGAAATTATTTAAATAATCAAAATCATGGTTGCAGATTTGGTGAGGAGTATATCTAGGGTCTAGGCCGTTGAAGTGTAACTCTTCGTCGAGGGGAGGGGAGGGCTTAGTTTGTTACTCTTCTTTCGTGCAGTCATGGCGTACTTGAGCATGGGTGAAGCTCACAGACGCATCACCGATTACCTAGCCCGATTTTCCGACGCCGTTTACATGCAGGACGGGCACAGTCTGGGTCCCCTTTTCTCCGTCTCTTCGAATTCCTCTCAATTACTCAAACTTGGGGATGCTCTCAATGTCTTTCAGGTCAGTAATGTTTCTTGATGCGGTTTTCTTTAAGTTAGGGTTAGCAGCTCTCTTCGTTCAATGTTGTTGGGGTTTATTTGGTTTTTGTTCTTTTTTCCAGGATGTGGACAGATTGATTAAACAATCGGATAAGTACTCGCAGATCGGGGAGATGGTCACGCCGCTTCTCCGGTGTCTGCGGAGTTACCGGACCTCCAACTTGGTTGGTGCGTATAATGCATTCGAGAAATCTGCAAAGTGAGTGTTTTGTTGATTCGCATTTTCAGTAGTGGTTTGGTGATTGCGTGCTTGCTTTTTAACGGCGGAAGTTACAGTGCGTTTTTGCAGGAGTTTCGGGTTTGGGAATCTTCGTGGGCGTTGGAAGCTGTTTATACTATTGTGTACGAGGTTAGAGTTCTTGCTGAAAAGGTAATAAATGCGAACACTGATCTCTTCTTGATCCAGTCTTGTTTCCTGTTCGTTGACTGAGCGAGTTGCGATTTTGAGAGTGCAGGCTGATAGGCAGCTGGCTTCCGTGGGAAAGAACACGGAAAAATTGCAAGCTGCTGGTTCTTTCCTGATGAAATTCTTTGGGGCTCTTGCGGTAAGAAGTTGTTGCCTACTTAATTTTGCATCTTCTTTTTTCCTTCTTCAGCTTGTGTATTTCTTGTTTTGACTGTGAAGATGAACACCATTGTTGATCCAGGTATTCTTTGTATTTTGTAGGGTAAAGGCCCAAAACGTGTTGGGGCACTCTACGTCACTTGCCAACTCTTTAAAGTTTACTTCAAGGTTTTTTGCTGTACATCACTTAAAAATTGCTAAATATCATCTGAACCGACCATAATCTTTTGGTTTCGTTTCTCATGGATTAGATAATCTCTGTCTATTGCAGCTTAACACGGTTCACCTTTGTCGAAGTGTCATAAGAAGCATTGAAACCGCAAAAATATTTGAGTTTGAAGAATTCCCAACTAGAGACAAGGTTTGAATGAGTTATTGAGTTCCTAGACATCCGTCCCAGGTTTCATGATTCCTAATTTCCACTGCTCATGTCACAGGTTACCTACATGTACTATACCGGTCGTCTAGAAGTATACAATGAAAATTTTCTTTCTGTAAGTGTTCACTTGCCTATTTGGTGATTTTTTTTTCTGCTTCCCCTTTTTGGATTGATGTCACTGATCACTATTTAACATGGGAGATAAATTTTCATGCCAATATCTATTCTTTGTATTTAACAAAATCAGTGATTGGTTTATTGTGTAATTTGATTTGATAGGCCGATCAGAAACTCACATATTCCTTAAAACATTGCAACCCACGAAGAGAAGCGAACGTAAGGTGTGGTTCGGGTCTATGTGAATTTCTTTTTCATAAATTACTGCATGGAAACTTGAGCGAGTAATGATATAAAATTGGACGAGAGGATGAGGTGATGCAATCTTAGTTTTCTTAGTACTTCAACATGGTGATTTAGTAGTTGGGAGAAACTTTGATTTTTTTATCCATTAGTTTGAATCAGGGAATCTTCTTTGTCACAAAAATTTCATTTTTCTGGAACTTTTGTGCTACCTTTATTTTTTAACAACTGGCCTAACACTGTTTGTTATTATTGACTAAGGATGATATTGAAGTATCTCATTCCTGTCAAGCTGTCACTTGGGATTTTGCCAACAAATATGCTACTTGAGAAACATAATTTGCTTGAGGTATGACGCTCTTTAGCTTCCTCTGAAAAGCAAACCTTATGAGCAGCATGACCTTTTATTTTTCCTGTAAATCTACTCTTCAATGTAAACAACTTGCTTGCGTGCCTGATTGGGGATCTTGTGAGTCTCAATAATTATTACCCTTTTTTAAATGCCTCAAATCATCAAACTTAAGCTTCAATGTAATCATAAAGTGCTTGATTCCTTTTGAGTCCTGTAATTGAATGATGTAACCATTTTTTTGGATACATGGTTTTGGCGTGAGTTCTTCAATTGATTTATCAAGTTGCAAGTAAAACATGTTAAGCGAGTATCTCAAACACTATTTGGAGTCTTCTATCCAAACAGGAAGAGGCCTCTGAAAAATGTTTTGCTTAGTTGATCAAGGAAAATGATAATAATCAAGATGTTTTGTTGCTCAGGACCCACTTAAAGGAGCTTGTTGCTTTGTGTGAGCAGCCTAGGTTTCTTCTGAAACCAAAGGCTGCTAACTTCATTTTTTGGCTTCACTATTTCGACTGCTTTTTGGATTTCGTGAAGTAGAGCTGCTAATGAATATAAGTTTCCGTAGTATGCAGATATTGTACAAGCACTAAAAAGAGGTGATCTCCGCCTTCTCCGGCATGCTCTCAAAGAACATGAGGATCAGTAAGTCTTCTAATCCCTCTCTATAAAGACTGAGATCCATTATTCTTTCTGACACTTTTTGAGTATTTCAGATTTTTGAGATCAGGTGTATATCTTGTCCTGGAGAAGTTAGAACTCCAAGTCTATCAAAGACTTATAAAGAAAATGTAAGATGTTCTTTGCTTTTCATGCATTCAGATAACTCGCACATCCCTTGATGAGATTAATTATCCTTCCAATTATTTGGCAGCTATATCATCCAAAAGCAGAAAGATCCTGCCAAAGCACACCAGGTGAAGTTGGATGTAATTGTTAAAGCTTTGAAATGGCTTGAAATGAACATGGATGTTGACGAGGTACATTTCAAATGCCTTCCTATTATTGAAAGTTATGTCCATTATTTTGATTGCAACTTTAACCCCTCGCCTGGTCCGCACTTAACTAGAACTCGTTCCTTATTTTCTTTCAGGTTGAGTGTATGGTGGCCATCCTCATATACAAGAACCTTATGAAAGGCTACTTTGCCCACAAGAGCAAAGTTGTTGTTCTGAGCAAACAAGACCCCTTCCCTAAATTAAATGGGAAGCCTGTTAATACATAGACACAACCTGTGGACAGCTTTATCTTGTGTTATCAATCCAGTACGAGGTCCAATACTGTATGGAGGCAAGTCTCATATACAAGAGCCTTTGTGGAAGGCTAGATCACAAGAAGTTCGTGTCGCCACAGCGAGCAAGATTCTTTCTCAAATTTGTATTCAAGCCCGTAAAAAATTTCCACGTCGGTAAACCTGGAGTGAGAACTATCGGGTTAGAATAAGCCTCAACAGAGCAACCTACTGACAGAAGATAGAGAGACTCTATACCTCAGTTTTTTGTTGTGTTTTGTACAATCAACAACATGTACATTAGACTTCATAACAGGAAGCATTGGTTCTCTACATTAGTTCAATGCAAAAAAGGTTTAGATAAGATGAGACCTTTTCAGTAGTTATATTGTACCAATGGCCATTGTTCAGTATATGTCCCAATTTATGGCTCCTTTTAAGAAATAAATTACTGAGACAAGCACAGCTGAGACAAACCTAGCCGAAGTGGGGCTGGGCATCCTTCTGAGGCAATACAGGAAAATTAGAGGTAGCTGGTAGAACGAGGAACGAAGGGGAATAAACAAAATGCAAAAACAAAAACAAGAACCAGAACAAAACCAAAATTCCCAATGCCATGCTATAAACCCAACAAACCAGACACCCTCTGACATTTCAACCAGAGGGTGACAAGTATATAGTAGGTAAAAGGTGCCACCCACCTTTCTTGCTCAAACCTCAATCAACCCTAAGAATCATTTACAGAGACACATGGAACCAACAGTATCATTTATCAAATGTCACGCCAACTCAACAGACCCATAGCATCTCTGAAGGGTATTCGCCACTTTCTCCATTTTCTTTTATTTTCCTACCTTTCTTGTGAAGAAACAGAGAGAGAAGATGAGGGATCAGATATAAATGTGTAATGTACTGAGAAATATGTTCAAGTGCAGTAGCATATACTGAACTAGAGTAACATAGAACTTTTCGTTCAAGTAATTACATATCAGAGATGCATATAGTATTAGTATACTGTATACACAACATCTGAAGTTTCAAAATTTTCTAAGCCATTCTGAATAACCGGCATCCAGTAAACAATGGAAACTGCACCTTGTTGGGTCGGAGGAACTGTTTAACTCCCTCTTTCAAACGTGGGAAGCCAGAGAGCAGTAACAAAAGGAGCCCTGCCTATGGTGATGGCAATTCTACCTGTTTCAAGTGTGTTTCTTTGTTCTCATGCTTCAGATCCTTGAACTTTGGTAAGCAAAGAAGTGTGAGAAAAAATCGTCCCTAGGGACCTTGAGATTGAACTGGAGGGGGTATATTCTCATTCAGTTAGCAGAAGGCAGAAGCACCGAACTTGGGAACGTTTCAGAGCCGTTATTGGCTGCCCCCTTTATCTTGAGAATCGAAGTAATCAAATTATAAATATGCACATTCTCGAAAGATTGAATCTTTCTTCCTCTGGCAAATTGGGGTCCGTGCGCAACGAAAATGGTCCTCATCGAAAAGAATGCGTTGTCGTAGCCATGAGCTCCTCCGCATTCTTTCCTCTTCGACCTCTTCTGCTCTACTTTAAACCCTTCTTCGAGCAGTCCGATGATCGGCGAGATTCTATCGCTGGCATGGTAATGCAGCCTTTCCGGCAAATCTTCTTTCAGAAACATCTTCAAGTTCTTCCCATTCTCGACCTTTCCGGAACTCAGACCTTCCATCATTTTATCCACGACATCCGAATGAGAAACATCGGGAGGAGGTCGAATGGCAAGAAGGGGACTGTAAGACTGAACCCAGGACTGCGGGATTTCGATCCACGGAGCCAAATCGTCGAGGAAAACAAGCTTTTTGTCACAAGTGCCGACCATCCCATGATCGCCCACCAAAATCAAGGTGACCTCCTCAAAGATGCCTCTGCTTTCGAGCCCATCGATCAACCTGCCTATCATCTGATCAATCCTAGCCACGGCATCCGTAATCTGAGGGTCATCCGCACCAACCTTGTGACCCTGATGATCGGGATCCTCAAAATACAGGGTCGTAAAAACAGGGATTTCGTCGCTGGGAAGATCAAAATACCCCAGAACCGCATCGACCCGATCCGCGAAGGGAACAGAATCATTAAAATTGGGACAAAAATATGGAGGGCAAGACCAGTTACCTCTCTTCACCTCGGAGCCGGGCCAGAAGTAGACGGCGGCCGGAAGGCCGTGGTTGACCACCGTCTCCCACAGGGGCTCCCCCAACCACCACTTGGGCTCGTGAGAATGCATAGAGAAGAAATCCCCGGTGGCGGGATCGGTGAAATAGTTGTTGATGATGCCGTGATAAGCCGGGTAGAGGCCCGTGACGATGGAATAATGGTTGGGGAAGGTGAGCGTGGGGAAGACGGGGATGAGACCCGTCTCCGCTTCGGTCCCATTCGCAATCAAACGTCCGATATTGGGCGTCGGCGCCTTGAATTGGAACCCGAAACGGAAGCCATCGGTGGAGATCAAGATGACCGCGGGCCTCTTGAGCTTGGATAGCGGACGGGCGACGACATCGAGAGTGGATTTGGGCGAACCGCGGGATGCAGGGGAGGAGAAGTAAAGGAAAGCGAAAGCGACGGAGAAGGCGACGGAGATGCAGGTGAGGACGAGGAGGAAGGTGAAGAGAAAGGAGCCGGGTTTCGAGGGTCGCGGAGGAGCGGTGATGGATTCCTCGGAGAGAAGAGCCGTGGAAGGGTTGGAGGGATCCTTTTCCGGCGTCGGGGATGGCTTGGAAGGAGCTAAGATAGAGAGAGAGGCGGTACCCATTTAGAGGTCTGTGTGCTTCTTCCACTCGACCTCTCTCTCCGTCGGAAACCCAGAGGAGACCGAGGAGGCAGATGGACTTCGGGAGGCCTGATCTAATCTGGAATAGTCTGGTTGTTGGAAGCAGAGGGTAAGGGGCAGGGAAGAGGGAAGAAGAGAGGGACGACAGGGGGCAGTCGTCGTTGAGGGGTCGTCCTCGAGTGAGAACCAAGTCTCGAGGGCGTCTCTGCTTATTTCCTCCAATTATCTCGTATCGCTAAAATTCGCTGCTCGGTAACTTTTGAGTTCATCTAAGACGGGAGCTGAGCAGAGAGCCGTACATTACTTAAAGTCAACAACCCCAAAGGCTGTATTCTGACCCCACTTATATTCGGCAAACACCAACCAAAATGGAGATCCTGCCTAAATTACACAGGAATGTCTTCCTCAAACATATAACATTTTACGTACCTTCTAAGCCCTAAGGTGCTGAGTAATTACTAATTATAATCGCGGAAGGCGAGCAGGCAACCATATATAACACCAGTAATCATCCATCTATTAAAAAATATAACATAATCACAGCTTACTCGTTGAGTTTGTACCTTGAACATTTAAGCCCATTTCATTCTCATTGATTGAGATCAATGGATCTATAAACATATTTTCACATCTAATTGCCATTGGAAACAAGCAAAGGATAGAGTATTTACAAATAACTTTATTTTAACTAGCCAAAGTCCATTCCCCGTTTAAATAAATAAATAAAAAGCTTTTCACGTAAGGAGTCACTTTCGAACACAACATGGCACATTGTGTCAAAGATGTAACTAACAGGAAAAGACGTAAAATTAACCCAGAACGTATTTTACATAACTAATATTGACGGGTTTAATAGCTAAACAAGAGTAGCAACTACGGGCATTTATCGCGTAGACTGAAAAACAGTACCTAGGAGGGACATTAAAAATCAATATTGTGTATTGGTTCAATGGTTCAATATGAGCACGACGAAAAATAAAACCAAAACAAAATATATCTTTGGATGGATTCGACGGCAAAACTCTTGCAAATTATCTATTCAAATAAACTACCCCTCAAGAAAACAAGTTACGCTACAAACAAGAACAATTTAATCTTCTTCCTCGGCCTCGTTCTCTGCAATGTTGAAGTAACGGAGCTCATAGATATTGCGGTCCTTGTTGGATGCAATCACTCTCAACCAATCCCGAACGTTGTGTTTCTTCAAATATTTTTTCGTCAGGTATTTCAGGTACCTACAATCAACCACAATTCTGTTAACCAAAAAAAAAAAAAAAATCCACGAACAGTCCCTTCAGAAGAGGGAATTGAGGTCACATAAAAGGTAACATATAATATCAAATTTCAAGTTTTTCATCAGGTTATCTAAACTCATTTTGTCATATTAGATTAAGAAGCTACTATGGTGCAATTTGTAATGTCCCACCATTTACTGAACCTTATGCCATATATATATAAACAAAGGTTCACCCAATAACAATGGAGATATTATCCCTGAAGTTTACGGGAAGTCTGCTCACATATTCAACAGACGACTGCTTTTATCCTTCAGGCTACTCAGGATTTATAATACTTATCAGCAATTAATACTGCATAATCAAAATTGAACTTCCCAACCTCACCTTGAACAATCAAATACAATTTGCAAATGTCCCATCATTTACTGAACCTACAGTTACCAGATTCATAAAACGTAGGTTCACCCAATAACAATGAAAAAACTATCCCTGAAGTTTACGGGAAGTCTGTTCACATATTCAACAGACGACTGCTTTTATTCTTCAGGTTCCTCAAGATTTATAATAGTTATCAGCAATAAATACTGCATAATCAAAATCGCACTTCCCAACCTCACGTTGAACAATCAAATACAATTTGCAAATGTCCCATCATTTACTGAACCTACAGTTACCAGATTCATAAAACGTAGGTTCACCCAATAACAATGAAAAAACTATCCCTGAAGTTTACGGGAAGCCTGCTAAAAGAAACAACAGACAACTGCTTTTATCCTTCAGGTTAACCCAGATCTATTCTCAATAATTTATGTGGAATGTTTGGATATCTTAAATATAAACCCAAAGCCATACAAAATATACATACTAACTACACAACCAGCTAATACGAACAATTTGCTACAATGATTAAAATGTCCCATCATTTACTGAACCTACTGCTACAACAAAAACTCAGTGGTTCACCCAATAACAATGAAACACTGTTCCTGAAGCTTACGGGATGCCTGTTCATAAAGGTGACAGACATCTGCTTTTTTTCTTCAGGTTACCCAAAATTTTTAAAGGTTAGAAAAAACTCAAATGACACTAATACATAAACTATCTTACTTTACCCAAACAACGCAGTCCAGTGTAAAAATTATTAAGTGATAGTAAATACGACTTTGACCTAAATACTGCAGGAAATGTACCTCATCCAAGAAAATACGATAGGAAAATTGCACAGAGGCAGAGAGAAACAAAACACGCAATTTAATGAATCACTACGTCCTAATCGCAAGTAATTGTGTTTCCCAACAAATTTAAGATATAAGATAAACATCAATGTAAATGAGTTACGAGTTAGACCAGACGATGGTATGAGCTGACATTTGACAAGTACGCAGGTAGAGTCATCATATGTTTCATTCAAGAAGTTTTCATCATTTTAGCATACTCTAGTAGCAGATTCAAAAAATTCAGTGGCAGCCGATAGCAAAAAGGATCAACTACAAAGGCCAGCACTCGATGTCACACGACATTAAACACAATAAGCACATCATAACTTGAAGAACACATCTTGACAAAATAAGCAGACCGAACAGCAATCGTCTTTAAATAACCAAAAGAGAACCTCCCGCTATCATTGTATACACAAGGCATGAAACAGGATATGAAATAACACGTACAAGCATAACATCGATAAAACGGACAAGGCAAAAAAGAAAAGTTAGTATTCCAACACTAAAAAAGCTTGAGTCGGAGCATTGTATCGAATGAGGAAATGAAATCAAACAGAAAAGAAGAAAAAAAAAAAAAAAAGCATTCAGTCGGAGTAAGCTTCACCTTTTCGAAAAAGGGTTATCTGAAGTAACGGTGATCTTGCTCTTATCGCGAGAGATGGTGATGGCATCTCCGAGCGCCCCAGCTTTCCCGCCAACTTTAATGCGCTCCTGGAGGAACTTCTCCAAGGAGGCGATATCCATGATTTTGTCCTCGACGGGCTTCGCGCAGTCGATCACGAAGGTCGCCCCCTTCTTCTTCCCGCCCTTGGGAGCATTTCCTCGACTCATTCTCGCAGCCTTTCCTCACTGCTCCGCGCAGCCCCTCCTCTCCTTACGGCTGCAAAAACCCTAACCCTAGTGAGGCTTCCTTTGAAACGACCGCGCTGCTGCTTATATACATATCATTTTCGGTTCCGTACCCCATTCCTAGGGCTCCATCACGGGGCACGGCTCACAATAATGGATCTACGAATGTCGTAAATGGGCTAAATGGGCCTTAACGGGCCATTTCGGCCCACTTGAAAGTCATATAAAATCCAATCCGACCCATTGTGCGGCAATACGTACGTCGCGACTCAGCTGGAACCCCGCGACTCAGCTGGAACTCTGCGACTCGGCTGGGTGATCACGGACCGCCGGCGTAGGCGGCCGGCGGCGAGAAGCACCGTCTCCTCATACGGTGTCGCTTTTCACATCGAAAGAACTTCATGAATTCGTGTGTAATCAGGGTAGTGGACTAGTGGGTACCCTCCTGTTTCGCATAAGACCCCACCGGAACCTGCGCTCCACGATGAGAGCCCGTCACGCCCGCTCTTCTCGTAATACAAAACTCGAGGCCACCCATTAAAAACCGTTAAAGGTTTCGCAGGTAGTGGAGATTAATTAGATCATCTGATCCCATCTTTCCAAGCTACTGAAATGAAACAAAGTATAAAAATGCAATATCATTACACCGATCACAATCAATCGCAATCCGATTACCCAAAAAGATGAGGTAAAATTAAAGGTTAGTGGTGGGGTGTTGGGCGTTTTGGGCCGATAAGCTAAACTGGGAATGCTTCGTTCCCGTTGGCAATAATGGAGCAATATAATATTCCCGTCGGTCTGACCCACGATGGAGTTGTTTTGAATCATTAATGGCTTTGTTTTTGCTGTCCGACTGTCCATTTAGGGGAAAACACTGTTACGTGAGTTATAACACCTGTGCTTCAAAGTTCTTACAGCATAGATTAAAAAAAATAAAAATAAAATTACTCCGGGCAGGGGCGGGATGCATTTAGGGGTGTAATCGGGTAATAATTAAAATGGGTAAGGGTTATTCTGTTACCCGTTTCCCATTTCGCCGATTAAAAATTAATCATTTCGTCAGCTGAATTTTTTACCTGCGTAATCGGGTAATCGGGTAAATAAATGAATAATAATATTTATTACCTCAAATAAATATACAATACACATATTATTTAAAAATAATATTAAATACATAAAATTAAGAGACGGATAATTGGGTAATTGGATAATCACGTAATCGGGTAATCAAAATATGTAATTTTATTCTTTATCCATCCAATTTCTTTTCGGGTAATCGGGTAATCGGGGAATCAGTAAAATTGTACCCTTAAATATATTTTTAGTTTCCTACACGAAATAAAATTGGTTACTTTGTAGTTATGCATTCACGATTTGTCACCGTTCGGGCTTTTGTTCAAACGCGACATCTATTGGACATGACACCCACTACCATGCTTATTATCGGTTCATTTTTTTCTTCTAAGCACTTAGCACATCGATCTGTATAAAGATTCTTTTGCATTGAGTGGGTTTATAAGATCCAAACCTAAGTGAAACAGATAATATGTCATTATTGAGAGAAATGACTGACATTTTCTGTTTAATTTTGTTTTGTAATCTTTGCTATCTTGAACTACGAGTTTGTGTGTGCCCGCAGGACCGCCGAAGTTTTCACTCCTTAATTAAAAGCGACACGAAAGCTCCCATCGCCCGTAATCATCTTTCGAAAGTATACCAGCTGTACCGTCTGTTTCATTCCAGGGGGTGGAGAGAGAGCCGAGAGGCTATTAACCGTTGCTCATGGTCTTCGGCAGCGGCGATTTAGTGAATGGATTCGATCGTAAGTTGTAGCTCACGATTCTAATTTCTGTGTTTTTTCTTTCTTTTTTTTTTCCTTCTTCATCGTCGCGATCACCGTCTTCTTTCTTTTTCGTTATTTTTCCTGCATCTTTTTTGCAGGGATCGAGCTCTCTAACAGTCGGAGAACGTCTCTGCGCGGCGTTTATTCCTTTCGCCGCTGTTATCGAAGCGCTCATGTGCGTTGTCATTGGCTGTTTCAAACCGGAGTCCCCGAAACGGCGTCTTTTATTTAAGGACTTCGTGCGTCTTTCTCAGGAGTCCATATGTCTGTATGTTTTCCTCTGAATTTTACGTCCTGCACTTGCTTTTCCCGAGTATCTATAATTCATCTTGTACTAATTGACAGTTACTGTGAACGAAGTGGAGGCATTGTACGAGTTGTTCAAGAAGTTGAGTTGCTCAATTATTGACGACGGGCTCATTCACAAGGTACAGATGTTCGGGACACTGACTTTTTCCCGCCGCATGATCTGTAATTATGCGGAAGACGTTGCAACAATCGATATTTTATCTCTATTTTTTATGTTTCTTTCACTAGATATGATAAAAGCTCGCTTGTTGATTGCATTTTTTTCCTGCTGATTGTCACCTTGTTTTGGTACGTCATTACTGTCATGAACAATTTTGTGACTTGTGCTCATTACTAGAGTCGCATATGTTTGAGTAGATAAAATGATAGCTTTTACATTTTCTTATGAAACTCCGATTCGATCTATCTCTGTATTGGCCAGAGAAGCCGGGACTTGAAAAACTGAAAGCTATAGCGAGTTGTAGACAAGCGAGCTCAAATATGGAGATTTTCTAGGTTCTGCCCAAGGGTGCAGACTCTTGATGTAGGACTTGGTGACTAATATTATTGAGCTGGAAGCTGTTTACACTGTAGAGGTTTTAGGGATAAAGAACATTATCTAGAAGCAAATTTGATGCAATTATGTATAAGTGAAATTATGCCTTATTATTATTGGATTTCCGTTGCTATAATTTATGAAGATACATATTAGGATACTATTATTTGTCTTCTATAGTGCATCCAGTAAGGCAGCATGATCTCATAGAACTATTACGTGGAAATGTATAACTAACATACTTCTGAAATCAATTTTCGGAAAAAAAACCCATTGTTTTTAAAGGGTTTGTAAAAATTACCAGTAAATAGAAGTAACTCGAGCAACTTGAAATATTGTACTTGTCAATTGCAATATAAAAAGGAATGAGTACTACACACTTAGATCTTTTGTCGAATGAAAGTTTCAAAGTAGTTTCGGAGTAGTTCTGCAAAATTTCAGACACAAATATGCTCCCCAATAGTATGCAGCCTATGAGGCACTGAACCAAACAATTAGTTCACCCCCTTAACATCACAAGGATTATGAAAGGTATCTTCCTTCCCTTTCTTCGAATTTGTCGACCTTTAAAATCCTCTAATTGGCATGTTTGGAAGGCCATGAGGTTATATTTGAGACTTCATTTGTTGGTAATGATCTCCTTGCTAGCATGTTTTGCAACTAGCTGATTCATTTTGGCTTACTATGAATTCTTTTTTGTAGGAAGAGCTTCAATTGGCACTGTTCAAGACTCCGTCTGGGGAGAACCTTTTCTTAGATAGAGTAAGTTAATGTGAACTACTTACTACTATCTCTCTTTCCCTCTCTCTCTCTCTCTCTCTCTCTATCTATCTATCTATATATATATATATATATATATACCCCTCTAGGACTAAAGTTGCAGTAATGAGTGCCAGTTGAGCTGCTATTATTGCCGGAACTTGGCAATCATTACTCATATACATCATCTATTTCTTTATTGGGTGTTTTTTTTTTTGACTCATATCTTCTCTTATTATGTTTTCAGCTGTACTGCTGCTTATACTAATGGGAAAATTTATACTTATTTTTTGCATATGTAGGTATTTGATCTTTTTGACGAAAAAAAAAATGGGGTTATTGAGTTTGAGGAATTTATTCATGCTCTCAGTGTTTTCCACCCTCGTGCACCATTGGAGGGTAAAATTGACTGTAAGATGTTTCGGTTCACATTAAGTTAGCTGTGTTTCAATTTATTTCCATGTGTTATATAGAAAAGAAACTTGTTATCCTAAGTTTGTCTTATTTCATGCAGTTGCTTTTAGACTCTACGATTTAAGGCAGACAGGTTATATCGAGCGTGAAGAGGTTACTACTGTATCTTTATGCTACAGATACACTTTGTCGATTGATCTAAAATTTTAATTTGGTATATTTTTTATCACAATCAAAGCAGTTTTTTTCTCAAGAATGCCTTGTTTTCAGGTTAAGCAAATGATAGTTGCAATTTTGATGGAATCAGACACGAGATTGCCAGATGATCTCCTTGAAGCTATAATTGATAAGGTCGGGCTTCTTGCAGGCGGTGCTTCATTACCAAATTTGTTTAGCTTCTTGGAGGAATATCACCGTTGATTCTGTTTACTGCTTTTGACAGACATTTGTAGATGCTGATGCAGACAAGGATGGTAAAATTAACAAAGCAGAGTGGAAAGAATTTGCTACTCGTCATCCATCGCTTTTGAAGAACATGACTCTTCCATATCTGAAGTATGTCATTTACTTTCATATTTTACATTCAATCATATTAAGTACAGTTTACTGTGGCTGAATAAAAAATTGCATATAGCTACTTAATTAGATCTGAATACCCATTATCAGAATAGAATATCTGAATGTCAAGTCTGTGATGGCCTTTCTCCTTGATCTTTGTGCTGAGTGCAAAAATTTGAAGTTGCTTATTCCAATTCCAGCTTACTGTGCCCATCTCCCACACTAACTGCCTTCAGGCAGATGTTTTTGAACTAAGTTGAGATGCAGATGCATAAATGCAGTCGAGCACAGAATCAACTTGATGGTATATTTCAGTGAAAACTATACAAGCATGTGTGGTCGTGGCCTGCTTCTTATGAATGTTGAATGCACATTCCCTGAAATCCCTGATGAGATGGACCCAGAACCTTATACTAGAAATCCAATGTGACCATCAAGCCAAATGCCCAAGCCACATGTTCGCTTCTTTTCCTATGGATACTATTTAAAGCTGAGAATTGGAAAACATTTAAGCAATAATTTTGTCTGTCTTGGCCAAAGAACTTGAATAAGGTATTGGAAAAAGAGGACGAGGTTTGCCTTTGTTTTCTGGTGAACCTCAGTGTTAACTACGGTAACTAATGTGGAAAAAGGGGATCGTGACTGAAGAAAGTATAGAAGTAACTACAAACTAGATGAGGTTTTGCTGTTATGCTGCTTGGAAAATCAAATTTGGTGTTTCTCATAATTAAGAGTCTCAGGAATCTTCCAAGTTAGACATAGACAATATAGCTCCCTCTTATGTTTATGGGTTATCTGTCTTTTAGCTACATTAAACGTCTATTAAAGCAATAATAGTAGCAAAAACTGACAGATGCATCCATAACTTGGAACCAAAATAATTGCCAGCAAATTTCACTAAAACATTGGCACAAGATAATGTGACCATTACAGTTGAATGCTTATATCCTTAAATATTTATTTCTTCTCTTCTTTTCAAGATGTTTTATGATATTTCTATTGTTGTATAAAGTTAAGAAAAAGATGCAAAGAGAAAATCAAAAGGGGAATGATGTTGAAAGTTTAAAATGTACAATTTGTGCCACTATGGATTTTTTTCTCAGTTCCTTGACGCAGTTGATGGTGAATGAATACGATAAAAGTTAATTTGGTGGAAATCATTTCAATAGGAATTTGTGGTTCTATCTGTCAAGATGGATTGTATGCTTTATATGTATTGGTGTGTTCTAAAACAAATGTTATAGGTTTCGAACTTGTAAAATAAACCTGCTAATTATGGTGTATGTGCATAAAGCAAAATCTGGCTTTAATTATCCACTCATCTGTCATCTCCTTCCTGGCAGGGATGTAACTACAGCATTTCCAAGTTTTGTTTTCAACACGGAAGTTGAAGACTGAATAGTGGAAGCTGCAAAATCTGGTCATACTGGTTCTATGGAGGGTTCAATTTTTATCCAATTGTCATCTGAATTGATCTGCAGATTCAGGAATTGATTCACCGAGCTGGAGATGGGAGCAGCTATCTTCAAATTGATTTGGTTGCTGATGAATTTTAATCCATGCGAACTAGAGGCTTGGTTCTCGCTCGGGCATTTGCTGCTTCTTTGGTGTCACAATCAAGCTGATGGGCCTATACAGGAAAGAAAGAAATCTAATTCGTTTTGGTACAACTGTAATTTAACTAGTAATCAATGTTCCTTTTCTTTTTTGTGTTGGTGTTGCTCGTATCCCATCGCTTTTTCACCTTTGGTCCAGTCTGGTCCACTTTTCCCGTAACGAAATGAACCCAGTAAGTGAACGTCCAGCTTGGAAGGCCCCCCACCTCAAATAAGCGCCGTGGAAGTGAGACTAGAAAGCATCCAGCAAGACTGTTCCGACGTGAACATTTTATACATAATTTTGTTTTATTTGGAGCTATGCTATACATAAAATTGGTTTCTTTTCAGAGGAAGATCCGGCGGCTAAGCTCTGTACAACTGTTTTCAGTGTACTCACAGCTGCAATTACAAAAGGACAAGAACTTCCGATGTCATCTAGTGCATCCTTCCCACTCTCAATCTTGAACACACGGTAAATCTCTAGGAATCTAGGTCAGGTGCTTTGGTTAAATAACGCTCATATGAGTTCAAGATTTATCTTTCGACTCAGCAATTGTTTTTTCTCATTGGTTGGTTTTAAGAAACTGCAGCAGCTCTTCGAGAAGATTTGATGGCTTTGTCTGTGTGTCATGTGCGGTGTGTTGGTGGTTGGAAAATACATGTGCAGACCTGTTAATGCCAGACTGTCTGTATATTCTGGTCTGTCTTTATCTTCACTTCTTTCCCTCTTATAATCTCTTAATTCTGGAAAATTGAAGCGTTGATGGGCAAATACATCTTCCCAGTTGGTGTAGCCCATAAACGAGGTCGCCAAAACTACGGAGCAACAAATGAAGCCAGCAAGTTGGAGCCTCTGATAGTTGAAAAAGGGCACCCATACCCCTCTCTTTCTTCCCCTTTCACGCCTATATAAAGTGTTGTAGCTAGCTTTTGTGGTCTGAATGGACTGAAAATCCATTAACGATGCAGGGCTTGAAGTGGAACTTGAGACGCTCCTTTGCTCTTGGATCCTGGACTGTCCTGTTCTCCCGTTTTCCCCGTGCATACCCGAGCTTTTAAAGCCGATTTCACCAGAAAGAAAGAGACGAGCTCCCTAGTTCTTTGAACTTCCAAAACTAGAAAAAAAGTTCATCCTTGTTTCCAGCAAGTTCACTGTACCGATTCGAGGACTCTCGAAACTTGCATGTTTAAACGACACGCTGAACCTAGTTATCCGAGAAATGTAAGAATGCAAGGCTACACGGGGGGAGGGAAGGCACGCTCACTCGTTTTTCCACAAGCGGCCGGCCAGGCTCGTATATATCAGTCTCCATACATTGCATCTCCTAGGTTGACTTGCTCTCCCTTTAAGGAAGTCACTACAATGGCTTCTTAATTTTCACCATTCATGCCTCTTCTTCCTCCCCTCTTCTTCTTCTTCTCAGTGCTCGTATTAAATATTATCTATTACCGTAACCCCAACTTCCCAATTGCTTAATTTCATCAGCTTCCACGCTCTTTCTCACTTAAAATAAAACTACTGACTCAAATTTTCAATTGCTTAACTTATGGGTGCATTGTTCACAAATTGTCCCCTGCAAGAGACATAGAGCCACTATCCACAGTTGATCCCGAAAAAACGTAAACCCAACGACGGGTATGGACCGTCCGATCGACTATACCGAGGATTAGTACGAGCTCGAGATAATTATAAATTAAAAAAAAATTGTATTATTTTTTGTGGCATAGAATGTATTGGTGGTTTGTAGCGTTTGCTTCATGCTTGTGTTGTTTGTTGGGCGACAAAAGAATTAAGAAAGGCAGGGAAGTGTTCGGCGAAAAAAAAAAAAAAAAAAAAAAAAAAAAAAAAAAAAAAAAAAAAAGAAGAAGAAGGAAAGGTGAAGTCAATTCAGTCACAAGCGTCTCGTTGCCATACAATCCAATTCTTCCAAGATCCAACTCCCCCATGCTCCCCACTTGCATTTATTTATTTATTTTTCTTATTTTTTCCCGTAAAAAAAAAAATCCACTTTCCACTTCCGTCCTTTTCCTTGCACTCGGCTCTCGGCTCCTTTCTCCTCTCTCAACGGGAACCAACTGCCTTCCCGTTTTACTCTACCCGGAGCCTATACGTTGAGACGACTTATCGTAAGAAGCAAAAAGAGAATCGATTAAAATACAAAATTTTGGAATCGCGTCCCTTAATGGTGTATTTATTTAACCACTCGGGAATAAAATATTTAGAAATTCTAAAATATCATAAATATGACGATATAATATGTATAAATCAGTAAATTTTTTTAAAAAAAGGTGTGCGAATCGAGGATTAGCTTTTCCACCAATCAAGCCGCTCAGATCTGTCTCAATTACGAAAACTTAGGCGGTTAGGCTACGCGGAAAATCCACGAAACCGAGTAACGGTGACGCCATCGGTCCAATGGCGTCGCTTCTCACGATACTCTGACCAACATTGTCCGCACCCAAAGTGACCTGTTGCCACCTCGACATTGAACTACCACGTCGTCGTCTCCTCGCTTTCCCACCTCAATTAATACGAACAATTAGAAAACGTTAACTTGTTTAAATTTAAAACTTTAAATGATTTACGAAAAGTCCAAAAATAAATTAAAAAAAGGCCTTACGCTCTTTCTGTGCTGTGGCTTTGGAGGGAAGACGAGCGGTTAAATTAAATTAAAATTAAAATTAAGTTAAATTTAAATTAATATTTTGGATATAGAAGTGGGAGGAGGTCGAAGGTAGCTTCACCGGCAAGCCCACTCTCTTGCAGCGGAATAATGGAATCTCCTTTGGCAGAGGGGTGCGTACGATAACACTATCCTTCGCCTCCATTTATTTGTTCTTCGTCTCCGGTATTTTTTTGCTCTCTCTATCTGGAGCATCCACTGGCTCGGCCGTCTGGATCTCCACCATGTCGAAGATGAAACACCTGCTGCGGAAGCTGCACATAGGCGGCGGCGTCAGCGACCACCACCGCTTACCGGAAACGCGCCACGATTTGTCTTCTCCGTCACCGACGCCCTCTCCCTCGGGCTCGCCCTCTTTGTCGTCTTCGGTGGGTCTGGCGCCGCAGCCTCCTTCGTCGTCGTCGTCATCGGCTTCGCTTTCGCCCGCAGTGTCTGCGAATTCTAGAGCTGGGTTGGCTGTCGGTGATTCGGAATTGAGGAGGAACGGGGTCGATGAGGGGGTCGATTTTAACTTTTTTGAGGAGGAGTTCCAGGTGCAGCTTGCGCTGGCGTTGAGTGCGTCCGATCCGGATAGGAGGCAGGACGCCGAGACGGCGCAGATCGATGCGGTGAAGAGGATTAGCCTTGGCTGCTTCAATGGCCCTGTTAACAGTGCGTTGCTGGACTTTCTGTCGCTTCGGTATTGGGTATGCTTATTTTGCGTCTCTGTGTATAATCTCTCTTTTTTTTGTATAAAAAAAAATGTTTAGGGTTTATTGGATGTGGGGAAGGTGTGGAGCTTGAATTTCAGTCAGGAAGTACTTTTCGCGTTTGGGGGCATTCATTAACTTAAAGAGTTTTCTCTATAGTGTCGATACTTAGTAGGACCACTCACCCATCTACTGGAATTCGAAAATGCTTGCCCAATTTCTTCTTTTCAGTAATTTGACCTAGACCGAAACGATAAGTGCACTGCATACATAAAATGAGGACGAGCTTTTTTTCTTTCTGTTGTTTCTAATGCACTTAATGGCATTTGATGGTGGTTTGCCTAGTTTTGAATTTTTATCTTCTTTTTTATTTTATTTTTTAAAACTATATGCCTTCGTCAAAACTCCACGTAGTAAGCAACGACCTTTAAGGTGTCTTTTCTACGGCTTGTGACTGCTTATTGGGTGATATTCTGATTTTGTTTCCTGTTATTTCGGTTCTGATTTTTGGGAAGTACTTGTCCGAAAAATTTTGCTGATACTATATTATGGTTATCCCGGAAACCTTGAGGTCCTATTCCAAGTGTTTAATCTATTCTAAGGACGCTCTTCTCACTCAAAGCTTTAAACAAATATCTATCTTTTCTGCAAGGTAGGGAAAAGAAATTGGCTTCAATTCTTTTGTTTCAGTTTACGCATTTAAGCTTAAAGCTGATTCCTAGTTGAGTCTAAAGCCGACAGGCTAAAGAATGAGAGAGTAGTCTAGGGAACATTTGGATCACATCGAATGCAGGATAGGGTGTTGACTGGTTGATGGGCCAACAAGATATTAAGGGCCAAAATTGTGATAAGGGGGATTAAAGTTACTGAACTGATCATCAGCTGTGATGATTCAATATGTCACTGTAGATCATTGTGCTTCATTTGGTCTTATTACTAGAGTTTATCCTCATAGATGAAGAAGTGGAAAGTAGGATGGGGATTGTTACGTGAACTGAGGTTGTGATCAATCCTGTTGACTTGAATAGGTGCAATTATATTGCTAATAGCTGTATCAAGTACAGTGTATGACTGTTATATATGGTGAACCAAATTCTTCATTGTACTGGGCTCAAAATCCCAAATGTTCCCTTTCAACTGAACTGTTGAGAATTTAGTTCTATCAATCCCTACCTATGGTTCATATCAACCAAACATCTTTTTGGGCATACTGCTCAAAGTTAGTTTCATCAAATCCTCCATATACTTGCTACATATCCAGCATTAAGTGTTGTCTTATATCGTATATACATTCACTTTATTTTTCCTGTTGATGTGGTAGTCTTTGACCTGTTTTATTAATTTCTTCTTTTACCAGCCTATCTTTTTTCAGTGATGCATCACCAGTTTTTTAAAGTAGACCATGCAGTGTTGCATGTATCAGATAATGTCTTTATCAATGCCTTGCTTATAGATCATTTAATCTTCTTTTTTAATGTTTCTTTACTTGAAGGTGTTAGATTATTGTTTTGATAATAAACTAAATATGGTGTTTGAATTGCATGAAAGTAATGTGATTTTTGATACCAATTGTTCCGCAATCTTTATTCTTTTTTCTCATTCTCTTCTTCTTTGAGCTGATATAAATCTTTGAGGCATCTAACTTAGAATGGAGTTTCTTTTCTCTGCAGAATTATAACGTTGTCAACTATGATGAAAAACTCACTGATGGATTTTATGATGTGTACGGAATTGTATCAAATTCTTGTCCGCAACGGCAACTGCCTTCTTTTGTGGACCTGCAAGCAATATCTGTTTCTGATAAGGTGGATTACGAAGTAGTTTTAGTCAATAGAAAGTTGGATCCGACTCTACAAAAGCTTGAGAGGAAAGTAGTTTCATTTGCAATGGAAAGCCAAGGTGCACTAAGTAGTCCAATTGTGAGTGGGCTGGTCCAGAAAATTGCTGATCTTGTTGTTGATAGCATGGGAGGGCCTGTTGGTGATACTGATGATTTATTAAGAAGGTGGACCTCTCAGAGCCACACACTGAGAATGTCTTTGAACTCCATTGTTCTTCCTATTGGGTGCCTTGAAGTGGGACTCTCACGTCACAGGGCCTTGCTGTTTAAGGTCTCAGTCACTGCTTTTATCTGATGACTACTACATTTGCATTTTATCTTGTGTTTATATCTTTATCATCGATTTCTAAAAAGAAGTTTCTGTATTCAGGTACTAGCTGATCGGGTCAACCTACCTTGTAGGCTGGTGAAAGGGAGCTATTACACCGGGACAGATGAAGGAGCTGTTAACATAATTAAAATTGACCGGGAAAGGTGAATCACTATTTTACTGTTTTCTGATAGTAGTACTGTAATTGTTTCTCGGTCATAGCTGCTTTACATGTATACCTCCCCACAACTGTAATACCAAAACTTAATACCCTTTATTGTTACTGTATTCTTTTAGTTGCTTTCTGTTCTCACCTTGCTTGTTGTTAGCAACTCCTTTTTTGTGTTCTTGCACCATTTGCTTCATTTGCTGCATGTGGGGAAAATATTGCTGCATGTAGGGGAAAAATTGCGGCATGTAGGGTAAATATTGCTGCATGTATGGTAAATATTGCTGCATGTACGGAAAATACTGGGCAGTCTCATTTTTTTTATTACTGTCACTGTTCATTTTGTCCTAAAGGAGTATTCTAGCTGTTCCATTACTCATTAACATTCTCTTTATAATTTTTCTTTTATTTTTAAACTTGAAATCATGCCTGTAAGTTTATGTTATTTTGTGATGAAAGTTTACTCTGATGTGCATTGTTAATGGATAGATAAAATTTCATTAAGAAGCCCGTGATATTTTTAAAAATAATTTAAGCGGTAGTGGATAAAAATGCTGATTTGATGCTAATGGTTTCAGTGAATACATTATTGATCTCATGGGAGCTCCTGGTACATTAATTCCGGCTGAAATACCTAGTAGCCATCTCCCAAATGCTGGACTCAATGTTGTGTGCTCTAATGCTATTGAAGAGACCGTAAAGGATCTATGTTTGGCCCTAGATAAGAAGGTCAACTCACAGCTTGTGCTTAATACAGAAAAACCGAATGGAAGTTTCTGTGCTCCCAGTTGCAATTCTAATACTGGTATGCATCAACAATTTTTAGATGAGGTGAATCTTGTTGAAAGACATCAAATTGCAGCAGTTCCTTCTTTAGGTAAGCCTCCCAAAAGAAGCTCATCAGGAATGAAAGCGATAAACACCCCAGCTCAAAAAATGAAAGTGAAGGACGTTTCCAAATATGTCATCAGTGCTGCACAAAATCCAAAATTTGCAAAGAAACTCCATGCAGTTTTATTGGAGAGTGGGGCTTCCCCCCCTCCTGATTTATTTTCTGATTTAAATCCGTCCCAGGATATGTTGGAAGGCAAAGGAGCTGGTCAAGCTAATGAAAACAACAACTTGAGTTCTGATCCCAACATTGAGCCTTTTTTGAGTCCTGCAGGATTGGAATTATCAGCTCTTGATGATAATAGACTACTCTTATCTGCAAATGAGATTATCTGGGCTAAAGGATTTGATAAGTCAAGTCTCAGTTCACCTGCTACAGATCAGTCACTGTTCCGTGGTGGGGATCTATGCATTATGAGTTCACCTGTCCCTTTACTCATCTCTAGCGCAGGTGGTTTGTCAGTAAATGCTGATTGTAGTGACTCTGAGGTATTGGGCAGATCTCCGGTTCCTGATACATCAGCTGAGGTTAAGGCCCAATGTGGACATGTTATGCAAAATACAGCTGAAAGTACTAGAGTGGGAGCTTGTTTGGAAAGGAAAGGAGGTTTCCAAAGGTTTGGGATGGGTGCAGATCAATGCTTGCAAAGATTTGTAGAAACAGCTAACATTGACCAACAGAATATTTCTGGAAATGCGGGAAATGGAAGGATGGACCCTTTGTTGAATGATGTTGCAGAGTTCGAGATTCCATGGGATGATCTTCAAATTGGTGAACGAATTGGTCTTGGTAAGTTACGATGGATGTCTTTATCCAGTAATATGTATGCATATGTTTCGTGCATATCCTGTTTAAGTATAAGCATTGGTGAATGGTGTTATAAATGGCCAGGCTGAATCATGCCAATCATTGTGTGTTTGTGATTTACATGTAGCACAATTGGGAGTGGTACAATTGGCTTGGGGTTCTCCATTTAGGATTGTTAGATGCATACTTTGTGCGCATACTTTGATTGCTTTACTATGATTGGTATGCCATATGTTTTGATTAGTAGTTAACCATTCTGTTTTTCTATTTTCAGGTTCATTTGGTGAGGTTTATCGTGCAGATTGGAATGGCACAGTAAGTTTAAACACCAGATGCTATACCAAATATACTTTTTTTTTTTTTTCTTTTCTAAACGCAGTTGCATTATTTCTTTACCTATTTCCAGAATTTTAACATTAGGTATTTGGTTCAAAATACAAGGAGCTTATGTCCGTGAAGAACTTGATTTTGCTTGCTCCTTTCTTATCTCTGAAGAGTATTAAAATCTTTGACCATTTGTTTTTAAGAACTAATATCACAACAAAAAATAGAAGTACAATGATGGGTCATAGTCAGTTTTAATAATTTTATGAGGTCATTTATCATTTGCTTATTTGGTGGCATGAAATTATATTGCAGGAAGTTGCGGTGAAGAAATTTTTGGACCAAGAGTTCTCTGGTGATGCATTGGAGCAGTTCAGATGTGAAGTAAGCATATTCAAGTTCCTTAATGTTAACCTGAAGCAAAATACTTCTTTAGCAAATTTTCTTTGGAAAATGTTCCGATTCGATATTTGCCAGTGGCATCGTGCAGATAAAAATCATGTTAAGATTGCGTCATCCAAATGTTGTTCTTTTCATGGGTGCTGTTACTCGTCCTCCAAATCTCTCAATTTTGACAGAGTTTCTTCCAAGGTTGGTTAATGATATTTCTATGCAATGATTACTTTAATGAAAAGATCCTTATTTAATGAAAACATTGATATATATATATATATATATATATATATATATATATATATATATATATATATATATATATTTTTTTTTTTTTTTTTCCAGATGTGTAACTAACTATTTCTGGCTCATTATTCATATTTGCTTTATGGAATGCCTCTATAATACTTTCGTTCCTGCTAATATTATATGTTAACAATTTGCAACTAGGAGATGTGCAACACTTAAATAGTACCTCTTACTATTTTCTTATTTGTACTGGTTTTACACAGGGGAAGTCTATTCAGGTTATTACATCGTCCCAATGTTCAAATTGATGAAAAGCGACGGTTAAGAATGGCACTTGATGTGGTATGAGTTTGATAGATGATGTAAATCATATGACTTGCTATATACTATGTATTGCTCCTCGTCTTGTTTATGAAATTCTTTTTTGTACCTTCTGCCAGGCCAAAGGGATGAACTACTTGCACACAAGCCATCCTACCATTGTTCATCGAGACTTGAAGTCTCCAAATCTTCTTGTAGATAAAAATTGGGTTGTTAAGGTAGTTGCACTCTGCATAATTCATGGTGTTGAACAATTGCAAGAGTTTAGCATGTCTTTGTTCTTTTTGTTTAATTGAAATATGTGTTACTTTTTGTCCTTGTGAGAAGGTGACTAATTACTGATGCCATCTGCAATTCTCTATCAGGTTTGTGACTTTGGTTTGTCTCGTTTGAAGCACCACACATTCCTTTCCTCAAAATCTACTGCTGGGACGGTAATACCTCGTCTCTTTGTATTTCTGCCCTGAGAAATGTTTAATTCTTGGGTGCTCATGATAACATACATAGGCTTGGAACTGGGATCATAAAAGTACCGGTTATGGTGGTGTATGTTCTGTCGTGAACCATGATTGTTTATTTATTTGTTTATTTGCTTCTGGATCAAAGTGATTTTCCGACTTCTCAAATGTTAGTGTTTTAATGCTTTGTGTGTTAAAGAATTAGATTACTTTTCCTATCTACAAAAAATAGATTAGGTTTAACCTTTTAAGCAATCATATCTCGACTACCGGAGGGAGGTGCTATATTAAAATATGGACATAATTTTCTGCAAATTGTACAGCAAGATCTTATTGTTGGTTTTTCAACAGTTTATTTTCTTATGTCCATGGTTATTTTAAATATTGCATAGTGTCACTACCAATTATAACATTGTTTATTGCTGCAAAAAGAAGCTCAAGAGTATTTCTTCCAACTATCTTGTAATGCATTTTGATTGTTTGCTGCAGCCGGAGTGGATGGCTCCTGAAGTTTTACGAAATGAATTATCAAATGAGAAGTAAGTGGCCGACTAGCATGCTTTGGATAATTCTCTGTGAGAAGTTCAAATTTTGTTTGAGAACTTCCCGTTCTGTCAGTAACATATCAATTTGATGCAGATGTGATGTCTATAGCTTCGGCGTAATACTATGGGAATTGGCCACCTTGCAAATGCCATGGAGTGGGATGAACCCTATGCAGGTGGTGGGGGCAGTAGGCTTCCAAAATAGACGCCTTGATATACCAAAAGAAGTGGACCCCATGGTAGGACAGATCATTTGTGATTGTTGGCAAAGGTAACTTCTCAACATTTTCACGAACAACTCCAATTCAGTTCTACTGCATCCTATTTGCCCCTCACCATTTCCGCATTCTATAACCATTTATGCCAAGTAGATTTTGCTTCACTCTTCGAAGAGTTCTTTAAGATAGTTACGTGATTAAGCTTGAGGAAAAATTGATGAAATTTATTTACTCCCCACTTGTTTCTCTTATGTAGTGATCCAAATCTGCGCCCCTCATTTGCTGGTCTTATGGCTTCACTTAAGAATCTGAAGCGATTGAATGTTGAGGTCACTTAAAGCCCTGGTTTAAAGGGAGAAGAAAAGAACAATTTCCACTGCAGCTTCCTACTGGAAGGCATACTATAATTGCTGAGAAATTGCTTATGAAGTTGGCGCAAGGAGTTGGGACAAGAGAGAATCAAATGCAGATCTAACAAGTTGCTTAAATTGGAAATCAGCCCAATGTGAACAGGAATTAAGTACTCACACTGTTGACGGACTGTGCGAAGTGCAGTACGAGAAAAACAGGAAGTGAAACACATGAAGGCTCTTACCGAAGGTTAAGAGTCCAAGTTAAACAAAAGTACTTTTGCAATAATATGTACTGTTTTGTTGTCATTTTGGTTCTTTATTCGTGGAAGCTCAAAAAGGAAGAAGCTTCTAAAATTGTATACCTCAGGTTTGTGCTACAAACACTTTTGGAAGAGCAAAAAAAAGGGAAAGAAACACTACGTAAGGTATGCAGAAGCCGCATGCCTTACTAAATTGTGTACAATTCTGCTACTCTCTCTCTCTCATTTGCTTTCTCTCTCTCTCTCTCTCTCTCTCTCTCTCTCTCATTTTCTCTCTCATTTGCTCTCTCTCATTTTCTCTCTCTCATTTGCTCTCTCATTTTCTCTCTCTCTCTCTCTCTCATTTGCTCTCTCATTTTCTCTCTCTCTCTCTCTCATTTTCTCTCTCATTTGCTCTCTCATTTGCTCTCTCTCTCTCTCTCTCATTTGCTCTCTCATTTGCTCTCTCATTTGCTCTCTCATTTGCTCTCTCTCATTTGCTCTCTCATTTGCTCTCTCTCATTTGCTCTCTCATTTGCTCTCTCATTTGCTCTCTCATTTTCTCTCTCTCTCTCTCTCTCATTTGCTCTCTCATTTGCTCTCTGTTTTCTTAGGAAACAATGACATTACTGTCACGTTGTCATATTGTTACACCAATTATGGGTCTCAACTTGGAAGGAAGACCTGGTGGTGGTACATGAAAAATATAAAAATCAAAATAGCGGAAAAACAAGCTTGAAGCCATTAAACAAGCACATCTTAAACTTGTTAATTCACATTTGGCATCTGCACTACAACATGTACACAATCCCCTATCAAATATCAGTTTAATATGATAGTATCGACAAATCCGTGCAAAAAGAAAGACAAATCACCAAGATGCATGTAATCGTGCCTGCAAATATGCCAAACCTTCAGTTTCCTTACAAGGCTGGAATGGAATTAGACCGGATAAATTGCTTAAGAATGGCCTTCTCTTCGTCAATCCGCTTTTTCCCTTCAGCATTACTTGGTTTGACCTTTCTTTTCTCTTCCAAAATCCAATTGAAGAGTTGGCGCTGCTCATTCTCTGGGATGGGATCCCTCACCTTTACGGGTTGGGAGACGTTGGGTGTCGGTAAAGGTTCCTCTGTGACTGGAGGGCTCCTTTCAGCTGGAGTAGGAATGGTTTTCTCTGAAATATCCTCATCCTCGTCTTTCTTTCTGGTCCTCAAGAACAAGTAACCTGCATGCAGTGGTATTAGGTGTAGCAAATGAACATATGCTGCAATTATGACTACAAGAACATGCCACAGGTCCAGAGTGCGAGGTAAAATGCTATCTTGCTGCATTGAATAGAATCGTCCAAATTGAAAGTGATGCAAGATGTTTTCGCAAAAGCATTTGACATGTAACTGTAATCAGAATTAGACTTGTAAGCTGAAAACAGTCAAGATTCTTATGTCTCCTTATTTAGAACTATTCAAGGGAGTGGTCATTTGGATGCAGTCAGTCTGGAAGGTCCATGTTCTAACATCTCTTGGCTTGTCTGTTTGATAATTTTTATCACATCTTGGCTTGATATGTAGTACATGCTTTCGAGAAATTCCTTTCAAGTGGAAGCAAAAAAGGGAAACAAGATTGTGCCACTTATAGTTTGGTAAGACATTCGGTATCTGATTCCAAAGTATTTGTTGCACTTTCTTCAACACAAGTGAGTTCCATGACCTGGCCGCAGGAAATGACAGGCAAACACCAGGTCATACAATGGCTTATAAATATTACAACTAGTACAACCATATCAATAATGCACAATCCAAGTTGGTATAGAACTCAAAGAGCAGCTGCATCTTCTCCAAATGCACGGTAGAGGCTTTATGAATGACACCCTTCTTTTCTCAAATTCATCAATGTCACGTTTAGGAGTATTAAAATATAAAACACATAAGTTTGCACCAAGACATGGCAGCAATGCTCACTACCAACTAGAATTACAACTTGGGCATACAGACTGACTGGCTTGAAAAAGTTTACAACAAAACGTTTCAACCCATATTCTACACTAAAGAGAAAGGCTTTGAAAGACTTCAACGAAAAAAGTCCAGCATCAGATAAATGAAGCAGCAATGCTAGGAATTGCAAATCCAAGAGGATAACTATTTAGGCTGAGGTATCAAGTTCATATAAGAATTTATCATCTCCCTCTTGTACAGAAAACAATAGAAAACTTCAATAACTCGTGGCAGCACCTCTCTGTCCACACTCCTCACCTCTAAGGCCAGCTGAAATATGTTGTGTTAGGGTTTTGAAAGCTGAAATTGAAGGAAAAGTAGTGGGGTGATGATTGATGGTTTAATTTAAAAGTCAATGCTTTACCAAACTGAGAGTCGCCAAGATCATGAAATATGCATATCGGATTTTGCAGACGAGAAGAGAAAGGGGATAAAATTGTCAGAGAAACCATGCCAATAACCAACGAAGAAGACAAAAAAGGGGATCAACAAGATAAATCTTTCCATCTCCTCTCCTTCTCGATAAACACAAGTAGGATTCAAACAGAACACCTTCCAAGCCATAGCCAAAACTGATCAACATCCAACTCGAATAAAACCTTAGGCAAAATTGATCAATACCCAACGCGAAGAAAATCTTAGCCAAAATTAATCAATACCCATCTCGAACAAATCACCAAACTGCAATCCCATCCATAAAATGTACAAAACAATCGATCAACAAACCTCCAAGTGCAAGATTAACAGCCAAAAGTACTGGCCAGACGAACTTATACCGCCGAGCAAAAGACTCTTTTGGGGGAGGCACAGGGGTTTCGGCAGACGCCATCTTTGTGGGAGTCGGCGGCGGAGTTGGAGCAATGGTGTAGTTCTTTGGCTTCGGCTGTCCTACATCACAAAACACTCACAACTCAAATCTCTGCATCTTTTCCACTCAATCAACGAGCACATTAAAGAGATAGCAATAATAGAACCATGTGTTGAAGAAACAAAAGTCTACCTTTCCTGGGTTTTTGATCGTATAGCTTAGGTCCCTCGCCCACCTCATTCCCCTTCATCTTCACGACTTCACCTACAAATAATAAGAATCACTGTTCACTGTTTTTCTTTCTTTCACTCGCTCATTAGAATTTAGACATTACCCCCCCTTTTCTGAGTTCTGAGTTCTGACTACTGAGGTTACTAGTAACAAGCACTTTGTTGTACTGAACAAGTTTTCAGAAAGAGCCGGAGAAGAGCGAAAGAGAGAGATCAGATTTAAGTTTTCAGATTCGGAGTTGCTCCTTTTTGCTGTCAAATTCGTATTTGTTTTTTTCGAAAACTTCGAATTCCCTCCAAATGGGCATTGCCCCATGAGCCCACTGCCTAAATAACAAAAAAAATTAAGTTTAATATTTGTATCTTCAGGCCCAAATTTCTAATATAGTGGTACTGAGCTCTTGCTTCTTCAACCCATTACTTCCTTAATGGATCTTGGGCCTGATATTATCCACAAAGGAGACCCAAACTAAGTGAATTGATATATAGAGGGACTGGGGGAATCAAAAGGAATCACTACAAAGATGATTTTACAGAGATGAAAGAGTGGATAGATAAAGGGTGAGAGATAAAAGATGAAGAGAGGGGAGACAAAAGAGAGGGAGGGGGGAGGGAGAGAGAAAAGAGAGAGAGAGAGAGAGAGAGAGAGAGAGAGAGAGAGAGAGAGAGAGAGATTCTATTTTTTTGTAACTCTATATTTTTCTACTTTTTCTTGTCATTTCAGAAGGTTGGTTAATTTGATGACATATCTGTTTGGTTGTGATGACATAAGTTGGAACAAGTTAGGTTCATATCCAGTTATCATGTCCATAATTTGGCCTTTTTGGCATGGGAGTTGTCACTTATTATCCTTTTAGGTTGCTTTTCAAATCATCCAATTTATTCAATCCATAGCTATTCATGACAGTCATAACATTGACAATTCAAGCTAAGTTTTTTTTTTTTATTATTATTATTTTTTTAATATATATATTGTTTTATTTAAAATTTTCCAATCTTTTTGAAACCAAATTAAATTGCACCCATACCTCTAGGACCGACAAACTATCTCTATTAGTTTAATAATTAACCAATATTTATTTGCATAAACATCTAAAAAATAATCAATCACATAAACTTTAGTGTACAATATAATTATAACTAAAATGGTCATATATAGCTACATTCCATTCTATAAATTAACGTGCCAACTTATACCAATCGACCTTATCCGAATGGATTAAAGGGTTAAATTCTTAATTACCCTTTCATTAATATCCTTATATCAATTAGTAGAATTAATTACTTAATTAAGCAGCATAATCTTCCCTATAACAAATTTTTATCTATTTATTTTATGCCGTTAATTTGATTAAAAAAAATCCAATTTTCTCTATATATGGTTGCTGACCCACCAATCATTTATACTTCATAGTTAAACAGAGAGATCCGTCTGGTCATCGTCTTCCTCTTTCTGGACAGATCATATGGTATCCAACCCATGATTCTGCGGCATTAAAGAGATAAAGAGCTCCTTTTTGGACCAATTATTATTTGAAAAGGGAAGTGAAATAAGACTTTTGGGGGCGGCAGAGGCATACACGTAGTACTTGCAGTACTCCTGCTCTTTCCTCCGGCCATCGTGTTTATCTCTTTGTTCTTCGATCTCCCGAGTCTCTCCTGATGATCATCTTATCTCTTCCACAGAAATGGTGGTGTGTAGCTTTCACGTCCACCCATTTAAGAAACCAAATCCTGCCCTTTAGAGCCCCCAACCCTTTGAGCCAGCCACATAATTAAGCTCCATTTTTATCATCTTTAACGATATGATAATCTCTGTGATTTGATGTCTGCGGGTGATGACAAGGTGATGATCAGTGCTACCTTCGTCTTCCTGTATTTACGATAATTTTTCACTTTCATTTTTTTTTTTTTTGTTTTAATTCTAAATCTGTTATGGGTTTGCTTGCAGAAACGAAATCCGATCGATCTGAAATATATTTGTCCGAATTCCAGCATCGACGACAGGGCTGGGAACACGCGTTCGAGAATTTCGTGATTGATTCATGTCGATCGGTAAAGACAAAGGAAACCCAGAAAAAAAAAAAAAAAAAAAAAACAAACAAACAAACAATCGATCGATCGAGGAAGAAGAGAGCAAGGAAGCGATTGGATGAAATATCGATCGATTTTAATGGTGCTATTTAATTAATTTCGTTAATTTTTGTGGAAAATCGACGATAGGGTGGATCGCGGCGCGCGGTGTTGTGATAATGATAAGTTCGTGAAGCGTGAAGGAGGATGGGTCCTAGTGCCATCGAGGCTAGCCGGTGTCCTGTAGCAGGGGACCATGGACCGTGGGATTTGCAAGCGGCTCTGTGAAAGCTACGCCTCTTTGGACTCACTGTATATTATTGAGAATGTCGCACATGAAAATACGGGATCGTCGTTTTCTTTTGAAGGGGCCTTAATTACCCACCTCTCTACATCGACCATCTCCATCTCCTTTTCTCTCTCTCTCTCTCTCTCTCTCTCTCTCTCTCTCTCTCTCCCCTCCCTCCAGACCCCTCTATGAAATTAACTTGAAGCGTCCGGGAGTGATTCACAGTCCGTGTACGTAGCCTCCATTTTCATCGTAGAAATTTATGATGGCCCAAGCATGTTATCGACTGGTGATCATCCCCTGATATATAGGATAAGGAACTTGTTGTTTGCAAATAAGGTAGCAAATTACTCCGTGCGTCTCCCTCCGCCGCTTCCCTTCTCTGATTCTCTCTCTTCCTCTCATTTGCTCAGCTGGATATTTGTGTCCCTTCATTTTATATATCTCTCATGCATTGGTCTAACTAACTAATTGAGCGTGACTTATATATATATTGGGTGGGTCTAACTGATCGTCGATATATCGTATCTCAAGTTTTCATAATCATCATCTGGTAATTAGTTAATTAAGTTGTGTGGATAAAATAAAATCCTTAATTAATTACAGTTGCATTAATTGTTCTTAATTAGTTAAAAAATAAACCCTTCAGAAAAAAACCTTCTTTAATCAATTAATATGTGATCTTCTCGCTGCTCTGAAAAACAAAAATTGATCAGGATGATTGATGATGGATGATGGTTGTTCACTCGTTCTACACACACACACACACATATATATATATATATATATATATATATATATATATATATATATATATATATATATATATATATATATATATATATTTACACACACGCACAGCCACAGAACTGTAGCAAGGAGGTAGCTAGCTAGTGTGCATGCCCTAAGGTGCAGTTCAGAGTACAGTGACGACGCCCCAACATATATGCATGGCAGTGGTGGTGCAACTAGGGTTTTGTTTGATGAAATTTGAAGGTGGCAAGTGGGGCAGGGATGATCTGGACAAGGGTGGTGAAACTGAAAAATGAAAGGCAGGGACATGGGGAGGTCTACCAGCGCCTCTCATGGCTCATAATAGAACCAAAACAGGGCTTGAAAAGGAGGACGAATACGCCCAGGAGTAATCATTTCTTGGTCATGTGGGAGTGGTCATGAGGGTCAGTACTAGAAGATTGAAGAGAGGAGGTAAACTCCAAGGTAGATTAGATTTTCAAGGCGCTGCAGGGGGCACAGTAAAAATCCTAGTCCAGTTGCCCATTTAGGGTTTGAAAATTTAAAGATGATAATGAGAGAGTCCCTCTTCCCTGATTTGGAGGCTCCGTATGTAGATGCGGCGCCTGGATCAGAAGGGAAAGCAAGCAAGGAGGCATATAGATCAGTTCATGGAGATGAATGATGATGATTAATTTGTTGATTAGTTTGTTGTTATATATATATATATATATATATGAAGAGAGAGATCTAGAGAGGGAAAAGCAACAAATATTGCTGCTGAAGCAGGTAGCAGGAATATGAGAGATGAAAAGCTAGCTGCAAAGGAAAAGTGGGTCTGTAAAACAAAAGAATGGCGATGGATGGAGGTTGGATGATCCAGGGGAAGGGGAAAAAGTGGGAGAGAAAAAAGGTGAAACAGGGAAGGGTCTGTCCTTGTCTCTTGCCTGGTGACTGCATTGAATGCCTTTTGGCAAGACTAAGAAAGGAGATGCTCCCATGCAAATCTATGCCCATCTCCCCATCCTGCACAATCCCCTAAAATTCCTTCCCATAACTCCAAAATCCCATTTATTGGAATGCAACTGATGAAAGGGAGAAGAAATTTACAGATAGGGTTTTGTCATTTTGGAATGTCTTGTAGTTGTACCACTCTGACTTGCCCCCTTTTACTTTACAGTAGTTTACACTTTACATGCATGCAACCTCCCTCCTCCATATTAATTCCTTCCTTTTTTTTTTTCTGAAGAAAAAATTAACCTCACAGCTAGTCCGTCTCTCTGTCGCTCTCTATCTTTTTGTGAATTTTCTGGTCACGTGAATGCCTTCTCTAGCGTTTTCTCTGAATCATCTCTCCTCTCCTTCCCCTTTTTAATCCTCACCTTCCCTTCCCTTCCCTTCCCTGCAACTGCTAGATATTTACCAGTGGAAACCCCTTATGGACCCTTTAATTTCAGAAAAAGTATTGCATATACATATACATACATATACATATATTTAAACAGTGAGGACGAATATTTAAGATTTAAGCTAGCCTCCCCCTATATACTTTCTTGGACAAGACTAGCTAGTCTTTCTAATTTCCTCCTCTCTCTCTCTCTCTCTCTCTCTCTCTCTCTTTCTCTCTTCCATGACTCCTATTCGTCTCATCCCTTCTTCTTCCTCGCCTCTACATGAGGATAACCAGGAAGATCCAAGTGATCTTCTTACTCTCAAGCTCACATCCGTCCCTCTGATCAGCACCTCTTCTTCTTCTTCTTCAACACCTCGTCAAGAAAAGCAAGACCATGAAAGGGATCAAACCCAGAAAGGAGAAGAAGAAGAAGGAGAAGACGATCGGAAATTGCTTGATCAGGTAAACTGACTAAACAATTAACTTACCCATTTCCTTGATTTTATATGTATGCAAGTACTACTTATAATACAGCTCTACCCAGGAGTACTACTGATCTCATCTCATTTCTTCTTGTCCTTGTCTTTGCAGAGTACTGATCCAGGGTTCTCAACTAGTGGGTCTGGTACCGAAGATCACCTTCCTCTACTCTATTCCTCTCCTCCAGTAATGGCCTCAACGGGTGATCAGAACGATGGCAGCAGTAGTACAACTTTGATCAGTACCCAGAATCTTAAACCTGCAGGTCTGATTCACAAAGAGGAAGCTCATGATCATGGAGATCACGGTCATCAATGCAACAATATTAATGGGTCTTCTTATAAGTGGATGTCTTCCAAGATGCGTGTGATGAAGAAGATGTCTAATTATCAAGATCAAACCCTTTCTCCCAAGCCTACCAGTAATTACCAGCAGCAGCCTTTTCAGATCCGCCAGAGATCGCCCCCTCCTAATTGTGTAGATCACGATGACGCTACAATCAATTCCCCCGGAAGCAGCACCAAGATCAGAGTCTGCTCTGACTGCAACACCACAAAAACCCCTCTATGGAGGAGTGGTCCTCAAGGCCCCAAGGTCCATGATCTCTTGCAATCCCTAGTTATCTTTCTTTTTTTTAATCTAAACATTTCTACCCGTGTATTAATCAATGTGAATGGTACTAATTATCTCTAACATGAGTACTATTTGTTGCTTTTGGGGGTGCAGTCTCTCTGCAACGCTTGTGGAATTCGACAACGGAAAGCGCGGCGGGCCATGGCGGCAGCGGCCGCGGCCAACGGAGGCCTTCTTTCTGTTGAAACATCAAATATGAGAAGTATTAGCACTAACAAGGCGATCAAGGAGAAGAGATCAAGCAGTAGTACTAGTACTCATGATTACAGCAGCCAGTACAAGAAGAGATGCAAGCTTGGAGGTGGGCCTCGCTCGAGGAAAAAGATTCGGTTCGACGAGTTCACGATCAGTGCTCTAAGCAAAAGCGCCGCCTTTCATCAAGCAGTGTTCCCCCAGGACGAGAAGGAGGCTGCCATCTTGTTAATGGCCCTCTCTTGTGGTCTCGTTCGAGGTTGATCATCAGGTCTCCTATAGCTAGAGAGAGTTATATAAGTAAGGTTAGTGTCGTTAGTTAGCTGTGTGTTGTTAGAGAGGATTAAGATGAGGTACTACTGGAGTGATCCAATAACAACGAGAGACATTATAATAAAAACTCTGGTGTGAGCTCGATCGAGTTTGTAGTTCATGAGTGTGTTTTTCTTTCTTTTTTTTTTCCTTTTTTTTTTTTTTTTTTTTTTTTTTTTTTTTTTTGTTCTGAATCAGATCGGTGATGAAATTATCGATCATTTTACCCATCAACTGAATCATATAATGAATAAATTAATATAACTATTTCCTTTTTCTTCTCCTATTTAATTTGATGATCCAGTTGATATTTATATATATATGTATGAATGATGATCTCTTCTTTCTAATGACAATAAAATTAGGCATTCCAAATCTCTGAAATATTCATCAGTTCTTTCAGACGACATTGTATATAGACTTTGTCGAAGATATATATTCTATACAGCAGATAATTTACAGGTACTCCATTAATTTTCAGCTTGCAGCCATATGGATGGAGCTGCTGTTTTTTTCATTTCAGCTTGCAGCCTGAATTTGTTGCAAGATCCATGACCACGGAACTAGCAGTACTCACATTAAAATATATATAGCAGGCTGTGCCAAATTAGAACAGATCCTCATCATAATCTGCTGGGCATACAATATTTGATCACCCAGTTAGATTTTTTTTTTTTTTTTTTTTCATGCATGTATTAAAATAATCGAGTTACATACCTTTCTTGTCGAAATTAACATCTGTTGAATATTTTGTTCGTTTTGCTCATGAACTAGCATGATGATCAGATGGATCGATGGAGCCTATTAATTAGTTTTCCTCTACCCAAATATTGTCACTACTGCAGGCGAGCCGAGAGAGAGGGAGAGAGAGAGAGAGTGTGTGTGTGTGTGTGTGTGTGTGTGTGTGTGTGTGTGTGTGTGTGTGTGTGTGTGTGTGTGTGTGAGAGAGAGAGAGAGAGAGAGAGAGAGAGAGAGAGAGAGAGAGAGAGAGAGAGAGAGAGAGAGAGAGAGAGAGAGAGGAGAAGGACCGTTTTGATCATCAGTCTTGTATTCAAATGGAGACGAAAACGACATGGCAGAAGAAACATCCATGTATTCAAGGTAAAGCAACATTTCAGACACTCTTCCTGGGTGAAGGATTGGAATCGAAGGACTGTGGAGAGACAAGTAATGGGCAGTAGCTAGTACTGAGATTATATATGCATATATATATATATATATGAGTTCAAAAATATGTGGTGAAACGTTCTTCTTCATAATTTGTCCGATTGAAACACGTCAGGGCTGAGAGCAGAAAGGGCCGGACGCATCACAGTTTCGTTAAGCGTTAGGCTGTCGCACAATCATATCAATGTCACGGCTCTGGCCACACAAGTATCTCCTCTCGTCTCCTCCCTCAGTCACCGTGATCACGAGTCTGTTCAGAATCTGGGCGTTTTGTAGAGGTTCTCTGATATGTGATATCTCTAGCTCCTCTAAGAGTACTGGTCTTTCTTTCCCTTCGATCTTCCGGGCCGTTGTCTGACCGCTTCCGTGGACGAAACCCTAGAAAGTAACAAACTAAAAAACAAAGTCGGTGTCCTTCCTGTTCGGATTTTCTTGAACTTGGTGAAACCCCCGTACTTTCTGCACTCTTGTTTATATATAAACGGCATGGAGCTAGGCCTATGAGAGGGGGGAATAATCATCAATTCATGTCTCTTGAGATATATATATATATATATAGGAGAGTTTATAAGGGTATAGAAATATTGGTTTCCCCTGTTACGTACTAATTGTAATCACAATTGTTTTGTCTCTTAAATAAGTGTCATTAATTTAATCATCCTCTTTTATATAGGAATGTATCATGTAAGTTATGAATTAGTTCTGCCTTAATTAGTTTTATCTCAAAAAAGACTAGTCCAAGTTAGCTGGGAAGCCTCTTATCCATTTTTTTTTCTATGAACGTTGGACTAATAATCTCTAACATACTACAAGTACTACTGCATCATTCCATTACATGTACTTTCAATTCTACTCACGATAATGTTACTCTTTGGCTGTCAAATTTGGAGTTCGATCAAGCTCAAACTAGAGGAATCTCTATATAAGAGTTGGGAAAGTAGTACGTACGTAGTACCAATCCTGACAAGGTGGCGAGTGAGATATATATATATATATATATGAGGCCCACCCTTCACATTCGTGCACAAGAGGCGATTGCAATTGGTGCCCGGAGCTTTCGCAATAGGGCCCCACGCCTTAGAAAATCCGAATACATAAATTAACCCGCTTTTTTTAGGGTGATTAGTAGATTAGATTATTTATTTATTTATTTAGTTCGAGGATTTGGAGTTCAATCCATGTGGGATTGGGGCCCACCCAGGTGGCCCCATTAAAGCGTATTCTAAAATATCAACCCGATACGTTTTCTTAAAGGGAAACGAATTAATTAGATGCTTTATACTTGATCCGTGTCGATTGATTAATACCCCGCTATACACCTAGCTCTGGGTTATATTCATTAATCCTGATCTTATCCAAGGTACGTAGTTGGCAATTGTGTGAAGTGAGGTGCAAAATTCCGACCCATCTGGACAGAAGAAAACCAGTTTAAGGCGGGGGAATTCGTTCCGTTCACATCGAAGCCCAATCCAAATCCAAAGGCCCATAAAAACCCTTTTCCGGGGGGGAACTTAAAATTACGCCGTTGCCGGGGATCGAACCCGGGTCGTCCGCGTGACAGGCGGAAATACTCACCACTATACTACAACGACTTGATGCGATATTAGGTGTATTTTTTACTATATTTTAAAAAAAACATATTTTATTTATTTCATCTTTTCACGGCTCTCTAACTAATTGCCTAAATCGTCGATTAGTTGAAAATTTTTTAAGAATATGAACCTAAGATTTTATTATATATACTCTTATTTATTTAATTCTTTCCTCAACGACGACGTTCATTTGAGATAACATTATTTCTAATATTTTGAAAGGAAAGAAACACAATATTATATAACTTTATGTGGGTTGAACAGAGTCGGTCCACTCCACCCTCGTGCAAATCGAAAATGAAATAATCCTAACCCATCCATCAAATCATGTTTCTCTTAACTAAGCAAGGGTTTCTTGTACCGCGAACAAATACCTTAAAAGATGTCCAACATATTCTAAATCAGCCAAAACCTAATCTCTTAAACAAATGTTATTTCATTCTTCATTATTGTAATGTCGCCGTCCATACCCACCTGGATTCAGGATTCCCTTAAACCCTTTACCTGCATCACATCTCCCTTTTCCCTTGCATCATCTTCCCAAAGTATTATTTTATTTTTCTTGCCAAAAATTAAAATAATAAAGGTCGAAAGAGGATTGGTAATGGTAGGTCATCACCCATTTTAGACTTATCAAAATATATATTATATATATCATGTGTACAATATTTTTTTTTTTTTTTAGTATTCGTGTGACATAAAATAAAGGCATCTTTGATGAGACGAAGCAAGCAATCTGTGGTCGGGACTTGTGACAGCTTGTCGTATCTCCCACACGTGTGGCAGGCAACAAATAACCTTTTTTTTTTTTTTTTTTTTTTTTTTTTTTTTTTTTTTTTTGTGTGTGTGTGTGTGTGTGTGAGAGAGAGAGAGAGAGAGAGAGAGTGTGTGTGTGTGTGCTCTTCTCTTTTGATATTTTTATTCCCTATGGTTGTCTGATAGCTGTTGGCTGGACCGCGGGTCCCATCTCCTCCTTACTCTGACCGGCAATCTCCGCTTCATTCTCACCGTTGGGAAGTTCACGATGGAGTCCTCCTCTGCCTCCCACCTACTCATTTTAAAATATCATGCACTCAGATTAGTCAAATTGATTAGTCTAAACATCATTACAAGCTTACAACATTGGAAATATAAAATTAATTTTTATATTATTTTTTGACTTAGCTTAGCATCAAAGCGTAGATTTTGGTATATTTGGGTACTCCAAACTCCAAAAGTCTTATATTCATAAAATATGGTAATAAGATACTGAGACTCGATACAGATAGATGCAACCAACTTTGGTCTGATCTGATCGATATCTTCTCTCGAGAGACACTTAGGATGGTTTATTTTAATAATAGGACCTTTTTTTTTTTAAAGTCTTTAATGAAGCTTTATGCAGTTCCATTTTCAAAAAGTAATTTTGATGGTAATTTGTAAGATGTAAAAACTGTTCAATATGTGGGACACTAGCTGTAGCGGTGGATGTGACCCTTTGGACCAGTGGTCCACACCCCGGCAGGTCCTAATAATTGTTCACGGCTCTTGGACCACCGGTCACTATTGGGTCTTGATTCAGATCAGGCTAAGAGGAAGGGACCGTGGGGGTTACTAATTAATCTCAAATGTTATTTAATGATGAACTCACAACAAGGTTAATTAGTTTTTTACAATTTTTTTATTTTAACCAAAAAGACTCTCTTTAGAAATTACAAATTTACAACTATTAATAATCCTATGGATTAGCTTACCATTCTAAAAGTTATTCTTTCGAAATTATCGAAATATAGAGAGGGAAAAAAAGAAAAAAAAAAAAAAAAAAAAAAAAGGGTGGAGGAATTTAATTTACTTACGTGAAACTAGTAACGAAATGGTGAAGAAAAATAGTAGCTTCGAGTCTTCCCAACTCCAGGCCGGGGCACAGCCGCTGGCCTCCGCCGAAGGGCGTAAAATTACAGTTGCCGACATCTCTGTCCTGTAGAATTTGTCCCAAAAAACCAGTTACGAAGGGACGAAGGAGAAAGAAATGGAAGAAGAAATTAAGAGGAAGAGGATGTGTATTATGTATATATATATACCTGCCACCTCCAAGGATTGAACTGGTAGGGCAAATCGTAGTGGTTCTGGTCGAGATGAACGGATCTAAAATACACGAAGACGCACCAGTCTTTGGGTATCACGTACCCTTTGATCTTCACATCCTTCTTCGCTTTCCGCATCACGCCGATGATTATATTCCCCATCCTTAACGTCTCCGTAATCACCTGCAATTCAGTTAATTAATTTATTATTAAGATGCATGTATTCCTTTAATTCTTTTCACCGTTAGAAAATTAAGACTTACATTCTGGGTAAAGGAGAGGGATGCGTAATCGCTCCAACCCAGTTCCTCTCCGGCGTCGCTTCTGCTTCGCTTCAGTTTCATGTTCTCTTCCTGTAACGACACGATTAAATAGTCTGTTTGGAATTTATAGTGGTATTAATTAAATTAACTATTAATATGTACCGTGAGCTGTTGAAGAGCGAGAGGGGAGTCGCTGAGGAATTTGATCGCGAGAGTCATGAGCAGGGGCACCGAATCTTCTCCCGGGATCATCATATCGATCATGTTGTCGGAGATGAGTTCGTCCGTTAATTGCTCGCTACTGTCATTCAGTAACACGTCCAGGACGTCTCTGGGAGCACTACCAGAAGAAGTACTATTTCTTCTCTCTTCGATGATTTTGTCCACCATTTTCACCATTTTCTTCTTAGCCTGTTGAAGTATATATATATAAACTCAGATTAATTAGAGAAAATTAAGGAAGCTAATTAAGATGAGAAAACTCGAATATTTAAAAGTACTGGGTTTTTTCTCTTTTTTAATTAATTAATACTTGCCTGAAGTGATCGGTAAAGCCTACTTCCGGGCAGCTTTACCGGTAACGACATCAATCCGGCAATGAACTCTTGAAACTGTTCCCGCAGAAGCTCCATGTTCTCACCTGGGTCCAAACTAATCAATGCCTTTACCAGTACTTGAAATGCAATCTGATAAAACAGTTCAAATATTAAATCGATCAGGTTAATTAATAAAAAATATATTATCTATGAATGATGAATCCTGATCGTATGAAACGAAACGAAAATTCGAAAGGAGAGGGAAATGGAGAAGTACGGAGGCAGTGGGGATAAGAAGGAAGAAGGGTATATAGTAGTAGTACGATACTGTTTGAGTGTGTGGTACTGACATTTTTTGTTTGGTCCTGGATGTAAACGAGTTGATGGTCTTTCCAGCTATGGATGGCCTGCCGCACGTACTTCTGCATGTCCCGGGTGATCTGAACTTTGAGGTGAGGCGATTTGAAAAAGGCCCCGATCAGACCGTGGACCCTCCTGTGGAGGCTCCCGTTGATGACCAGAATGGAGGAGTTCCCCATCAGTTCCCTAAGGGATCTCGGGTAGAAGGGAACAAACGCCTTCCCGTCGCTCTGCAGCACCGCCCTGGTCACCTCCGCGTCCGTCGACACGATCGTCCGACTCCCGAAGATGTGAGACTTGAACACCTTCCCGTACCTGCACCACCTCAATTAATTAAATTAACCTCCATTAATTCGGGGACGGACGACCGCGCGCGTTAATTAGTTATGTGATTGATTGATGCAGATGAGATCGAGCTTTAATGGATTACATGATTAAGATTAGATGGGAGATATAATATTATGGGGTAATTAGGAACCCCGTTTAATTGGGGGATAATATATATATAATCAAGGGAGGAGGAATGGCTTCAATGAATGAATGATATTTAGGAAGAAGAAAAAAAGGAAAGAGAGTACTTAATTAGTAGTGCGTTGCGTAGACTCACATGATGCGACGCCTGTCCATAAAGCTCTCGGGGCGGGGGGAGTAGGCGCACGAGATGAATTCGAGCGTTTCTCCGATGAAAGGCCACCCCATGGTCCCCGGCGGGAGGTGGCGCCGCCCCGCACACTTCCCTCTCCGCCTCCAGCTTCTGTATAGGAGGGTACTCGTCGCTAGCGTCGCCGCTGCAGCAACGAACACGGCCCACCAGGGGTAGTAGTAGTAGTAGTAGTAGTAGTAGTAGTACTTGTCCATGTTCATGTCCATGTCCATGGATTAACCGATTTCGATCGCTCCCCTGTTTCGTTTCCCCTCCTGCGTTGCTTGCGGCCTCGCTCCGCGCCCCCTTTTATGTACTAATCACGACGAAGATGATGACGGCGATGATCACGACAATAATGGAAAGCATATTATATATATAGAGTCTCGCCGGCCTCTCGGAGGACTCTTGACATGGAAGGAGAGGGATCGATAAAGAGGGGGCTACAAATATGGGTCGATGCTCGTCCGTCTGAGTGTTTAAGAGAGATAATCACTGCTTCCAGAAGGTAAAGTACAAAGGGTTTAACGATCTAATTATCTCTGATCTCTTTTCAAATATTCCTGCTTTTTTTTTTTTTTTTTTTTCTCTCTATAGTTGATCAGAGTGGGGGAGAGAGAGAGAGGGAGGGGAAAAAAAAAAAAAAAAGAAACAGGGGAAGACGAAAGAAAAGAAGAGGAAAGAAGGAGATGAAGGGAAGAGATGGCGGGGACCCACGTCTATGATTGTCTCGTGGCACAGTCCTTTTGGGGGTCAGCTTCGGCAGTGCAGCTGCTTGCCTCGTGCATACATGTGAAGTCCATTCAATAAATACAACCCACTCTCCATCATCATCTGATGCCCCTTTTGTCCCTCTCTCCCTTCCCCCCGCCTCTCTTATCTTTTCATATATGTATCTATTCAATATTCATCTCCTTTTCCATTCTTTATTTTTCCTTTCCATCCCAACAAATCATCATCCAATCCAAACTCCTCAGACTATCCTCTCATGTTCCTTTCACTACTCCATCCCTCAATTTTTTCTTTCTTCGTCTTCTTCTTCTTCTTCTTCTTCTTTTTTTTTTCACGCTGCTATCCCCTCCACATGTCCCCTCCGGCTCTGCCTATAAGATATAATCCGTAATCAGACCCGCCACCGGCTTTGACTGCTCGAATCTGGAGCCTCCGCGCAGATATTCAAATCTCGAACTCCCCTGTTTCTCTGCTCCTTCCCCAGTACTGTTGTGTTGGAAGAACGTACCCAAAACTTTACTCGATCCATCAGCTTTATTCCATCTTTCCGATTTATCTAACAATTGTTTGTTTGTTTGTTTGTTTGCCTCGGTGTTATCGAATTCGATCGGGGACTTTGGGACCGACGATGGATTAACTTGCGCCGGTCCGGGAGGACCCATGTTGTTTAAATTAATTACTTTGACCGGAAAAGCAAAATCACTCTGCAACTGATCTGTTGAGGCGATCGAGTCTTTTTTTTTTTAGCGTATTTAGTTCCCATTATCGAATGGGCGAATCTACTGTTTTCTGGGGCTCCGTGTGGGTGATAATGGTGACGAAAAGGGGGAGGAGTGATGGGTCACGGGCGGGTTTGGACCAGAGCTTGTGGTGTTACCCAGCAAAAGAGAAGAAAGTTTCGAGCGGAATTACCGTGAAAAGGATCGGTGGCGCAGTTCCTCCCTTGGGGTGGGGGGCCGCTCCATTCCACGGACTTGTATAACATTTTTGTCTCTGTCTTTCCGGATTAAAAATCCCGACAGGGAAAGCTTAACCAGTCATCTCAATCCTCGTCGGCGACTACGACGAGAGAGAGAGAGAGAGAGTTCTGGATTCTAGTCTTCCAGAACGAACAGGACTGAAAGTAGAAAAACTTGGGGAGGAGAAGCTAGACTAGAAAGATAAAATATCAGTTACGTGTACTACGGAATGTCTTTGGAAGAATGGTGGGTTACAAGCTAGCTCTTTAGTATGAGTTACTATCACTGAAAAGTCTAATTAAGTCCTTAGTGTTTGAAGTTTGATGTAGTGAACGTACTGCACATAGTCAAAAGCAATGAGATCGTCTAAAACCGACATGACAGAGTTATAATGGATGTCTAGCAGCCTCCATGACTGGTCACGTAAATAGAAACTTTTCCGTGTAATTAAATTGTCCAATATATATGTGCTACTTAAAAATCAATCACAGCCTAAAAAGGGTATGTAATTATACGTATTTTTTTTTTTTTCACTTTAACGAAGGTTAATTGTAGTAAATATTAGGGTTTGGACGTTGCAACTGCCACCATTGACAAGTACTATTTATTCTTAAAGTCAAAAGAGTAGCGGATTAGTGGGTTAATTTGATATGACCCCTAATCCGCATTAACCCACTAATCCGCTACGAACAGCCAATAGGGGCGGATGGAAGCTGCGCTAAACTTCAAAACGTTGCTAAAAAGCACCGCTTTGCAACTGGGAGTTTGGTTATTTTATTCAAACGACTAAATTATCTTAACATGTACGTACAAGTTGCAACATTTCCTAGGAGAGTATCTGAGCAGGAAATTGCCATCATTTCACAATCATTTTTCCTAGTTAAACTACTTATTTCAATCATGAACTGGTTGTAATCTATCCACTCCTATCACCCAATATTGACATTTGGCATGCATACTTTGAATGCTCGTGTCGATCAAGTGATTTATGCAATCATCTCATATCTTAATGATTGCAAGATATATCATAAACTAAATTAATTAATTAGGTGGCTTCAACATTATCCAGATTTCGTTGCATAATTTAAAATATTTCTCTAGTCATTTCTCTTGTGATTGATTGATATATATATGTAGACACATGCATATATACATAAATATAAAAAAATGGGTGGTTCTTTGTAGCTTTGATTTAGATATATTGTAATGTTTTGATTTACACACAAGCATATATACATAACATACAAGATAAGTCAAACCTAATTGTTTTCTATTTTGTTATTTTTTTTTCGCTTTTATTGTATTAAGATGATTTGTTGAAGCATCCTAAGTAAATTCCACGCAAGTAAGTAGTGAGAGCAATGGTCCTATCGATACGTGACACGTGTGCGCCAAGATACAACAAGGTTACGACACAAGTCCTTTCTAAAAGGGAGATCGGCTTGACCCTCCCCCACGTGGGTGGCCAAAGTCAATAATTGAAGAAGCAGAGAGGAGTTTCCACGTTACTTGCGTACATGAAAACTTTACGTCGGCACCGGGTGTTGACGAGTCTTATCGGTCAGGGAACGAAAGTACGACCCATTGAGTCATTGGATGGGCCCCCATAATAATACTTTGGACCCATCACATTTCACTCCTTCCCACCGCCCCGGATTTGCTCCGCAACGGGGTGTTTGCGGAGCAAACCGCAGAACCAGTGGGAGACCGTCCACGCACGGGGCGGGCGTGCGGACGGTCTCCCACAGATTTCGGGTCCGGGTCGGCCACCTTATCCGGACCCTTTCCGGATCGAAAAAAAAAGGCTCCCGACCCCTAATTAAATCCACGAACAGTTTCTCTTCGACCCACTCTCCCTCCCGACCTAAATTTCAATTTCGAGCTCCATTCCTCCTCATTCGACCCTCCCTCTCAGTAACCTTCGCTCTCCCTTGGCAGCCCCTCTCCCTCTCTCTCGGCCCTCCCCCCTCCCTCTCTCTGGGCGACTCTCGGTTCTTCTCATCATAAAGTCTCTCACTCTCTTTTTTGCAACTCTCTCTCTCCAACACTCTCGGCTGACTCTCTCGGCTGACTCTCGGCGACTCTCTCTCCAACACTCTCGGCGACGTTTCTCTCTCTCTCTCTTTGCAACTCTCTCTTGCTGCTTGAGGTCGTTTTCTTTGCATGCTTACCCCTGTTGTATTTTTTATTTTATTTTCTTTTGTTTTTCAATTTTTGATTTATTCATTTTCCAATATGAATTTCTTGTCACTCTGCTGACGGCATTTATAGGTTATCTTCATCTTCTTTGCATTTTGATGAGGATCGTGGATTTAAATGTAATTTGGAACTGTCTTATTAAGCGAGATGCTAGATTTACTTTTCGGCGATGATGTACGGGACCGGTTCCCTGTTTTACGGATGATCTTGTTTATTTTGTTGTGTCATGGAGGAAGCGAGATCATGATGTGCTTTTCGTTGTTAAGTTTTATTGATGTCTTTCCATCTCTTTATTATTTAAATTAAGTGAAGTGGTGCTACCATGGGCTGCTGGTTGTGTTCTTGTGATTATCCGGTCATTGCCTACATATTTTTTCTGCACTGGGATGACTTATTTGATATGTGATATTACTTGCCTTTTTTATCTACCGGTTATTTGATGAATTTCAAGGTTTTTTTTTTGTGCTTTACAAGATAAATGGATGTGCTTATCCGATTTATCTTTTTGTATTTTGTAATTTTTTTGCTCCTTGGTGCATACACTTTGACAGATCTTTGAAAAGGTGACTCCATTTTGCTTCTTTTATTGATTCTACTTTAAAAGTAACCATTCTTGATAAATCATGTAAGATCCGATGCATTTTTAGATTCTCTATGTATAATTTTTTTTTTTCTCGCAGCTCTTTCCGAAATAGGGCACTTTTTTGGACAAGTGACTGTGCCGAGTGAGAGCCAACACGAATTTGAGGAAGTTAAGTGACCCGCCCTTCGACTTCATTCCCCTCACCAGCCCTCGACTTTTCTCTCTTCTTCTGGCGCCCGTCGAAAGCTAGAGGTGTCTCTGCGAAAACCGGGCGATCTCAGGTCGAACACCGTGCCAAGCTTCGAGGACTTCTCATGGGGTGGGAACGCGTTCGGACCCTAATGGTAACTTCCTTCATTCTTTTTCCTTTTTTATTTTGGTTGAGTTTCTTTGTTTTGCTCTTTGGGTTTTCACGGCCCGAGTCGGGCTTGTTTCCTCCTGCGATTGAGAAGATTACGCTTTGAATGGCTGAATCGCTATAGATGGTTTTTTTTTTCGAAATACCCATGTATAACAAAATTGATTCTAGTCATGTCATGTTTGAGCATAGTAAAAACTAAATATTACTTTTACTACTTTGATGTGTAGGAAGTGGCTCTTGACGAGATCGGTCCACAAAATCCAGAACAAGACATTGAAAACCAAGAGCCAAGAGTTGGACAAGAGTTTTGGTCCGTGGATGAAACATCTGAATTCTATAACAAATATGCAAGAATGAGAGGCTTGATTGTCCGAAAAAGATAGTTTCAGAAGAAAAACACGACAAAGTAGTCTTTGAAGTTTTGTCCGTTCAAAACAGGGGACCAAAAAATATGACAAACGGCGAGAGAACGTCAAAACCCCACGCGAGAGACAAGAGAAGGTTGTAATGCCTTCTTGAAAGTTAGTCTTCGACCAAATGGGATGTACAAAGTTACATAATTCAGTGGAATACATAGTCACCCGGTTCTAAGTCCAAAAAAAAGTCACTTTTGAAGTCTCATAGGAAAGTTCTTGAAGTTGCCATTTGCACAAATTGAATTAGGAAGCTTGGCGGGTATTGCACCCAAGCAAGTGTCTGAACCGCAAAGTCGCGGCAGGTAGGAGGACGGGGAGAACTTGGGTTATCTTCACATGGACCATAAGAACTACCCGAGACACAAACGGCAAGAGAATCACGGACATCAATGTGGGCAAAGCAATCCTAAAATATTTTAGAAAGAAGCAATCTCAGAATCCGGCATGCTACTTTGACTTTCAATTGGATGGTGAGGGACAGGTCACAAACTTTTTTTGGGCAGATGCTAGGAGTATAATTGATTATAGTTTATTTGGTGATGTTGTGAGTTTCGACACCACATATAGAACTAATGACTATGGAAGGCCATTTGCACCATTCGTTGGAGTTAATCATCACAACCAAACAATAGTGTTTGGTGCCGCATTGCTCTATGACGAGACTTCTGAATCTTTTGTTTGGCTTTTTGAAACCTTCCTCGAGGCGATGTCGGGAAAGAAGCCTCAGGCTATACTTACTGATCAGTGTGCAGCAATGGCAAGGGCAATCAGCATAGTTCTTCCAGAGAGCCATCATCGGCTCTGCACCTGGCACATATTCCAAAATGCCACCAAACACCTCTCTAATGTGTTTCAAATGGTGTAATCAGTTTAAGCGTGATTTTAATAGATGCGTCTACGTAAGTAGTACCGGAGGATGAGTTTTCGATGGGTTGGAGAAAATGCTTTCGATGACTACGGTCTCGAGGTAATAGTTGGTTAGAAGCACTATTCAAGGAAAGAGAAAAGTGGGCTATGGCGTGCGGGGCACATACCTTTTGTGCAGGCATGAGGAGCACACAACAAGTGAAAGCTTTAATTCGGTGTTGAGAAAATATCTGCATTCCGGACTTGATCCAATGCGGTTTTTTTGAGCAATTTGAGAGATTATTGGAGGACCGTCGTCCACGCAGGAGTTACAGCAGACTTTAAGTCAACAAACAAGAGACCGAGTTTGTTTGTTCCATGTCCTATATTGAAGCAGGCAGCATCGTATTACACGTTGGAGATCTTTGCTCTGTTTCAAGAAGAATGGAAGAAGTCGCACTCCATTGAGATCCGCCATACTACAGATGAAGGGGAAGAAGTGAGTTCAAGGCCATTGACCACGGCGTCCACCGATCATCGACAGTTTTCCTAAACAATCAAGACTTACATGTGTGGTGTAGCCATTTGTAAGTTTAACTTCAATGGGATCCAATGCTCGATATCATTAGGTTCTTGATCGTGAAGAGCTTCCTATCAATGGACCCCGGTACCTATTAAAGAGGTGGTCAAAGGATGCAAAAATAGGGTTTATTATGGACAAGCAAGGGATTGTCATAGAAGAAGACCCTCGCGGCAACTACACGAAGATATATGGAGTTGTGTCATGGTTTCGCATTACAGGTTTCATCACGGGCTGCAGAGCATGAGACGGCAGTATTTGGTTCGCGAGAGAGATTCTACAGCTTTGCACGGACCAAAGTCGACGACGCGTAAGAACGCCCTCTTGTGTGGACCTCGGAGACTAACAATGGTGTAGGTGGGTCCGAGGTCATGAGTAATATAATCGTGGAAACGAGGAACCATGTGGACATCCCGCCCGTTTCGAATGTCGCCGGGTTTGCAATAAGAAAAAAAAGACAACGTGGTGGTAGTAGTTTATCAAGAATAAAGTCGTCTCTCGAGAAGGCGCGCCCTAAAAAAGGACGAAAAAAAGAACGACAAGATTTTTAGTAAGGAAATGGTTGATAAACCTAGAACTTCGAGAGGGTCCCTGTTCGATACTCTGCTATGCCCACCACGATCCATTCATCGCTTCCGTTGGAGGTAAGAGTACCTGTATACTTTATTGCAAGATACTACTCATATGTCGCATTGGGTTTCCTCCTCAACAATCGATGCTTCAATTATTGCATGTACGGATAAGTCGTCCAAATATATGACTGATAATTTTTACTTTTCGAGATACTAATGTGTTCTATGCAGGTTGCAAGTGGCGGACATCAAAACGATCTTGCTGCACCTCCCTATATCAGATTTGAAGGTGTTTCCAATCACTACTCAATTACGGACCCAACAGGTGCAAAGCAAACTCTTATAATATGTTACAAATTGGATACTATACTATTGTATCCATCGCACGTAATCTAATGCAGCAACTTGTTTCCGTTCTCTCCTTACAGAGATCTGGGGAATGTCTCAAGGGCATTCAAGTGATAGTCTTGTTGGACACTCCAACACCCGACAATGAGCTTCTTGAAAGTTGGCTGTAATGTTTGGGCGTCTTGGACGTGGTCGGTACTTTAGATGAAGATGAAGGCGTGCTCGGAAATTCCACAAAAAAGACAATTTTTATGTATTTAAAAGCGTTGTAACTATTGTCCATCTAAATTCTAAATTCATGTTGGGATGTGAAGTTTCATTTTATGTTAACATTGCGATATCCGGTCAAAATTTTGTTATTAGCACTAATGTTTAGCTTCGAGGACATTTAAGACCTCCAAAGGACCCATGCAATGTAATGTAAATACTATCTTACAGGAATATCTTGGACAAATAACGGTCGGTGTCGGAAGGGCGACATACGACTCATGGGTAGGAAGTGAAAATACCACGTTTGACATGAAAATACCGAACTACCTCATACAATACTAACAAGCATATAGAAATACCGATGTTTCTCCGAAAACACCAAGTAATACGTCTAAACACCAATAACATTGAAAATACCAACACCTCCAGAGAGCTGAAAATACCATGTTAGGACGAGTTGGGAAGAAGACGGTAGGTGATGTAAGGACTAAGTGAGAGACTTCGGGCGGAAGTGAAAATACCACGTTTGACATGAAAATACCGAACTACCTCATACAATACTAACAAGCATATAGAAATACCGATGTTTCTCTCGAAAACACCAAGTAATCACGCGATCTAAACACCAATAACGTGAAAATACCAACACCTCCAGAGAGCTGAAAATACCATGTTAGACTAGTTGGGAAGAAGACGGTAGGTGTCGGAAGGACTAAGTGAGAGACTTCGTATGAAGTGAAAATACCACGTTTGACATGAAAATACCGAACTACCTCATACAATACTAACAAGCATATAGAAATACCGATGTTTCTCTCGAAAACACCAAGTAATACGCCTAAACACCAATAACATTGAAAATACCAACACCTCAGAGAGCTGAAAATACCATGTTAGACTAGTTGGGAAGAAGACGGTAGGTGATGAGAAGGACGAAGTGAGAGACTTCCTCGTAGGAAGTGAAAATACCACGTTTGACATGAAAATACCGAACTACCTCATACAATACTAACAAGCATATAGAAATACCGATGTTTCTCTGAAAACACCAAGTAATACGTCTAAACACCAATAACGTGAAAATACCAACACCTCCAGAGAGCTGAAAATACCATGTTAGACTAGTTGGGAAGAAGACGGTAGGTGTCAGAAGGACGAAGTGAGAGAGACTCGGCGGAAGTGAAAATACCACGTTTGACATGAAAATACCGAACTACCTCATACAATACTAACAAGCATATAGAAATACCAATGTTTCTCTGAAAACACCAAGTAATACGTCTAAACACCAATAACGTGAAAATACCAACACCTCCAGAGAGCTGAAAATACCATCTTTTATTTGAGTTCTGAGTGAAATGGCGCGACCGCGCCATTTTCAGGAATATTTTCAGCGCGATCGCCAAAGACCAACATTTGAATCTGAGCTAGCTTGAAAATACCAAGTATGACCTGAAAATACCGGACTGGTTCATAGAATACTAACAAGCATTTAGAAATACAAATGTTCCCATGAAAACACTCACACCTCCAGAGAGCTGAAAATACCATCTTACAGAAGTTAACAAGCCGTCAGTGTCAAAAAGACGACATGTGTGACTCATGGGCCGCTGTGAAAATACAAGTATAACCTGTACTACTTCTGAGCACCAATTACGTTAAACATACCTAACTCCTGAGAGCTGAAAATACCATCTTATAAGAGTTGGACAAGCCGGTGTGAAGAATGCTCTTTTGCTTTTACAAGTGCCAATTTTTGTGGTGATAACACCATACCAATCACACATTTAAACTAAAATACTATTTGATTAAATTTCAGTAAACAACAAACACAATTGTCTAATGACAAAATACAAGTGTCAGGCACCTAGTTTACAGTTAAAAAAATAATAAATACAGCAGACCTATCCATCCAAAAAACTAATTTACACATTATGGATGTTTAGCAATTTTTCTTCTTTGTTCTCTTGGAGGTGTGTGTGAGAACATAAGGAGCAGTCATGGCCTGACTAGGCTTCACCTTCCTCTTGTAGTGACGGGGAGGCGGTTGCTCTGCTCTGGGGGGGCCGCGCCCTGGCTGGAGCCTCCACTGTGGCTGGAGCCTCATTTGGTGGGTAGGGCGTCCTCTGGCTGCTGGGGGCGTCCCTCTGCTGCTAGGGGCGTCCTCTGCTGCTAGGGCGCCCCTCTGCTTCTGTTGGGGCCTCCTCGGCATTTGGGGCCTCACGGTGCTCCGATCCAGCCTCACTTGCATGATAGCCATCTCAGTAGTTGCATGTCTTCAATAGTAGCCGCCATCTTACCCACTATATAGTTGACCCGTCTAGAGAGCTCTCCAAGGTTGCATTCTTCAATTTCAACCCGTCCAGAGAGCTCTCCAAGGTTGCATTCTTCAATTTCAACTGCATGACTTCGCCTCTTGCAATTGAGCTATAATAGGATCTGCTTTTGTGGTGGGTGGGCAGCCAACCCTTCCCCTTCTTCCCTCCTCCTCCCACTAAAGGGGATGAGCTATGGTTACTACACGACCTCCTTAGTTTTGTGAAATAAATAAATCAAATGAAATAAGAATACTAACCTGCAAATTTCGAGTTTGTTGGTGAGCTTCTTCATATATCCCACTACGATGCACTTTATTGCTGCCCCACTTAAGTACACATGGAACCAGGTGGGATCAACTAGTTTATTAGTGCAAAAGGTAAAAGTACCGAGACGGGACATGGTTTCATAATACCAAACCTACAATATCAAAAAATACAATTAGTAATGTATTAACCATATTATAATTGCACAGACAATTACCAGAGAAAATATAATTACTCACCGTCACCGCCAAAGCACAACCTGTAAAGTAGCCATTATTCTTGGCTTTCTTTCGTGACAACTGCAAAGCAATGTGTCTGTGCAATGCCTCCCCCCATGCGTACTCCTTCAGCCCATTCAGGTCATCTATGTACCTATACAAGGTGAGCGGGATGCCGTAGTTTGCTTGGGGGAAGAGAATACACACGAACACCATCAAAATGACTAACTTGGTGATTGTATCCACGTCACCATCTTTACGGACCAATCTGCGCAATTTCCTTGCTATGTCTTTCCGATTGGGGGCTTTTCCGTGAAAATGGTTGACAACAAAATCCGGGATGTTCTTGCACCTCCCTACCACCAAATGTGAGCCTTCGAATGGGAGACCCATTATGTTGGAGACATCTGCTGCACTAAACTCCATATATCTCTTCCCTATCAAAAAAGAATTGCGAACCTTGCAATACTTATTGGCTAGGGATGAGACAAGAGTAGCCTCGATATGCCCACCTTTGACTTTCAAGAAGTGCCCAAATGGGGTCTTTTCGATTGCCCTTATATGCTTTTTTTTTCTTCAATTTTGCCTTCTGTATTGTCTCCAAGAAAAAAGTAGGGCTACACCGAGTTGTTAGTCCGCTCTCCATTTGTTAGCTGTGGCAAAAAAAATAAACCATGAGTTATAAATTAAAAAAGTGCCCTAACAACCTGCCTAATGTGTCATACACAAACAACCTGCTTAAATAGATAGTACTAGGAAATAAGACCACCAATTTTTTTTTTTGAGGGAGCAAATTTGGCTTCTTCAACGATTCACAAGTCACTTTGAGCCTTTGAGGGAGCTTAGGCTTCTTCAAGTATTCCCTAACATCTAACCCCAATGCCACTTTGACCCTTTGGCTCATGTTTCTCCATCAATCCATATTTCATAAAATCATCCAAAAAATTCCTCTATGAAGCATGACCACCATATATATATCTCTCTCGCCCCGGATTTGCTCAAGAAGCGGGGGTGTTTATGAGCAAACCCTTGAGAACCAATGGGAGACCGTCCCGCGACGGGCGGGCGTCTTGGACGGATCTCCCACAGATTTTGGTCCGGTCGGCTACTTTTTATCCCTTACCGGACCGACCGAAAGAATCAATAAAAGAAGCAAAATGGAGTCACCTTTTCAAAGATCTGTCAAAGTGTATGCACCAAGGAGCAAAAAAAATTACAAAATACAAAAAAGATAAATCGATAAGCACATCCATTTATCTTGTAAAGCACAAAAAAAACCTTGAAATTCATCAAATAACTGGTAGATAAAAAGGCAAGTAATATCACATATCAAATAAGCCATCCCATGACAAAGAAAAAATATGTAGGCAATGACCGGATAATCACAAGAACACAACCAAAGCAGCCCATGGTAGCACCATACGTAATTTAAATAATAAAGAGATGGAAAGACATCAATAAAACTTAACAACGAAAGCACATCATGATCTGCTTCCTCCATGACACAAAAGAAATAAAAACAATTATCACGTAAACGAGGGAACCGGTCACGTACATCATCGCTGAAAAGTAAATCTAGCATCTCGGTTAATAAGAGCGGTTCAAATTACATTTAAATCCACGATCCTCATCAAAATGCAAAGTGAAGATGAAGATAACCTATAAATGCCGCCGCAGAGTGACAAGAAATTCATATTGAAAAACTAATAAATCAAAAATTGAAAAACAAAAGAAAATAAAAAATACAACGGGGTAAGCATGCAAAGACAACGACCTCAAGCAAGCAAAGAGAGAGTTGCAAAGAAGAGAGAGAGAACGTCGCCGAGAGTGTTGGAGAGAGAGTCGCCGAGAGAGTCAGCCGAGAGAGTCCGAGAGTGTTGGAGAGAGAGAGTTGCAGCAAGAGAGAGTGAGAGACTTTATGGATGAGAAGAACCGAGAGTCGCCTAGAGAGAGAGGGAGGGGAGGGCCGAGAGAGAGGGAGAGGGGCTGCCAAGGGAGAGCCAAGGTTACCGAGAGGGAGGGTCGAATGAGGAGGAATGGAGCTCAAATTGAAATTTAGGTCGGGAGGGAGAGTGGGTCAAGAGAAACTGCTCGTGGATTTAATTAGGGTCGGGAGCCTTTTTTTTTTTCGATCAGGAAAGGGTCCGGATAAGGTGGCCGACCCGGACCGAAAAATGTGGGGACCGTCCGTCCGCGACGCCCGCCCGTGCGTGGGGACGGTCTCCCACTGGTCTCGGTTTGCTTGTTCAAAACACCCCGCTATGAGCAAATCCGGGGCCCCTTCCCACCGCCCGGGCCATTTCAAATTTCACCTCGATTTTTAGCTGAGGTATTCGATAAATATCGTAGGGACAAATAAAAATTTATAAAAGCTATAATCTAAGATTATATAGAGTTAATTGTCTAGAACCTACCTAATTAGAGTTTAATAATTTATAAATTAAATTGGGGATTAAAATTAAGAGATGATTTTTTTATTTATTACTTACATAAGAGATGATTATTATTTTACCGATATATTCGGACTCTCAGTTTCGTTAGTCGTTACCGGACCCGTTTACGTCCGGGGCGCTCATGTTGTCGTCTACATGACTACGTCACTCCGAGTGGATGATCCGTTTCCAGAGTTTCCGTCCGGGGATTCGGAATAGAGGGACCAAATTTGCTACGCCCAGGCTCCCTCCGCGCGACACGCAGTCGCGCGTGGGGCCCACACTTCAGGGGGAAATGGGAATTTCCCCCCGTCGTCCCCCTCGTCTTCCCCACACTACCCCCCCCCCTCAATCAAAACCCCCCCTCCCCTCTTCCTCCGCCCACCCTCCCCTCCGCCTCCGCCTCCCCTCCCCATCCCCCTCCCCCCTCCTCCTCCCCTCCTCCCCTCCATCCCCTCCCCCTCCCCCCCCCCTCCACCTCCCCATCCGCCTCCCCTCCTCCCCTCCCCCCCTCCCCTCCTCTTCCTCCGCCTCCGCCCTTCCCAGGTCCTCTTTCCCCCTCGCCCCCTTCCCCCCCCCCTTCCCCTCTGTCCCCTCCCCCTCCGCCCTCCCCTCCCCCCCCCTCCCGCCCGCCCCTCCCCTCCCCCTCCCCCCTCCGTCCCTTCCCCTCATCTCCCTCAGCCCCTTCCCCTTCAGCCCTTTCCGGTGAGTGAAACGGCGTCAGGCAGGGGGGCGCCGGGCGTCAGGCGGGGGGCGCCGGGCGGAAGAAGGGGGGGCGCCGGGCAGAGGAGGGGAGGGGCGGGGGCGCCAGGCAGAGGAGGGGAGGGGAGGGGGGTTGGGGAAGAAACAGAGGGGAGAGGGAGGGGGGAAATTCCCATTTCCCCCCTAAAGTGTGGGCCCCACGCGCGACTGCGTGTCGCGCGGAGGGAGCCCGGGCGTCGCCCAGGGCAACGCCCTGGGCGTAGCAAATTTGGTCCCCGGAATAGAAACTCGGCCAGCAATCCGTCTCGCCTCCGAGTGGATTACCCGTTTCCGTAGAAAAGCAAAGAAGAACAGGAGAGAAATCCGAGCGCCGTGTTTTCCTCTTCCCCCTCGACGAAGATCGTACTGAAAATTGTCTTAAAACCCTAAACCTAGCCACAGAATTTTGATTTGCAGATCGTAGTTCGTCAATTCATCAAAGATGGTTCTCGCACAGCTCGGCGGGAGCATCTCCCGCGCTCTTCAGCAGATGAGCAATGCCACAATTATTGACGAGAAGGTTCTGAATGAGTGTCTCAACGAAATTTCCCGCGCCCTACTACAGGCCGATGTGCAGTTCAAGATGGTTCGTGACATGCAGACGAACATTAAGAAGATTGTCAATCTCGATGATCTTGCCGCGGGCCACAATAAGCGCAAGATCATACAACAGGTAGCTTTCGGACGGACGTGGGCTTATTAATTTACCATTTTTATATTTTTAGGCCTATAGGGAAAAATTATGAGTTGTTGTTTGGCTTTGTATGGAATGGTGTAGGTGTTCTGGCCATTTTATGTTATGCCCCCTGATTTATGAACGATACAGTAATTTCAAATTCGTATTGATTTTATGGATCCGCACTCATGCCATTGCTACATCACAAACTTTTTAACGACAAGTTCCAAAAATATTCTGATTCAATGATATCCTCTATGGAAGAAGAAACAGAAAAACTCGTTCACTAGAGAGAAGCTGCGAGGTGAAGTGAAAATCCATTAAATTACATTGAATGAGCAGTGACACTATCAGTAAGCTTTGAGATTGATTGTCTATCTACAGATTTTGAACCAATAACCACATGGGAGGCTTTACATGTAAGTCTTGGTCGAAGTCTTATGGGTAAAAGGATTCATTACATACACAAACGCCATTGCACCTAGCGAGAGTCGAACCCAAGATCTCAAAATTGCAAACCCCCATGTAATTACTAGGCTAAAGGTCCAAGTCATGTTGTGCTTTGATTCGTTGCAAATATGTCTCAAACTTGGGTTACTTTGCTCAGAGGCTCAACATTTGTTTTGTTTTCTTTAGTCCCTGTGGAATTTCCATACCGGATGAAATGGTGACCCTATGGAACTTTCTTATGGGTCAAATGCTTTGGAGAATCATGCATGAAGAGCTTCACCGAAACCTTTGATCAAATGGGCAGAGGGGAGCTCAGTATTCTCCAAAGGGAACTGCTTTATTTGAACCCATTTAGAGGAGCTCATTAGAAACTCTTCTGGGATTTTTATATAGTTGGACTCAAGAGGTTGCCTTCTCATATGTGAGTTTCTTGTGGGAGCCCGTGAAAGGATGCTACAAAATATAAATGAATCCTGCTACTTAAAGTACTTCAAAGTTGGGTTCAGGCGTTGTATCTTTATTGTTATACCCGTATTGTCATACTACTTATCAGATTAATAAAACTTCACCATTTTAAAACAGAAAAAAATTGCCAACATAAGGCTGGGGAAGTCTGAAACAAAAAATTCTATTACGTATCTTGTGTGGAGTCCTTTTTGTTTCAGACGGTTAATAAATGCCTTATTGACATGGGAACCATTCATGTGTACATTTCACACTTCTGTTTCATAGGTGCCAACCTTAATGGTTTGTTGGTGACATTGTTTACCTGCTTTTTTCATGATATTGTCTTATCTATGTCTTTGCATTATTCTTTTTGTTCAGGCAATATTCAATGAACTCTGCAAAATGCTGGATCCTGGAAAGCCTTCATTCACACCAAAGAAAGGGAAAACGAGTATTGTCATGTTTGTTGGTTTACAGGGTATGTTATCATGCTTAATTGTGTTTCATTTTTTGGACCTTAGGTTGGCACGTACAATTCATGTGCTGTAAAAGATTATCTCTATTGCATTCCATGAGGAAGTAGATTTTTGGAGTTTTCTCTATGAGTTCCTCTGTTTTGTTTTCTAAATTTCTTGTGTATTTTTCCTGCTTCTGAATCTCAGGTTCGGGAAAAACAACAACTTGCACCAAGTATGCTTACTATCATCAGAAAAAGGGATGGAAACCAGCTCTGGTCTGTGCTGATACATTCAGAGCTGGTGCTTTTGATCAGCTGAAGCAGAATGCTACTAAAGCCAAAATTCCTTTTTATGGAAGGTACTATGTGCGAATGCTTATATGAGTGTGCCCTTTTGATTTGGTCAATGAATTAAAAAATTCATGAGCTCTGACCTGAATCCATGATGAGTATATCCTTTATCTTCTAGAACACTAGTACAGATAATGTTTTTTTTTTGTTTTGGAAATGTGATAATAAAGATTATGTAGTTATTGAAAATCTGATGTAGGACTAGGTAAATTGTTTCCTTGAGTGGGGGAAACTAGAGCTAGCATGGCTGACGTAGGATAGGAGCCCACTCAGCCCAGGGCACCAGCAGGCTTTGCCAACCTTCAGCCATTCGATTCGTTGTCAGTTCCCTCCAATTTCAATACATCCTTCTGTTTCATGATGAGGGAAGAGGCTTATACCTCCTTTAGACCCTTTCAGGAAATTCACAATTCTATTGTCATTGTTTTTTCAAAGCTCATTACGAATTTGATAAAATTATCACTTTCAAAAAAAATTTTGATAAAATTATCCTCCCGCAATTGTGTCGTACGACTTGTCTTTAAGCTGTCTGGCGCTAGCTGGTATTTTTTATGAATTTCTTTGGGAACCTGGGTCTGACTTGGGCGTCTGAGGGTTGTACGTGATGTTAGCACTCCTCTGGTTGTCTTAGCTACTTGAGTCTACTCGGGCAGCTGTGATTTGGCCACAACAAGTATCTAGGTTCTTCTTTAATGCTTCAAAACTTTTTCCCCTCTTGGTATTGAAAGAGATCACTGCCGTTTGTTAGATGGATGAATGATTTCTTTACTCCCTCGATGAGATTGCAGCATATACTGAAGGACATAATTGATACTCTTGGAACCACTTTTTGCTGGCAGTATTTGTATGACTGATTATTTTCTAACTGTCAGCAAATTGCAGTGGGTAGCCCTTCAGATTTTTGAGAAAAAAACTGTAATTTTGACATGGATCCTGCACTGGATATGATATTTGGTTCATTAACAAGGAAAAAGTGGAGAATCTGGAAAGATGGAACTCATAATGTATTTATGTCCTTTCTGTTGTCTCTGTTTTTCTTTTTTACCCATGGGATTAATTTTTTTTTTGGAAATGGATATGGTATTCATTTTAACTGTGAAAGTTTTAAAGAATACCTGTGAAACAGCTGCTTTGAAGTTGAATTTGGACGTATTGTGAATAGGTATTGCTACTCAACACTATTTGCAGTTTTTGGATACATAGATAACACTCAGTGATTGCATTAACCAAAAAGAATATAACTTCTCCAAGAAGGTAGAATTTCTTGCAAAGTGTTTTCTCCACTTTTTTTATGCCATTTGCATGTGGTGATGATGATGATACTAATAAATGAAATAACACATATCTTCTGTGAATCACAATATTAGGTAATTTGTTTTGCTTGACAGTTACATGGAGTCAGATCCTGTAAAAATTGCGGCAGAAGGAGTTGAGAGGTTTAAAAAGGAAAACTGTGATCTTATTATTGTTGATACAAGTGGGCGCCACAAACAAGAGGCTGCTCTCTTTGAGGAAATGCGTCAAGTGTCTGAAGCCACGGTAGGCATCTCTTTATTGTGTCTTTCCTTTGCTTATGGACCAGAAAATGCCATTAGTAATTGTCTGTTTTTTTTTTTTTTTTTCAGAAACCCGATCTTGTAATATTCGTTATGGATAGTAGCATAGGTCAAGCTGCCTTCGACCAAGCACAAGCATTTAAGCAAAGTGTTGCAGTTGGAGCAGTGATTGTTACTAAAATGGATGGCCATGCTAAAGGTGGTGGTGCTTTGAGTGCGTAAGTGTTGTACTATCATATGTCCAGATGCAATTCAGAGATCCAAAATTTGTTGGACTCCATGGTTTTGACCAGACATTTTTCCTTATTGTATGACTTCGGTTGATGATTGCAGTGTTGCTGCCACAAAGAGTCCAGTCATATTTATTGGAACTGGAGAACATATGGATGAGTTTGAAGTTTTTGACGTTAAACCTTTCGTCAGTCGTCTTCTGGGTGAGTTCTATATGTTCATTTTGTTTTTGCTTATGATTTTACTGTGAAAGTTTATAAATTATGGACTTCTGCAGATAGTTCCTTAATTACTTATTGTGTTTCCTGTCTTAAACTGGAAATCTAGGCATGGGTGACTGGTCTGGATTTATGGATAAAATCCATGAAGTTGTGCCAATGGATCAGCAACCGGAGCTGCTACAGAAACTTACTGAAGGGAATTTTACCTTGCGGATAATGTATGAGCAATTCCAGAACATACTAAAAATGGGTCCTATTGGGCAGGTAATTTATTCTAGTTATTTTACTGGTTATATTTCTTAAATAGCGGTACTCAGATTATTTGGTTCATCAGATACCAAGTTGCTCTGGTGCGTAGCATTGACTGATGGTGCTTGGGATGCATTTATAAGTGTTATTGAGTAGCTTAACAGCGACTCTGAATCCAGTGTCCACCTTCTTTTGACTTATTTGTGTGATGTTTGGAATTTCTCTACAAAATATTTGGTCAAAAGGATTTTTACATGTTTAAACAAGTAGTAGTCATGAGGAATTTCTTAGAATTTAGTATCATTGAAACCTGATTGCTTTAGTTGTTTCTTAAAAGTTTGATCTTTTGGCAAGGAGGTGAGAATGCCTTAAGTGCCGCTAGTTATAGGTTGACAGATTATGGGAGTCTCCACCTGACTCTTGTTTGCCATGTAGAAATCCCAATATACTTATTTTGTGCTTGATTCTTTTGATATACTGTGGAAAATTTATACAAAGAAAAGCGAATGTTCTTAGTCGAAATTGGTAACTTTTTGTTGAAAATAGTAAAAATAAAATAGAAAGGAGGGAGTGGACTGGGAGCTTTATTTACAGTTCCTCAGTTCAAGTCTCCCTGGGGGAAAAAGTTGTAGTATGCATGTGTTATCTACATTGAAATAAACAAGTAAAAGGGATTGAACAGGAGATGTTTAAGAGCATGCAAACCGTCTGCTTCAAGTTCTTGCTACTGGACTTAGGTGGACTTTTTTTTTTTAACTTTTTAAAGAGAGCTCACGGATACAGAGAAGTTTAATTAGTGTTCCCCAGACCTTTTTTCTATACATATTGGAGTCAAGAAGGGAAATTCCAAAGTATGTTAGGAGGAATGTATGATCAGCTGTATTTAGAAGTATCCTTAGCTTGGAAACAAATTCTCATCCTTTTCATGCTTGGGTGGGCTTACTTTTGTAGCACTGTAAATACTCTTTTATGCAATAGGTCTCTAGGATTACATCTTGCTAAAGTTATGTATCATTGTAGAAATAGAAGGCATATGTCATGATTTTCAGTCATATCATGTGAGAGATTTTTTTTTTTTCATTATGGAACAAGTTATCCTGCAAGTTGGCGAATTTGACTACGTGTAGAAAGACTTTCTTAGAATTGGCTGCCAAGAACCTCCGCTAGTTCTTTTTCTTGTGAAATAAGGATATCTAAGTGGGTATTAACCATCTTTTTTTAGTAAAGAGAATGACATGCACAGTAGTCTTTGGGTCTTCTGCTCAATCTTACTTGGTGGATTTCAAGTGTCATTGGGGCATGAGGGGGTGTGTATGTGTAAATAACTTTAAAAAACAAACATGTAGAATAATTAATGCTTTTGTCCTGATGGTCATGGTCAGGATGTCTCTCGCTCACCTGTTATTATAACATGGAAAGTTGCTTCTTTATTTGTGAGATTTTTCCTGTGAAGACTGACCTTATTATGACATCCTAACAATTTGATTTTGTTGGGTTGTAGGTTTTCTCTATGATACCTGGGTTTAGTGCAGAGTTGATGCCAAAGGGCCGTGAAAAGGAAAGTCAAGCAAGGATCAAGCGTTTTATGACTATAATGGATTCAATGACAAATGAAGGTATTTCTTGTTAATGTACAATTTACTCTACTTTGTTATGTTGTTTCTACTTATTTCTGAGCAGGAGTTTGGTTAGCCTGAGACGGTAGCATATAATCTTCAACAAATCAACTTCTGTTTGTTATTTGGTGAGAACGATAACGAATTCCCAGTTGGTTTCTAATGTTAGAATCTTACATCAAATGACCACCTATGTGGCAAACTGTGCCTATCTCCATTCTTTTAACATGACCTGTTGAGTTGGGTGGGTTTTAGGATACTTTATTGAGTTGGGTGGGTTTTAGGATACTTTATTGAGTACATGAAAATGGATACTGTAACAAGTATCTTTTTGAGAAGGACATGATGTGTTGCTAGTGTTTGTTTACTCTTGTTCTAGGATAGGACTTCATCTGGGTACTTGAAAGTTTTGAAAATAGTGCTAATTAATGGTTTGATAGTTTCTTATTTAAACATTCTGGTTATTATTATTATTATATTATTATTATTATTATTATTATTATTATTATTATTATTATTATCATCAGTATTAATGTCACATCTGTTCATTTTCTGATATGGGTTTTTGAACGACAGAATTGGATAGCTCAAATCCGAAGCTTATGAATGAATCTCGCATCCTACGGATTGCTCGAGGTTCTGGTCGTCCTGTTAGGGAAGTAGAAGAGATGTTGGAAGAGTATAAACGCCTTGCTAAGGTGTGGAGTAAGATGAAGGGACTGAAGATTCCAAAGAAGGGTGAGATGAGTGCTTTGTCTCGAAACATGAATGCACAGCATATGAGTAAAGTTCTCCCTCCTCAGATGCTGAAGCAAATTGGTGGTATGGGTGGCCTACAAAACTTGATGAAGCAAATGGGTTCCAAGGATCTGATGAATGGCATGTTTGGCGGGGCAGAGAGGTAGTTTTAGTTAAAGTTTGTTCATGTCACCAAAACTGCAGAGGATTAGCAGGATCACCTTGCCAGGAAGTTTTATCAAAACGGTGCATAATTTAACACCTTTGTTGCCTGAGAGCCTTACTCGCGAGTTGTCACCATGGGTGAAGATCCTGTTTACTGTAGAGGTCTCAATGATTTAACATGTTTTTGACTCTTAGAAATACGAATTGGCTGGATACCATGGGTGTCGCTTCATGAGCTCTTGTAGTACGGCAACTCCTATCGTGAGTCATGTATCAATCTAGCCTGAAGTTATTAGGATCTGTAAATGAAATCATGATAATAGGGGAATTCGTTTATTTGCTGTAGCCTAGAGCCCATCATTTCTTGTACTATTTATTACTGGGTTTGAAGTAACCAGGGATTTTGCCAAGTGAGGAAAGAGATGCAACAGAAGGGTACTGGACTGTGTTTGGGCAAACCCCTCGCCGAAGGTTCATTTCTATGTATCATTCGTATTTGAAGCTTTTGAGAATGCCTATTTATGCACACTATTCTGCGGTTTAGTTGGATTTAGTCTTGTTAGAAAGGACTAGAGAAGCTATAGTTGGAGGTAGATTGACTCTTCTTTATCAGATTGCAGCCCTTTCCCTCTTAAACCCTTTTTTTATGCTTGTGAGTGGCTTCTGGTGCTCATACATGGTATCACAATGATTCACTGGTTCTCTAAATTGTCTGATCATACTATAAGAACAAGGTAAGTTGGGCAATTCATTGTATTCATTTTATTATAAAATTATGCTATTAAATTTGCACCAGCCGTTTACTTCTAGAAGTTATGTTTCACACAGTTACGTTTCACGTTTGGATACAAAACACAGTTTTTTTTTTTTTTTTTTTTTATGTAATATAATTTGGGGATGTCATTATTAGAACTATCTTTTCTCTGTCGAAGAGGTATCGGCGGACAAGAACTCTTTGATGGATGGAGACCTTCCAAGGATCAGAGCCTTAAATCTATTGAAGAGGATATTACTGTTGTAATGTAATTCATATTGATTATCAATAAAATCACCTTTTCTTAAAAAAAATAAAATCTATTGAAGAGGATGGCGGAAATTCAACCCGGCTCCAATCAACGGATTTGAACGAACCGGCCCGGTCGGTGCCTTAATCGTTAATTTCTCAACGGTTGCTAGTAGCGATCACAAGTTTGAGCGAGTGGTGAACTGACGAGAAAAAACAGCAACCCAGTTCGTAAATTGTAACTAGTAAAGAAGAGCATACCTTGTGTTCACAGGATTCCCACGAGGATACTTCCTTCCGGGGAGAAGAGAGAAAAGAGGGGAGAGGAGTGCAGTGTTTGAATTGATGGGGAAGAGGGCCGTCTTTTGAGTTGCTGCAGAACAATTTTTACGTCTCTCTTTCTCTATCCATTTATGGCGGATGTTCTGCGGTTATCCCAGCACTCACTTCTCTCTTCTCCTCTCTTGTTTCCCTTTCAGTCGTCTCCTGCTTTTGCGCAATTGTCTCTCCCTCCAAAGCAAAATCCGGATGGGAAGGTCTTTTCGGTTGGAGATGTTGCTTCTGCTTTTGTTTTTAGGAGCCCCAAGAGATCGGCTTCTTTTAAGGTATGTGTACCAGGAGGCTCACTACTCTGCTTCGCTGATCCGCGTTTTCTTTTTTTTTTTTTCTTTTTTCCTTTTCCCGAATTTTGTAGTTTTTCTCGTCAGGGCGGTTCAGTGGTTTTTTTTTTTTTTGTTCTTGTAAATTTGAGTGCCGGATGAAACTTAGTGCTCATACTGAGGTGCTGTGACAGTGTAGCCCGACAGAGAACAGCAATGTTCTTTTGTGAACTGTCTGTCCACACGAGTTACCATCGTTGTTCAGATCCTCTGTAGATGGTCTCTGCCTAGTAGGGTGGGAAAAAAAGATTTTTTAACTTATCTCTTGCGCATAACAGTTAGCGTTCAATTTATGGCGCCTAAGTCACTTTATAGACTTTTTAAGTATTCGACCAGATTCTCATTGAAAGAAAAAAGGACTCCACTAAGTGTAAGCAATTAAATTTCTCCTGGCTTATTCTATGCACTTGAAAACAGTAAACACAACACAAGTCTCTTCATTGACTATGCTTTTGGTTCTACCATGTAAATTGTCTACGTTTCTCCTGATCAACTTTTTTCCCCTCATTTCAGGTGCATGCCACTGTGGTAGAAAACGGGGGAGGCCCAAAATGGTGGGAGAAAAATGCTCCCAATATGATTGACATCCATTCAACAGAAGAATTTGTTTCTGCATTGAGTGAAGCTGGAGATAGGCTCGTTATTGTTGAATTTTATGGAACTTGGTGTGGATCCTGCCGAGCATTGTTTCCAAAGGTGCCATTTTTAGTACTGATTTGAGCTTTTATTTTACATGCATGTCAGGTGATGTTCGACCTTTTGACCTTTTTTTCTGAATGAGAAAGAGTACAATCAAAGAGATCAAGTATCATGATGTCGAGTCCTTACAAAGTATTGGAAAGACTTGTTCTTAAGAACTGTTTGAATGAGGAAAGGAGAGAATAAAATGGCAACAAGATAGAATCCGCAAGTATGAGATTAACAGCCGATGTGTCTCTGTGCTTAACATATATAAGGTGACCCATGAATGGAGAGTGCTTTTTATGAAACTTTTAGAAATGAAAACAAGCAATTGACACTGAATTCTTATGTATTCTGATCGTTGCATAGAAATTTGATTTTCTTTCTGTACAAAACTCACAGGCATTACTTGACACTTGCTGTGAGCTTTGTATTTTTGCCCTTCTCTAATTTACTTTCTCATTGTGCTGAAAGGAAAATATATTTAAAGCATTGCACTTGCAACATACTTCTGTGTATTCGAGTTTATTCAGGATTTGTTTCTTGTGTGCATTCTAAAGCAAGAGTCCATGTCCAATTGCTGTAACATGACATGCAGCTATGGAATATTTCCAGAAACTTAAGCACATCATTGACTTATATTTTCTGTAGAAAAATCAATTTGCCAAGGTTTCTACCATTCGGACTGATTTCTGAACAAAACTTCCACTGCTAGCTGTTGTCAAAAACACGTGAATGCTGAGCATGGCAACTCCAAGAAATATGAGAATCTAGGCGTAAAAGTGAAGGGCTTACATCATTTCTATGGAGATTAACAATGAGAAGATTGGAAACATATTGGACAGTTATAAATGGTTTTTAAGAGTCTGAGAGCAAGGCTAATGATTATGTGTGTTTTGTTTTATTATTATGACAATTGTGCATATTTTTTGTGCTTTCAAAAAGTGGCATTTAGACCTAATTTTACATGGTATCTGAGCATGCATTGTGGGCCTCCACCAAACTGTCAAATAGTAGAAGCCAAAAAGGGGTCTATTTGTGACGGAGGATGTTGGAGGATAGTCCCACATCTAAAATTGATTAACATGATAAAGGATTGATTATTCAGGAAAGAGTTCTCCCAACTTGGGTAGTCATTTTAGGTATAGTGTTAGACCCTATTTCACACTGACAGAAAACTGTTTATGGAAAAAAATACTTGTGCTTGCCTTACATCATGCAAAGTAAACTGACTAAGAGGGCATCAACAACTACTGTTTTGCAAAGGTATTGTTCGATATAGGTGTTTCTTAATATTTTTCTTTTTCTTCATCTTCCAGCTATGCCGGACTGCAGAGGAACACCCTGAAATTTTGTTCTTAAAAGTAAATTTTGATGAGAATAAGCCGATGTGTAAGAGGTTGAATGTGAGAGTATTGCCTTATTTCCACTTTTATCGTGGGGCTGATGGACAAGTCGATGCTTTTTCATGTTCACTCGCTAAGGTACCTCTCTCTCTCTCTACATCTCTTCTTGTGATTTTGTATTTAACTTCCACATCTGTTTGTTGTGTGTGTGTGGGGTGCTACTGGGAGGGACTTGCACTTGGCTAAACAATTTTATGTGGGTTTAGAGTTTGATTGGATAACCATCTAAATAAATCTCACTGGATAGTAAAGTGTAATAAGCAGTGAATCTGTAAAAACTGTTGAAGAACCTTTCTCTATAAAAAAAAAGGTCCAAATCCCCTTCATGCTAGTTTATTATAGTAGAAGTGTTTTATATTCGTAATCATAGAAAAGAGTGTTTGATGGCTTTATCAGTCTGTCAATGTGATAAATCTATGTGTCAGGACTGGCATCTATAGCTTTACAGTAAATATGTTTTTGAAACCTACTTAAATTTAGAATACTCCAGACAGCCATAAACAAAAAGAAAATATACTGCAAGCTAAGGAACATCATGATTGGGATGTTCTTTTCTTGGAATTTGTTAGTTCTGTTCATCAATGAATTCTCATAACATGCATTTGTTTTTCCATTGCATAAGCAAGTGGCTGGCAGTTGAATTCTGATGTGTTAAGTTTTAATCTTATAAATTTCGCCTTTTGGCTGTATGCGTAAATTGATAATTATTAAGTTTCCATCAGAGAAAAAAGGGATTTGGTGAACTGGACATGATCTTGTTCATTTGAAGGCTTTTCTGGTCAGGCAACACAGATGCCTTTGCTTCTCAAGTTTATTTTGATGAACATATAACAGTGTGTTCTGGTTTTCATTTTCAAATTGCTCCACAGTTTCAGAAAATAAAAGATGCAATTGAGACACACAACACAGCACGTTGTAGCATTGGCCCGCCAGCAGGGGTTGGAGATGTTGACCTTGGGGTTTCCAATCCAGCAGACAAGCCTGCAGAAACAAGTTCAAGATAGCTATTTTTCTTGCATCAATGGAACCTGTAAGTTGGGGACGCAGTTCATGGTAACTTTACCTGCTCATTTGTATATCTAGAATGTTGAAATATCAATTTATGAAAGTTTGCGAAATTTTTTGTCACGAGTTGGCAACTGCACGAATAGAAACTCAAAAGGGTGAATTTTCTGCTCGTTTGCTTGTATTATTCTGCTTTTTCTCGAGTGTAGATGTTTCAGCTTTCTTTTCATGGCTGTAAAGTTTATTACTCTCCGTCGTTGTTTGTACTATAAGTCTCTGTAGTCTGTAGACTCTGCACTGTCGCATAATCTTTGAAAACAAGAAAAAAAATATCTACATACTCATGATCAATGGGAAGACGTCTGTAACTGTGCACCGAAAAGAACACAAAAAGAAAGAAAAGCTCTTGCCATTAGCAAGATTAAATTGCATTGGAAAGAATCTATAATCTGTCATCTAACGCCGTCGTCGGGTTGGACTTCAGACGATTATGGCACGTCGCCTCAACCAGTCCTTGATGTTTCTATGAAGACTAAGGACCCTTAGTCTCTTAGCTAATAGAAAATTAATAAGGCTTGTTGCTTTCATGGAGTCCTTTCTTTAGAATGAATGACGATTTTCAAAAGCCATGTTGATGTTACCATTTGACGTTTTGAAGCTCGTCGAAATGGGTTGCCTTTGAAAGACAGATTTCCACGACAAATTATACATTTTCAGCAGCCTTCGTGTCGCTCATGCCTGTTGAAGCCTGTTTGTTACAAATACTTCCGGCTGCAAAAGGGCAGGCAAGCAGAGAAGACAGACGCTTCCTCTGTCATTTAACAACAGAAGAATAAATCTCCAGTCAGATCAGTCGAAGACCCGCGAGGCTGGAAAGGTGATCAGTTGTTTATTGTTTCCTGCTCCATTCATGCACTGGAAGGAAAATTCGCCTGCTCCGCGAGTGGCGCCGAAAAATCATTACGAATGAATGAATTGCCGCCGCCATTAACGAACCTCTGGATTCTCCGGCACATCGGCCGTTGGTGCTTGTTTTTGCAGACATTTGAGGCATTGACATTTCCCTGGCTGCTGTGTTTATTATTCTTGAAGGAAGGTAAAACGAAGCTTCTTCAATCTCCTAGCTGCTGAAGCTACCCAGAAACAGCAACGAAAGAAAACCTGCAATTTCTCAGTTTTTTTTAATTAAACTATATTCACTAGAAAGAACTCCATTTCTTCAAAAGTTGAGGTTTTGTTAAGATACAACCTCTGAAATTAAAACACTCTTGACTAGTCTTGGAATTGAAACCCGTTGGCCCCTCAAGACTAATCAGAGCCTCTTAACTTCATTCCCTTCAATATGATCTTCCATCAGTCTTCTATCACTTTTTGGCTTATTTCCAGAGCTTCGGACTGTCATCCATTAATCTAGTGCGGACAAAAGCGGCCTTGGAAAACCACAAAATGGTCGTTTTTAAAGATTGAAGACTTTGGTATTGATTTGATTGTAGGAATCTTGGGAGCCAGCAGCAGCTCAGTCCCGGTGGACTCCCTGTCTGAACAAGCAGAAACACCGACCCAGAAAAATAGAAAAAGAGAAAAAATCAACTCCCGGGTCTTGATCGATTTAAAGCCTTCACGGTGGAGAATCGGCCGGTTCATTGCACTTTTTCGATCGATTTTTGAAGCTTTCATGGCGGAGAATCAGCCGGTTCATTGCACTCATTCGCCATTAATTCGATAAGTACAGTGAAACCCAGAAACCGAGAGAGAAAAAGTCCATCTGGGTCGTGTCGCTTTTCTCAATCTGAGCCTCTTTTCTCCGCTTCTTCCCGTAACCATGAAAGCTACCGTCGCTTCTTTTCCGGAGACCAAGGAGTCACAAAGGTCGTCACCTTCGGCTTCGGACCCAGAACCAGACATGCGTAGTTTGCCTTCAGTCTTCAGCTACTGAACCTGTCTACTTCTCCCGGTTGGTGACACTTGAGACTTCGGAGGTTCCATTGAATATATTACACAGCCTTTGCCACCCGTATTGAAAAATCATTCGAACGAACACCATGGCAACACAATACCTTTCTTAGCCAAAATTAAAACAATTGAAGCTGATTGTCCTCATCTACAAATTATATACAATGTTAGAATACTTCAAAGATCAACCCATCTTCGTAGTAAGGTCAACTTGGGTCAACGGAGTTCGCTCAATTCTGGCTTTCAGACATATATATATATATATATATATATATATATATATATATATATATATATATGGTATAAAATGAAGCTTAACTATCCCAAGCAGGAAAGGAAGACGAAACTTCAAAAGCTCCGATAAAGATATATGATATTGTTGACTACATTTCTTAGTCTTAAGGTCTGTCTGGAATGGGACTTTTTTCTCAAATCTGATTAGAAGAGTTTCCCATGGCTCATACGCACAGCCCTTGTTCGCAGCTGATCCTGGTCCTTGAGATTGAATGCTTCCCACGAGATATATATATATATATATTCACATTTCGCAGTAAATGCACGTGGACAAATGACTCGAATTCTATTTTTACAAACCCGAACCCGACGAACCCAGATCAGTTGACTGACTTTATAAACACAACGTACTCTTATATCATGCATATTAAAGATTGAACTCAAGGTTCCATCTCAAAATAATTAATGAATGTGAGCTTCTCCAATTCAATACATACAACTATACAAGAAGACATTAAGTCAATAAGCGACAAAAGCTAATGACAAAACATAAGACAACGTTAATGTAGGTATAACAAAAAGGTTAGTTTAGACTTGGACTGACTATTTGCATTTAATTAATTGCGCGTTTACATTTAGAAACATGGTATGCAGCATATATAGAAAAGTTGGCTTATGTGTTAATATTGCCCGAGTTGTGCGATTCAGACTCGGGGACCAACTCGAATACCGGAAAATCGGAACCGGGTCAGGCCGAGTCAGAGGAAACGAATCAGTCCATAGAGGGAATTATTCTATCCCTCGCTAGTTGGACCCGGACTTTGGGAAACCCAAATCGACCCGGATCCGGCCGACCAGCCGGGTCAGGATACCTAACACACCGGAACTGGGCCCACCTCCGATCATTCAGAAGGCCCACAACAAAGACGTACTAGAAAAAAGTCAACGAAAGAGGCAAGGATTGGTCTGTAAATGTACACCTTGGAAGCGGGTATAGTGGTCACTTTTTCCAACGAAAGAAAAAGACGGGAGCCTGTGCCTCCTCCTTTGACCATTTTCAAATCTTTCCGATCGAAGACTTTGACGACTACTTTTCGTGCATTGGCTGCGGGCCCGCCCTCGTATACATTTCCAATCTTCCCTTCGTCGTCGTCGTCTTCTTCTTCTTCTTCTTCTTCTTCTTCTTCTTCTTCTTCTTCTTCTTCTTCCATGTCATGGTTTTTCTGCATTTTCACCCCATTTCTTCCTCCTCCACTTCCGTCCTTCCGTCATTCTTCTGCAGCATCCCCGCCATTAAACCTCTCACTACCCAGATTGATCACGTGAAGATCGAAGAGGGGGAAGAAAGAGCTCCACGATTTGTACGTAATGATCCATTAGCAGAGAAACGGAGCTCTCTCTTTCTCTCTCTCTCTCTCTCATACTTAATTACACATCTTCATGGACTATGTCTTCTTCCTGGAAGAAGAAGCGAGAGCGGCTCTGTTACGAGTCATCTGCAGAGTCCTCGGCTGTGCCTACATTTGCTTATGGTCCAACCCGTTTCAGTCGTCCAAGTAAAAAGCTCTTCCAATATTATTTCTTCAATATATATACTTGGGTTAATTTTTCCATCTTAATTAATTTGCATGACGAGTTTATCATGTTATTTATATTACAGCTTTTTAATCTACAAAGATGGGTGGTATAATGAGGAGGAGAGTGATCAGACGGGCGGTTCCTCTGTCTCTGCAACTCTCGTTCATCGCCTCTTCAATGCCTACAAGGGAACCGTGTGCAATATCCAAACAGGGTAATTAATTAATTACGCTAGCTTTTCGTTATCTAATGTTTATATAAGTATAATTCTAGCCTTTTGTCATCTGATGATCACCAATTGGATGTATATATGTATATATTATAGAGTTAATTATGTTATGATTTGGGTCCCAACTCTTGTAGCTTCGTTCCCGGGTACGTTTCCAGGGAAGGGTTGCCTTTCCTTGAGTTGAGGGATTCCGAGCTTTTCACCCTCGCTGCTGTTGATATACAACGGCAGTTCTATCAGGTAGACACCTGACTGCAGTACTATATATTAATTCACTGATTCAGTCAATTTGGAAACCAATTAGTTGTTGTACTAAATTTTATATATATATATATATATATATAGTTTTTGCTATTAGTTTTCCTTTGTAATAATAAGATTAATACTGATCATTTTATGTTCTTTGATTAATATCGTTGCAGGAAGCAAGGATCAAGGTATGATAACAGATTCTGGGTCGATGATCTTTTGCTAATTAATAATATGTATAATTACCCCTTTTTTTGTCTTAATTAATTTCTTCTGTTGTGAGCTGCAGTTGGCCGTATTCTTGGGTTGCGGAAGCGGGGAAATCGAGTTGGGGATGTCCACTCCAAGAAATGTATATATATATTGATCGATCATCAACTCTCTCTCTATTTAATTTGTTTTTCAATATATATATAATTATAGCATGTACACTATATATATATTTCTCCTTCAACTCATGTAATTTAGTAATACGTAATTAATGTGCAGATAAATCTTCAGATGGAGGTAACGAATTTGCTGACGGAGATCATCCATCAATCTTCGCAACTCGGAGAGCTTCCTCAGCCCGGTACCGATCAGAGTCGACCTTCATCTTCCTCCTCTTCCTTGATGTCTCTCTCCATGGGAAGCCCCGAGAAGAGCTCCCTCGTCTTCACCATCCCCAACACGACTTCCTCTTATCAGCTCCCCGTCGACCCCCTCAGAGTAGACCATATTAGTACTCCATTAATAACTCGGAATAAAGCAACCAGACCCATAAATATTAATATTACTACTTCCACGTCGCCGTCCATGAACATTCTCCCACCGTACCAGCAGCAGCGTCCCATGCAAGCCTACGGCGGCGCCGCGCGAAACCGCAACGCACTCCCGCCTTTCCGGATCCCGGCGAGCGACGATGCCGCGATGACGAGAGCCATGCTCGCCGTCATCTCTTCTCCCTCCTCTTCTTCCTCTTCGTTCCAGACCACCAACACGCCGCCTCGGACAAGTACCGGAGCATTCAGGCCTTACGTGGCGGCTCTTCGCGTCATGGCCCAAGTGAAGAGCAATTTGCAGAGAGATAACATGCTGAAACGAGCCTTTTCGTTCTTGAGAAGCATGCCCAGAACGAGAATCGAGGCTCCCGCGGCGCAGGAGACTCGACCCAGCCCCAATCAGTTGCACCACATGTTCTCGGAACGAAGGAGAAGAGAAAAGCTTAACGAGTACTTCGATACGCTCCGGGGATTACTCCCTCCAGGAATCAAGGTACGTAATTATTTAAGATTAGTTACGTTAATGATTCCCAAAATAATATACGTTAGAGATCAGTACGAGGCATTCGATACAGTCATTTTGGATAGACCTCGGAACCAACTTTACTTAATGAAATTCAAGTTTGTTGTTTAATTTTGTATTATCATATGTCAGAAACACAAAGCATCAGTGCTGTCGAGTACAATAGAAACGCTGGGGTCTTTGAAGGCCAAAGTTTCTGAGCTCACGAAGGAAAACACGGCTCTGCAAGCGCGACTTGATCAGGAGCCTAATAATTCCAAACAAGAAGCAACGGAAGTGGCTACTGCGGTTGGGAACGAAAGAGTTGGAGTGGAGATCGTGGAGGCCTCTGAAGCATCGTCATCTTCGGAGCGAGAGATTGAGCTGCAAGTCACGGTGAGGGAAGACGTTTGCTCGTTGATGGATTTGGCCATTCGCTTGCTGGAGCGCTTGAAACAGATGAACAACGTCGTGGGGGTGTTATCTATGGACGCAAGAACCCAGTTTCGCGACTCGGGTTCCTTCCACCGAGTCACCATAAGATTAAGAATCCAGGTATGGACATACATTAAATTAATTTCAGAAAGTAATTGTGAATATGTTAATTAATTAATCGTAAACAATATTGCATGCAGTATTTCAGCTAACTATATAGGCTGTTAATTTATCATCAACAGTAATATCATAAAGATAATCATATAATGATATGATAATTAGTTCCATTCTGGGTTTTAATTTGTTGCTGGTTTTGATCATGATTAATTATCTCAGTAAGAATATTTAAGTTTTAAAAATTTACTCCGTCTTGTTTCCTGTTTTATTTGTCTCCATCCAGCGTTAATTGCGTGTAGCTCCTGGAGTAATTTAAGAAATCTATGGGTCCTCCCGTAGTTTAAACTTTAATTAAGATAGTAATTAACTATATAGGTTTCATATATGTTCAAACGTCAAAAGGTAGCTAGTACTCCAAGGGACGTTTATTAAAAGATGGCGTGCCTCATAGTCTTAAAATTCTTCGCTAGAGCACTTTTCCATAAAGTAAAAAAAATGTAATCAGATCAGAAGCATACAAGAACGTTCCTTTCTGATTATACACATGTGATATAAACATATGCCGGCCGGCTTGTTCTTGTTGTCGTTTCGAAGAAACTGCATGAGAAGAAGTTTCAGATTAATATTTAAGAATTATAATGAAGTGGAAGGAAGGAAAGAAGGAGGGGAGGAAGGTGACGTGATTAATTCTGTTGTGTTTTGATGTACGTAGGCCAGTGACTGGGAGGAGCAGACGTTCAAGGAAGCCATGACCAGAGCAGCGGCTGA